>OX457087.1:53962653-54664260 GCA_949752835.1 Empis stercorea | reverse complement strand
GAAATTACAAAATGATGGTAATGAAAGTTGGCCAAATGGTTGTTATTTATTATCACCAAATCAAACAAAACGTATAGAAGTACCAGCGATACGATCTGGTGAAACATGTGATATTGTTGCCGATATACCAATATCTAGTCCGCCAATTATGTGGAGGCTATGTACACCAAATGGATGGTATTTTGGTGGTAAGTTAATTATTAAAATCCCTAATATAATTCAATCAATGACTGTTTAACTAGCAAAGTAAAGAATTATAGAATTTCAATGTTAGTTAAAAGTTAACTGAATGGATTATTTTAAATCATATTGAACTCCCAGAATCATGATGCACGTGGCATAAATTAGATTTTTAATATTTTTACGCAGTTAGAGGTGAAATTTTAACAAGTAGAGAGTTAGTCAATCATTTATTTTCGGCATTTCAATATTCATATTTTAAAAATAAAATATTATCACTTTCTTTGTTTTTTTTTTAATTGAATAAAATTTTATCATTTTTATAATATTTGGGTAAACAATTATTGTATATTTTAAATAAATTATAATGTCCTCATATTTATATTCAACTATAATATTGCATTTTGATTATTTACTTTTTTTTTTAGTTTGTTTACAATATTATCAAAATCATTTGTCTATGTAGCGTGACTAATGAGTTTCAAATTACACAACATTAAATTAAAAACAATAATAATTAATATTATAACCTTAAATATTAATAATTAGATTTTAATATGGGTCTCTTCTGATAGAAACATGATTTATTTATATATAATTAAATTATTTATGTTGTTTTTTATACATAAAATTTAATATATTTTTGTTTATGGCTTTTGGCTATTAACGTGTTGTCAATAGTCAATGTTTAAATTAATTCGAAAACTTTTTTTAATGCAAAACAAGCAAACTACAACAAAAACCACAAAGAATATTTTTAACGATTGTTTCAAATTATTAGAAACAAAGAATCTTTCTTATAAAAAATTAATTTCTTTATGTTTGAAGATGATGATTTCTTTATGTCTTTATTTATTTTTAGACACAAAAATTTATATATGTACATAATTGCAACAACATTTCAAAGAAAATTCATTATTATCTTAGAATTATTATAAATTTAATCAAATATTTATTATCGACAAATCAAATATATTTTTGATAGTTAAAAATTTCTTCAATAATTTTTATATTATTTAATTTTATTATTATTATTTTTTTAGAAACAATTTGGATGATACCTTCTGGTGCTGGTGATACAGCAGCTGATTTAGCGCAACGAATGTCACAATTACGTACAACAACCCCAACAACAACATCAATGAGTCCAGAAAGTTTTCCTCAAGTTAATGTTGTGATATTGGTTAAAATGGATTAAAAACAAACAAAAAAAAAACGATTAAATAAAAATTATTTCAAAAATAAAAATCAACATCCAAAAAAAAAAATAAATCAACAAAATTTATTTTTGAATTTACAAAATAATGGAATAAACAATTTTTTATTCAAAATTAAAATATTTATATATTTTTGAAAATGAAACAAAAAAAATTCAATTATCGTTATCATATTAATATATATATATATTTAATTATATATATACATATATATTTAAAATATTATTTCCTTTTTTTTTTACTTTAAATAGTAATTAAATATTTGTAACTATTATTATTATAATTAATTATTCATATTATATAAAAAAAAGTATATATATATAAAAAAAATATTATAAATGTTTTTTGGTCCCGGGGAAAAAGAGGGGTGAAATAAAAATTGAACAAAAATAAAAATTTAAAGCTAAATCTCTTATAAATAAAAATATGAAATTTATTATATAAATATATTTTTTTTTTTTTTCGAATTTATAAAATCAAAAAACTTACACGAACAAAAAAAATTAAAAGATTTTTAATTCTGGCTCAGGAGACGCACACATATGCCTCATAAGTAACAGACTTTTCTTTTAAGTCATAGCCAGAAATATTTTCATTACTAAAAAAAAAAAAAGAAGAGTTTTTTTTATTGGTTGAGAAATCTGTGCCTTATGAGCTGGGTTTTTTGTTTGTGCCTACCCTGAAAATATTAGACTTTGTTTTCTATTCAAATAATTTTAATTTTCCATTTTTATTTAATTTGTCAGATTTTTAAGGAGATTCTTTTGTGGTCTTGAATAGATAATAAAAAATTAATAGAATTTATTTATTATCGTAAATCTCTGATCGTTCATTTCACGTAATTTTTCTCTTTTTGCTTGTTTACTCATATTTTTTTTTATCTTACTTTTTGAAAATACTTCTATAATTTGCATTAAATAAAAAAAAAATTAATAATTAAAAAATAAAGTTAACAAATTTTTTTATTAAATCTTATTAATTATTTCGTTTTTCCTAATTTATGATAATTGATTTTAATTAATTTCTTAATTTTACGATATTGTAATTTATGATTTTTCACATTAATATTGAATAACATGTTTTTTTTTTTGTAAATTTAAATTATTTAAAAAAAAATATATTTTACAGCTTGAGGTTGTTTTCTTTTTTAAATAAATTTAAAAAAAAATATAAAATAAAATTTTAATTTTTATTAATGAAAAATAATAATAATAATAAAAAAATTATATATATTTAAAAATAAAACGAAATAAATTTAAGAAAATTTTATTAAAAATAGATTTTTAAAAATAAATAATAATAAAAAAAAAATTAACATCGTAATTGAGTGAATGAATTATTATGTGTAAATTTAATAATTTTATTTAAATTTTTTTATTTCATTTAAACTTTATACAACTGAGATAATATTTAAAAAAAAAAAAGGATTAAATATAAAATAATATACAAATTTATAAATTGTATATTTTGAAACGATTATTAATTTTTATTTAATTTATATTAGTAAAGGAAAAAAGGTAAATTCATTTTGACTTAAAAAAAATTCCTGTTCTTCTTGGTATTATTCACTTTTAAAAGCGATCCTTTTTCTGTTTTGTGACCTGAAACTGAAATTCACTATACAGAAATTCCTGCCAACCATAAGAAAGAAAATTTGAACTTGACAAAACAAGAATTTTTTATAGTTTCTTTTTTTTCCATTATTTAACTTTTTATATAATATAATTCTAATTTTAATATTATATTACAAATAAAAATGATTATATAATTTAATAGTTACATATAATTTTTTTAAATATTTCATTTAAAAAAAAAATATAATATATCGTACAAAAATAGATTCCAATTTCGGGTTTCATTCATTCAACAAAAAAAAAAACCACACCATATTATATAATAATTATACAATATTGCTACCAACTTAATTCTTCTGGTATACCACCTGGATATTCACCAGTTAAACATGCTGTACAATAACCAGCCTCTTTTGGATTTGCACTTTGTCGATTTAATTGTACAGCTTTAACTAAACCATTAACACTTAAATATGCCAAACTATCAGCACCAACAACATTAGCCAATTGATTTGCATTTAAACGATTTGCAATTAATTCTTCACGTGTTGGTATATTAATACCCATATAACATGGATATAATAGTGGTGGACTTGCTATTCTAATATGAACTTCTTTAGCACCAGCATCACGTAATAATTTTATAATTGGTCCAATTGTATTGCCTAAGGATAATTATAAAAATTTTATATGTAAAATATAATTTTAAAATTTTATTTTAATTACCTCTAACAATTGAATCATCAATTAAAACCAATCTTTTACCAGCTACATTTTCAGATAAGGCACCAAATTTTTTAGCAACACCCAATTGTCGGAGACGTGTTGATGGTTGAATAAATGTTCTACCAATATATCGGTTCTTACAAAGTACTTCAGCAAAATGTAAACCAGACTATAAAAATTAAATTAATTAAATAATTTTTCAATGTATTATTATTACTACTATTGTAAATTTCATTTATACTTCTCTGGCATAACCATGTGCAGCTGCTGTTCCAGATTCTGGTACCGAACTAACAATATCTGCATCAATTGGTGCTTCTCTAGCTAATTCACGGCCACATTGTAAACGTACTGAATAAACCATTTGACCTTCAAATATTGAATCACTTCTTGCAAAATATACATATTCAAATATACAAAATGCATATTTTTTTGTTTCATCACCAGGTCGATCAACAATATCTATTGTTCGTATACCATTACGTGTCATTTCAACAATTTCACCAGGTTCAACTTCTCGAACATAACGTGCACCAATTGATAGAAAACCACAACTTTCACTAGATATAACCCAACCTTCTGCTGGAGCATCTTCAGGTTTTTCTATATAAAATGACAAATCAAAAATAAAATAGATATATAAGTATCGTCAGTCTATGGAAGTAATACTCCGACTGAAGTAAATGAAAATTTATACAAAAACTTACTATTTCCAGAATCAATTGGTACTATTTTTCCTATACATAATGGACGATTACCATATGGATCACGAATTCCATAAATTTTATCCTTCAACATAATAACTAATGAATATGATAATGGTGCCAATTTCATAAAATGACGAATTCTTGCTGGCCAATCAGGACCATCAATCTAATAACAAATAAAATATTACAAATTTTCTCTATAGTTCCATTAAAAATCTTCCAATTATTTATATAATATATTACCTCAGATGTTGGTGGATTTAAACATAATGATTGTGTTATTAATTCTGAATCACTATGTGTTGATAAACCTACACCACGACCTAATACATTTTTACGTAAACTTTCACAATTTACTAATTCACCATTATGAGCAATTGATAATGCACCATGTTTTGTATGAACAACAAATGGTTGACAATTAACAACTAATGATGCTGCTGATGTTGAATATCTTGTATGACCAATACCTAAATTACCTTTTAATTTTTTAATAGATTCATCCGTAAATATATTATTTATCATTCCCATTCCTTTATGTACATTAAAATTTTTTGAACATTTTCCTTCACTTGTTACAATACCAGCTGATTCTTGACCACGATGCTGTAATGCTACTAAACCTAAACAAATTACTTGAGCAATATCAACCTAAATATAATTATTATGAAAAATAATTTAAGTTTAAATTTTAAAAATTTTCCTATTACTTGTGTAGGCCAATCACCGCAAGCAATAGCACCAAAAACCCCACATTCATGTGTTAAACCAGTTACATCGTTGTTATTATTATTACTATCATTAGTGGTTATATCTTCTAGCAATTTTTTACTGCCAAATATTTTTGGTTTTCTATCTAAATAATATATAAAAATAAATAAATATTTAAATAAAGAAAATGGAAATTTAAAAATTTTAAATATTAAAAATTTTCGTATCATTATTACTTTTTACTGATAAATATTTTGGTATTTCATCAATTTCTGTTGTTGATTTGTTGTTATTATCATTTGAAATAATTTCTCTTTCCATTGTGGAAAATTTTTTTTTTATTATAATCTCTTTGATCTGTAAATAATAATTGTTAAAGTTAAATATAGTGATATTTATATAAAAAAAGGTGATGAAACGTTATCATAGAATTTCTACACTATTTTTGAAAAATAAATAAATTTATAAATAATATTTAATTAATTATAGTTTTCTGATTATAGAAATTATTGTTGATTGGATAGAAATTATTGTTATAAACATTTCATTTTATTATTGATGAAATTTTACAATGATATTGCGTAGGAAATTGTCCTCGCAATCAATTTAAGATTATATAATTTATAGATGAAATATAAGTAAATTTATAGAAATAACTTATAATATTATTATTAGTTTATTATTTATTAATATTCAATAAGGTCATCATCAGAAATTTTAATATAATAATTATTTCCTTATCCCTATGTGCTATATCTATCAATTTATTACCGATTATAAAAATTACAAAAATAATAAATAAATAAACTAGGTTTAGGTCAATAAAATTTTTTATTTAGATTAAGATGCAACATTGTAATAAACTGATTATTATAGTTTTATAGAATATAATGAAATAGTAGAAAAAAAATTAACTAAGTATGGAAAATTGTTAATCAAATTTAGATATGTTGGAGTTATGTTAATTCAGATAAAAATGAAGAAATTTTTTGTTTTCCTAATTCAATAAATTTTCATTCTAACTAAAAGATAATAAGGAAATTATAATATTAAATTTTTCTTTAGTCATCATTATCACTATAATATCAACCATTAAAAAAATTGCTTGAACATAATTTAAATAGTTTGATTTGTATTTGATTGTAAAAATTTGTAGTTATATTTGGTTATTAGATATTTCTTGGTTAATTTTACAGATAAAAATAATAATATTCGTCTAATTTTCGGTACAGTCTACTTTGGAGGTGTCCTTAATAGAAATATTAAAAAATATTATCTTGAGATTTTTATTACAGTCAAATTCAAACATATTTCAATTTAGAATTAATTTTTTTCATTCATTGCGACACTAGAAAAAATTGAATTTGTAATGGTGATTATTATATTGATTTTCTGAAGTATTTAAATAGAAAAGAAACTATCACAAATAAATTACTAAAACGATTAATTAAATAAAATTAAATATTGAAATATTAAATAATTATAGATTAATTAATTTTCAAATAAATAATTTCAAAATTGTTGAAACCAATATATGAGCCGTTGATATTGAAAGTGGGGGGCAAGTCCATTTTGTGAATAAAATTAGTCAAATCCAAATTTAATTACAAATTAATATAAATCTTATGCTTTTAATCAATTCACAATAAATATCTTTAATATATCTGTATAAATTTGTAACTATAGTAATTTTTTTGATCAATTATTTTTCAAATGCATTCATTTCCAAAGTGGGAAAAGTCCATGTTTTTAAAATGGACTTGCCCCACTTTTTAAACTCAACGGCTCATATAGTCATTATTAAATTAAAATAATGAGATCTAAGAAAAATCGGAATAGGCTTCTCTCCAATTTTATATTCTTTTATTGATCAAAATTCAAATTAATTAAATACGAATTTTAATATTGATTTGACTATTTACCATAGGACACGACTTTAGTCTCATTTATATTAAATTTAAAAAAATTCCATTTTAGTGGATCAAATCAACAAATCTGACCAAATATTACGTAAAGAATTGATCCTCACAAGTCACAAGTGGAAAAAATGAAATATTAATGGACAAATGAAAATGAAATGGTCCTTTTATGTACAATATTAAATTTTTTTTTCAATAATTTTCAGAAATTTAATAATTATTAATTTGTTTCACCAAAATGAACTGACAAAATTTCTTAGTTTCAAAAGTTCAATCAAAATCTAAACATTTAAAGTGAATCTAAATGAATCTATAGAGAGTGAAATCTAAAAATTTAATATTTATATATAAATGTTTTTAATTATTTCATTTAAATAATTATTTCCTTCAGGCTACCCAGACAAAATAAATTATCGATTTAGCATAACTAAAAAGAAACTCAATTGTAAAATAAACAATCTTGAATTACATAAAAAAAAGATATTTACTATAGTTTACTTTGTTAGTATGTAAAAAAAATATGACCTTAACACATTCTAAAAAAAAAATTTACCAAAATTTAGAACAAAACCTCCACAGTTCCCCAAAAAAGATTATTCACAAAACTATTTCACTTATTATTCTAAATAATCTGATAAATTAAATGAAAAATTAAGTTTTATATTATTTAAAAAAACTAGTTTAAACTTCAAACATTGAGAAAATGTGCACGTGGTTTTTATTTCAAAAATAAAATAAAATTGATCTTTATATAGACATTTAAAACATTCAATCAAATCAAAAAAGCACGCCTAATATTTTTCGTCTTTATTGCTTAGAAGTTTACATTTAACAATAATTTTTTTTTTTATATAATTATTTTAACTCTTTTTTTTTATTTATTATTTTATTTCACTGTCGTTAAGTTAGATTTATTAGAATTTCTATATACAGATACAATCGCGCCAAATTTTTTTTAATATAAAATATCAATTAGAAGAATTCACTAGAATTTTGAGATCGAATCAACTTCTTTTTTTTTTCGAATTTTTTTTTAATTAAATTGATCAAAAATAAATTAAAATATTTTCGATATTAAATTATTAATCAAAAAAAAAAAAATCAAAATTTATATTTATAACTCTTTATAATTCAACAAAGTTTTAAAGACTAACTAAAATAAAATCGGTTCTATATAGTCAATGAAATTGTGGATCGATCGATGACATTATCAGTGCAACCTACAAACTTGTTCGTAAATATAATTCCACCAAAAAAAAAAATAAAATTTAATATATATAAAATAATCGTAGTATATATAAAACAACAAACAAAAATCCAAATGGAACCGGAGAGAGACACTGTGTACTATTTAGAAATTATAATATTGAATATATTTTAGTGGGGAGAATTATTTTTATATAACAAGATTTTGTTATGTGTTAAAACAGTTCATTGATTAAGAAAGTCCATAATGAGGAAAGGGATACGAAATATACTGATAAAAAAAACAGATTATTAATATATAAAAATTCAGATCCAGAACTATAGTACCTAAATGGACAGAATGAGAATAGTGAAATTCAGCAATATATCTTTCATCTGTTTTCGATTAAAAGAATTCCTGTTTTTGATATCTCCAGTTAAACTGGTTCTTGTTTAGATAGGACTAGTAGCATACTGTTCAATATTTTACAAAAGTACAGCCAGTCATATACATATACACAAAAAATAGCTATTATTGGAAGTCTAGAAATATCCTTAATTTAAATAATATTCAATTTGGAAAATCTGTTTTAGATTATGGTCTCTTAATTAACCAATAAGAATCTTACCAGAAATGTTATTGGAGAATTTTTTTATGGGAGTGGGGGGAGATACCCATAAATTTGGTCACAATTCACTGACAGATGTACAAACAGATAATAAAATTACAAATAAGTAAGGAAAGATCATTTTTTGGTTTTATAATTGCTTCAAAAATCCAAAATTTCATATAGAAATTCCTATTTTCATCTCCTGTTCTAGTAACAAATTGAAATGGTCCGATTTAAAATCAAGATTCTCCAGTTCTGAAAAATTATTGTACATACAAATATGTTGTCATCCAAAAATGTAATAATCAGCACATTATAAAATAAACGAAAAATTTAATAATAACAATAATAAAATATTTTATATATTGAGATAGAATGAGACCTAAAAGAAGAACTGGTTCTAAATAGGAAAAAAAACGTGGTTTAACAATAACTCAAAAAAAAATTATATGCTAGTACAACGTGGAATCTCAAAAGGTTCAGAGATAGTGTGTTTTTTGGTTCCTTACCAAAGAAATAAATTCTATTGAAAAATTTCAAATTAAATTTGCTGAATAAAATGGCTAATCAAAGTATACAATTATTTAATTAAAGTAAATTTAATTTTAATTTATTTTTTTTTTTTAAATTTTTTTTTGTATAGTTGGTGAATATAAACTTGGCAATATCATAATTGAAGGGAAAACTAAAAAAGTTTATGATTTACCAAATAATCCCGGTTTATGTTTATTACAAAATAAAGATCGTATTACAGCTGGTGATGGTGTAAAAGCTCATGATTTAATTGGTAAAGCTGAAATATCAAATAAAACGAATGGAAAAGTTTTTCAAGTTTTAAATGCTGTTGGTGAGTTATTAAAATATAAATTTTATTATATTTATTTTTAATTATTTTTTGATAATTTTAATATTTATTTTTGGGGTGTTGTTTATTTTAAGGTCTTCGAACTGCATACGTTAAAGAATCATCAGCAACTTCATTTATAGCTAAAAAATGTGAAATGATACCAATTGAATGGGTTGCTAGACGATTAGCAACTGGTTCATTTTTAAAAAGAAATCCAGGTGTACCAGAAGGATATAGGTAAGCAAAAAAAAAAAATGAAATTTATAGTTCAATTTAAAAGATTCTTAAAATCAACAAAATATTTTAACCAAAAATATTTAAAAGTTTATAATAAAATAAAATTCACCAATAAAATTTCTGGTAAGATTCTTATTGGTGAATTTTTCTAACTGAAAGAGTTCATAATTTAATTTAGTGATTTACTTAAATTTTTTTGTGGGAATTTCAAAAATTATTTACTTTAATTTTGTAATAAATATCACATAATTTGATTATAAATAAATATTTAAAATTATATAATATTTCAATTAATTAAAATAACAAAGTATTATAATCAATTTTTAAACTTTTAACCTTTTCCTAATAATTTAATTGGTATCTCTGGTTTACTATTAAAATCTTGTAATTAGTATTTATATTATTCAAAAAAATTTTTTTGCAATAATAATAAGAAAAAAACAAAAATATTATTGCAAATTATTTATTTTTAAAATCTTTTATGGAAAAATTAATAAAATTTTGTATATAAAATTTAATTATTTAATTAAAAAAAAATGATAATTATTTTTCATTAAATAATAATTATTATTGTCATATGAATATAGATTTACACCACCAAAACAAGAAACATTTTTCAAAGATGACGCAAATCATGACCCCCAATGGTCGGATGAACAAATCATATCTGCTAAATTCAAATTTAATGGATTATTAATCGGTAAACATTTTTTATATATCTGTTTATTTATTAATCTGTTTATTTATTATAAATTATTAAAATATATATTAATATATTTATTATGATAAAAATATATATTTTAATCTTTAATGCAATATTGATAATGGTAAACAAGTATAGTTTACGGAATAACAATAATATTTTCTGTTCCCAATTGATAAAAAAAATAATTATAGATCACGTGTTTACAATAATATTTATTTTTTTTATAATTAATTAAAAATAATAAAAAATAAATAATTTTCGAGGTATTTAAACTCATTTTGGCATTAATTGTAAACAAAATTTAGCATTTCCTTTAGCAAGGAAGGATTTGTTTTAGCAAAATTTAGCAAGAAAGGAGGATTTTATTTTTAAAAATTCGAATAAATTATTTATAAAATCAAAAATAATTTTAAAAATTCAGGAAATTTATAATTAAATTTAATATTTTCTTTTACAATTTTTTTTTAGGTCAAAATGAAATTGATATTATGAAGAAATATGCTTTAATTGTATTTGAAGTATTGGAAAAAATGTGGTCAACTAGAAATTGTGCCTTAATTGATATGAAAATTGAATTTGGTGTTGATGAAAAAGGTAAATTTGTTGTATAATTGAATTTGATTCAAAATTTAAAATTTAGTTATGAGAGGGTCCATTTCAGATTAATTTTACATTTAAATTTAATTTGAAATTTATTTTTAGTAAATCAAATTATATATTTGAATTGATCACTTAAAATTTGAATCATACTGTCAATAACTCCAAAATTTTCCATTTATTTAAATGATCTAATTTATCATTTAATGTAATTTAAATGATCAAATTAAGTCAAAATTTTAAATTAATTTAACTTTATATATTCTATTAGGACAACTTCTTCTTGCTGATATTATTGATTCTGATTCATGGCGTTTATGGCCAGCTGGTGATAAACGTTTAATGGTTGATAAACAAGTTTATCGTAATTTATCATCTGTAAGTGATTCGGATTTAGATACTGTAAAACGTAATTTTACTTGGATATCAGAACAATTAAATAATATTATACCAAAAGGTAATGATCATTTAGTTGTTATAATTATGGGTAGTGGTACAGATCAAGAACATTGTCGAGCAATTGCTGATCATTGTCAAAAATTAGGTATTAATTGTAAATTACGTGTATCATCTGCCCATAAAGGTACACAAGAAACATTAAGAATTATACAAGAATATGAGGGTACAGTAAATCAATTAATATTTATTGCTGTTGCTGGACGATCAAATGGTTTAGGACCAGTATTATCTGGTAATACAACATATCCAGTTATAAATTGTCCACCAGTTAAATCTGATAATGTTGAACAGGATATTTGGTCTAGTTTAAATGTACCATCTGGTTTAGGATGTGTTACTGTACGTTATCCAGAATCAGCTGCATTACATGCTGCACAAATTTTAGGTATCTCAAATTATATTATTTGGGGTAAGTTACGTGCTAAGCAATTGGATAATTTGGTTGGACTTATGTCAGCTGATCAAAAAATATTACAGTAAAATAAATAAAAAAAAAAGGATATGCCGGTTTTGTCGTATATTGTAATTACAGGAAATGTTGTAGTAATTCATTGTTATTGTTTACTTTTTGCATCACAATTTTTATATGATATAAAATAAAAAGTTTTATAAATAAATTAAAAAGCTTGTTTTATATTGGTAATCAAAAAAAAGCTTTTAAAACTTTATGTATAAATTAAATTTATTAATTTTCTTGTTTACTCACAATCACAACATTTTAGTACGATTTCGATTGCTAAAGTTAAAGTGTCATACTTAAATTTAGAATTTTGTGTATGGTGGTCAATATTTTGTAATTTTCATCAATTTCATATGATTTTCTGCATAAATTTAAATCAAGTATGTAATTGAAAATTAATTAAATTTAAATAATTTACTGATCAATCTTTGATATATTCGAATAAAATGAAGTTTTTCCATATGACCATAACAAATTCTATGAAAACTTTCAACATAATAAAATATTATTATTCGATTTTTGTTCATCAACGATAAAAATTACGAAATAATATTTCATAACAATATTTTTAACAGTGTATTAGAGTATTTTTGGAATTTAATCATATATTTTGATTGAATTTTTTTGTCTTCTTTAAATTAACCAAAATTTAAATATATTCATGAAATATTCATAAGATATTGTCTATTATTATTATTCGTATATGGGTGTTAATATTTTAAATAACTAAAATATCAAAACTACTTTTTCTGTCCAGTTTATTGAAAAAGGTTAAATTTTTGTTTACAATAAAGATTCGGTAATTTAAATAATTTACATGTTTTTTGAGTGTCAAGTATTTTCTCAAATTGATTTCAATTATTGAAAGGACAATTTTACTTTCTTTCATAAGATGATTTATATAGTGTTTTATTTATACTCTTCTTATCTTAGGCTTAGATCAACGGCTACAAATGTGAAGCGCTCTAGTAGCTTTTAGGCTTAGCTCTTATTGATTTAATTAAGAAAATTCTTTATAATTTAATTTTTATCAGAATTTTTGATGCATTAACAAACCCCTTTTCTTTTTATCACATTATTGTTATGATTTTTCATTACTTTTAAACCCGGCATTTGTGTTGTTATTAAGTTAAAATTTTAATTATAGAAAATAAAATAATCTTACTGTGTAAAGATATCAAATACCATGTTAAATAATATATTATTATGGTCTGTAGGTACATATTATACTACATGTGTATGTGGTATAGGCGTATAGGTACAATATTTCGTGTAGATAAAGAATTCAAAAATGTAAATAACTTTTATGACAAAAAAAAACAAACTATAGATAGAAAAAAAAGCAAAGTACGAAGAACAGAAAAATTCGTTTTGAAAAAATTAAAGAAAAATATTGACTATAAGAAAACAATTTTTTTTAAAAATTTTTTTTTCAGTCATAAAAATGCCTTTAAATCGTTCAGTTCATTCAGATAGTATAGAAGAAGTGCATAATGTACCAATTGAGATTATTATAAGGCCAATAATTCCGGTTTTGGATGAGAAGAAAGTTGAATCATTAATGGAAACAGTAAAGGTAAATAAAAAAAATTTATGTATATGTACTTGAAATCAATTGCGCTATATACTATTAAGTATATACTATTTAAATTTTAATAAATTTCATTTATCAGTTTACCATAAATTTAAATTTAAAATATCTTTATTATATGTATATGTATACATTAAATTTTTCAGACTAACTCCAATGATGTACCACCAATTGATATACTTTGGATAAAAGGTAGTAATGGTGGTAATTATTATTATAGTTTTGGTGGATGTCATCGTTTTGAAGCATATAAAAAACTTGGTTTAAATACAATACCAGCTAAATTAGTTGATTCAACAATACAAGACTTACAAACATATTTAGGTTCATCAACACCAAAACAATTAATATGAAAATTTTATTATATAATAATTAATATGTGAAACATTTCCAATTTAATTTATGTGCATATTATTATTTTCATGTTCTATTAATTATTATACCTATATGATGGCCTTTTTGTTCGTAAATATATTTTGTAAATGTACTTCTTTGAATATATTATTGAATTTTAAATATACATATAGTAAAAATAATGTATGTAAAATACATATAGTAAAAATAAACACAAACATTTTGTTTTAAATATTGTAATTGTATTTGAAATTTAATAAAGTGCATCAGGTACGAATACGTAAATATATGTATGTACTTACCTTTACTTCTTCAAAGTCAATATTATCTAATAAAAGTTTTACTTTAACTATTTATTATAGGTTTAAATTTCAATATTGATTATGCAGTGACATCTATAAAAGAAATGTTATTTATATTAGTGCACGCACAATTAATTTTAATTTCACAAAATTACAATAATCAAATAGAAACTACAAATTTAAAAACTGAAATAAATAAATTAAGATACTAAAATTAAAATGTACAAACAGTACAAGTTAAAATAATTAACAACAAAATATAAAATAAAGACAACTTTTACACGGAAATGAAAAAAAAACAACAATAACCAAAAGTCAAAATTTGGCGCCAAATTTCAATATCACAGTTCCTGTCGTTCCCTATCAATATTTCTCTATTTTCATTCAATTATCTAAATTTGTTTATACACGATTGACAAATGGTTTGATTATTTTATAATTTTGTGTTTCAGAGAAATAAATTTGAGTAGTTATAGTTATAGCAATCTTGTTTAAAACAACTGCAAAGATGTAATGATAACATAAATGAATCAATTTGAGCCGTATAGAATTTTTTAAGTCCTACCTACATAATGTACGTTAAAAACCATTATTTTTTGTACAGTATCGACATTTTTGCATCAGGCAAAAATCGAATTCTGGAACTAATGTAATTTAATAACGCCTTTACATCCCTTGCTATTGTAATTTACAATTTACCTTTATATATTAACTATATTCTTAATCTATTTATGTAACGTAAATTGAATATCGTTAAAGCTCCAATTGATTCATGTAGCAACATCTTTATGTTTAAATTACTAAATTACCATCTATTTTCTATTATTTATGTAATAATTTTATTTGTACATATATATATATATATGATTGTAGTTTTAGATCTTAGATGTGAATAGATTACATATTGTCACGTTGCGTATCGATTAGCTATCCGTCCTGACTTCACATCATTGTAATTTCACTATAAAATTTTTGGAATGCGTAGAATTGGAATATGGCCCAATGTATTTCTTTTCAATTCAAAACCGGTGTTCAAATGTCAAAGTCAAAGGGGAGAAATATTTGTTTTTCTTTACCAAAAACAACTTGAAAATATCACATAATAAAATTGACATTTTTTATTTTTTTAATATTATTTCTTTTTTTATTTATCAATAAAAGAAAAATACAAAATTTTGTTTAGTTAAAAATTATTAAAACAATTTAAAATAAAAATTTATAATATAATTTATTTTGATTTTGTACTTAACAAAATTTAAAATGCAAATATGTTGAGGAATTTCAGTAGAAAATTATTGAAAAATATTTTTAGTAATATAAAATTACAAAATGTTTGTAAGTTTTGTTTTTTTTTGCTTACATAATTTTATCCTTTTTTTTTAAATTTCTGTATAATAAAAAAAATCAATGTTCTTTAGCGAGACCAAGAGTTTTAACAACAATTATTCAAGATATGTCATCAATACCAGCTCCAGCGCCAGCCGCTAAACCCAACAATGATTTGAATACTTTACGAAATAAATTCCTTGGTCAACCAACATCATGGACTCACCCACATTTATTAAATGATGGTGAAATAACACCAAAAATAGAATTAAATGAATATAAAAAAAGACGTTCAAATTTAATGCAATTAATAAAAAAATCTTCAAATTATAATATAGCAATAAAAAATCATATGGTAAGTAAATTTCGACCAAACTTGAAATGGAAATATCAATTAGTACAAGAAAACGAAATATGATCCAAAATTATTATTTAAGGCGAAATTTTCCTATTTCGACAATTTATGCCTAAATTACGAAATCTTTTGAATAATTTATTAATTAAATTACATTTCTTTCTTTTTTTTAGGTAATAATACCATCTGCTACAAAACAATATATGAGTGGACATATACCATATGTATTTCGACAAAATACAGATTTTAATTATTTTACAGGATGCCAAGAACCAGATTCAATGTTAATTATTACAATTAATGAAATTGATGATATTAAAACAACAATGTTAATGCGTCCAAAAGATTCATATGCAGAATTATGGGATGGTCCAAGAACTGGTATTGATAATGCTATAATATATTTTGGTATTGATCAAGCATATAATATTGCTGATTTAAAAATTATTTTTGAATCTGATATTTTAAAAGAATTTTTACAATCACCAATAATATTATGGTATGATCAATTAAAAACAGATTATGAAGATTATTTTATGAAATTAAGAAATAATAAAATTATACATAATGATCAATTACATAATCCAACAAAATTAATACATAATTTAAGAGTATTTAAATCTGATAATGAAATTGAATTAATGCGTAAAACATGTGAAATAGCATCAGAAAGTATAAATGAAGTTATGAATGAAACAAAAATAAATGATTCTGAACATCATATATTTGCTAGAATTGATTATAAATGTCGTATGAGAAATGCTGATTATTTAGCATATCCACCAGTTGTTGCTAGTGGTAAAAATGCAACATCAATACATTATATTAATAATAATCAATTAATTAAAGATAATGATTTGATTTTAATGGATGCTGGTAAAGTCATATATATATACATAATTTATAAATTCTCAATTAAATGATTATATTTTTTTGTTTTGATTTTAGGATGTGAATATGGTGGTTATTCTAGTGATATAACTAGAACATGGCCAGTAAATGGAGAATTTACAAATGCACAAAGAACACTTTATGATATAATTTTAGTTTTACAAAAGGAATTAATCAGTATATGATATTTATTTTGTTTAGGAATAAAAATTTATTAATAATATTAATTATTTCGGTTCATATTTTTATAGGTAAAATTTTAACGCAATATGGACAAAATTTAGATCAATTGTTTGAATATACATGTTATAAATTAGGTTTATATTTACAAGAAATTGGATTAATTCCTAAGGATTTAACTGGAACTGCATTATCAAGAGTCAGTAAAATTAAAATTAAAATTGTTACAAATTAAATTTTTCATAATTAATTATTTTCTTTTAGGCTGGTTACTCTTTCTGTCCGCATCATGTATCACATTATTTAGGTATGGATGTTCATGATACTCCAACATATTCTAGAGGTGCAAAAATAAAACCTGGAATGGTATTTACTGTAGAACCCGGTTAGTTAATTTATTTGAATGAAATTTATTTGTTAAATAAAAATATACAATAATTAATATTTTTTTCAGGTATATACATTCCAGAAAGTTGTAAAAATTGCCCACCAGAATTTCGTGGTATTGGTATTAGAGTTGAAGATGATATAGTTATAACATCGAATGGTGTTGAAGTACTAACAGATAAATGTGCTAAATCAGCAGATGATATAAGAAATTTAATTAGAAAATAAATTTAATTTGTCAATAAAAATTTATTTTTTATGAAAAACAAAAAAATTTTCTTCGATTATAAATTCAATTTTCCAATTTTCTTTGATTATAAATTTCATATAATAATGTTTGAGTCTATGCCTACCTTTGGTACGTTTACCTTATGAAATTCCGACTGGGTTAAGGTATTTGTCAAAATCAGCTGATCAGATAATATTTTGCATGCTTTTAGGGGTTAAAAGAGATATAAATTTTATTTTTCTTATCAGTGAATTTTCCTGTCTTACTAAATTTATTAACAAAAATTTAGTTATAGTTTTGTGTTTTGTTATAATATTATATTTCTAATTAATGCTGTGGCTGAAATAGTTCAGTGAAGATCAGCAGAAAACGAAAACCAAAAGATAAATTCTTAAAAAAATGTCAATTTATCAGTATTTGCCAGAGGTTAGTAAATAATTAATTAATTTGTTATTTTTTCTCGTTGGCTAGACTAACAAAATATTTGATTATCTTTCTAGGAACATCCAAGAAAATTAATTCCAGAATTATGTCGGCAATTTTATAATTTAGGTTGGGTAACTGGAACTGGTGGTGGTATCAGTATAAAATTAAAGTAAGTACCTATACGATTATTTTATTAATTAATTTGTTGGAAAATCATTTAAATATTCGACGAAAAAATACTGTTTAAAGTTAAATACATCACTTAATGTGATGTTAATTTTAATAATGTTATGAAAAGTAATATTCATCGTCGGTCGTCGCTCTTTTCCTTTAAATCTTCTTATCTTATGCTCATTTTCACTAAAATTTGGAATAGAATATCAATATAGAAATATCGTAGTTAATTATAATTATAATTTATACTAAATATGTCAATTAGAAAAAAAGTTTTTTTTACATTAATTAATAATATTGCGTTTGCGTATAATCACAATAAGTGATGTATCACAATAATAAATATAATAATTAATAATAATTTATTTAATTCTTATAAATTATCCAAAAAAAAATGACAATAACACATGCACCTAGAGATATGCAATATAACATAAATAGGAATTTAATTGAAAATAATTTAATTCTTATAAATTATCCAAAAAAATAATAATAACACATGCACCTAAATATATGCAAAATATAGGAATTTAAATGATAATTTGTAAAATAACTTACATATTCACAATTATAGTACACCAAAAATTTATTTAAATATTTTTCTAGTGATGATATTTATATAGCACCATCTGGTGTACAAAAAGAACGTATTCAACCAGAAGATTTATTTGTACAAAATATCGAAGGACATGATTTACAAATACCACCCGAATATAAAAAGTAAATTGTTCAAAAAAGAATGATTTTCGAAAATAAATTTATATACCAACAAAATTTTTATTTCAAATTTTATATTTTTACCGTTTGCTAGACTAACAAAAAGTCAATGTACACCATTATTTATGTTGGCATATAAACATCGTTATTCAGAGGCAGTTATTCATACACATTCTCAGCATGCTGTAATGGCAACATTATTATGGCCAGGAAATGAATTTCGTTGTTCACATTTGGAAATGATTAAAGTGAAATTTCGAAAATTAATTTACAATTTTTTGTTAATAATAAGAAAATTTCTTAAAAAATTAGGGAATTTATGATGAAGATAGAAAACGTAATCTTAGATATGATGAAACATTAATTGTACCAATTATTGAGAATACACCATTCGAAAAGGATTTAGCTTCTTCAATGTATGATGCTATGATGAAATATCCTGGCACAAGTGCAATTTTAGTTAGACGACATGGAGTTTATGTATGGGGTAGTTCATGGGAAAAAGCAAAAACTATGTAAAAGGAAAATATAATTAAAAATGATTCTGGAGAATTTTAATTATTAATATTTACAGGGCTGAATGTTATGATTATTTATTTTCGGTTGCTGTTGAAATGAAAAAAGCTGGACTTGGTACTGAAGAAAATTTCTAATAAAAGGATGATACCTAAGTGTGGAAAATTTTCGAATAACTATATCAATAATTGCATTATAAATATTCAATTTATATATATTTTTAAAATCTCTACAATTTTATATATCGCTGTATTTTTGAAATGATCAAATAATATTTTTAAATAAATAAATAAGAAACTTTTTAAATAATTTATTTTTTATTTAGAAATCCATTAAAATTAGTATAACTACTTTACATCCAAAATATTAATTATTTCTCACTATAAAAATAATAATTTAAGAACTTTGAAGAAACTTTTGGCAGAAACTTTCGACATACCTAAACTTTTTGGAGTACTAAAAGATCAGAGCAATGAAAAATCTTTGTTGAATTTTAAATTGTAGAATGAAAATTCTACTTTTTCAAAAGAGTTATAATAAGGACTTTTTACTCTCGAAGGACACAAAAAATTGAGAATTCGAGTATCGTTTGTAAATATTTGGAGAAATAAAAACACAAGGATTAAATATATTTTTTTCAGTTGATATTAAGGACTTGTCCAAATTATTGTTAATCGGTATAATATTTAAATTTTTATGCAGTTAAAATATGTGCTTCTAATTTTTTGTACCAAAATTAAGATAAATACCAAGAAAAGATAACAATTATAATCATTAAATTTCTGAGAATGTAAAGAAAATTATAATTATTTTTTTGTTGCAAAATTTGATTTTGCTGACAGAGAAATTATTAAAAATTAAAGTGCATTATTAAAATTTATTTAATAATTCTTATAAGTAAAATTATTACGAACATTTTCTTCCATATCATAAATTATATTGACTTATTTTAGATTATTTTACTTAATTGAGTAAAAATTAAGAACTTTCTTGTATCTAGTATATATGAATTTAAATTAATTTTACTTACAAAACTTCGATAGTTTCAATTTAACCAAAAAAATTTATGATATGTTTTGTGTTAGTAAAACTTTGCAATGATTAATTTTTACACGAAATTATTAGTTTATAAATAAAATAAAATTCAAATCAAATTATTAAATATTTAAATTTTTCCCTAAGTGGAGTTCAAGAATATTATTACATATAAATTTAAGAGGACAAATATAAATTATTCAAATAAAATATTCTCAATTTTTTAGCTTACATAAGGATTTTCGTTTTTTTTTGTTGAATAATATTATCCTTTTTTTTAAGGTCATTTTCTTTAAGTTCCTTTAAAAATTTATAAAGAATTGCTGATAAACACTTTTTAAGCTATAACATTTTTATCCTTGGTCGTATATAAATTTAATATTAGCTTTCAAAAGGAGTTAATTTATTTTTTTCTACGATAATTTTAATACTTATAATAAATTTTTATGTGCATAACTTTATTTAAAATTTAATAACAAAAAAAAAATCATTTAAATAATTTTTAAGAAAATTTAAAGGATAAAAATTAATTAATTAAAAATATTCTTTCAAAATGATTGGACTCTAATTCAGTGAAATGGCAACATACTTTTCTAGAATTTAAATGAATTTATTTTAGATTTGTTAACTTTTCTAAGAATTTTAATACTTTTTGAAAAAAAAAAAAAATCAAATTTAATTTGTTCAACCTGTGACCTGTGACTAGAAAATAAATATTTACCATAGTATTCAAATATAAATCTGTGAATTTGAAACATTAAGAATTTTGTTAAATTAACAATTTTAATTGAAAATAATTAATAAAAGAATGAGAATACTTTGTGAAATTTAATTACATTTAATTATATTCATGAAATTAAAATTCTCTTAAATTAAATATAAGAATTTAACTTCGTAAGATTTAGTGTATATTCTTTAAATCTATACTATATACGAAATGAAAATATTTCAGTCACATTTTTTTGGTAATTTCTTAAAATATTTTCTATTTATTTGATTGCCCTTTTTTTCTATTTGATTAAAGTTTTCTTATTCTTGGTTTAGCAATCGTTAACTTTTCTTGAAAAGTATAATAAATTATATAACCATTTAAATGAAAGTTACTAATATACACTGCAAAAAATATTGGTCTATTTGTAAATTTAATATATAATTTAATTTTTATAAACTGTCAGAAATTTATTTATTGAATATTTTTGTATATGCTGAAAAAATGATAATCTTGTCTACATATTTTCCCAAGAACTTATTTCTCATATTCATAGGCAATAGTAATTTTCTTTACCATGTGTTTCCTCCATCTTGGAACCTAACCAAATTTCAATTATTTGGTAGTATGTTGGAGCATTTTCTTTGAATTTCCATTTGAAAAATCACTCACCCAAGTAGAAAAAGCACGTACTTGGGTGATTGTGTTTACTATTATTGAAAGAACTCTTCATATACCAAATTTGAAATAATATAGAAATTTCTCTAACAAATATTCCGAACTGTGTGTTTCCATGGAAAAGAAATTTTTCAATAAAAAAGTTTTGTATCCTTTATTGTTTACAGATTAAATGATTTATTTAAGATTAAATTGAATTAGCCAAACAGTTAAATAGCAATACACAATTTTAATTTAAAATGAAATTTTATGCAGATAATAAATTTTGATTTTTAATTTTTAGAGAAATAATTTTTAAAGAAAGGATTGAAATATTACTTATTTAATTTTATATCCTTTTTTTCACCCCAATTAAAAATTTCAAATAATTTTCGATCTTTTTTGGTGAACCATAAAAATTGTAGTTTTCCAGAACTACAACACAGAGGTATCCCTAGACAATCTATTAGATAATTTTATCTTCCTATCAGTTGTAATATTTTTAGTAATAATTTATTTATTAAATATTTTTTAGTTTTTGAAACTAATTTTACCCCAGGCATGAAATAATATTTAAATATCCATGATAAAATTTAATTCCAAAATATTATTTTTAACAAACACAAAAACTACAATAAATTAAATTTATTCACAAATTTTTTATCATTTCCATTTAATCCATAAAAACATTTCCATTTATACACAAGAGAAAATGATTTTCTCTTATCAACTTTTAATATTTACTATTTATATTTTAAACCATTTGAATATTTGAAAATTAAAGCTCATTTTATATCTACTCCCATCAAGCATAAAAATAATGATAAATAAAAAAAAAATCATAAAAAAAACACAATCACGAGATAAAAAAATAAATAAAGATTTTTTTTATTTGCAATATTAAACAAGCACACAAAAATTTGTAATCCTTTCTAAAAAAAAAATACTTACTTGTTTGTGAGGATAATAAAAGAAATGGCAAAAGCATAATTCAATTTTATTTTCTATATTTTTCAGTTTATCAAAGATTAAATTTTTAAGTATGTATTATTTTTATACTCCTATTTGTTTTCAAAAATTATTTTCGTTGTTCATAAATATTTTTATATATTTAAATTAAAAATTAAATCAATTTCTCGAATTTAGATAATGAAAAATTGTTTTAAATTGTTGTATTCGATAAATTATTAATTTATAATTTAATTTAGGTATTCTTTGGTTACTAATGAATGATGTCTTTACTTTATATTCAATACATTTAATTTGATTTTGGGACAAAATTAAATTAATTTTATTTTCCCTGTAATACGAGTACATATATATCAATTTATTCCCTGATTGATAAATTTATAATATATTATTCTACAAATCTCCTTCTCCCAAACTCAACGCCCGATATGGACCAACGCCTACATCTTAGAGTTTTTGCAGACGTTGTGTATAACGTTAATATATATTTTTTCCCTGACTAAGCTAATTGTATATTATTGAAAATACAGTATATAAACTTATTGCCAAATGCTTTACTGTCGAAAAATCAATCAATAAATGAGTAATAATTCTTTTACATTTTGAATAATTTATATTTGTACAAAAATCTTTTCATTCTTTAACTGCCTTCAATAAAGGATAATTTAAGTATATAAATAATAAGATACTTTCTCTCTAAACATATTACATATTTACAAATAACTTGGGTCACTGTGATAGTGGATAACTTTATATTTATTACCATAATTATTTAAACATTCTAATTTTTCTATACCGTCCATTATAGTTGACTAAAATTAAGCAAGTTCCTTTTTTTTTTTACTTAATAAAATATTTATATTTGTATATAAAATATTATTTGCTTTAGGATATTATCGATTTAGAATTATGATAAAATTTTTATCCTGTTTAAATATTTACCAATATAAAATATTTATATTTTAATCTATAAAATAAAAAGGCAATATCTTAATTTTTATCATTATTAAAGCCAACAATCAAAATTTATATGGTGGATAGAAAATATTTTTTGAGTGATTGAATTTTCCTGGAAAATAATTCCTAGAACGACAAACATTATATTATTTATATGGGAGAGTTTAATGTTTGTTACAATACAAATAGCATAAGAGCAAATACAATTTAGTAGAAATCAAAATTCAAAGTATTTTGAAACAGTTACAAAAAAAAGTATATAATTTTCTACTCTCAAAAATGAGATTTCGAGTATCGAATTTTCTATTTTGAAAATATTTGTTTAGTGTATATCATGATGATTCAACAGGTTTATTTCAGTTGATAAAAAAGGACTTTATTAGTAGAGTTAGAAAAATTTTACTTGTATTCTAACCGGTTAAAATTATGCGTCTGTAATTGAAAATATAAAATAAATTTAAAAGTTGAATTGAAAAATAATTTTTAAACTTCATATTATCTTAAAAATATGTTAACATTTTGTAAGAGTTTAATTAAAATTATAAAAGAAAAATTTTTATATAAAAATTAATTAAAAACTTTGCTATAGGAGAAAATTTATATAAAAAAAATTACACTTTCAGCGAATTCTTAATTTTTATTTTTATTAAGGATTGATTATAAAGTTTTTATATTAAAAACTTTTGACCATAAAAAAAGGATGTAAAATAATTTTTATGTAATATAATAATTTTCAGCACAAACATATTATAATTTCTTTTCAAAGACTGATTTTTTATATTATTAGCCGATGATAAGAAAAGTCTTCATGAAAAAAGAAGAAACGGAAATTACATGAACTTTTCCAATTGTTTTGGTGCGTAGTCAAGATGTAGAACATTATGAAAGAACCACATTCTTAAAAGTATTACAAATTCTGTTTGGTATATCAATTATATTTTAAATTATGTAAAGTTAAATTTCCTTAATTTAATAAATTAAATTGTCATAGTCTATAATATTCATTTGTCTTAAATTTTTAAGAAATTTAAATTGTAATTACGGAAAAATGAAGTAAATCTTTAAACTTTACTAAATTATTTTACTGAAATTTACAAAAAAAATTAATTAAATATTTACTTTATATATCTTACTTACCAAGGATACATATATACAAATTCGATTTTATTTAAATTACATTTATGAACATAATTTTATATTAAATTAAACTTTTGTAAAGTGTTATTATCCTTTGAATATTACTTGTATAGAAATGAGATAAAAATTTACATATTTCTGTGTTGAATTTATTATTGGAACAGATTTTGATGTATAAAATGCTGGCAAATAATATGTATATACAAAAGGATACACAACAATATTAATATGTAATTCCAATTTTTGTGGATATGTAAAATTTTCAACAAAAAAATTATATGTACATAGAAAAAGTTTTGACAAATAAAAAGATTAGATAAATTTGTAAGTATATAAAAATTTTATAAGAATGAGATTATAAAAAGTTTGTTGTCATGAATTCAAACTGTCTTTATGAAAGTGATAGAACAAGTGGATTATTGTTCTTCTGCTACAATAATTTTGTAATATCCTTTTTCTACAAAACTCTATTAAAATATATGGAATTTATAAATGATTCAATCTAAATATGAAATGATAAAATTTATTCAATTATAATATAAAATGAAATTTATTATGAAAAGTGTAATCATATTTTGTATAACAAATTAATATTTAATGAGATAATCATTTTAATAAAATTATTAACTTAAAATTCAGCAATTTTTATATAAGATTTTTTTAAAAACAATTTATTTTCTTTTAATAAAACGATTTACTCAAAACAAAGGATAATAATATTCAAGGGAATAAGGATCTGTTGTGAATGTAAAAATTGTAAATAAGAATTTTGTTTTGAAGAAGACCAAGTTCAAGTAAATTGGAAGTCTTTTTTTTTTTTTTAAAAAAATTTCGTCTGCAAAGTAAATTCAATTTTTGCCCCGATTATTTTGTAACGTAAAGGTGTTTACCATGTAAATCTGTAATTTATTCCGTAAAGATAAAATAGATTTTCACTTCAAAATATGGAAAATTCAAATTCATTTCACTTAGATTGTTTTTTTTTTAGATATTTTGATTTTTATATTATTTTGAATAATATTTTGTCGTGAAATTAATACTTGAGGGGGGTTAGAAGATAAAAATGGGTTGAAATTTATTTGAAATTACTGGAATTTCTTAAATTTTTATTTAGTCAAAGAATTTTCTACTTTTTTGCAATTTTTCAAGACTTTATAATAGACTAATAAAATCACTATAATAAAATGGTTAATTCAAGGCACATCATTAATTTTCCAAAGATTAAATAATATCATACCAACCAAGGTTACTTTTTTGTCATCGTATAACCAAAGCCGTATATAATTATAATACGGCTTTGGTATAACCACACAAATTTTTTTCGAATTTAAAAACACTAAAATCTTAATCTAAAAGTCAATATTTTTATTTTACGATTCTTTCTTGACTTTATTATTTTTATGATGGATTTTATGGCTTCGTAGTTTAATGTTTTGTTATTTCTTTTTATCACAAAAAAACCCTTTTAATTACTCAGTTCATTCTAATAGAAACCTTTATATATCGCAAAAAAGGATACTATTTAAATTTTTGTTTGTTAATTAAAAAATAATTACTTTATTAATCATAGCTTTGATATACATAATCGTCATAATTTATTGATTTTATATTTTACTGGTCATTGCATAATATATTTATGTGTAAGTATATATTCCAGGATTTGTCTTTATTGTCCAATATTTAAATAAATAAATTATGTTAATGTCAAGTAATTTATTTGGTGACAATTTCTGTTTAATGCATATATAGCTAAGAAATCGAATATTTCTTATAAAAGACGAGATTTTAAATATATTCTTCTTTTTTTTTTTAATTTTGAAATTTCAGATCCTTAAGATAAAATATTCTTTAACCTCTCGCATATAATTATTTTGTTCTAAAATTTAATTTTAATTATCATAAATTTTAATAAAAAATTAAATAAATTGAAATTAGTAAGAAATTTGTTTAAAAAAATAATGAATTTACGATAATGTTTCCACCTATTCATCTTTATTTGCCGATGATCATTTTATCACTTATTATAATATTGGCATTAATTCCACAAACATCACTAATATTGCATGAAATTTTAATTAATCGTATGGAAGTATCTGATATCAAAGCACAGGTAAATTAAAAGAGTAATAAAAAATTATCTATATATACATATTCTTTCATTTATATTTACATAAAGAGAAAATAAATCTATAAAACGTTGTTTATTTTATCTGTAAATATTTTCCAATTAAATATTAGAATAAAAAAAATAAATACGAACGTGACCAAATAAATAAACTTAGCAAGACACAAAAAAGAAGAAGACAGGAGTCCATTGAATTGAATCAGTTAAAAGGACGAGCAATTTATTGTTTGTAGACAAATATGGCCACCGAAGTGTGGTTAGTGTTATACTTTTGTAATAAAATCAAATTAGTGTTCATAGTATCTTTGTTCATAACAAAATATTATAGTTTCATAAATATTTTATAATTTGACAGCTAAATTACTGTAACTGATCAATTTCTTAAGATGAAATTATGGAAATAAGTATTTAACTATGATTGAACTGAAAATTAAAGATTATTTAGTATATAGTATCAGTACCTTCTTCATATTGCACTTTCCTAAGAAGCATATACAACAATAAAAATACTTTAATCATATATTTTTTGTAATTTGCATTTTGAAACTCACTATAAACATAAACGGATATATGGAATATATGTTTTTTTAAAAATCTGCTGTTGAATATTTTTATAAACATTTTTTTAATGTCCAGTTTTTATTATAAATAGAATAATAATTTTTATATTCTATTCTTGTTAAAGTACACTTGAAAAAATTGCAAAACATTGCGTTGTCAATATTTTATATTAATAACATAGAATGACACTTAATCATGAGTAGAAATTTTGATAATAATTGTTTAGTTTATCACTGGTTTGTTTTGTAAGTTATCCAATATATTGGTTTTTGTGGGAAGCAAAATAAAATTTAGAAGAGCTTTAACAAAGAGTTTATAATACTTATATTTGCACCTGTATAATAAATTTATGTATATGGTTTTTGGTTTCAGTTTTATCTTGAATGTAGATAGAAAATTTCCTTGGTTTTCTGAATAGATTTTTTAATATAGCAATACAATTAATTTTGCAAAATGTTTTCAAAATACTTTCAATAAATATATTTAATTATTTTTTTATTAACTGCTTAGTTGGGACCACAAAGGTGATTTACAGTTTGCCACACTTAGCAAGAAATCATAAATTTTGGAAATTATTGTAAATTGAAATGTAATTGCTTCATTATGTATTATGTTTTAGCAGTAGAATTGGTTCGTTAACACATAAATTTTCTGAACCATGAGTGAAAGAAGAAAATTCATATAGGAAAAATAGTTTGTTATTATTAAAATTTCCATATGGTAGGATCTTCTATGAGCTGTCACCAGCTTTGGTTTATTTTATAGTTATACACTGATTTTTCAGAATGATTTTTCAGAATTTAAGTAAGTAATTAAAAATTTATGAAGGATTGAATAGTGTAGAAAAAAACGCGCATACAATGGATAAATTTGTTCATTGATAACATATTAATAATGATATATGATTATGATGAAACAATATTATAAATCAAATGGCAATATATGATTAGAAATTGTGAGAAATAAGTTAATTTATCTTGAAATAATTTGAGTAATTTCATATATGTATATTATAAATATTTTTCAGGTTTCCTGCATGCGCTGCGTATAAGTTTCCCATAGTGGACTTATCAAAATTCAAATTTTAATTATCAATTAATAATATCGACTTATAAATTGAATTTTCTTTTTGAATATTGACCATAATTATTGAAAATATTCAATTTCAATTTAATTGTTCAATTAAAAATATTTCATTTTTGCGAAAATCATAAATAATAAATAAAAATATCGAAGTAAAAGAGGAAATCAATTCAAGTAATAAGAATTTTTGTGTAGAATTTAATTTAAATTTCTTGTTATAACAATTTAATGAGGTATTCTGATTCCTATGAAGTTTTTTATGTTAGTACATTTTGATTTGATTTATTGATTTTCCCGATTTTTTTTTTTGTTTTTAATAAAATCATTCTCTGTATAGGAAATGTTATATTTTCCTTACTTCATTAAAAAAAATTCTTCATTGAATGCGAATTGTATTGGAAATTTAATTGATTGATAAATGTAAATGTACAATTTTTATACATGAATGTGTAAGGAAGGAATTACGCAAATATTTTTTTTAAATTAGCAACATTTATTCTTCCCATTAATTATCTACAATAAGGAATTGTTTATAATTAATTATATTGTCGATTTAGGTTAGCCACAAAATAGTACCAAGGATATGTATTTGTTACATATAATGTAAATTTACACTGTTTCCTCGTACAAATACGTCCTAAACCTCAAAATGTATACAGCCATAAAATAGATAAATCGATTTGAAAAAAATTATAAGAAATTTTAGAATTAATCTAAAGCAAATATGTAAATGCTTAGAAAATTAGCGTATTTTCTTATATAGACATCATAAATAAATAAAAAATAGTATGAATTTATATTGTTAAACAGGAATGCAATTAAATATTACTCCTATTATATTTGTAAAGTAACTGACCTTTATTTACTTTCTCAAAGTATGTAACTATTTTACTTTTATTAGACTGCGGTATACAAAAATGTTTTGCATATTAATCATTTATATATAAATTAACTATGCAGAAATAATTAATATCAAAATTACCTACATATATACAGTAAGTAAATTGATAATTTGGGTGCGGATATCATATTAATAAATTGCCTTAATGGGCTTTTATTTTAATGATCATTAAATATTTGAGTTGTTTTTGTATTTATTTCCAGAGATAGATATTATAAGGATATATATAAGGATAAATTTAATTATTAAAACAATTAGAGAAATATTTTATTTCAAATAATTTAATTGTCTAAAATTAATAATAATTATTTAAAGTTCTCCAAAAATAGTAGTGATATTAAAATACAATTTGGTCAATTTTCTTGAAAGTTAACTCAATCTCACAAAATTTATATATGGTGTCGTTAAAAATTGTTGTCTAATATTAGAATTTCTAATTAAGTAGTGATAAAAATTTAAATTTCAATAAGAAATTTTTTTGTATATAGTCTTTATTTAGAAAGGATAAAATTTGAAATTTACTTACACATCATTAATTTTCCAATAAATTAGAAATAATTAAATTTCTTCAAATTATTTATAGAAATTTAAATTTCTTGAATTTTTTCAAAAACACAATATTAAAGCAAAAATGTTTATACATATAATTTTGCGCTTTCACGTAGTAAAGTGATTCTTTGACGTTATTTATTTTAATTATACTCATTTTAAATATTTTCAAAAATTAATCCTATTAACTTATTAATGGATCTTATTTTTTTTTGTATATAATTAAAATAATATTAAACGAAAATAATGATTCAAAACTCCTATAGTAAAGTGTTTACAAAGTTGTCAGAAATCGATATTGATTTTTTATTTTATGTATACTTTATATAAAATAATCATTTTTTCATGATTCAAAAATTGTTTCAATTTTTCAATATTTTCATATTTACAAATAATCAACCATGATGACAGTTTTATTATAGATGGTCCTTTGATAAATTAATAAAAAAATATATATATACATATTAAATAAATTTATATACATATATTGAAATCCTTTTTGTCTGGCAGACAATCAATCAATTTTTTTCATATACCAATTGAAAATAAAATTATTATGTTCTTTTTTTACTACTTTTAATCAAAAATATATTTGTTTTTTTCGTAATCAATAAAAAAAATCGAGTTTAGAGATGGTTTTTACATTTTTTAAAAGGAAAACAAAATTTTTAATTATTTCAAATTTGACCTTATTTTTATTTTAGTGTCGAATTTTTTGATGTAGTAATTTTAAATGAAGTAACTTAGATTTACAGTAACTAATTTATTAGTTAAATTTAATTTTACTTATCATAATCATAAATTTTATAAAACTAAATTTTTTGCTTTAAGAACATAAAGTCTTTAAGGACATTTTACTGTTCCCTAATTTGCTCTATATCAAATGATAACAATTAAGGTTGAGTTAAAGAAGGATTATTGATATCATTGGTACATTAATTGCACTCGTGATCAAATACTATACAAACATAAATTGCATGAAATATTAATTTATCGTATATAATATTATAATATCGAAACTTTATGGTAAAGTAAAATAGAAAACGTTTTTTATATTATTTTTCCTAAATAAATATATACATATTGAAAATTTATCTTGGTAATAATTTCCAATTAATATATGTATATATGCTTTGATTATCTACTGTTGATGTGCAATCTTATAATATGAAAGAAACGTGACCAAATAAATAATCTTTGCAAGACCACAAAATCCAGTAAAAAGACAATTATTCATTTTCTGTATATGAAAAGGATATAAAATTTGTTATGTGAAAATTCATCACATACACATAAATAAGATTTTTTTCATATTTAGAAAATTGTTTAAAAAATATGATTTAAAATTATCACAATCCTTTTGATCCTTAATGTTTGTATAAAAAAAAATTAATTTAATAAATCAGTTGGGGGAGATATTCTTTCGACTTCCTTGTTCTGTAATATGGAATATATATTTTTGGGCGATAAATTATTGTAATTAAATGTAATTAACCTTAATAAATGTTGGGAAAGAAAGTGATGCATAATATTAATTATGATATTTGCATATTTTGTTAATTTGTTTTATAAATTTTATGTATTTTTTATGATAAATTAATTATGTGATAAAGAAATTTTTCGAAAAAATCTGTGAGATGTACGATAGTAAATTTTTTATGGTAAAATTATTAATTTTTAGTTACAAATCATTTATACTTTTTAGCTATCATATTTACCTACAAATAATATGAATACATTTAGAACTTTTAATCTATTTGATTAATGAATTTAAATTTATGTAAATTGATAAAGAGTATTCTCTAATAATATTTAATCAATTTCTCAGATGAAATGTAATAAAATTATGAGTGGTATTGTTTGAAAACAAATTTGTATTTGCATAAAAACTTTATGATTATTATTATAATTATCGAAATATGTATTCAGTAAAAATTAATTAAAAATTATTTATCAATAAAATAAGTTACATAACATAATGGAATTCATTAAATATTTCAATTTACTGTGAAAAATAACCACATAACCTTTTCAGATATATAAATAAAATTGATGATACGAAACTGTTGAAAATAATCAAACATAGTTTTCATGTATCATGTTATGATGATGAAAGTTACTGGAACATATCAAATTTTTTTTTTTTTTTGATTAGACATCATGTGGTTTATGTGTGTGGTGTTATGTTCGTAGGAGGTGAAGTCAACAATTTTATATCATTATAAATGAAATTAAAATATAATTGGATTATAAATATTGTAATAATTTTTTGTACCTAATTAAATATTTACATTTGATTATTTACATAAAAATATTACGAGATAATATTAATAAGTTTAAAGGATTAATTTATTTACATTTACTCTGTAAAATTTAGTTTATATATAGGAGAATGGAATGTATATATAGTTATATAGTAATTTTTTTACTTAAAATTATAGTAAAAAAAGTTTGAAACTTTTGATGAAAATACTGCAAAAATATATTCAAATTTGCTCACCATAACTTATAATTTATGCTGCTCAATTAATATTAATTATCTCAATATAATTATAGTTAGTAATTTCTTTAGAAAATTTATAGTAATATAATCGAGTATATTTGTAATCCATTATTGATTAATTAATTGAAAGTAAAGATAGCGAATTTTAAATATTTTGACCCTGGCAAATATTCCACAAATTTTATGCATTACCATATAAATTAATAAATAATATAAAAAGAATTGTAAACAGGAGCGTGGTTAATTGATATTTCTTAATTTTGAAATTTCCACCTTGTACACTGTCCAAAGGTAGTTGCATTGTCCTGAAGATTTAAAGCATTTTCCTAGTAATTCCTTCGAAGGAAAAAATTTAATCAACGGAAAATTTTTTATTAAAATATAATTAAACATTTTTCACCGTGTATAAATGACTTAATTCATAAAAAAAAGTATCATACCAATAAAAAAATATTAAGTAAATTTGTAATTGGGTGTGGAATTCCATAATAATTTCCTTTATAACTTGTTTTATGATCATTAAATATTTGAACTATTTTTTTCCCTCTATATTATTTACCTAAGGATATGCAAACTTCAATTTAATGTGAAAAAAATGTAAATATTTATATTATACATACCTATGCAAACAAAAAATATTATACAAATAAATTTCAATAAAATTCTTAAAAAACTTGTGCATAAAATATTTTAGAGACATTTTAGAATTCTAATGATAGAAATAAAGTACATATAATTTAACTTTATCATAAAAAAATAATTTTTGAATTTTAATTAAAATTTTGCAAATTATTAAATTTAACACCTTTAATATATGAATTTTTATTTTGTTTTATAAAACAATTTTTTTGTAATTTTTGTAATTTATTTGATTTTTGTCTGTATAAAATTCTCGTACACTTTGAATTATTTTAATATAAATATTTTATAATACTAGTAGCTTGAGCTTAAGTAATTATCCTCACTTTTAAATAGTTATTATACTGATGAAATCAATTTTCTTGAAAGTTGAAATTTACCTTTAAAGTTTGCCAAAAACTGAAATGGAAATGGAAACTGAAATAGATTCTATTTACTTTTTTACATTCAACAATTTTCTTTTTGATATAATTTATGTAAACAATATTCTACAATAAAAAGATGATTTAATAATTTTAAATACGTATATCAACTATCAAAAGAAAAAATGATATTCAAAGACATTTAATTCAAATTTATATCTGAATTAGTCCGAAAGAATTATAAGAGAATTAGGATCTTCTTTATAGTCTGTTCTATAAATCAATTTTTCAATAATTGTTTTGAATTATTTACTACTTTTTTATATTAAATTTAATTAAAAATTAAAACAATTAACTAAATAGTTAAAATTTAAGTTAGTTGAGACAATTTCTAATACGATACAATGATTGCAAATAAATCCTTTAAATTTTCGAATTAATAAATATTTTATTTAAAAATTATTCCAATAAAAGTTTATTGTAATGTTTCTCTGCGTGCACATAATAATAAATCAAAATAAATTTAAATCGATATCTTTATATCAATATCGAAATATTTATTGAAATTCTAAAATATCTTTGAATGAATTATAATATATTTATATACATATAATATTATTGTGTTTACGTTACCCGATAAGAAATATATATTTAAATTATACAAAAATTTAGATAAACTGAATGATAAAATATATATATATCACGTGAAAAGCTATTTAGACATTATCTCGAGAATCATTTGATTGACTAAATTATCTCAAATATTTAAATTTGCTCGATATTTCAATTTCAAGCATACAATTTATTATATATGTATAAATATGTATATATAAGTAATTTTATCAAATAATTTTCTTGAAACGTACACAAACATATTTTATATTTGGAGAGTTTTATGTTTACGTACAAACATCATATAAAAGAGCTTTTCCTACTATACTCAAAGTTTGATATCGAAAAGATTTTCTTTCAACTGCCAAAAAAGAAGGACGATATTTCCTATACTCTTTGTAATTTGAGAATTTTTTTTTGAGCGAGTATCGTTTTTATGTTCGTGAAACATATTTTTTTGTATATCCTGTTTGTAGAATAACTAAACTTTTCAGTATTTATATAAAATCAAAAGGACTCAACAGGTTTATTTCAGTTGATAGTTAGTACTTGATCGAGTTAGTTTAGTGGTCCAGAAATAAATTTAACAAATTTTTGAACGGTTTAATGAATTTGTGCCTATACATATATAAAATTTTGTATTTATTGTAATATTTTCTATTAAAATTATATTTTTTTTTGGAATAACATATTTGTTTTGTGAAAATTATTATGTATTTTTATGATGTTTCTAAAAGTATTTTTTTTTTGTTAAATTTTACTGAAGTTTATAGTGATAATATCATAATAAAATTCATTTAAGTTTTTAATCCATTTTAATTAATTTTTATTAAGTTATTTATATAAAAGGAAAATATAATTAGTATTTTTCAGATAATTATAAATTAAACACGTTTTAAAAAACGTATATATGCAATTTTTTTTAAAAATATTTCCTGTTTCAGTTTTATGTGCCTGAAAATATGTTTTAATTTATGGTGACAAAATCATAATTTAATTAAATTTATAAATTAAATATTTAAATAATTTTAAATAGTTTTATTGACAATTTATATATTTTTTTTTGTGCAGACACAATTTAAAATTTTAAAAGTCCTTAAAAAAGGAAAAATAATTAATTCAATATTTTTCTAAAAACTTTGATCATATAAAAAAAAAGTTTTGAAATTTTTTCATATATATAAATAATTTTATTGTATTCATAAAATTTAAATCTACTTTTGTATAAAAATAAAGTATGTTCTTATCTATTATGTCAAAGAATTTGAAATAAATGTTCAGCAAAATATTAATCGATGATGATAAACACAAATGATACTCAAGAGATTATTAAACCTCCTACAAAACAAAAAATTGTTTGTCATTAAGAAACATTAAGAAGGACGAATTAAATTAAAAATCAAAATATTTATATTATTCTCAAAAATTTTACATTTTAATTAAATTTTGTGGATTTTTTTTTTGTATAGTTTAGAGAGATTTCATTTAATCTTAAATAGAAAATCCTCAAATCTGTGCAAACAATAAGGATATAAGGAAAAATATTTTGATTGTAAATATATGTTAAGGATCAATTTTATACACTGTAGGAAAATCTTTTCAAATAATTGAGATGTTTTACTGAATTTTAAAGCACAATATGTGAAATTTAATTCAAATAAGTGAGAATTTAAAATTTCTGGGAAGTTTGGAAGTTTGAAAAACTGTGCAAACAATAAGGATACAAAAAATCATTTACCCACAGTTAAAATTTATGAAATTTTCATTTTTATATCCTTATTATTGAAACATACAATTAATGCTCTTCAAATTTTTTTTATGTAAATTTAAAAAGTCAGAATAATTTTTGTTGACGAAAAAATTAGATTATGGACTGTCAACCTTGATCCTATATAGAGCTCGTTAAAATCTTTATATTCGTTCACTTTAATATTTCTTTCCGTGTAATATTCAGTTTAAAAAAAATTATCGTTGAATTAAGAAAATTGTATTTATAGAAAAGAAAATCAAATCAAAAAAGCTTGAAAATTATATTAATGAACAAACAAAATTATATTAAATAATTTACATTTTTATAGTATCCTACATTTAAAGGATATACATACACAAAAATTAAGGAGCTGAATTCTTAATTTGATTTAGGCATAAATGAAAATTTAATTTTTATGAATATAATTAAATAAAATTTTAAACTTTTATAAACATTTAAAATTTGTTGTTGATTTTATCGGAAAAGTATAAAAAATATTTTAAATTTATCAGAATAAATTTCTATTTAATAAGTTGTAGGCAAATAAAGTATTACGAACGACCCAACAATAATAAGGTTTTTGGATCTAAGGATTTGAAATTTCCTTAAAAAATTTCAAATCCGTAGAAACTGTTACAAATAGAAAAAATAATTTAATATTGTAGGAGATTAAATAAAAATGAGAATATAAAAAATGTGTTGGCGCGAATCCTGATTGATATCATGTATCCGACTTATAACATAAGTTCAGGTACAAATTTGTATCTTTTACTAAAAAATCTTTGAATAATTAAAGATTTTCTAAATTTCCTGTAATCTGAATTGTTAAATGTTTTTAAATAATAACGAAAAAGAATTTAATTAATGAAGGAGTTAATATTAATATTATTTTCTAATAATTTAACAATAATTAATACGAGAAAGGATAATCAAGGTTTAAAATTCAGTAGTACTTCAAATTTTATTAAACAATTTCTTTCAATAGCTGAAAAATTTACTAACATCACAAAAAGATAATATAATATTCTAGGCAATAAACATAAAAACATTAATTTAAAGCTTGAAGTATTTGAGGTTTTTTTCAAAATAATTTCATGTGACAATTTTGTCTGCAGACTTTACTTCTTCTTCGATATTATTGCTTATGTAAACGTGTTTACCACGTAAATCTGTAATTTATTCTACATGGATAAAATAAATTTATACACTTTAGATTATGGTAAATTCAAATTCATATCACTTTATCAGCGTGAAATTAATACTTGAGGTGGGTTATATAAGATATAAACAATTTGTCATAAATTTAGATTTATTGCAAATTTATTTATATATAATATTAAAAATAAAATAAAAAAAAGATATATTTTATTATTCGAATTGTATATTGCATAATACGGAATCATATTAATCATCACTTAATTAACCATGAAATATACACCAAATTTATTTAATTTAATGTGGAGAACGATTTATAAATAAACGCACTTGTCCCGAATATTAAAATTTAAATTAATGCTAATTGCTTATATAATTTTCACTTACATTTAAGCGCGCATTATCAAAAATTAATTACGTAAATGAAAAATAATTTGTTAAATGAAACTTGTTAAATAAATGTAAATAATTTGCATAATATTTCAAAAATTCACAAAAGACATAATATTTAAATAGTCTGCAACAAAATTGATTATAAAATAAACATAAAAAACATTTAACTCCTTTTAACAAGCTTAAAAAATATGGGATTAAATTTAAAATTTTTAATATAAAATGATTTAATTATAAAATACAAAATATTTTTTGCTTTTTTAATATTCATATAACGCAAAAATACATTTTTTTTATATTAAAAATATTATTCAGGATGCCAATTCAATTATATCGAATTCCTTGAAGCATCATTTTTTTTTAAAAAAAAATTATACAAATATAAATTTGCTTAGGAAAATTTAAAAAGGGAATAAGGCGAATTTTTGAAATAAATTCCTTTTTTATATAATTACTAGCCAATTTGCCCTACTAGTAAAGATCATCTTAATTCATAATTCATTATGATTTTTGGTAGTAGTCAATTAGAAATTTCCTGTTCAAATTAACTCTGTCTATCTCTTCCTTTTAAAATGATGTGACAATTTTCTGGCCATATTCCATATTCAATTTTTAGGATCTATCGGAATCCGTAAAATTCGCAAAATTGCTCATAGTAATACAAAATTATTAAAAATTAGCTTTAGTTTTAGAAAAATTAAGATTCTACTTTTAAATAGTTTGAAGAATTTCGAATTTTTTTAGTACTTGATTTAAAAATTTTCCGGACAGAGAAATTACCCCGAAAATTTGATATAAATAATGACGTTATCGCCATTTATGAACAATTAAGGATATTATAATTGAAAGTTTACCATTGCATGCACTTTCTCCAATTACATTTGAAACAATTAATAATTTATTATACTTTTTTAGTAATTTATTTATTTTTTAATGCCTAGACAAATTAATAAAATTCATTGTACTATATGTAACGTCTATCATACACCCCTAACCTATACATTTTCAAAACTCATATCATATATATATTTTCCATGCATGGTTATAAAAAATATTTCCATTTCATTAAATTAAGTTATTATTATTATTATTTAATACGATGAATCTTTTTATTTCCATGTCAACTCAAAAAAAAAAACTTTGCAAAAAAAAAAATTCTATGACCGTGCAAAAAAAAATTAAATTTAATTAATATTCCAAAAAAAAAACGGAAAGAGTTTATTTTAGAATTGTATAAATTATATTAAATAAAAGTTCCGCCAATAAAAAATTGCGTTAATAAAAAAATTCGAAGAATAACCTTTTTAATTTAAATACAATTATTATAATTTTACATAAATTAATATTAAAAACAATTATGCAACTTTGTTGTTAACTCTTAGTAAAATTTGAAGTGATAAAAATTAAATTATTTAAAAAAATGTGGAACGGAAAATGTCATACAGAAAAATCACCAACATTTTTAAATAATATTAATAATAATAAAAGATTAGTAAATGTTCATCAAATGGAAAAAATGTCAATACGGTCAATTAGTTCAGAGGATATATCAACAGCTATTGAAGGTGGACATTGTTGTTCAGCAGCAGCTAGAAATCCAGCAATTAAAACTGGTCGAAGGATACAATTATTACAAGTAACGACAATTTTGCACAATTTTATTAAATTCATTTTTTATTAACATTTATATGCAATATTAATATTAATTTTATATTGTATATTTATAAATGCTTTTTAATTTTGTATTTTGTCATATTTGTCATTTTGACTGTCAGTTATTTATTGGCAAATTCGATGAAAATCTAATGAAATTATTTATTTCTACAAAAAAAAATTTGTTTTTGCTCTAAAATTTAAATTCTGGTTAAGTGAATTTAGTCAGCTCAGAATATAATGAAATAGCAATGTTTTTAAAAAGGATATTTACAAAAGAAAGTTGGGTTAGAAATTCGTTAAAATTTTGCAGTGGAGGAGAAAGTTTACAGAAAATTTATATTATTAAATAAATTGCCAAAATCATGAAACAGAAACACAAATTAAATTTAATTTTGTCTAACCACTATAACAAAATTGCCTCATGAAATTTACTTTATCATATAGAATTACTTTTTAAATTACCAGAAAATCATAAATTCCAATTAAAATTTATAATGACAATATGAAATTAAATAGATTATTTTTTTTAATTGAAATTTTATTATGAAAAAAGTTTAATGAAAATTTAACCTATAAAACACAGAAATGTAAAAATTCTTCTGAAAGTATTTGAATTTCTTATTTGTTTGCAAAGTTATTTTCTCGTCATAAATATAATTGTTTTTTTTTAGGGGGCGGAGAAGGAGGTTTATTACGATATTGGAAAATCTTTTGTCTTTGGAAAATTCTTAAATTTTATATATTTTCTTTTTGTTTGTAATATCGTTTTAGGCAATTTTTAATAGCCAAATTCATTTGTGGGACACATAAAAATTGGAAATTTTATTACACGAACATTTTTTTTTTTTTTGGAATTAATCGTAAAAAAAGGGAAACCAAAAAAATAAATTAGTTTCTGTGGTTCGAATGGTAGCGATGGATTTTTTTTTTGCTGAAATATGTTTTTGGTACATGAGATACATTTTTTCCAATATTTTTTCAAAAATTTTACACTTACGCAAGTGATGAAATAACGATTTCTATATAATATAAATATTTATTTTTAGAATTTGTATAATTAAATTTTTAATAAAATTAATAGAATTTTTAAAGTCTCTTTGTTTGAAAAAATATACAAAAAAAATATTTCATTTTGCTTTAATCGGAAATTAAATTAATTTTCCAGTGATTAAATAATGTAATTCTATGGTTTTCATTTCATTATACAAAAGTTAATGATTTTACAAATCTCTTTTTTACAATATTTTCATATACAAATACACAGTTTCTGATTTTCCAGCACAATTTTTACTTGATTTATTTTATATAACAGATTTTAATATCCTTGTAATAATCTAATAATCTTATGTAATAAATAAATCCCTTTAACCATTAAATTAAGTTAATATAAAAACGTTTTATTTAATGATTATAAATAATAAAAACATTTTATAATATTAAAAATTTCTCTAAAACATTTTAATTTATTTATAATCTTTAATATATGGAAGTCAATAATTTCTATGCGTAATAAATAATTATTACATAAATGACATAAATTATTATTGATTTTTATCTTTTAATTTGTGCCTGGGTTTAAATGATTAATAAATTTGATATTTAAATAAAATGTTGAAAAATATTAATTTTGGTGGTTCAAGGATTTAGTTTTATTACAGTATAGTCCTTGGGATTTGTATTGATGAATTTATAAATTGAATATTCCTTTTAATATTGCCGATAAATAATAAATTCAATATTTGTAGAAATAAATTATAATATTTTGGTTTATTTCTCAGTTTTATTCGCTTTGTATAATTTATTTTTAAGATTTTGATATTGCGAAACTTTATAGCTAAAATAATTTTTAATCATGGAAAAGAAGATAGAAGGAAAAGTAATTTTAAAGAAATTCAAAATTATTCATTTTTAAATTAACTATTAATTTTTATTTATATATAATTTTAAAGGCAAATTTATATGTTTGCAATTTAAAAATTGAATATTTCTTATTAAAAGACGAGATTTTAAATATATCTTTTTTTGTATTTTGAAATTTCACAAATTAATCGAAGATTCTTTAACCTCTTATTACATATTATTTTGTCCTAAAATTTAATTTTAATTATCATAAATTTTAATACAAAAAATAATAAATTGAAATTAGTAAGAAATTTGTTTATAGAAAAATAATGAATTTACGATAATGTTTCTACCTATTCATCTTTATTTGCAGATGATCATTTTACCATTTATTCCAATATTGGCATTAATTGCACAAACATCACTAATATTGCATGAAATTTTAATTTATCGCATGGAAGTATCTGATATCGAAGCACAGGTAAAATAAAAGAGTAATAAAAAATTATCTATACTTTCTTTCATTTATATTTACATAAAGAGAAAATAAATCTATAAAACGTTGTTTATTTTATCTGTAAATATTTTCCAATTAAATATTAGAATAAAAAATAAATAAATACGAACGTGACCAAATAAATAAACTTAGCAAGACCACGAGACAGAGTAGACATAGTCCATTGAAGCAGTTAAAAAAAGGACGAGCAATTTATTGTTTGTGTAGACAAATATGGATACCAAGAGTTTGTTCAATGCGTTATTTTTTTTGTAATAAAATCAAATTATATACAAAAAATGTTAGTGTTGAGTCTACATAAAATTTGTTGAAAAAAGTTTTAGAAATAATTATATAAATAATCTGTGAACATTAATAACAAATTAATGATTAAGTTTTTAAATGAAATTGTTATAATTTTAGATAAAGATGAACTGAAAAGTGAAAGCATTGGATATATATTTCACTGTATATTTTATATTTCTTAGTACTACAGCATTTCAAATATGCATAATAAATTTTCTTATCATATTTTTTTTTGTTGTAATTTCCATTTTTAAACTGCATAAAGAAATAGAATATTTAAAAATATCCTGTCAAATTGATTATTTTTCTAAATATACCTTTTGTCTTGGTTTTATCTGGACTATAAGTGCGAAGGAGTAAATAGAATATTTTATATCCTACAGTGAAGCACACTTACAAAAAAATTGCAAATAAAAAATAATTTATATTCATTTGTTTATCGTTGTCAATATTTTTTTTATATATTAATAACATAAAATGACACTTAATCATGAATGAGTTCATGGGTATATAGAAACTTGTATACACGTTTAAAATGACCACTGGCATTTGGTTACTGGGATAATTGAAGTAATTTTAAATTGACAATAATTATAAATTAAAAATTTATCAGTGATTATTGTTAAGTAATAAATTTCAATCCAGATTCTTAATGTTTACTAAAGCGTAAATTTCTAAATTGTTATATACACTTTCAAGCAAAGGAAGTGTAAATAATTATATTAAATTTTCTGCATCTTGATTTCTTATAAAAAAAAATTACCAATATAAAAATAAAACTGATTGGTAAAATAATGAAAATAATTCATTACATCTGTGGTAAAATTCCTTAAATATGTCCTTTTAAATAATTATAATGGAAATAATTATTTATGAAAACAGAAATGAATTTTCAATTAAAAATAGATTTAATAAAATGATTGAAATTTTGATGATAATGTTAAATATTTTTTTTTTCAATATTTAAGAAATTTGTATAATATATAAATTAAACAAAATTTCAATCATATTATTTTCATTATTTTACTTTAAATTTGCAAATAATTTATAATAAAAATGATATTTTTAAAATTAATTATACCAAAAGATAACATAAAATATCCATTTAAAATTTTTTATTAAAAAGTTTTAAATATTTTAATTAAAATTTCTCTAAAAAATATAATTTATTTAGGTAACAATTGCTACAGATTTAGGTAAAGTCGTAACACGTCTTCAATTAGAACGTTCTGAAGTAGCATTTTATTTATTCACAAATGGCAGTACTTTTAGGTAATTAATTTTTTATTTATTCAAGACAATATTTTTAGTTATAAATTTTCCTTATATTTTGCCTTGAGCTGTAACCGAAAAAAACATCAGAAAAAATTATTTAAAAACAAAATTAATTAATATTTATTTTCCATTAATTAATTTATATTTATATCAAATCACAACATTTTAAAACCAAATATAAAATACACAAAAAAAAAAAAGGTCAAATTTAACTCAACGTTTTGCTGTTACGGATGAAGCATTAAATAATATGACCACATGGAGTGAAGTTAGTGTACCACCATACATAGATGATGAAGATTTTGGTGTTATGCTAAATCGTTCGGAATTTCAAAATCGATTAAATAATTTTCGGTAAGTAAATAATAAAAATAATTTGGATTTAAAATTTAAATATATATAGGATCCTTTTTTACCCATGTTTGTTTAATATTTTTGATATCCTTGACAATGAATTGTAATTGTAACCAAACAGAAAATTATCTTTTGTACCTTAAATTCCGAGTAAATTTGGTATATATTAATTGTAAAACAAATTAAAGAAATGTGCGGTATAATTTATTAACCGAAAAATGTTCGTAATTATGTAAATTTTTTGGAAAACAGAGAAATGCTTCTTATTTTTTTTTCTTTTTGTTAATTCTGCTGGTGGTATTTACGGTTGGTAGCAATTTTTATGCTCTCGTATATATGAATAAATATATTTGCGAAAACTCCTACACGTTTATAAATCCCACGCAGAAATATTTCGTTAATATTTCATTCATTAATTTGTATTTGTGTACGTATATAAGATTTAGATGACCTTGAAATTGATTGATGAAATGTAATAACAGAAAAAGGATTTACAATATATTAATCAATACTTATATATTATTAGGCAAGAAATGTATATAGTATAAATAATATTGTCTAGTCTTGATCCTGATATTGAATGTAAATAATCAATTTTTTTTTCTTAATTTAAAGGATAGTTATATAGTCCTAAATCTTTCATTTTCAATTTTAATGATTTTTCAGTTTTCTTTTGAGAAGTAATCGACTATAAGTATTTTCGGGAATGATCAATAGTTCCTATATTATTCCAATAATGACAAGAAAATTAAACTCTATGTTTGAATTTATTTTGTTAAAGTTACTTACTCAAACTTTTCAAAATGAGAAAAATAAATTTAATTTTGTAAACAATAAAAATTTGAATTTTCCGAAATGAATATTTTTACAAAAACGTGATTTGAACAGCCAAATACAAGCAGCACTACTACTGCATTACCATAATACCAAATTAGCATAATTGATTTTGAAAAAGTGTGTACATAGTTTGTGTCAGTTAAAAACATCTGCTGAAAATGTTTTCTTTTTTAAATTTGCAAAAATATTAGTTTTGGTTCGTTTACAATATAAAATTGAATTTTTTTTAGAATATTTTAATAAAGGATTGTGTTCTTTATAGAAAATTTCATAAATAATACTCTGTCAATATTAAATTTAAATAAATTAATGGAAATCTCATCATTTTTGTAATAGAAATTTTAATATTATTTCCATTGAAATTTCTAGAAACTTATTGAAATTGTTTTTTTGAAGAGTTCAAAATAATTTTATTTAGTAAATTTATTGGAAATGAAACAAAATATTGTTATTTAAAACATTGATTTATGAACTAAATTCTGGTTTCTTAATTTACAAAATTTGTCATTTTTTAATCATAAATATTTTCATCCAATGAATTTTTCTAGGACACTTTGTATAGGACCACATTAAATATGCAACAAAAATACTGTACCATAATTAGAAATAGTTATGGTAAAAAGAATAAACATAATAATATTAAAAGAGTTTAAAATTTAAATGAAATTTTCTAATTATTATTCAAGCATAAAGATTTTCAATCTAAATTTTTTTTTATTTAGTTTATTGAACTTTCCTCTTTTTTTAATGCGAAATTTGGATTATAAAATTTTTTTTACGTCATAATATTTACTATACATACATACATATATTTTTTATTAATCCTCTGATGGTGCTAATAATATTTTTTTAGTGATCGTATCAGTTCAGAAGAAAGTTCAGTTACAGAAGTAATGCTTTGGTACACAACAGTAAATCGTGCTATGCTTAGTCATTTAACTGAACAAATTAAAGAAACGGATAATAGTGGAGTTTGGCGGTTTGTATATTAAAAAAATATTTAAATTAAATTATAAATATTAATAATTTTTAATGATATATATATTTTATTTCTATATATATAGTTATTTAATTGGATTTAAAAATTTATTGAAGAGTATTGAATGTCAGGGTATTGCTTCATCATATGGTGTTAAATATTTTGGTCGTGGTAAATTAGGTACTGATACATATGTACAATATATACGTTATGATATATTGGCTAAGGAATTATTAAATTCAACATTAAATTATGTACCATCATTAAAGGAATTATATCATCATTTATCAACGAATATGACGGATTTTCGAAATGTTAAAAATTGGTATATAATAATAAATGTATTTTATATTTATCTAATATAAAATTTAAATTCATATTATTGTTGTTGTTGATTGTGTAAAAGGATAATGAAAATTATAGATAATTTTTTTTTTGTCTGTTACAGGAGTAATATTATATTGAAAAATAAGAAAACTGAACCAAGCATTGAAAATGCTATAAATTATTATGATTTAATGGATGAATATACCGAAGAATTGAGAAAATTACAGACAGAATTACGAAGGAAAATAAGGTAATAGCATGAAATTAAATTTACACATTTTTTTTTAAAAGTTTATAGAAAAAAATTTATTGTAAACGGAGGGTTTTGTTAAAAGTTTTGCTGTAATAATAATTTTTGTCGTAATCAACTGTTAAGATTATTAAACAAACTTTAGTAATATTAGGAATTAGGACTAACTATATAGGTTCAATTAGTTTAAAGGATGGAATTATATTCGACTAATTGTACTTATATTGTATTAAGTAAAATAGGCTAAAATTGGCTTAACTGAGTTATAGTTTACTACACAGTTAAACACTATTCAACATTACACAAAATTACTTAAAATAATTTTCACTTATTTGTTTAAAAATTTGGCTAAATTTCTTAAAATACTGCCTGAAAATGACATATAATTTCAAATCACATTTTATACTAACCCACAGTCTGACCGATTGAAGTTATAACTTATTTTAATCACCACTAACATTTTCGATATAACCAAAATTATTAAAATAATATTCGAAAAATTTATAATAAATTTTGTATAGAAAATTTCTATATATAAAACTTTTAAAATATAATAGAAAAAATGAAAAAGTTTCACATTATATGTTACCAAAAAATTTTCCTCTCGTTTTTCTTTTTGGAAATGAATAAATTATAAAATTATGGACAAGTTCATTAATTTTAAATTAACATCCAACAAAATTTTCTATATAATATTTCATATATATATATATAAGTATATAATGTATGTATATATAATTTTTTGTTTTATAGACTTTATGTTGATCAAACATTAGTTGAAGCTAGCAATAAAGAAGCAATTGGTATTGCAATACTTGTTGTTGTACTTTGTGTATCACCAATAATTATAATTTTAGTTAAAAATGCAGCAGCTACAATTCAGGTAAAGTTATGAATATTAAAATAATTTTTATAATAAAAAAAATATATATATTTTTTCCATATTACAAGAAGAACGTGTTTATTAATTAGATTTTTTTATCTTTTTTTTTTTTTTTGCAATATTTTTGTCCTTTAATTTAAGCTTCTCGTATTTATTTTTAGTCCTTATATTTTTCTATTTATAATTTATATAATTCCAAAATATATGACTATATATATACGTATTTATATTTTTATTACAGATTTATGCTATGAATTTAGCACAAAAAGCAAAAGAATTAAAACGTGAGAAACGTAAAAGTGATTCATTATTATTTCAAATGTTACCACCAAGTGTTGCGACACAATTGAAACAAACTCAACAGGTTAAAAAAATGATAAAATTTTGATAAATTTATGATTATAATATAATTTTGTTTATTTATTTAAAGGTACCAGCTGAATGTTATGAAGCAGCAACAGTTTATTTTAGTGATATTGTTGGATTTACAGAAATTGCTGCTGATTGTACACCATTGGAAGTATATAATAAGATTTTTGTTATAAATTTATGGTTCTATATACTTAAATTTTTTTTAATTAAATTTCTGTGTTTAAAGGTTGTCACATTCTTAAATTCAATTTATAAAGTTTTTGATGAACGTATTGAATGCTATGATGTTTATAAAGTTGAAACAATTGGTGATTCATATATGGTTGCATCAGGATTACCAGTTAAAAATGGTAAATTTATATTTTACTTAGATATTAATATTTATTATGATTTTTTTTTAGGTAATATTTTAGAAATTTAAAGCTATTAAAGTGCTTTTTCTTGCTATATTTTGTTTTTTTTTTAATATTCCCTTTATATACCACAAAAAAATATTTTTAATCTCCTAACAAAACTGACTTACAAGGCTATAAAAATGAAAATGTTACCATCCAAAAAAAAAAAAGAAAAAGTCAAATAATAAAAACTAAACATCATTTTTTTTCTTCTATGTTTTGGATTTTTATTAGTCAATAAAAATTGAAATAGAAAATAAATTGAAATACAATTTAATATATGTAAACTTTTATATATATATAAAATAAAAAATCCAGATGGTTTACATAAATATTTTAAGACTAAAATATCCTTAAAGAAAGATTATATAATCTCAACAAAAAAAAAATTGATATAATATAACATAAAAATAATCACTTATAATCGTAAGATTCTTATTTTTTGTTTATTGATCCTAAAATGATTAAAAATAAGAAGAATTCTATCAAAAAAAAAAATTATCATATTTCTTAATAATATTCTTTTTTTATATCCTTTACCATATAAAATCTCCTTTAGACATACAAAACGATTAAATGAAGAATGAAAAAAAAAACAAGTTATTATTACATTTTATCAGTTTGAATGTCCTATAAGATTTTTCATATATATTTATTATATATTTTTCGTTAATATTTTATCTTAAATTTCATTATAAAATTCCATTATGATTTGTTCAAGGATATTTAAGAAATTTCTTTTATTTGGTGTTGTGTGTAAGGAACTCCTTACAGTTGACAATTCAATTGAATAAAGGATATATTTTTTTTTTGTTAGCTCAAACACATGTTTTCTCACACAAACTTTTTTAGTTTTTTTTATGGTAAATATGAAAAAGGATATTATTATTCTCCAGAGTGTAAACATATTTTCATTATGATTATGGTATTTAAAGGGGTTTGTGAATAAAGAAAGTAATTAAATGTAATGTGTAAATATGATGGAAATTTCAAATTGTTTGAATTCAGGATATATTTAAGTTCATTGATATTTAAGAAAATCCAGGATAATTCAGTATATTAGGTACAAATTGATACCTCGCAGTTGTGGCGAGTTAATTGGAATTAAATTTGCAATTGATTCAATGGATGACAGGAATCAAATTTGCAATTGATTCAAGGGATGACAAATTTTGTTAATATGCTTTTAATATGAAATTATATTTTTTAAGATGATTAATAAAATTTGGGAAAAAAATATCAAAACGATTATAATTTTTTTGATAATACTCTCTTGGGTCAGACACATTATTTCTTTGCAAATTATCTTTTTTTTCATGGACTTCATTAAAACTTGATCATATTTTAGGTACCATCATTAAACAGCAGGGGTAAAGTGATTTGTGACTATATCAACTATCACATATTATAATATTGCACAGAAATTTCTATGCAAAATTTTAGGATGTTGATAGTCACAAATCACTTTATATAATATCACTACTGAGTTCAGATAATAATTCTCAAATGTAGTCGTAACACATTTTCATTTTTCGCTTTCAAGTTATGTTTGATGTCCAGACAGTTTTTCAAAATATACATAATAATATTTTCATATTTTTAAATTAATAAGAATATTTCTTGAAAAGAATTTTTATATTTAATTTCCTCATTCAAAAAAATGACAATAATTTAAATATAATTTAGGCTAAATGATGATTTCACAAAGAATTTTCATCAAAAAATTTTCTTTATTTATAGTTTGATTTTTCCTAGTATTTTCCCTTAGTTCAAAAAAAAATATCAAATTTTCATTTTACTTTGTTATTTTTGTTTGTTTGTTCCAGTTTCATATTTAAAGAGTTCATTACCCTAAATATTATATTTTCATTATTATTTATTGGGCAAACTATATTTGATTTTGTTATGAAGATGTATTTTATTTTATTTTATTTTATTTAATAAAAACTATTGTACTTAAGATTTTCTCCAGAATATATTAAAAAAAGGATATTTTATTTTGTTACTTTGGTAACATACAAAATTAAATTAAGTTGATAAAAAAATAGTTGTCATTCTCATTATTGACTACATATGCATTTATACTTAATTGATTATTTTTAAGTTTCATAGAAATATACCAAATTATACTTCTTACAATCTGGACCATACCCATAGACCAAAATCTTCAACATACCCTCCGAAAAAAATATTATATCAAATATATATATTTCTTATTATTAAAATTTCCCTGGCAAATAAGTTTTGTCTACCATATACCATATAAATAAATAAATTCTAATACATATTTATATTTTTTAATTGATGAAATATCTCAGGCATTAAACATATAACCGAAATAGCAACAATGGCATTAGATTTATTAGATGCATCTAGTTTTTTTAAAATACCAAGACGTTCAACTGAAAATTTACAAATACGTTGTGGTGTACATACTGGACCAGTTGTAGCTGGTATTGTTGGTTCAAAAATGCCACGTTATTGTCTATTTGGTGATACTGTAAATACAGCTAGCCGAATGGAATCAACTGGAGAAGCACATAAAATTCATATAACTGAAGAAATGAATGATTCATTAATGAGAGTTGGTGGATTTAAAACAGAACATCGAGGACTTATTGATGTCAAAGTTAGTTAGAAAAAAAAGTTTTTCATTTCTTTATTTTATGATTACATTTTCTTTTTTTTTTTTTTTTTATTATGATAGGATCTTTATTTTTTTTTTGTTATCCTTAATGTTAATTTATATTTTGAGAAAAAAACTTGTTTGTAAAAAGTTTTCTCTTATTAAGTATTATTTCTATTTTTGGTATATAGTTTGAATTTAATTGTGTGTATAATAATTTATATTTTTCTCATTTACGTTTTTATATTACAGGGTAAAGGACTTATGAGTACATACTGGTTAACATGTAAAGATGGTCCTGTAATTATAAGAGATGAAATAACATGGTTTGCTGATATGCAACCAGTTTTTTTAAAAAATATTAAAAATGAAAGTATGAAAAAGAAAAAATAAATTTATTTATAATTAAATTAAATTTTTTTTTTTTTTTTTTGCTGAAAATTTTGCGAAATTCTTTTTATAATCCTCATAAAAAATGAAATTTAAAGAAATTTATAATATTGTATAATGAAAATTTTAATTTATTATAATCAATTAATTAATCGAATTTGTTGTAATAAAAAAATCATAATGATGGTAGATTTTAAATCCATAAATAAATGAATAAATAAATAAATTTTGTTGTAAAATATAGACATTTACTCATTTAGTGATTTTTTTGTTGAGTGGATTTGTTTATTATTCATTGATACTACATAACATAAATTAAAGAAAAGTTTTGAATGGAAATGCGGAATTGACTATGAAAGTTATTGTGATGAAATTTGAAGTTGAAAGAGTTACGATTAATCTTGTTATATATAGTTAGTTGAAAGCAATTAATTGGTAATACTTGGTTTTTGGTGTATGTTTGATATATAATGACATAGAATTTATGATGATTGATTTTATGTATTTGCGAGTTAATTAAGGAATATAAGTCTGTATTGCACTCAGGGAATTTGCTATATATCATGTCCTTAATTAATTTATCTTGAATTTTTGTAACTAATAGTTTTAATGGCGATTTTATTTTACATTGTATTGTAATATCAACAGAACGTAATCAAAAAATTTATTACACTGAATCAGGACTTATCTATCTTTGAAATTCAATTTTGGATATATAAAATATATATCATTTGCAAATTGGGAGCCACCTAGATGCTCTAATGTACTCATTTTTTTAGATAAATCCTTGACACCAAAAACTTTCACCATGTAAATAAAAAAAAATGAGTCAACTGATAGTACTATAATACACATTTCTATATACAAAGATTTTACTTAACTACATCATTTTTTTTATTGTTTTTTACAGTGTTTTTAAGCTCCCAAAAGCTTATTTAAGGTCAAAACCTCTAAAACTTAATAATAAATATTTTGTCAAAATGAATGCTTTTACATCCTTTTCATTTAAGCTTTTCATGTTTCGAAAAACAAACAAACTACTCCGAACACCACTATGTCCTAGATAAATCCTTGACACAAAAAAGCTCACCATATGTATTGTAATATGAATAATTGCTAAAACAAGAATATTCGTAATTATAAGATGAAAAATTGTAAATTTAAGAAAAAATCTTCTATCATGCGCTCCGGAAAACATTATTACAAACTGTCACATAAAATTCTACTTGACCAGCCCTATAATCAGTTTATTTTAAGTAATCATTCAGGGTACACACATATAATATTTTTCTTTGGTACATAATCCTAAGATTGACTGTTGCATATATTCATTAAAATTCATATTGAGAAAAAAAAATATGTTCTCGAAATTTCATTTGTAAAAATTAAAATTAAATTAAAAGTGATAATTAAATTATTTGCTGAAATGTCATAATTTACATAATAAGATAATATAGATTGTAATTTTTTTGGTGCTATCATAACTTAAAACAAGGATAAAACGTTAATTATTAAAGTTAGTTAATTATTGCTGAATTTTTATTTAACTTTTTAATGTTGAATAAATATTTCAATTTAATTGTAGTATAGGTAAGATTGCTATTAAATATAAGAATTCTGATTGTAATTTGTAAATAATTTTATTCTTATTTGTAAATTTTAAAAACCGTTGGTCAATGTCGCAATTGTTGATTCAGTTTTTTTGTTGAATTTTGAATTCATTTTATAAATTATTTATAAATTAGCTTTAGGGCATTTTAAGGGCAACTGAAGCTTGATTTTAACTTGATGCTCATTAGTCACAAATATGGTGATCTTGGACTATTGATCAGTGATCAACTGATCAACTTTCATGCTCAATATTAAAGCTATATTTAGAATCTATAAATAAAATATGTAATAACAATTTCAATTTGTCAATACTAAGAGTACAAATATAAATCCAATATTCTTTAAAAAAAGATAAATTGATAAAAAAGTTTTACTAAACAAATTACACTTGATTCTATTAATATCCTTTGAAATCGAAATTTTCTGCTCCATAATTTATTTCACGCTAACAACTTGGAAAAGTAATTTTTCTCTAATAGGAATTTTTGTACAGATTTTTTTTTAGATATTTATTACAATTTTGTTCCTCAAACTAAAAGTAAACATTCCGTAACCAACTGTGGCCAAAACACATTTCTATATGAACGTGAAATAATGTAAACAATTTTTGAAAGTCCATGTATTTAATCAAAAATAGGTGGAATTGCTATTAAATGAAAAAAAAACCTTTTAAATATATTTAATGTTATACGCTTTATTATCCGGATTATAAACATTTTAAATATTATAGAAACCATCTGTTTCATTTTGAATTAATCAACATTTATAGATTTATAATAGTCCTATAACCTTAAACGTTCATAGCAGTTGGGGTGGTTGCATTTATTTCTATTATTACCCATTCTAATTTTTAATGTTCATTTAAATTAATAATTTTATATACTGTAATTAAATATATATATTTTGTTTTTTGGTTCTTATTTCCGACACAAATTTAGATTTTTATATAAATTTTATGACGACAATTATAAGAGAAATATAACGACTTTTGTTTTTATATTAAAAATATATTTTTGTTTGCTTTCTTTTAATATCCTTAAATAAATTTTATCCGGAAAAAGTTTTTATATTAACACAAGAAAAAAAAATAGAAATAAATCTTAATAAAACCAAAAATAAAAAAAAATGTGCCGAAAATTTATTATTCCAGCCGTAAACATGGATTATTCGGGATGTTATCTTATTTTGTTAAAAAAAAATTGATGACGTAATTTGCTAATAAGTAATCATTTTTTCGTGTAATAAAATAAATTTACCACAAAAAAAAAATGAATATTTACGTTTGTTAAATATGGTTTTTTTTTTGTTACATTTTTATCACACATTATCATATGTTTTGTATAAATGTCCTACATATATCCTGGGTAAACATGTGTAGCGAGTGTTAATCTAATTTTGTTTCTCTTCTCTGTTTCGTGTGTCTTATTTATTATTTACATAAATAAAGATAAAATTTGCATAATTTTAGGCTTTCTGCGATTCATATAGATTAAATTAAGACAAAACTTTGACTGTAATGGCAACGTAAATTTTATTTTATTATTTTCAAAATTAATGTTTGATCGTATTTCCAAATGAACCAATTCATTAATGATAATCGTAAATTTTTCAGTATTTTTTTATGTTGAGTCAGAAAATATATTTTGTGATTTTTCAAATTGATTCACTTTATTGACCATTAAATAACATTTTTTTTATAATGTCCTGATTTTAAAACTGTCGAATAGTAATTTGATTAAATTCTTTTTTATTATATTTTATTTGTGCTTTGTGCACTCAACAAACCTTTTAATTTTATCATTTGAATTTGTGGTTTCTATTAGGATTAACAATTATTTATGATTCGAAATATATTATCGAAAGATACAAGGCTTCTCATACTACGATAAACTTTATTTGGATAACGGAAAGGGAATAATTTTGTTTATTGAATACTCTGAATACAACATTAATATCAATATTTATAAATATTGTCTCTATATATTTGTTTTTGGTATAAAAGGTCGCGTCCAGTTCGAATGTTTGATATTTGATCTTTATTTATCCTGCCATTGTCGTTTAATTTTTATCTTTGTTTTTATTTTTGTCATTTTGTGGCCCCAAACTTTCTAAACGATAATTTTTATGTACCAAGGATAACAATTTATATGCACACATACATTAAGCTATTAAATTACAAAAACCTTAAAGTGCAATTTTTTGAATAAAAAAAAGGATTTGCAGTAACATAATAAGGAGTGACATAATGTACTACATATTTTTTTCTGTACACAATTCAAGTGGAATTTATTTTTATTGTTGAAATGACTGTAATTGTAATTCTCAGTTGGCAGATTAACCACCCTATACTCAGTGGGTGTACAAAACTCACCATACTTCATTCTTAAAAGACTAACCTCCAAGTTCAACGGGCAGGCAAATATGTTTTTCCATTTGGACTAAAATAGAAATAGAAATAAAAAAAGATTAATATTAAATTTAATTAAAATCTATTAAATGGTTCACTTCACTGCCTATTAAGGATACAAAAATATTAACATAAAAACGTGATTTTTATTTTAAATTAAAATTAAATTTTTTCGCTGTGGATTTTTTTTTTTTGCGAAAATTAAATATTTAATTGTGAAAAAATTTAATTTCTCCATTTTTTATATAATTTTTTTTTTAATGAAATGAATTTTAAATTATATTCATGACTGATTTTATTAAAAAGAGAAAATTACATATAGAAAATGATATAAATTTAATGAAAATTATTTATAAATTTATTTTCTCTGTTGAAAAAAAATATGAAAATTATGGTTTGCTATATAAAAGGGACACCACAATTTTTAAAAGTTGATTATTTTTTTTTGCAAAATTTGTTACAGAATTCTTTGAAGGATGGTTTTTTGTTGTGGTTTTCCATTTGAAATAGTCTGGATGAAAATTTAATTATAAAATTTAAATTAAAGTATAAAAAATTAGTAGCCAAAATTTATGGGGGAAAATTATATAAAAAGTGATGAAGAAGAAAATTGCAAGTACATATATATTTTTTGAAAAAGTTTCAAGGATAAATTTTGAATAAATATTTTTGTGATGATATTTTGGAATTCGCGCAATAAATTTTACAGGAATGAATTTATATAAATTGCAAAATTTCAATTATTAAATTTATTATAAAATTAAATGAATTTTCATAATTGTGAAATTTATTTTTTTTATTATGAATAAATTGTAATATTAACAAAATGTTGAGGTAAATTTAATTAATTTTGTATCAATTTACTAAGTAAGCAATTTAATGAGTCGAATATGTATACGAAAATCATTTACCAATCATTTTATCAACATTTATGGTTAATGCCAAGCATTTATTCCTAAGTTTATTTACCATAATAGAAGTGTCTATAAAAAATTAATTGGTGAATAAATATTTTTATAATACAAATCATATTTTTATATTATAAACAGCTTTTTTAAGAACAATTTATTCAAAGATTTGAATTTAATTAAATTTTAAGTTATCGAATAAAATCTAATAAAAAATAAACAAAACTTTTTTCAATTAAAATTAAATTTCTTATCAACTTTCGAAAAATTGCTGTTAAAAAATATAATAAAACTTAAAAATATATCTCACTTTTTTTTTGTTTTAATTCGATTTTTGCTTATTCTATTTAAATCTAAATATCACGTATATACTTAAGATTCACGTCTATTTAACACGTAAAGAGTTTTCTCTTTTTACATATTGTGTTGTTTACCAAAACTTTTTAAACTCCAACATGATTAAAAATAATCAGAAAAAGAACTTTTTTTCCTTTCCATATGTGTAAAAAAACAAAGAAGTTAAAATTAAACTAAAAAGTGTTTCCCTTTATTTCACGAATTTATTTCATTATCATTAGTGACATATGAACATCAGTGTAACATAATCTCGAAATCTTTGAAAAAGAAAACTTTTTCCTGGGGAAAATAATTTTCATATTTTATACTTTAAAATTCTTTAGTTTTTGGGTAAATAATTTTCCTTTATTTTCATTTACTTTTTTAAACTTTTAAAATATTTTGCTGACGACGATGATGACAAGCAAGTATAAAAAAAAAAGTTTTCATTTTATCATTTTACATAAAAATATAAAAATTATATAAAACATAAAAAGTATGTCGTATAATTTTCCTCGAAACTAACTTAATTAAATTGTTAGATAAATTAGTAAAAGTTTATATTTTTTTTAATTACATATACGATATACAGTTTATAGTTTAAAAGTTTTAAGTGAATCCGTCATTAAGGTCTGAAATTAGAGTATCGTTTTTTTTTATATGACACAATTTAAAATGAAAATAAATTTTTATCATGACGCACAAAATATGAAAATTTTTCATTGAATCCTTGGAAATTTTATAACCATTTTTTATTATTTTTAGATATGACAAAATATGTAAATTATTTTCCTTTGTAGTTCTATTATACAAATTTAATAAAGAGGAGGTATGACAACCGTATATCATTTTAGTGACATAAATGCTCGATAAGATTTTTGTTTATATAATGAACATGTGTGTAGACTGTAGAGATACGAACTTAATAGAAAAGTTTATTTTTATAGAATAATGGAATTTATTTTCCTTTTAAAATGGGATATTTTTTTAACATAATATTATGATTATTTATTTTATAAATATTTTAAAAATATAAATTTGAATAAAAATTTATTGAAAATTTTTTAATTTTATTTTAAATTTTACGAAAATTATTAATTTATATAAAATATTTTATATTTTATAAAATATTTATAAAAAATAGTTAATGAGCTTAAGGGATTTAGGTACATTATTCTTTTTTTCTCCAAACTAGAATCTGCTGGTCGAAATTACGTAAGTGAAAGCGGCAGAGCCATGTATAAATTTAAATGAAGGAATATTTTAGGTTACGTTCCTATTCTTTTTTTAGAAATGATTATTGATATATTAAAGAACTTAAAATAAAGGAAAGTAGAATTCCTGAACCGAACAATTATAAACTGAATTTGGGCCAATTGATCCATGGATATATTTCGTATTGTGCAGCGATCGCTCAATGAATTTTTAAATTTGTAGAAAACAATTTTATCATTAATTTTTTGAATAATTAAATTTACACAATTTAAAATTAAATTAATTTCTTATCTCATAACACACTCCTTTGAAATAGTCATTTACTTCTCAGACAACTAAAGTACCTTTCACTGTCTTTTTCGAGAAAATATTTTCCTTTTATATTTTATTTACTTTTAACGCAAATGTCAATCCTTTTTATCCTTAAATCTATTTATAAAAAATTCTTCTCTATGAATTCACATCAGAGGAAATTGGTAAAATAAAAGACATCTTTGATTAGATGAAAATATTCTTTAAATCTTATAAAAATGGATTTTAATTTATTTATTCTTTTTGAAAATTTAAGTAAAATTTAAACATAAAAGATTTAAATTATAAATACGTAGAATTTTAATTTAAATCTTTGAAATTTTGAAATTTAGTGAAAATTCTAATATTTAAAAAAGTATTTTGTAGGTAATTTTGAAATTTAAATATGAAAAATGTGATTTTTTTAATAGCACGTGCTTGAATATGAAAGTTTTACATGATTTTATATTTTAATCTTCAATAAAATGCGTGTACAAACTTTTTGAGATAATAAAAATATATTTTTCTACGAAATAAAAAATTGTAACTGACACATTATTATTTTAAGATAATCTTGAAATGATGATGAAATATAATTGAAATATCTCGAAAGATATTAAAAAGTATATTTGTGATATTTTTTAAAGTATATTTTTAATTTCTTATTACTTTTTTTAGGATTAGAAGACGAACGGAATTTATGGTGTATGTAAATAATTTCTACATAATTTCATTTTGGTTGAAGCAAATATTACTACTGCATATATTAATTTTCCGTTTATAGTCTGAATATGTAAAATTTCCTACTTTGCTTCAACATTCTTGTACAATCCCTTTTCAAATAAAGCATAAGAAAATTGTACATATTTTCTTGGTTATATATTAAATATTTTCGTAAATATTTTACATATCCTCCAAAAAAAATTCTAACCATAAAAATCAGAAGAAAAAAATTCTAGTAAATATTAAACATTACTTTAAAATAAAAATTTATATTACGTTTTTCAGGAATGAAAACTTGTAATTTAAAAACTTTCACGATTTGATCATTTATAATTTGGAATTATTTTTAAAAATTTTCTTTTATAATAATATTTTTTTTTTTAAATTTGTGTTAAACAAAAAAATATTACATAAATTTGTAATCATATATATGACTAAAGGCAATTCAATGTCACGTTCCATAAAAACTGAACACGTTCAATAAATTTTCTAAAAAAAAACAGAAATTTAACGCTTCAAAATGTTCACAAATAAAATGGAAACAAAATGATTTAGTGGAAAATTTGAAAGAAAATTTAAATCAAACAAAAAGAAATCAATATTTTTTTTTACCTTTTGACAATGTTTTATGTTATGCGAATCTTTGTATCTTGATATTTATAAAATTTAATATTTTATCATGTATACCACAATAATATCAATATTATTTCCGTACAATAAAAAGGTTTCAATTTAAAATATAATATTAAATTAAAAATCAGAACCAAATTTCTCTCGAAATTTTTGACATTTTATTTAATATTAAGAAAGGTTTCCACATAAATGGCAAAGAAATTTTAGGTTGTGCTCGTTATGTATAAACGGAAGGAGCAGGAAATTTGTATTCATTCGATTACTCCTCTTTTTTTTTAGTTAGTTAAGGTTCAGAAGTATTAGAGCACAATTTTCGATTCTTACCTTTTTAGCAACAGTACAGCTTCTAAAATTTAAACACATAACTAATTTAAAATTAGTAAAATTATCAATCTTAAATATATCAAATGAAAATTATTTAAAACTTTCAAGATATTAAATGAAAATTACTTATCTAAATATAATTTTTTAATGGTATTAACTGACATTCTAAAATTTTTTTCTCTACTCAGATTTACTTTAATTATTTAGAAATCTTAAATTACAAGCTAGACAAAATATGAATCATTATTTTTTAATTATGTTTTAATAAATTATAATTATTAATTAAAATTATAGAAATATTCATTAAAATCTATAAATGAAAATTCTACTATCATAAATTTATCATTTGATCACATAAATAATTAATTTGGAGACATACTTGAAAGATTATATCTTATACTTTTATGTAGATTATGTTTATAATTAATTTTCTTTTAATATATCATTTAAACCAAATATTTTCATGAATATATTTTCAACAACATATACCAAAAAAATGAAATTCCCAAAAATAAGGGAAATTTTTCCCATTCTCTGTACAAATTAAAATAATTACCAAAACATCACTTAACATAATGTTTTTTTTGTTTTTGGCTTTTTGGTAAACAACAAGAAAAAATAATAAACTTTATGATTTTATGATTTGTTAAATAAAAGTTTCACTTCATAAATATTTGCTAGCATTAAAAATTATATTAAAAAATAATTTTATGTTTTAGTTAATAATGAAAACCACAAAAAAAAAAATTCATTATGTAAATATTTCACGTTTTTCATTGTAAATTATATTTTTAAAAACTTTAGAAAAAGGATTAAGTTTGATGTAACCGAAAATTCGTGATTTATTTTCAGTTACGAGACATGAAAATGATGAATTTTGAAAAAGGATTTTATATAAATTAGGTATTTAAAATTAAATTTTAAATAAATTACGTAGCGAATTTTAATAGTAATTAGGACTAAAAAAAGACGTACATACTATACAAATTTCAAGTAAAAGCTTATACTAAACAAAATGATTGAACGTTAATTTATTTTCTCTCAGCCAAATTTTCTCTTTTCAATGATGATAATTTCATTATTTTATTTTCATTAAAATTTTCTTTTTTAAAAAACTTAGTGATGCCTTAAGAATTTTCTTTCTTGCAAATATTGTTTTTTTCTTTTTTACTTTTTCGTCCTTTAATTAAATTAACATTATTTTTGTAAGTTCAACTTTAATAATTAATTTTCAATACCATTATGTTTTCATCCTTAAGTTTTTGGGGAAATTAGTTGCGATAATGTTGAAAGTTTATTTTGTGCGTATATTAACATTCAATTAAATTATTTTAGATGTTTCTACAAAAAAAAAATTATTTTAAAGGACACTTAATTATTTTCCCTTTAGCTTTGCTTAATTAATTATAAAAAAAAATTCTCTTTAAATAAAACGATTTAATTAATATTTTAGAGAGTCTTTAACGAACTTAGTCGATTAAATAAATAAAAGTATTATAAAAATATATTTCCTGTGCAATAGAATGAAATGATCATTGAATATTTGTTATATATACTTGAGGGCAAAATTTATCTGATGAGGAAAATTCCTTTGGTTTTGAAAGTTTACCACCCGAGATGACATCCTTGAATATAAATCTAGATTTTGTATAAGTAAATATAATTTGGTTTTGGTCAGACATTTAATGCACAAAAAAAGTAAATTAGAGCAGAGCAAATAGCTTTAAAGATTCAACTGAATGTCGCCCAATATTTTATTAATGTTGGTAAAAAAACAATTTATAGAAATTTTTGCAGTAATTTTTATTTGTCGAATTTTTGACCATTTAAATTATATTTTTGGTAAATTTCCAAATTTCCAATTTTTTGTAACATTGACACAGAAAAATCATAACTTATATCCAGGGTAAGGTGAAATAATTTCATGTAGTATTTCATGTAATATATTTTAATATCAAAATTTACATTGATGCCAAAAAATTTCGATTTTTAATGTCTATATAAATTAAATTGAAAGGATATCCGTTTCGTAATTTATGAAATATAATATGAATTAAAATTATAAATCCAAAATTCGTATTGATTCTTATATTTTAATGAATTTAATTGTGCACATTTTCGAAATAACAAAATCCAATTTATAATCTGTCAATCAGTGCCATTACAGATTCTAGATTAAAAATGAAAAATTAAAAGGATTTTCATTTTTAATACTTTAAATTTTATAATAATTTTAATGTTAAAAATTTGATATTTAATAAGAATTGAAATATTAGGAAAATTATTTAATTAACTTGTCAACGTTTTTGTATAATTTTATAGTTACATTTTTTATACTTTTAATGGAAAATTTCTTAATAGGAAAATTAATTATCATAAGTATAGTTGTTAATTTATTTTCAGTTATATTAAATTCATTATTTTTTACAAATAAAATTAATTTGAAATGTTTCCAAATATGATTTTTGTATGAATACGAAAATATTTATTTTCAGCAACTAGGAAAAATAATTAAATATTCATTGAAGTACAGGAAAAATAATGTACTAAGTGAACCAGATGTTAAAGTGCAGAAAATTACAATGTTGTTACCTGGTAGTTGCCATTTTTGACTAAAAATAATCAAATAAAACCACCTTTAACAAATTTTATTTCATCTCATTCCAAAATCTATGTAATTATCAATGTTTTTTTTTTATATACCATCACCAACAATGATGTTTTAATTTTGTCATAGTTATCCAAAAAAATATTCAAATTAGCACTTATACATTTTGTGGTACACCAGATTTTAATTATCATATAGTTTAATTTTTATTTCTTTTTGTGAGCCAAAAATATTTTGCACAATATATTGTTCGTAGGTAAATTTTAATAAAACTTACACAAAATAGTAAATTGAATTTAAAAACTTTATTTTTGTGGTAATAAACTTATTCAATTTTACAAAATTGAGACAAAAATTTACATAAACTTGGTTACACTACATAATACTAATTGTAACAAATTATTTCTATTAAAACTAATTTAAAATTTCATTCAATCTTAATATGAATCAGAAGATAGTTTTATTATGTTATTGAATTTGTGAGTATTTTGTCAGATTAAAAAAACTAACAAAGATCTATTACTATTAAAAAGATCAACTTTCAACAAAATTAATAATAGATATAAGTGCATCTTGAAATAATGGTAGTTGAATTCTACTCTAGAACTGCTAGTATTTCCTAGTCGAAAGAAAATTAAAAAATTTGTCATATTCCAACAAAGTTTATGATAAATATGTATAAGCAAAAAATTGATTATAAAGAAAATACATAAATACATAAATTTAACTATATAATTTTCCAGATAAAATATTTTCCTTTATTCCGGAAAAGTTTTATAGAATAAATAATATTGATATACAGTTTATAAATTATTGTTTACAATTTTTCAGTTGCATTTAAATTTTGTGGAATTTAATTATTCAAAAATCATTTTTCTTAGTATAATAGAAAATATATTATGCATAAAAGTTTGTTCTATATTTTTTGGCTTCTTTTCTTTCTATAAATTGAGAAAATGAAATTATAATTTATAATTGTATTATCCTTAAGAGGATAAAATTGTACACTTTTTGTTCATTTAAATTTGATTTTTCTTGGAATTTTCCTAAATAATACGAGTATAATAAGAAGCAGATTATTCTAAATAAATTGAAAACGAACAAAATGAGACCAAAATTAAAAGACCAACTTTTTGAAATTTGAATTTTTTGTTAATTTGCTCGATAAGAATTAAGATATAAACTATTGTATAATGATAGCTACGAAAATAATAATGTAATTTTAATAAAGCGGTATTACGTTATTATGTAAATTTTATGCAATTTCATGGTATTTTATAAAGGAAACCAGATAATTTGACATAATTTCCTTTCTAGAAAATTATCAGTCGTAAATTATTGCTATTTTAGGAAGTGATTTGTATAAGAAGTGAAAATTTAGATATAATTTTTTGTTCTAATTTTGACTATATTTGTGGTATAATTATTTTATTAGATGGAAATTTATAAAAATCTGAATTTGAATTGAATAAATTAATTTACTTAAATTTTACAAATTTATATTTTTAGGAATTACAATTTTCCGTAAAATCTGGTAAATAAATTTTCAATTTTCTATCATAATTTTAATTGCCAAAATTTTCAATTAATTTTCTTAAAGTGATTATAATATTTCGGTGATTATATAAATATTGGGTGAATAAACTAAGTTTTTGTTTTTGACTCTGGGTTATTTAGTAATATTCCAATTCTGAATATAAGAAAAGCTGTCATAAAATTTCTTACATCATTAATATCTGAAATTAGAAAATCAATTTTATTTCTTTACGATTATTAAACATTATTTTTATAGTATAATAATTTTAACATTTTCTATTACAAAAATATGAAAATTCCCATTTAATTTTCTTAATTTATCATTTTATAACAATTTATCAATAAATATTAATATTAATTTTCTTCTTATTCATGAAATAAACATAAGTACATATAACAGAAATATATAAAATATTATTAGTATAGTAGTTAAATTATGATTGCAGATGAAAATGTTTTTTTGTTGGTTTATATTGTAATTTATGTTTTCAGATAAATCAAAATATTTAATAAATAAAATTTTTTTGGAAGATAAATATTATTGAAAATTATTTGATAATTTAGAAGAAAATAGAATATATTATTAAATAAATATGAATAATTGAAAGCTTTAACTAATGTGGTTGTAAAGGACATGATTGAATTTTTCAGTTTACTAAACATTAAGAGTAAATATTTAATTATAAAGTCAATTTTACAGGATAATTTCTAAGTTTTATTTTTATAAAATAGAAATGGAATTAATTAAAATTAATGTCATTTAATTTATGACATTATTATAGTTAAATTTTTAAATAATTTTTCCTCGAAAATCAAATCAAAGTGTTCACTATACATATGTAATATTAAATTATATTTCAATAAATTTAATCAGACTTAAATGAAACTTTTCAATTTAGTTTTCTTATAACAACTAAATAAAATTTCTATTTCATAAATAAGAAAATTACAATATAAATTTATAATAATTTTTCTATACCAGAACTAAAATTTTCATTCAAGCAAAAATAAAAAATTTTTCTAACAATATTTGTAGTTTACAATATCCTTTAAACAAAATCGGAAAAAAACAGAAGTTTGTGCTAGTTTTAAACTTCCTTTTTATTATTATAATACAGTATATAAAAAAATTGCCAAAAAGAATTGTACATATATGAAATGAAAATCCTTTTGTGAAATATATAATCGAAAATTATGTTTTCAACAGTTTTCTAGTGAAATATTTATATGTATACAATTTATTTTGCGAAGGATTACAAGGAGCTTAAAAAAATAAGTATAATTTTTTTTCCATCGATTTTTTTTTCAACCTTGGGATATAACAAAATACCATATCCTTTTTTTATTTCAATTTTTCCTCTTAATGTCAATAGAGAATATTTTTCTTTGGTACATTTATAATAAGAAAGGATAACAATAGAAAGTTAATACTAAAGGAATGTTTTTATTATGTAAATAAAAATGTAAAAAAGATTCGCAGTTGCATAAAAAGATAGTAAACAACACTAGTTTTGAGTAAAAAAAGATTCGTCCTTTTGATAATCGAAATGCAAATAGAAAAATGTGCAATATAAAAAATATTTGCAATTCAAATTTAAAATGGAAAGTACCTGGGTTTGGATAAACAATTGGTAGCATAAATATTTTATTTTGTACTCACAATTATTTGGCGAGTTGATAGAAAATTTAATAGTAATTTTGTACTATCGAGTAATGAATGGATCACTTGCTAATGACAAAGTGAATAGTGATTGTACTTAAATTTAATGAAATGTAAATTTTTTAAAGATTTGCTCGATATTATTCAAATTTTGTCTAGGTAAGTAAAACTTTACTGCTAAATAAATGACAAAATAAATGTTAGAAACACATTTGAACATTAATTTTGCTACAAAGTTTTACTAATATAATCAAATCGAAGTGCATATCTATGAGTACAAGGAGACAATATTATGCTCGATATTATATTAACCAATCGTTTTTAATGCACTTTACTAAAATGATTTTAGCTTTTGCAAGAAATTTATAGTTATAAATTTTGACAGACAAAGATGAACACTTTTCTTTCTTATTTTTTTTATATTTATATTCAAAAATTTATTTGAAATATTTCTTATTATGATTTAAAATAACCAATTTCATATTTTTTATATTCCTTTTTAAAAAGTATAAAAAAAATTTATATACATACTTAAAAAAAATTTTTTAATGCAAACTTTTTCAATCATCAGAAACTTTTCATCAATAACTAATCTAGTCTGATTAAGTTTTGAAAAAAAAAGAAAATTATTAAGTATGTTTATTTTTGTTGATTGCTTCAATATAATATTGCAATATTTTTCTTTATTGATTACAAATAAATGGAATTGAAATTGAACCATAAAAAAATATGAAAAAAATAAATATTTCAATAATAATTGGAAAAATATTGAGTATTATAATTCTTTACTATTGTATATTCTTCCTTCGATCGTTCATTTTTAATGCAGAAAAATATTGATTGAACGAGAAAAATTGATATTTTTAAATTTATTCAAGTAAAATATAAATTTTAACCACACCACAAAAAATGTACATAAATGTAATTTTGAAAATTTTTGTATTTTTGGTTTACCATATTAATTCAAAAAGTTATATTTTCATTATTTTTCTTACCACAGTAGAAAATTATATTTATAGTACATATTTTCATTTTGAGAAATGATTGCTTTACATTTTTGATTTATAGAAATAAATCAAGTATAAATTTCATTTGATTAGAATTTATATAGAGAAATATGGAGTGATATGTATATTAAATACAAAAAAAAACAAATAGTTTTTTCTTTTCTATCAACATGAAAAACTAATTAAAAGTTTATCAAGTTATTCGTTTTACGAAAAATATTTCATAGTAAAAAAATGAAATTAGCTAAGGAAAATAAATTTAATAAGATTGAAATTCTTTAACAAAATCTTTTTGAATTAAGCACGATTTCCTAATCAATGTCAATTTTATTAGCAGAATGAAAATGAACAAACTTTTGATATAAATTGGAACAGAAAGAATTCATTAAATGGCCACATGAAAGGATTTTTGCTTTTGTCCGATGAAAAATATTTTTTAAGTACATTCAAAAGAATTTGCTAAAGAAATTTGAAAATATATTTTGTTATCGACGGTTTTACTATATTGTACTCTTTGTACGGTAGTAAATTTGTTCCTATAGAAATTACAGTAAAATGATGGGAAACCACATTTAAATTAATATTCCCATATCAAAACTAATTGCAACAGAAGTTGAAAAACTTGTAAGCGGTAGTGCTCGGCTTGAATTGGTCTTTTGATCAAAGAAAATAAGAAGTAAACATCAAAATATAAACCTGCTTTAGGTGAAAAAGGATTACCAAAATAGGATTATAATCCTGCTTTAGGTGAAAGGATTATATAATCCTGCTTTAGGTGAAAAAGGATTACCTAATGCTGTACATTTCATTCATGGATCAATAAAAAAGTTAATACACTTTTATGGTCTGTTAACAAAAAGTAATATAGTAATAAATTAATTAAAAATGATTTGAGTAATTTTGAGAATTTGAAGATATTAGAAGGAACTTATAAGAGTTGGTATACATTAATGTAAAAGTCGTGATCAAAATATAAAAATACAGCAATATAATAGTAAAATAATAAGAATACAAGTTTCATTTTATATTAATTACATTTATGTTATATATTTGATTAATTGATCCCATTAAAAAAAAGGTTAATTTACTTTGCCCATCAAAATATTTCCCTAAAATTAGTCAATAAATAATTCTATCTAAAAGGATACATTTAAAAACAAAAAAGGATAATAAATTTATAAAAAAAATACATTTTATTTCAAAAAGAATTTATTTGTAAAATTCGATTTATTTATTATCCTAAATCACTGTCACTAACAGTTCGTTAAAAACACAATTATCTTGACATATTGTAACAACAAAATTATTGAGATAAAAATAAATATATCAAAAAATAAAATGCAATAAAAAATATATATAGTATATTAAGTATCCAGAGATAAATATGAAAATGACATTTTTTTGACTGCACAATCGTAACATATACTCGTATAAGTTTCTAATATAAAATATATCATTTCTAATAAAGTTAGTGTCTAGACAATTTCGTAAAATTTTATCAAATCAAATTGGAATTTTATTTATCAAAAAGAAAAAGAAAATAGCATTAAATGATAAAATATTTTATAAATCTATTTTAGGAAAAAGTATTCACCTAATTTGATCCTTGACATCTGGTAATATAAGAGAGATTTTCACTTTAATTTTAACTTTAAGTGTAATTGAGAAACACATTATAAAGATTTAATACAACTAGAGTATTTTTGGTTTAGTAAATGAATTTTAAATTCGATTTCTGGCGTTTTGTGTTGTAGAATAATCTAATAACTTAACTTATTTGGTCTAATAATCTAATATCCACATCTACAAAAAATTTAAAGCTCCTTTTAAATATTATTTGAAAAAAGTTATGAAAAATTGACATTTTATTCCTTGTATTAAACTGATTTTTTCTTAAAGCTAAAAAATTAAATTATTTTACATAATCTCTCCATTTAAAATAAAGCTTGATTTTGTTTTTCCTAAATTTATAACGCAAAATTTCTCTTCAGAATAATAATCAGACATAATGTCGAAAAAAAACTTGTTATCCTTATAAATTACTCAAGGGTGTTGTAAAATTGAAATTTAAACGATGACCAATTTCTTTTAGGTATTTTATAGTAAAATATTTATCACCAACATTAAATTTAATATTTTGTAGGTAATAAAATTAATTTCTAAGACATTTCAAAATTTTCCACTGCATGAAAATATTTTTGCGACTAACAGGAGACAAATTGCTTTATTTAAAATAAAATTTTTCGATAATTTTTCAATGAGATTTTCATTATAAAGATTTCATTATAAAGATGAAATTTTCATGTTCTATATTAAAATTTTCCTTCATATATTTATAATACAATAAAGCTTTTTTGGCAACATAAATTCGTGTTTCATATTTTTGCCAATAATTGAAAGTCCGTATATTACATAGTGAAGTTCAAAGTTGTGATCTTCAATTTTCTATAAATTTATATTTAATAATTGATCCAATAATAATTTTTTTTATCTAAAATATTTTGTAGTTTCATTGGTAGCTCCAATAACCAAACTCTTTGCCAAATTAAATATATAGAAAAAGTTCAAGGGGAAACAGGAAAATGAAAGATATCTTTTTTTTTTTGTTGGTTTTAATAAAATATTGCAACAACTTTTCATCTTGTTTATTGAATATTTCAATTGTTATGTTTATATTTACCATCTATACATTTTCATTTTAACTAAAACTCCAGACAATTTGCTGTACATATAAGGAAGAACATGTATCAATTTATGTATATTTGTATATAATGGAAACAACAAAAAAAAATCATTTTTTTTTTGCATGTCGAAACTTAATTTATTTTTGTCAGGATACAAAAAAATTTACTAAAAAGGAAGTGAAATTTCCAGGATACAAAATTGAAGATGTGAAAATGAAAACATATCATAAAATTATATTATATGTTGTACATGTATGTATATAACTCTTTATGTGTTTATGCTTCTTCAATATTATGTTAAAATAATATTAAGTTATTATCCTGGAAAAGCCAATTTGTTTTTAAGCCTGAAAAAAATATGTTATAAGTATATAACAGGATGGATGAAAGATTATAATAAAAAAAAATTATTTACATAACCTTTTATGACATGATTGAGAATTAAACAAATTGAGAAAATTACACTGTAATATCAAAAATATTTATTTATAAGTGAAAGTTTTATGAAAAAAAAAGGAAATATTCCTTAAATTTTTATAACTGTGTATATGGGAAATTTGTTTTGGTACAGAAGATTAAGATATCACACAGAAAAAAAAGTCATGATGATTTTCCAAAATTTTGTTTTTTTTTTAGTTTAGTTTTAGTAAAGATAATAAAGTTCTAAGATTAAGTTACTTAATATCACATTATTTTGTGTAACATCAGATTTTGGTGAAAGTAAAGGATTTTAATTTTAATCTTTTGATAAGAATATGTTCAGACTTTCTTTTTTTTGATATTATATTAAACGATAAATAAGAATTAAATGAGATTAAAGATTTTTTGTTAATATTTAATTCTTGTTGATGGTTGAAAACATTATCTTTTCAGAAACTTTTTCTGTATTTTATTTTAATAGCTATCTATAGTCCTTGATACAAAAAATATTTTAAATTGACTTCAAAAAGAGATAAATTTATGGTCAAAAAGATATTTTTAAAAAAGAAAAATTTTTGAATTTCTTATAATTATAAAAGTGCAAATAAAATTCATAAAACTTTTCCGACATTTTATAATAAATGGCTTTTTGTTAGCAAAGTTAGAAAGTCTTTAACTGCGATTCGAATTCTGTCAAGGCAATTTTCTCAATTATAAATTCATAAATAAATAAATGGAAAATCCAATAAATATTTTTAATATGTTTTCATTACCCGGAAAATTTTTATTTTTTTAATAAGAAATTGATATGTGAAGTAAAATAATTGAAATTGATTTTCCTGAAAAATTATTGTTGTAAATTTTTCTTTTTCATTTCAAAAAATGTTCAAATTTTTTGTAAAATAAAATTTTATAGTTCATTTTTAGTTTCTTGTTGTAATGTGTTCAATTTATTTTGTAATTCATTATCAATTTTCATTAAAATAAAATAATCAGTTAAATAAATGAGAATCACCGCAAAATTTGGCAAATTAAATCGTCTAATTCTAATACATACGAGTACCACAATTAATTAGAGAAATTTATACATTTTTAATTGGATCAGGATACACAATGACTTTCCTTCCGTATTAACATATATTTGTATATTATTATTAGTGGTTTGTAAAGGTATCATTTTTTGCTGTGAAATAATTAAAATCCAATTTCCGAATAATTAAAATTTATAATCAATTAAAAATTTACCAACCATGTTCTTTTTAATTTGCTTAAAATTATTAACTTTATTATTTTTTAATGGAAATATTAAATATTACACGCAGATATGGTGAAAAATTATCTGAAAATTCGTGAATATGTTAATTGGGGTATTAAAATTATGGAATTTAAATATAATTAAAAAAAATTGTAATTTTAATTGCATAATAATTAATAAATAAATGGCGATTATTCAACTTATTATACTAAAAATTTAAACTTTAATTCACCTCGTTTCTAGTTTCTAGATTTAATTCAGTTATTTACTATAGCCAATTAAATCTTAATTACAATTTTATATTAATTCTTATTCTTCTTTTTTTCAGATTAAATAATTGAATTTTCCAGAAAAAACTTTGATCGGTCAAAGTTCATTTCAAGTTTATATAAAGTTTTCGATTAATTATAAAATAAATAATGCCAGCAGGTCGGGTAGCTGGAAAAGCTGGATTCTCTAATCACATCTACGATGGTAAAATTATTTACTTAAAAAAAAAAACTATAAAATTTTTCTAATTATAATTAATTGAAACATATTTTAGGACGATCCTATGTTGGTATTAATGAAGAAATTATGTGGGTTAGTATTGGTATGGGTATAACAATAACAATATTAATTATAATTGCATTATGTTATATTGCACGTGAGAAATGTTTAAAAAGAAGAGAAGAACGTGAATATTATGTGACTGCCTAGCTGATTTCATTATATGATTATGATGAATCAATAAGACCACCACAACCACCATTAATACATCCAATATATAATAAAAATATACCAAATTTACATCGTTATAATAATAATAATTATTATTATAATAATCGTTATAATCATTTATCAACAATAAATGAAGATGATTTTAATGCAGCTGCAGTTGCTGTTGCTGTTGCAAATGTTGCTAATATACAAATGATGCAAGAAATGCAAAATTTATTATTGGGTACATCATCAACAACACCAATTAATGGTAAAAGAGCATGGGGTTAAAGGAATTATAAATTCAAAACAAGTCTTAAATAATATATAAATATTATTTAATGTTTGGAATAATAAATTAATTTTGAATGATAGGAGAATTAAATTTTTTGATATTAAAATGTAAATAAACAAAAAGGAATTGAATTATTTACTTAAGTACTAAAAAATTATTAATAATGAAATGTGCATACAAAATTTTATGCTTAAATGTTAATTTAATGTATTTCTCGTTTTGTAATTATAATTTATGATTTAAAATTGAATGAAACAAAATTTCTGTATAAACATTTTCATATAATTTTTGATTGTAATCAGAAAATGATTTAATTCTTTAAACAATTTTTATTTTATCGAAGATATTTTTTTTTTATAGCCTCATTAATATTTTTATTGGCTGAAATTTTGTTTAAAAAATATTCTTCGTAAATTTCTTAGGGTAATAAATTAATTATTTTAGGCTCTTATTTTGTCATTTTATACTATAAATTTAAATAAATACTTTTTTAATGAGCATTATTTCACATAAAAATATGATATCATCAATTTTATATCTAATTTTATTACGAGCTATTTACAACGATAGAATGATAGAAAGGACTATGTAAAAAAATTGAATTATTTTTTTTTCATTTTTATATCATATAATTAATTAATATTTATTGTATATAAAATTATTATGTTAAAAAAATTATTTTTTTTTTGCCATATATTTTGTTTGAATTTGAAAATACTTATACAAACTGTAACATAATTATTTACATAAAATTAACAATTAAATAATCCTAAAAATATATAAAATTTAAAAAATTGCATTAAAAATTAATATAGATATATAAATAAATCATTAAAATATAGGAAATAATATAAAAATTATAATTTATATTGTGGTTTAGCTAATAAAATAAAATTGTTAATTTATTATATAATAAAATTGATTTATTTCATTATTAATTTAATTAAAAGGTAAACAATTAATTTGGATAGAATTTTTATTGGATATAATTAATTTATTTGTGCAATAATTGTATAAATAAAAATATTTCTTCGTAATATATAAACAAAAATAATGATTTTAATATAATTGAAATTCTTTTTCAGTAATGATATCCTTTTTTATTTGATGATCAATGATTGATAAGTTGATAATTAATTTGAGTAATTATTCTAATCATTCTAATTTCTTATCAATTAGGAAAATATTTTCGTATTAACATTGATGTTACCATTATTTTATGGTATCTTTGAATTTGGTTTAATTATTATGATTGACAGATTAATTATTAAATGTACTGTCACCTTTTTACAAAAGTGATTGCAATACCAAATGTTACAAAATAGATTTAATCATGTAATACTAGATCTAGAAAGTTGTTACCGTATTCTGAAAATCAATTGTTTGATAGACAAGTTGGGTGGGAGTAAAATTAGAATAATTGAAAAAGTTTTCACTATGAAAAATTATAAAAAGCAAATCTAAAATATCAAATTCAATTACTGTCTATTATAATTCTAAAATCTCATAATGATATTTTTAAAATAAAATTTAACATATAATTTAACTTGAAGAAATTTAACTTTTAAAATTTGACTTTTATGATAAAAATGTCTGACATAAATTTAAAATATCAACTTATACCGCAGAGTTAATATTATTGTTTGTTCTCAAGTTCTATATAATCGAATAAAGTTTTTCGAAATAATTTTTTCTCTTGTATCGTTGTTTATCTAAATTTAATGCTAAAAGTTATAATACAATTTTAATACTTTATCTTATGAGCAATAATCTTTACAAACAAAAAAAAAGTTTTATGTCTGGACAATGTCATATTCAAAGTATAGTAGAAATTTTAGATTTAGATTTAGAATTTTAGAAATTTATCGTAAAGGAAATAATATTTTTTAGGATAGATAAAATGTTGATTTTATATTTAAATTTTGGTAAGTAAATTATGTAAATTTAATATGAAATTATTATTAACTTTAAGTTATATGAGTAAAATCTAGTATTATAGAATTTCTTTGTGTTTGGTATATTAAAGTATACTAACAAAAAAACCAGCTTTCGAAATATTTATCCTAATTCAAAAGTTTTCCAAATATTTATCCCAATATAAAAGTTTTCTCCATATATATAAAGCTATATTGAAGTTTGTTCTTGTTGAAATTTATTATATTAAACTCTAAGGATATACGATATTCCTTACCAAATACCATTGGCCAGCATTATCATAAAGTCTCGGCCTATCCAATATCCAAAATAAACAAAAATGAAAATAGTTTTTCTATTTATTAAAGTAAATAAACAAAAAATAGAAAAAATAATTTCCATTCAAGTTTTTTTCATTAAAATAAATTAAAATGAATTTTTCTGCTCTCGCCTTTTGTACTACTTTTACGATTTATTAGACAAATAATCACCTTTTTCAGCTTCTACTGGGTTTATTATTTATCCTTAAAATGTGGTAAAAGGAAAATCTGATTTTCTGATGGTTACTCTAGTAATTTTCACTAGAGGGTAAAAAAAAATCAATCTTTTTCTCTTAATTTATATTTATCTTTTTGTATTATGTTTACTTTTAGCTTTCAGTCTTTTCTTTTTTCTTATTTTTAGTAGAGTCCTTAGAGGATCCCAAACAAAGAATAGAATATAAAAATTATTTTATATAAAAGAAAGAAACAGTGTAAATTGGAAAATCCTTAAGTATTTTAATGTTTGCTTGGATATAGTAGCTTAAACTTAACTAGAAGAGCACTTAGTCTATAATAATGGATTTTTTTTATATATGTATACGAATACATGTTTTATATAAAATTCATTTTTATATTTTGGTATGTTTTTTTATTATTATTCTTTTGTTCAATTTAGTTTACCTCGGCTGGAGGAATGTAATAATTTATATAAATTTTTGGGTTCCAGTATAATTATATATGATGGCGAATGATAGCTAAGTCAGTAATTGAAATCTATAGATAAATTTTTTTTTGTTTCTCATTAAAATCCAATCCGAAACTCTTGATACTCTTAACTCTGCACTACTGCATGGTAAACTATGAGACCAACTTGGCTATAGTCCAATTTGGAATAATATTTCTCATATTAATTCTGTTTTTTTATATAACTTAATTTTTTGACAGACTTGCCCAGATCAGTATACTAAATAAATTTGATTAATGTGGAAATTAATTCGAATTAATCCAACTGATCACATTAATAGTTAAAATATAATTTAGTAGCTAGTAAAAATATTTATATTTCAAAATTATTCTTTATATCGGACCTTTAAAAATTGTTTTTTTTTTAATTTAAGTTTTATTTCATTCCATTATTCAGTTTATTGTTTAACTGTGTTCATTTTATGATGCTTAAGGTTAATGTTTCCGCAGCGTATATACACTTATATAAAAAATCTTTCACAGCTCTTACATAAAAATTATACAATTTTTGTTATTGTTGAAAAATAAAAACTTTTTTCAAGTTTCTTTTTTTTTGAACAATTCAAATCAATTCCCAAAAAAAAATGGAGAAATTATCAAAAATTTAACTTAAATATCAGCCCATAAAAATAATGTTACCAAAAATTTAGATTTTTCAGATGGGGAAAAATTTAATTTTATCGAAATATTCAACCATTTTAAAAGTGTTAATCGAAATGGAATTGTCATTTAAATAAAACATTATTGAAATTGTTCAAATTGTTATAACAAACTTTAATGGAATTTTAAGGATTTGTTTTGTTATATACATTATATAGAAAAGAGGATTATCATTTTTACTAAAATTATCAGAAACATATTTTAAACAGTTTTCCATAAAATGTTTCTATTAAAGTTGACCATCTTTGGTAATGAAATTAAGGGAAAAAACTTTTTGTTTTAGTAAAATGAATTTATACATAACAAATATATAATTATATTCTAGAATTTTTGAAAAAGGACTTACTAAACAAAATGGAACTAAAATAAATTATATTATCATTTTTACATTTTTGATGATAATGGTACTATAAACACAGAAGAACATTTAGGAAAAAAAACTCATCCTTTGAATTAACATTAAATTTATAACTTATAAATAGAACATCTACATCTACATTTAGCTATGTTCTGTTACATATACTTGTCATGTTCTCTAACAAGTTTTTTATTCATGAGAATAAGGTCGAAGATTTTATGTTTTTAGATATAATATAATACAAATAAAATTTGAAATTGTATATCAGCTAATTTAATCGAATTGAAAAACACTTTTACTAATGGAATTTCTTAAACAAAGTTTACACATTAAGAAAAGTTCTTATTATTTTAGGGATTTTTTTTATTCAAGTTTTTATTACATAAAACATAAAAATATTATATATATGTAAACAGGAATAACAACAGAACCAGAAAAACCATAAAAAAATATGTTGTATACATAATAAAAATAATCAGAGCCATAGAAGACAAAAAAATTATTAGAAAAATTGTTAGGAAAGTACTTGTAACAATTTGTGTTATATATGAATCAAAAGGACAAAACTTCCTTAGAACTTTTCTTAATTTTCAAGTCCTTAAAAAATGAAATTTAAAATTTAGAAAAAAAATTCAATCCAGACATGGATACCAAAAAAAACTTGTGAAGATAAACTTTTTTTTTAAAAAAAAAACAACTTTTTGATCTTTTATTCGATTTTTGATTAATTTTTTTTTTCCCAGAAAAAATTAAATTTATTATAAATTTTAATTTAATGTAACTTTGGACTTTAACGGGTAAACTTTATAACCATATTGCTTTTTTGTTTTTCTCAAATTTTTTAATATTCTGAAGATGTCCTTCATTTTGATGGTATAGTAAAATTATAAACAATTGCATTTTATGCTGCGGAAAATATTAGAATATCAAAAAAAAAGAAAGGAAAAGTTCAAAAAAATATTCAGAAAAATTACCATAATATTTACATAAAAGTTTCTATACGCTTAAGGGAAGGATATGGAAACAGGATATAATTTTTTTTTTTCGAGGAATAAAAACAAAACAAACTGTACTCTATTTACTAAAAAACACAAATAAAAACCAAGTTATAATATTTAAAAAAAAGAAAAAAGGATTTTTTTTTTATATTTAAAATTCAGAAATCATCGTGTACATTATTTTGAAACATAAATTTAATATATAGAACAAAAAAAAGAAGGAGCTGTGGTAAAGAATACTAAAATACACTTGAAAAAATTTTATGTTAAACGAAAATGATGGACCAAACAGACTGACACGCATTTAATATATAAATTTTGCAGTATGCAAAGTTGTAAAATAAATGAAGATTTTTGATGGCCAGACATAAAATATATTATTATTTGATTATGGGACCACACACAGAGAGCCAGAAGGGATATGAAAGAAAATTTGACATTGCGGATTTGATTGGTGAGATTTTAAATTTCAGTAATGATTTCAAGTCTCCGCTTACCATTTTATATGCTTATTGTCATCAAAAGCACAACTCCAAAAATAGAAATTCTCTTATTCCCAACACTAAATGTCAAACGAAAACTATTATCCTTTCCCAGAAAAGAATTTCTATTTTCAATTTGAATAAAACCATTTTCCTTATGCTCTTTATTGATCACAAAAAAAAAAATTATGATAATTTGTTGGAAATTCAATTTGAATAAAGAGTATTTGTTCATTTATTAGATACAAATTTAATTTCCTGTTCGAATGTCGACGACAATTTTTTTTGTATTATTTTGCTGAAATTCACAAAATGAATAGAAAAAAAGCAAAATCAAGAAATTTTTGATATTATGCCTTAAATTAGAAATTCAGGACTAGTTTCAAATTGAAAGGATAATTTTAGTCCCAGAATATTTTTTTTCGGGTAAATTTAATTTTGGTCTTATATTTCTCTTCATAATAATTTAACTGTAAAAAGGACACTGTTTATATCGTATTTTTTAAGGACAGAAAATTATATATTATTTGTTCAATAAATTTAATTATACATTTTCAATTTTGTGATAATATTTTAGCCTAAAACATTTCCTTTAACAAACTTTACCGAAGTAATTAAAAATTTTATTTAATTATTGAACTGAAAATTTGTTCTTTATTAAAAATTTCTAACATTAATTAATAGAAATTCAACTTAAAAAAAAATATACATATTTTTAATTTAATTAACAAACAAATTTCTACTCTCAAAAATTGTTTTGGCATGAAAAATTACTGAAAATTTCTTTAAAATCAAAATTAACAATGATTCATTGAACTAACCTCTAGCTATAGAACTTTTAAAGAATTTGGTATCTAAAATTATTGATTGGAAAATATATGTAGAAAAATAATGTTCCAATATTATTTTTCGATTAGTTAGAGTATATAGATAGAGTTCCCTTTATGTTTACCATTTTTTTTTATGGGTAATTTTCTATATTTATCTATCTACCAGAATTCTTCAAAGTGAAATAAAAAAAGAATCCAATTTTTGGGTTTATTAAAATGGCAAAACATATAATGATGATGTGAAAAATTTATCCTATACCACAAAAAAATAAATTGAAAATGTATCCTTAATACACAGAGATTTTTGTATTAAGAAAATGGTTGAAGGTAAAATGCGATATTAAATTCAAGGATCATGAATAATGACGACATTACTTAAATAATGTTACATTTTTGTTTTTAATTTGGTCAAAAAAGAAAGACAAAAAGAATTCATTTTCCATGACAATCCAAAAAATAATAATATTTTTTTCGGATTTTGTAAAAGTTATTTAATTATTTCCTTACACAATTTCCGTTTTTCTGACATAATAAAAAATAGAATTCCTTTTTCTTAAGTCTTGTGTAATTTATTATAAAAAAAAAATATAGTCATTATTATGTTACAGTACAGAACAATTTCTTTTAGTTTTACCCATAATTTTTAATATCTTTTAATCAGTACAATTTTTATATTAATTTTTATTAATAGCTACAATTTATGAAGAAATTTCATGATCTACAAATATTTTCAGTTAGTCTTAATAATAATTTTTCTTTTTCTTTTTTAATAAAGTTATGCCGAAAAGTTTGTTTATTTACATTATTTTTTTTTTTTTTAATTTTCATAAATAAACATAAATATCTTTCTTTTATGTAGGAAAAATATTCTCTCCTCATTCTTTTTTATGATAAGGATATGATAAACAACAACATTAATTTCCAAATGATTATCTTTATATTTTTTTTTGTATATTTCACAGCTTTCATTAAAATAAAACCAGCATAAGAAACCGATGAATTTGTGCTATTTTTTTTCATATAGAAATATAAAAATGGCAGAAAAGGGGAAAACATAAATAATTTTCTAAAAATAGAAAATTCGCAAAATAGGAAAAGAAATGTTGTAATAAATATGAAAAACAGGAAGGATATACAATTCAGATTCAAATAAAATTTAGTATTTCATTAAATTAATATTAAAGCTGGGAAATTTTTTTTAAAGGATTTAAGTATATTTTGTGAAGACAAGGATTTGAATTTTTTTTTTATATTATTTTTTATGGGAAAAAGGATTATCATTATTTATATTTTTATTATTCAATTGACCATTTTTAATAGTCTATTATAAATCGATTTAATTTTGTTTAACAAGTCTATTAAATTTATTTCGTAATTTTCTGTTACAGATATTTTTTTTTGGAATTTTACAAAAAAGGGAACATTTCTCGAGAAAATTGTAGGTTAAATGAAATGATATTGAATTACTTATGTTTTGAGATCATTCACCAGTATTGTCTTTGTTGTCAAGGTCGAGTCTGAGACCCCAATTAATTTGGTATTAAATTTAACATTCTAAAGGATATATCATTTTTATTTTTTGGAATTAATCTAGAATGATTAAGGAAACGTAGGAATTTTCCAATAATTCCAAATGATAAAAAAATAAAAGAAATCTTTATTTACTGTCTGAACTGAATATTTGATTTTCCAATGCGAATTATTGTAGGATTTTCCCAAATTTCAATAATCAAAGAATTTTAATAGTAAAGATACCACACAAAATTTTCCTCTGTTTTACTAATTTAAATACCTTATATATACTTTATTTATTAATTGGAAATTATTGCAATTTCGATCTTTAATTTATTATAATAAAAAAAACAATCTTTGAGAATTGAACAACTTTTTGTTTTTAGAAATTATGCTCAGCAATGAAATTCTTATTAGATTACAAAAGAATATTTAATGGGACAATAAAAAAAATTGCTTTTTTCACCATCAGAGAAACATTTTTTCCGATAAAATAACAATAAAATGTCAATAAAATATTATCTTTTTGTTACTATCTGAAGAAATGTTGAAAGAAAGTTATATAAAAACCACAAAATTGCAAAAAAAAATATATCAAATTTGTTGGAATTTCGATTATGTATATCTGAGAGGGAGTTTATTATACAAAATTGGAATTATTTATTATTATTTCTAAAGTTTTTCCTAATTTTATGTACATAACATAACAAAATATTTAAAGCAATATTTGTTTTATCTTTTGCAAAATATAAAATGATTAAATTTTATATCTAAAAGCATAATTTGGTTAAATGGGAAAATTAAATTGCCCAGGGGGAATTGAAAACTTAATCAAAACAATAAATTGATTGTAATTTAAATCAATCAATTTTCCATAAGAAATAAAAATGAATTCTTGTGAATTTTCAAATTTTTCTTTAAATCTTCTCATTTATTTATATTATTGTAAAATATTTTTCCATTGTTTTTCCCATCCAGATTCTAAACAGAAATTACATAATTTGTTGTATACCTTAAAATTTCCATAGCAATTTTATTTCAATATTTTTCGAACTGGAAACGTACAAAATTATTGGTTTTATTTTTATGTAGAATATTTATATTTGAAAATTTACAAAAATGTTGGTAATAAAATTTATTGCTTGTCTACAATATTACTGAAAATCATTTTATATGTCATCAAATTTTATGGGAAACAAAATAATTTTATGTTGAAAAATGTTCTTAATAATTTTATTTTGTTTATCATATTTGTAATTCCTGAATAGTTAGTTCATATCTTAGTCAGAAATTTGTTAATATCAAAATTTCATGATTAAAAGTGATATTTGAGACGGTTATTTTCGTGACTAACTGAGCGCCTTTTGCCATTAGATTTTAGATTTTACATCATTTCAGATTTTACATCAATCCTTTGAGTAATATCGATAAGGGTTTAATGATGTATGCTCCCGCCGCCATTTTAAGTTAGATCTATTAGAAGTTTGAGAATATTTTAAGCTGATTTCCAAATAATTTCTGCAAAATCATGTTTGGATGAAAACAAAATTTAACCAACTCCTTTTTTTGTACATATAAATTCATATTTACGTATATTATTTTTCAAAAGAACTTGTACGGTTTTATATTTCCATTTCTAAAAATAAACAAAAAAACAAGAAATCTTAAGTTTTTAAAATGATTCTTGTCTTTGAATATTTAAGACATTTAGGAGCCTACACACAAAAACAACATCCATTACTAAAATGCCTTCATTGATTGATTCAAAATATACAAATACATAAAATACATAGAAAATCAGTTAGGTTAAAAAGAAACCTCCAGAGGGAAAATTATATTTTCCATTTTATTTATTTGTTAGTAAAAGAAAAATATCCTTTTTGTTTTTTTTTATCATTGAAAATTCTTCCATTTTTATTACCATGAATTATTGCTTTTCGGGTTTTTGATAATTTCCTATGAACAAATCGGCATGGTTTGTTTGATTTTTTTTTTCCATTTTTGTGATGTCAACAACTTTGTTAGCTGATAAGTTTAAATGAAGTGTAAATATTTGCTAAATCAAGCAATCCTTGGAATAGGAAACGAGAAATTTTTACAATATACTACAAAAAAGGATTTATAGTGATGAACTGACATTTATGTAATTAAGGGTGGTCGAGAAATAATTTAGTTACTTCTCGATTTTGTTATTTCCTAGTTCATTAATAATTCATTACAAACTTTGAGTAATTAATTTTAATTATATATTTTGACATTGTCATAATTATTCTTCTTTAACGATTTTTTTTTATTTGTATACAAAAACATTTTGTCCTTTTTTTCAAAAGTTTTTTGACAAAAAAATGAAGTTTTACATTTAAGTTTTTTTTCGGTCTAATGGAAATGACATCTCTAAAGTTTTTTAAATAATTTTTGCTAAAAGTTTTGAAATTTCAAAGATTTTGAAAGCATTTACATTTTTAAAAAGATTTAAATAGTTCTAAAATAAATTTGAAATTATTAATGAAATAAAAGTTTTTAGAATAGCTTCAGTATATCAATTTTGGTCATTTGGGATTTATTATAAATTCATGTTAGCTGGGATAGATATTATAGTTTTTTTACAACCCCACATTGTTTCTCTGGTGATGGCCTGATTCCTTCTCAATTTCTGGTTGTATTTGCAACTTCTTAGAATTATTTTGTGATTTAGGTAACGAAATCACTTCCCTATACAGGTTAGTGTTGGTGTAGAGCTGATTGAGAGCTATTCTCTATACTTCGATAAGTTTTGACTGGCTAGTTAATTTTTCTTGGGGTCTTCAAGATTTTACCATTTCTAATGAAATTATAATAAACTGGACAAGTTTATAAATAAATACCGCATCAGTTTATAAACTTACTTTGTATACTCCTAAAAGTATGCAATCAATTTTTTTATGCCAATTTCATTATTATACAATTTTAATTTTTCTATATTCAACGAATGGAATCTAAATTTGAATACAAATAATATTTCTAAAACTGTTATGTCAATTTATAAAAATTTACATTGATATATCCTGTCGTCCTTGTATTTATGTAAAAACAAAACAAATAAAGAAATATTTATCAGGATAATAACGAAACAACAACAAAAAAAAATACATTTTTATATATTCACAAATTGCTATAGAAATTTTTATATTAAATTTATAAATTTTCAAATTCTATATTTTCCATTTCTATATATTGAAAATTCAACATTTTTCTTATTGAAAAATTCAACTTTCTTTATAATTTCTTTGTAATATTGATTTCCCGCCTAAAAGATTTACTTTTCAACATAAACGCGTAAAATTATTATAATGTCGCTATATGGTATCAAACAAAAATAATATTTTTTATCATTTTCATACACAACATTTTCCTAGCATTTTCTAAGAAAATAATATTTTCTTAGAATATATTTAAATAAAAGTATATTATTTATTTTATTTTTTTGTAAGCTTTAAGTTAACATGTTAAACGAATCGTTAAAATGTCTTTGAGCATAAAAGAAAAGTTTTTATACATAAATGATTTTCTTTCTTTCCTTATTATGTATATTATCAGAATGAAAAAGGATATTAAGGAGCATTTTCAAAAAGTTTATGTAAAAGAAAGAAAACAAGTAGTAGTAGTAAGTAGAGTAGTTCCGGTGTTGTGTCATTTCTGCAATGAAATTTATATTTTTTATGATAACAGAAAAAAGGAGAACAGAGTTTTCATTTTTTTATTTCCAGTTCAAATTTGTGTTTGTTTTTGTTTTTGTTTGTGTTGATAAAATCATAAAAACATTTTTTGTATGCTCAAGATGAACAATTTTTTTAAAAAGTATTTTTTTTTCTTGATATAAATATTTGATCTTGCAAAGATATTTTTTACTGTTTTGTTTGCATAATGATTTTTTTTTTTAGTTTTTTGTATTCTCATGACATTTAATGGACTCTTTTTTTATCAAATAAACATGATATATACTTTAATGCTGTAGCTGGTATATAGTTTTACGAGATTAAATTTAAGACCTTAGAGTTTTATCGTAGCAAATTTAATGCTTCATGCAATTTTAGATTTTATACAAAATGAAAATAGTTGATGGCATAGCAGAATCGTTTCACACTATAATGTCATTTCAAAAATATTTTACAATAGCTTTTGAAAATACATAAAATCATATAAAAAAAAAATATCGACTTTAATATTATGAATTTTCTTTATGGAAAATAATATTAAGAGAAACATAAAATGCCTTGATTGGACAACTTTATAAGATGTAGAAACAATGATTTAATCTAAATAATGCAGCTGAAATGTCTAGAGGTATAAAGAAGAAGGATAAATTTAATTGAAATTTGGTTACTTAAAAATGTATCACAAATATGTATTTGAATTGAAAACTTTCTCTTTTTTTCTAAAACTTAATTACTTTAGGGACAATAAATATATAAATTCAAATTGATATACATAATTGATTTTGGTATATTTACCATTGTTAAGTTATTGAATTTGAAGTTCATATACTCAGATGAACCATGTATCATATTTTGGGTATTATTTCTAATATGAGTATCTCTACATGTGCACACAATATAATTTAATGTTTAATTTATTTTCGGAAATATCCAACAAAAAATCAAATACCTAATATATTGAAAATCATATGAAATAAAATAATTTGTGGTATTAAATTAAATTTGTATTTACATATACTAAATGCATTTCCAAAAATTTTATTTAATCATATCTAAAAGTTTTTTTTACTCCTACAATTTAATTTACGTCTGTAATTTAGCCCAAAAACATAAAATATTTAATAATTTTATTATGAATAATTTATTTATAACTAGTTTTTGCTAACACAGCATGAAAATTGTAAATATTTTATAATGTTTTTCGTTTCGTTATTATTTTCATAATAAAATTGTATACACAAACTATATTTTTTTTTGGTATGTATAAATTTGAACTTGAGTCCTTTAACATTTTCACCAACAAAAAAAACGTCATCATTTATTATAGTATAAATGTTACACATCCCCGCTCCAAAACATAATATACAAAATAACACAGATTTCTTTATCCTTTTAATGTCTAGGACATTAAAAAAGATATAGTCAAAAAAAGCAAACTCTTTTATAAAATATTATGTACCATATCCTTCCACGTTCCACCCTCACTAATAAATTTTCCAGTTTTCTTTTTTTCTTTGCCATTCTTTGAAAACATCCGAAAGCTTTATTTTTTTTTTATAGTCTATAGTAAAAGCTCTACAGTGTCGATTATAACACTCTGGTATATAATTTTTTATATGGAATAGATTTCTTTTTGCCAGACATGCTCTAAAAGTCCTTGATGGTCCCATACAGAATCGTTCATTCATTCACGACATTAGCAACGCATCTTTTTTTTCTTATTCTTGTTATTGTTGTATTTATTTTTGTACACACCAAAGTTTTTCTGGTGAAAATATTTTGTTCACAAGTTCGTTTTTATCTAAAATTGTAAACACATCAGTTATAAATTATCCTTTGAACAGGACGAAACTGAATTTGATCCGTGTAAACCAATAAAAATATTTTTTTAAAAAATATTCAAATTTATATAAAAAGAAAAACGGCGCGCAATTTTTGTCATATAGAAAATTTATTTTATTATATAGAAAATTTTCATATTGTATTTTCCTTTGGTGTAAAGTGTAAAATTTAATGTTCTGTGAATAAGAAAAGTGAATAAAAAAAAAAGGAAAATTACAGTTAAAAAATAAGTTTAAGTAAGCACAAAAAAAAAAGGTGTTTAATTTAAGAACACAAAAGGAAAAACGTATTACTGGTATTTAAAGGACTAAAAAAAGGATTAAAAGATAATTAATTGTCGTTTAAGGTTAAAACGTTATTTAATTAATATTTTTTTTTCCAAAAAAAAAATTTGGATAATAATTTTCTTATTTTTTATGAAGTGAGACTAGAAAATTTTAAGGACTTTTTTTTTATCCAGGGAATAATAGAAAGAATTACGAATATTTCTATCCGCTACTATTTTCATATACATATATTAAATATTTTTTGTGGGAAAACAAAATTGTATTATTTTAAATTTTAATCCTGTCTGCTAATTTTAATGAAATGGAAATTTTTGTCTTTTGGTGGGAAAAGTTTAATTATTTGAAAAAATGATTTTTTGTTGTTGCGGTTTAATTTTTTCGGTTTTAAGGATAAAGTTTTCATCATCATGGAATTATATACTTAAATTCCGGCGGATTAATTTATTCGTTTTTTTTTATAAATTGTTTTTTAATTAAAAGACACTATGAACTTTATTTTTAATTAGCATTCAGGTAGAAAACAAAGTTTTTTCGCATTAACAGAAAAAAATTTGGAAATTAATTTATTACTGTAGGTGATATTTTCATTTTCCAAAATAAGGTTTCGTTTGTTTGTGGAAAAACTTTATTAAATTGGGAGAATTTTTTTTTGGTTTAATAATAAAGAATGGTAATAATTAAAAGAATTTATATGGTAATCAAAATTATGAAAATTAAAAGTTTCTTTTAAATAGAAATTTGAATTATAACTTTTTTTGTGAATTAATGGAAAATTTCCATTTTTTTTGAATTAATGGAAAATTTCCATTATGTTTCATATGGTTTTGATACCTCGGATTTTAATATATATTATTTTCCATAATTGAAATATAAATCTAAGAAAATGTGACAGATATATTTTGAAAATGTATTTTTGTATTGTAAAATTTTCCTGTACTTTGTTTTTCCTGTACTACTTTCTTTGAAATTGTCCGTAAATGTGGAGGTTTTTTTAAGTAAACATAAAAACATCTTTTGTTCCATAAAATCTCAGTTAGTTTAAAGGATCAATTTTCAATTTAGTATTGAAAAATGGTATGAAAAATGTTTGTAAAATAAGCAAAATTTAAAATATAAATATTTAGGTATTTTTATTATTAAATATTGAATTTTTCCTTGGAAAAAATGCTTCAAATATTATTAGTCGAATTTCAATATTTGTTAATAAATTTTACAATTTAATTTATATTTTTAATTTATAAAAGAATTTATTAAATATATTTTATATATCACATATTTTCATTTAAGATAATAGTTTTGTAATAATCTCTTTTACACTTAGCGTGTGATCTACTGTTTCAGCTATCATTGGATAAATATTCCAACAATAGTATAAACAATATACCTTGCCATTCGGGGACAATGAATTTCAGTAGCTTTATGCCTCTGGAGTATCTTTTTATCAATGGTTTGAATTTGCTCCAATTAAGTTAACTCTGAAGATTAATTTTTTAAATATAATTTTTTGTTGTTATCAAATTCAAGATAAAAAAATTATTGAAAATATTAAAAACCTAATCCTAATAGTTATTTATTTCAATTTTAAAACAATTTGAATATTTAAATTATTATCTTTTAATGGAAAATTTCACAAAATATTCATAAAACTTTTTTTTTAATCCATAATGAAAATATTTTTCTGGTATATTTTATTGGTTTTTGTCGTCGCTATTTCTCTGAGAGGATATTCGAATGTCAATATTATCTTACCCATAATCCATTATCTATAAAATAAATTATATTTTGATGTGCCTTTTTGGTGAATATATAAACAAAATTAAATTATGAAATCCGAGGAAAAGAATTTGCTCAAACAAAAAAAAAAATATGGAAAGCATTAAAAGGAAAATTTCATTTTCTTTAACAAACAAAATACTTATATAAGGAAATATTGATCAAAATTAAAATTTTCCAATTTCCGATTTATAAAAAAAATAGATATTTGTGCCCTAAGGGCAAAATATGAAACAGTTTTTGGCATAAAAATAATAAATCTATTATTTTTCAATATCATAAAATTGATCATAATTAATTATTTTCAATAATTCTATTTCAGAAAACCAATTTATTGGATGCCTTCTACTTAAGTCTGTACAATATTTATCATAATTATTTCAATAATATTTTATTAATGTCCTATATTTATTATTCTAACAACAAAATTATCAGAAAATCCTTTTCCATTATCAGAGTACGAAGTAAATTTCGAAAAGTTTACTATATACATTATTTCATTTAACATTTTCTTATTCCATATTTTTCTCCAAATATTTCCATATAACTTTTAAATTCATCAGATAAAAATGTTTAGCAAAAAATATTTATATATAAATTATTTATACCAACATGCATGAATCTAATAGTCATCTTTTATGATGGACATTAATCAGTAATGACATTTTTGGAAATATTATTTTCTACTTGTTCTTTTGATGGTATACAATATTTTCAATGTCACGAAATCGTAAAATAGATTCACAAAATAAATAAATAAATTTCTATTTGAATTCTTTTACATTGTCGTCATTTTCATTTACCAATTTTTTTCTCAGATTTTTTACTTCACTTTCTAATCCAAGCGTAAAAGAGGGACATAAATTATGTCGAACGAAAAATTAATTTCCTCTTACATTGTCGACATTTTTTTTCTGAAATATTTTCTTTCAGAACTTTTTATTCACTTTCTAAATCAAGCGAAACCGCAGAAATCGGTTGAAAAATTTGTGTATTTTCCATTTTTTGTTTGAAAGTAAGCAGAAATCTTAGAATTTTGCATTTAATATGCAAATTGTCGACAATGTAAAAGTAGTCTTAGTTCAAAATGATCAATTATTCAGTAGGATAGTAAAATAAAATATTCGAATTCTTTACAAACAAAAAAATTATATCTAAAAATAAATGGAAAAATTTATCGTCCACAGAAATAAATAAAATAATTTTCCAGGTGTAAATTTTCTAAAAATAACAAAAAAACAAAAGAACTTTTAGATTTTCTAAAAAAATATTAAATGTACAACGAAAATTTATTTATATTTATCAACTGAAAAATCGTCCTTTTCCATTTATTTTATAACTTTGTTTTAAAATAAATATATAAAAAAATAACTTATATCCTGTGAGTAAAAGTAAAAAAAAAATTACTTTATAATAAATTTTTTTATCTTCAGGTGTGTAAAGGGAATCATAAAGTTATTTAGACTTCTGGGTATCACGAAGCAAATAACAATAACAAAAATAATTTATATAATTTAGTATAAAGGATGTCAAATGTATACGAAATAAAGGATGTCAAATGTATATACGAAAATGAATCAACAAAAAAAAAAAGGATCATAATCTTAAATGGTTTTTGTTTTTTTTTCAATTTGTATTCTAACAAATTTTTTTGGAGACTAAAAATATTTATTTTTTTATTTAGGAAATTTTTAGTTTACTATAATTTCTAAATTTTGTATATTTATGTACTACAATTTAGTATAATAAAAAAAAGGATAATTGGCTTTAAAACAGGGCAAAAAACATATGACGTTTAATTAGAAATGATATAAAAGTTTTTGGATCGTCATTAACTTTGAATCCGTTTTTTTTTGTGTGTGGAATAACCTAAAAAACAAATTCATTAATGGCCATAAAATGTTTTAGGATTATATTTTTTTAAAAAAAGAAAATGATAGTATAATTTTTTATTAACGTTCAGAATACAAATTTTTTGTATCCAGTTAGGTTAATTTCAAGGATAATTTTATATAAAGCTATGAAAAATTAAATTTGTTTTTGTACTTGAGATCATTTTCTTAATGAAATTTGAGTAAAGTATATAACATGGTTAAGGATATTAATTACTATTGTAGTTTTATTAAATCGCAATATTTTATATAGCACTTTCTGTTTACTTGATACACACTTATAATATTATGTATATGTGTACAAAGTTATTTACTATATTTATATGTAATTAAAAAATTGTAGCCATTAATTTCGATTTTATATCCTGTCACGAACTTAATGAATATGTCAATTAAGGATAAAAAAAATAAATATCCGTGATTATTTTAATTATTATTGAATAGCAATGTCTATGGTCGGGGAATTTTAATTATAAGAAGAATATCCAACCAAATCAATTCCTAATATCTGTAAAAAATTTACCCAATTTAGAGAAACAAAACTTCAAAATAGTCTGTAATTAGGGAGCCACCTTCTAGATCTGATTTATTCAATTTTTAAGATATACAATACAAAACTAAATCAATGGCCCCGAATACTAATACTACTATCGTAAGTACAATGCAATTGCTATATGAGGTACGATAGTAGTATGCGGAGCCATCGAAATAGATCCTGAAAATAGAGATTTCCATCTTTTGCTTCGTATATAGAACATTAAACTAGTTATCAATTTGATTGCATATGGTTAGGCGGCATTCATTTAAACATAATTTTTAAGGATAAACCACATTGATGGATTTTTCTGGTATTTTTTTTTACATAAATTTATTATAATTTTGATGGATGATATATAAATTTCATTCAAAAATTATATTAAAAATTACTCATTTATAAATTTCATGCTTTTTGATTAATGGTTTGTTATGTCTGCTTAATAAATTGTAAAAAAAAAAGCAGCAAAATCCTCGGTTAGTATTTTTTTAACCATGATTTAATAATGGTAATAGAAAATATTTTGTTTACAAAAAATTGTAAAAAAAAAAAATGGTGTTTAAAAATTATAAATTCTCTCTAATAATTTAATTTTTGAAATGAAAAATTTCCGGAAAAACGAGTAAAACCCAAAATAAATTATATATAAATATTATAACAGCCTGGAAAAAAAATTATACTCTATTTAAAAGAATTAATATTTTTTTCATATTTTATGGTTTTCAGGCTCAAATTTTATTTCCGCTCAAAGTCATAAAAAAAAAAATCTGATATTGCTATTCTAATTATGCATAATTAAATATCCTTATTAAAATAATGTTATAAATAGGTCAAAAAGGAAATGGTAATAAAATGGTTATAAAATTTCAGATAATTAAGAATCTGTTTCGTATAATAACTTTTATAAGTTCATAAATAAACTCAATTCCACCTGTGCACCTCGGTAACGCCGAAGCCATTAAAAGCATTTTTATTAAAAGCATAAAATATAAATAAATGTTTCTACTTTGTAGTTAAACAGATTTTTTTTCTTTTATATTATAGACGTGTTTCTATATTTATAGTGAATGTTTACACTTGTACATCTTCTACATAATTTCCTTTTTAGTCCTTTTTTATACAATATTCGTGTTATATTACAAGGAAATGCATTTTAGAAATGTTTTGTTTTATGGGTCCTTTTGCCAAGCTGTTGTCACATTAAAATTGACAACTTTTAAAAGAACATTTTAAAGAGAATCATTTTTTTTTTTTCATAGCATCCTTTTGTGTTTTGTTGCATAAAGGATTCTATAGAAAAATTTAGATGAAAAATTTTAATTTGCCTGAACAACATCCTTTTTCGTAAAAAGCATTTTGTCCAATCAAATTTTCTATTCTAATTTACTTTTATAGCTAAATATGGAAAATTGTTTCAATTTTTTTTTATAGTTTTATCAAAAAAAAAAAAATATTCTATGTTAATTTTTGGTAAAACTTTCAATTAAAATTTAATTGTTTCCAATTTCGTGGAATGAATAGAAAAAAAATTGGTAAATCGATTTTCTATATAAAAATGAATCAACAAAATTTAAAAATCTTTGGAGCAATGCATTTTTTTTTTTTAGATAATAAACAAATAAAAAATGAATGGTATAATTGGAAAAATATTCGTTAAAAACATTCTAAATTGAAATTCTGATTTTAATCATAAAAAAAAAATAACAAAATTTTAAATATTTTTTAAAACAAATTTCATAAAATTATATTCCACGAGATATAAAATTTTTCTATGCAATTTTAAAGTATCTAATTTGCATTTTATAAACTTCTCATAATATGATAACATTATAAAAAAAAATATGCTACAACATTTTTGTTGTGTATTTAATCAAATATTTTATAGAAAATTTTAACTTTACGAATAATTTCCATATTATAAATGAAAAATTGTGTTTTTTTTGGTAAATGTGGAGAATAAATTTATTTATTTTTTTTGAAAATTAGATAATAGAATATTTGATGAAGAAATAAAATTGTTTAGTTGTGAAAGTTAAAAAAAATAAAATGGGGCAATGGTCGAGAAACTTTGTAACCAAAATGGTGATTTACCACAATGATTTTTTTAGAAACTAAATTTTCATTTGTTTTCTGTAAAAATGTTGATCATGAATTCTACAAATTTTATTATAAAATATTTACAGAAGGAAAATTTACTTATCAAAACAAAGTTTGTTTTTTACCATAAATAAGTGGAAAATTAAATGAAGATAAATATAGAGAAACCAATTTTTTATTTACTATTCTATTTAAAATTTTACTTGGAGACTAATAACTTTTTGATCCCATATACCATTAAGAAATTATAATTGAAATAGTTAAACTGACTTTGTAGAATTTATATTTATAATTAAATAAAACATTAATTAATTTGTTTTTGGTTATTTTAATCTTGATTGTTTAATTTCTTATAATTTTGTAAACAACTTGTTTTATTTATTTATACAACATTAACAAAATTGTATTCTGAATCAAGTGAAAAATTATACTTGTAATTTATCAAAAACGAAATGTCTTGGAAATTATCATTGAAGATAAAATATTTGTTGTTCAAAAAATTGGAATGAAATTTTTATTTTTACCAATAAATTTGAATTTTTTTTAAAGTTTTTTGTCAGAATAAAAATCATGACAAAAAATGAAAATAAATGTCTTTGAAATAAGATGTCTTTGGGGTGTCACAATGATCATTAAGTTAGGTTTGATTTGTATATTAAATTTATCATATTATTTCTTTCAAAATTCTCAGTATTCAAATTTTTAGTCTCCATTAAATTTGAATATAAAATTTTGAAATTAATTTTTCTCATGTGACTCTATATATAAAATATTATCATAATAATTTTGAAATTAATTTTACTCGTGTCAAATTCAATTTCAAATTAATTTTACTCGTGTGGCTTTTTATATTTTACTATATTTTTTTTTATCAGTTAATTTTATGCTTGTTATCTCTGAGCATTTTATTATATATACTTAATATTAAATATATAGAAATTAATTGAGGAATTTTTAATAATTAATTTATTACTTTGGATATTACTTTTTCCTAAACTATAAAAATTTCCTTAGAAAATCATATTGAAAAATGTGGAGCTGGTGTATACCAATTAACAAAATCGTATATATTTACCATAGCTTTAGGGGACTACTTCACATAGCTTTAGGGGACTCTTAGTTTCAGATAATACAATTATTATACTAAATGAGAAAAATAAATTTACTTTGAGAAGGATTAGAAGGAAAATCATAATTAAATTATTCTGCTAATTTAATAGTCCGCAATCTTTCTCAATTTATTTTTTATAATTATGAATAAAATTTCCATAAATTTTTCCACTTAAGTTAATTACATTTTTTAATTATATTTTAAGAAAAAACTAAATTTTTTTAAAAACTTTTCTATTTATTTATAATTTTTCTAAAAAAACATTGGTTTTTTTTTGTACCCATTTTTTTATAATTTCTGTGATTTCTGTGAAATATAAAAATTTATATGTATTCGTTTTAGCTCAAGGAGGCAACAAAAAAAAGGATTTTAACATACTAAAGCACAAATATTTATAAAAGAATAGAAGAACAAGGATAAAACAACATAAATAACAAGAACAGATAGAAAAAAAGGATCTACAACAAACAAAACAAAAAAAATATTATTTCAGGATGCCTGCCGGTCGAGTTGCTGGCAAATTTGGTTATGGAGAGGGCAATTATTTTAGTGGTAAGAATGTAAAAAAAAATATATAATTCAATTATAACTTTTTTAATATTGTTTTTTTTTCTAAATTATTATCAAATAGTAAATAGTTAGTTAAATTTTGCTGGTAAATGAAAAAACTTCAATTAAATGTTTCAACAAAGATCGAATTATTATTTAAAGTAGTTTAGCAATTAATGCTTAGACTTTTCAAGCTTTTACTAGTCCTATAATTCAATCAATATTTTTTTTTTATAAATTTTAATATATTCTTCTATATCTATTTTCTATATTTCATTATTTGAGAAAAAGATTCATGATGCGATTTTACTGTAGTGTAACCTTTTATCATAAAGATTAATGATCTATATTTGATTTAATTAAACAGCATATACTTAAATAATCTCTGAAATACTATAAAAGTAGATTGAATTAATATTAAAAATTGTTTTTTTTTCCTACTGTTATTATTGTTATGTTAATTCCATTTTATCTACCGGAAATTATTCGATTTACCTATAATCAAGTTTAATTCTTGATTAATTATTTCGAATTAATTACGAATATTGATATATTTACTTCAAAATTAATTAATCTTTTATTTTTTCCGATTAATAATTTAAGATTAATTTAATTATAATTTGATAAAAATGTGCTAATAGATAAAAATTTCTTCACAAATCCTCATAATAAATTTTCTGCTTATTTAAATGAATTTAAAAAATAAAATGATTTATTGAATTTTAGGTTTTAAACCAATAGAATTCTAACCATTAACATTAGTAAATATTTTGGTTTTGTCAAAATTATATAAAGTAAATTAATAAAAGTATAAAACTTTTTTGTTTTTAGGAAAGTATGGTAAATTTGAAAATTCTTAATATATAAAACCACAAAATATATTCTGAATTTTCTTTAGTATAAATATATAAAGCAAATACCACAAGTCATATATAAACTTTTAATATGAACTTTATTATAGTTTGTAAATAAAATATTATTTTACCAGAAAACTTTTTGTTAACTCAAATTTCCTCTTTCAAGTTTTAATTTAGTCTATATACGACTTTTTTTTTTTTTGTAATTATAGCTTAGTAAAATTTGTAATAAAAAATATTCTTGTCACGTATAAGATTAACAAAATTTTGCACTTATCATTTACATATGTAATCGACGAAAATTTCAAAATTTATATTTTACCTGTTTGTATATATAAATTAAATATTACCTGTTTATTTCCAAATAATAATCAAATAATTACAAGGAATAATTTTATATAATTTGTGATAATTTGTTTTTTTGGTAATTTCAGTTTAGATAAAAAATTCTTATTATTGTTATTTTCAATTATTTGTGTCATCAAAATCGTAAAATGTATACAAAAAATATCATTTACACATTTTATCTATAAAAGGTATAATATCTAATTTTCATATGATATAGAAATAGGGTGCTTCATATGGATATGATATCTTCTTCGTCGTTTGGCTTGAACAGTTCGATTTGAACTTAAGAACGGAGGTCAATTTTTCGAAATTTTTGTTAGTAAAAATCGTTTTTGTGGGCAATTTTTATATTAACTACACGTTCCTCTATAGCGGATCAAGTTAATGGCTTTTGGGAGTTTGAAATTTTTTGTTATAGTAATCCTGCTGGACCCTACACCTACCTTATTAAACCTGAACCGTAGCTGCTAATTTTATTCCTTTTACTCATTTAAAACATAGTCAAAATAGTCAGGTTTTTTGACTGGAATCAAACCCACGACCTCACCCGGAACTGTAGTATTCTAAGCCATCGCTATTTAATAAACAAATAAACTTGTATTATATCACAATTAAAATCTGTTAATATAAAATATATTTCAATCTTAAATTAAAATTTCAGCAATATTCTATATCCAACTAATACCATAAACAAATTAACAATTATCCTCTCGATTATCATAAAAACAAATAACGAAATATTTACATATTTAATTATCGAATTTAATTTTACAATGAAACAGTTTCCCAGAATTTAATATTATAATTATTTAAAATGACTTTCTAAATTTTTAATTAAAATATAAATAGAGAAAAGATAAATAAAATGTTTTGGTTTAATCAATTTTGGAAATATAGGATTTGTATTTTTAATCCTTAAAAGCTATGATAATGTTTTTGATTTTATAATAATATAAATTACACACACTATCATAAAATAAACAATAAATTTGTTAAGGACTTAGTATATATATTTTGTGATTTTAGAAATTGAATAAGGATACTTCAGTTAATCAAATACAGAATTTATGATAATAAGAGAATTTATGGTATTTGTGTCAAATGCAATTTTTAATAATCATAAATAAAATAATTAATTAATGATAATTAGAATTTCCTATAAATTATGGTGTTTTTGACATAATTTAAATTGTATTTATGAAATTTTATTAATATAATTATCTAGTTTTCTCATGATTTAATAATACTTATTGGTAATTTTAAATACTATTAACGACTTGAAACTTTAAAAAGAACATTTTACGTTTGGGAAAACATGATTTCACTTACACCAATAAAAAACTCAATTGCTTTATTTATTTATCAGAAATCAGAATAAAAATCTAGATAAGATTGCAGAAAATGTTGTGTAGTAAAACATATTTATTTTATTTCAATATATTTAAATTTTTATCATCGATACTTAAGTGTTATCTTAAATTCCATTTTTACGTGTTCAAATTCTACATTTTACAAAAAAATAAAATTGGTTCTAATGATCATTTTTACCTCCTGCAAAACAGAAAATGCAATTCTCTGTTCTTCAATTATTTTACAAAACGAAAAAATTTCATTTTTATGACACAAACGAAATGATTCTTACGACACAAAAACGAAATGATCATTTTTTTTTTGCAAAATTATATTTATTTCGTGATTTGAATTACTTTATTGTAGAAATGTAAAATCTTTTAAAAATCGTTTTATTATGGAATAAAATCTTTGTTTGGTATTGTATTTTTCTCATGTATCTTATAAAAAAGTATATACTGGCAATGATAAAATAATCTCTAAAATGTTATTGCATATTATGTATTATATTTTCTAGAAAAGTACTTTAAGAACTATACTTAAAAAGTTATTAAATTGTGGTTTTTTTTGTACGATAGTAGTTTAGGATATATCCTTTTTTTTAGTTTTTACTCATATAAACTCCATTTTAGTAAGTGCAAAATATTATACTAGAAGACAAATATATTGAATAAACAATTTTAAAAGTTTGTTGACGATTTAGAAATAATTTTCTATTGCTTATTACCATAATGGATAAGCTTTTAATTTATTCACGAAATTATAAACTCAAAAACATTTAAAACAAAAGGATATCAAATAGAACTAGAAGCAGGATAAATATACTTAAAACAATTAATGTCCCAAAAGAAAAATAATATTTAACATAAGGATGAATAGGTTATACTAACAAATTTTCATAATACAAATGTGTAAATAAATATGCTAACAAATTTTGATAATAATTTTCTGATAATATCGTTGCTTCTCGTGATATGAATTAATTATTTTAATATTGCATAAAATTGAGGCTCTTAAAACGATAAAATATGGAAAATATATACTTTTTTATACAATAGATGAACATTTTGAAATTTTGTAGAATATTCAACCGCATATGGTACAAAAATTTCAAAATTCATCAAATTGTTATTAGTTTTTCATTCATGTATGAACGAACAGCATTTAAAGATAAAATATTCTGTTCATTATTAGATACTAATAGGAATTTTATCGGAGGTAATTTTGTAAATTCACTTAATTTTCTATATACGGTATTCTACAGTCAATTTTAATTATTCTGTTAATTTTGGTATATAACAACATTTTCCTATACACTAAAATTTATCAAAGTATTTACTTTTCTACTACAATTTGTGTAATTTTATTTTAATTATGATAAAGTGTTAAACACTAAAAGCACAAGGATATTGTATTTAATTATATCTTCTCAAAGTTTTTAAATATTATATAGTTAATATAATATTTCTATCATAATGTCTAGCAATCCTTGTTTAATGTCACAATTACGACGTAGAAAAAATCAATTTCAAAAATTGTCTTCTTTTTCTAATTTTTGAATACATAATTTATTTTCAATTTATAACAAAAATATTTTTAAATAAATTTAAAATTTTAATAATTTTTTTTTGGAAATTTTCCAAAATTAATAAATGAACATTTTTATTTCCCCAGATCCAAAAAAAAAAATATTACTTTAAAATAATTTATATTTAAATACAAAAATGTGAAAAATTCAAAACTTTTATTTTAAATGTTAGAAATAAAAAAAAAATTCTGAAAACTTTGTCTTTTCCATTTCTGTTCAATTTTTTTTGAATAGAGAAATTATAAAAATTGGAGCATAAAATGACGGTGTGAAGTTTTTTTTTTACTACCGGGAATAATAATAAATTTTAAAATAATCCTGTCTCTATATATAATTAACATTATATTTAGCATCATGATAAGAATATTTAATTATGTATAAAAGAAACGTAAGACAGTGAAAATTTGATTTCTCTATGGTAGATTTTCACAAAAAAAAAAATTTTTTTAACTCCTTTTTAGGAAATTTATAAAAATGGAAAATTTCTTGAAAATTATAATAAAATATGTAAAAGTCATTTAAATTTTTTTTTTGTTACATCATTAAAATAAAAAAAATTTTAATTTATGATCCGAAATAAGTTTTTATGTTTCGTATACATTCCTAAGTTTTCCCTTTGCAATAAAAAAAAAAGAATCCTTTTAAGAGAAATGATAAAAATTCCGTCAGTTTTAATGACCTGAACATAAAAAAAATATTAGTTTACAAAATTTTATTTATTATTATTTTTGTTGATTTTCATTATTATTATTTTTATTTTCCTTAATGCACTCATCCTTAAAAAAAAAAACAAAATGGAAAAGGGAATTATTTATAAATTGTAATTTTTTTTTCTTTTGTATCCGTTCTGAATAAATCAGAGCAATTTTTTTTTTACCATTATCCTGTAATAAGGACGAAATTATGTAAATTATAATGGTCTATCATTGTTTGTCGCCGTTATACTTTAACGGCAGCCAAAAAACCAATTCATTGTTACAAAAGTTTTCAAATTTACAGATTTTCACATTTTTTCACAAAAAAAAAAATTTGTCTGAATTTTGATCCTAGTAATTTATTATATTTATTTTTTTCACAGGATTTTCGCATAATGATTTTTTTTTGTGTATAAATAAATATATTTTTTTTAATAGGTCTGAAAAATTCGTATATTTCTCATTATCATCTTATTTTTAGTATTTTTCAAACGAAAATATGAAAAAAGGACGAATATTATCATGATTCTGTCAAGCTGTCTGCATAGTAGATTTCAAATTGTTTTTACTTTATTTGCGAATTTGTGATATATGATCCAAATTTTAACCATATTAATGAAGCAATTAATTCAGGAGAATTTCTGGAAAAGCAGTAAATTAATTAAAAGTCAGGTTATCTCTGAATTAATTAACATATCTGACTTTTCCAATTATAAACGTTTGTTACACGTATAGTTTTTATGGAAATTTTTAGGGAGGAAAGTACAAAGGATTGGCTACAAGTTTGATGAAAAGTTTTTCGCAAAAATTATTTATCTATATCACACATTTTTTTTCTAACGAGAAATCTTTCTGTAAATGTGCTCTCAACAAACCCGGAATTTATTTCACTAAAATTATTTATTGAATAAATTAATATCCTTTAAAAGAATGTTTTTTTTTTCTTTATTTTTTCCAATTTATTGAATTTTGTTTTTTGTCTATTTTTTCTATTACAGGACGATCGTACAAAGACGTTAATGATGAACTAATATGGATTAGTATTGGTATGGGTGTAACAATAGCTGTTCTAATAACAGCAGCTTTAAGTTATATTGTTTATGAGAAATGTCAAAATAATAAAAGGGAACGAGAATATTATATTAATGCATAACTGTTATTATCACCAGAAAAAAAATTATTATCACAGCATGAAGGACAACAACAAAGGACAATAGTTTTAACGAAATTGAAAAAACCAATAATAACATTATGTAAATTTAATCGAGTACCAAGAATAGCAACAACAGTGGTTAATTATTATAAAAATGGTCGGTATAAAATTGATTCTTTGTTGTGATTAAAATGCTGGAAGTATTAAAAGTTATTTTTTGATATGACTTTGGGATATTGATAAGAGGAAATTAAATATTGAAAGGAAATTGATTTTTATTGGTATATGATGTATTTGGAAAAAGGCAAAAAGGATACAGTGAAAAATTAAGTATATAGAATATTCTGAATAAATGGACAATGAAAAGGTTAAATTGAGAAGAAACTAAATATGATAATAACTTTATTCATTGTGAACATTGTGTGTTGTTTTGCTGGAAGGTTTTCGAAAGATATAGTGGAAAGATAATGATTTGTAAACGAATACGTTTGAGTTGTCATATAATTGATAAAAATGGGACCAAATAAAAAAAAACTAAAATGCATGTTTATTGATTTTTCTTCAAAATAAGATTTAAAAGTTAATTTCTTAGATTTCAAAATTTCTATATTTTCAAAAATGTATAAAGATTATTCAGTAAAATGCAAAAAAAAAAGATATTCACAATGTGAATATCCAATGTATATTACATACATTGTTTTCCTTCAATTTATCAGATATTTATCATAATTTTTGTGATAATTTATAAATAAAAATTAAGTTGAAGCTGCCATTTTTTGAAACATTTTTGTATATACTATTTTTTTTTTGTTAAACTTAGTTAATTATATACAAAAGTATTAATTAATTTTTAAATTAATGTTCAATTTAATGTTTAAGTGAAATTTATTTTGTGTTAATAATTATTCAGATTTGATAAAAAAAAATTTCCTAATATTTCGTATACAAATTATAATTATAAGGCCAAAATGTCCTGGTATATGATATATTATTTGAAACATAAATGGGAACATATTTAGTAAGATTAAAATAATATATATATTTACTTTAAAAATTATATTATAAGTGTATACAAAAATAAATAAATTAGAAAAAAATGTTAAATTAGAGATTAAAGGATCAGAGGATGAATTATACTTTAGAAATAAAAACAACGATAAGAAATGCAAAATTTAAGAATATTTGCACAATAAAATCGTTTTCATAAAATTGAATTACAAAAAAAAAAAAAAGCTTTAAAATTAAAAAAATAAATGTTATAAATTAGGAGATTTTTTATTTTAAAAATTATAATCATAAAAATTTAATTGAAGAATGTAAAACTGGAAGGAATGGTTTAAATTTAAAGAAAAAAAAATGTTGAAAGATTTTTTTGCAAATAACTCAAAATTAAAAAGATACAAGTGAATTTTGTTATATCTGAAATGATAATTTTAAAATTCTATTCAATAAATTTACTACTTAATTATATACAATTTCATTCCAGCCCTAAAAATTCTCCTTAACAGACAATTTATATAAAAAAATCCAAAAAGTTTTAACCATTCAACCATTTAATAAATATGCTCAAAAACTACATAAATTTTACAATGTAAATTGCTGTAATTACAAAAGCTTTTCTGAAAATTTTATGAGTTTTTATGAACTTCGTATAATAATTTATGATCTTGAAAAAAAAAAATAAAAATTATCTTCTATTAAAGTCATAAAAAATCATTAAATTGGTCTGATAACTTAAAGATTTATGTATACTAATTTAAGGTCAGAAGGAAACTTGTTTTTTTTGGGTAAGAGATAACATTTGTATAAAGTCAAAAATTTATGTTCTTTGATAAAATATGTTAAATTTCCTTAGCAGAATTATTCTTTTAATTAATTTCTATTCTTCGTCTTCTTATTTTAGTACTACAGCTCGGCGTGACTTTTGAGCTATAGTTACTTTGTTCTTCGTTTGTTTTGGGCGACTCTCTTCTAATTTCTTATTGCCATGGTGATGGTGCAGAGATCGTTTTCTAAACATGTAAATCTATCGCAATTTCGATCTACCTTTGTGACAATTATAGAAAATTCTAGAGTCGAGTCTATTCTTTTGTGATAATTTCACAAAACTCAAAAAGCAAGAAAATTACATTTATTTCTCATTAATTCTAAATGGAAATTCTGTTATAAGGATGAATTATAAAATTTATTTTACGATATCAATTTCATTATATAAAATATTTTAGGTATAGTTTATCAAAAATAATAATATTCATTTCATATATAAATTATTGAGCAATTGTCTTGGGTATACGAATTAGTTTTACATTTCAAAGTTGATGATGATACGTTTTACGTCTTTTTAAGTTTATTATAAATATTAATGAAAATTATAGAAGGGATTTATATAGAATTTGAAATTTTATTATTCATTTTTCTATAAATATTAATTAGTTCTTCAGAAACAAAACCAAATATAGACAATTTGCATATACATAGAAAATTTATATAAAAACATTAAATTGTTTATTTTACATAAATATATTAAAAAAGGATGGTAAATTTATGGTATATAAGAAAAATTATTAAAATAATTAGAAAAAATATTTTCTAAGAAAAAATTAAGATAATTTCAGGAGAACCATAAAATCTATTAAGAAAATTTCCATAAATCCTTTTTTTTGGGACATAAGAAATTTGTTTTCTCAAATTTTTTTTTTGATTCCGGTTTGTTATATTTTACAAATTAATAATTAATCTTCAAAAAAAAAGTGTTTGTGGAATATATTTGTACAAAAAAAGAAAATTATTAACATTATCAAAAGATTTTATATAAAATTTAATATTTATTTATATAATTTATTTGTTTAAATTGGGAAAAAGAATTATATAAATATTTTATGAATTAGCCATTTTATTTAGAAAGATTAAAGAATTTGTTTTTCTATAAATATATTTTAGAAATAAATATTATAAAATATTTTAAATGTAAAATTGTCCTGTTGTCAAAATGAAAAAAAAAAAACTATTTATGTATAATATTTAAGAAAATTTATGAAATTTATGTAAATAAAAATTATATCTTGTAGTAAAAGAAATTTATGTGTCAGTTTTATTTTGGAGAAAGTAGGTATATATCATATTAAATGTGGTCGTATAATGTGTTTACTAAATTATGGATTTAAATTGACATTTTTATAAATAAACTTTGACATTTTTTAAAAGTGATAATGTAGACACAATTAAATTTTGGTTAATTTCATATTCAAATTGACCTGTTTTCAAAATTAAAGAAGACTAAGATTTCATTTTAATGTAAAATATGAGAGAAAATTGATAATACAAGAAATTGTATTAGAATGAGTGGTCTATATATGTTCACTAGAAAAATGGGTCTAAAAATGGGACATAAAGGTCAACCATTTGTAGATAAATAATTTTGATTCAATACTAGTATATTTAAATTCAACAAATGAACTAATGATCCATTTTACTTTTATTATAAAAATATATTAAATTGATTTGAAATTTCAAAAATATAATTATGGTGAAATGTTCTTTTAAAGAAAACTAACACAAAATTTTACATTAGTAAGAAATTACTTATTAATTTTATCAATAATCAATTTTCATCGTAATAAATAAAATATAAATAGATTTCCATTAAACTGATTACTATATTTTCCACAACCACAAAAACACAATAAAAATTAATCAATAATTTTTTTTCACCAATAAAAATATCAAATTAACTTTTTATTATCCTTTTTATTTTGTTATCACATAGAAAATAAGAAACATACTAAAAATTCGATCATAAAAAAATAAATTCTTCAATTTATCTTATCAAAAAATATTTTTAAAAAAAAATTCAACAAAAGAAAACAGAGAAAAAGAGTTATAAAAACTTCTTCAATTTTAATAACCTTCAGAGTATATAGTATCAATATTATTAACCCTATAAAAAATATCCTTTTCGAAAGGATACAATTTAATATAAAAACAAAAATAGTAAATTCTTTGGAACAAAAATAAATCCATGACAAATAAATAATTTTTGATATAAATATAATCTTTGATGACATTTTCAAGAAAATCCCAAAAAAAATAAGAGAAATATGTTTTTTTTTTACAAAAATTTCACCTTATTTTGTTGGTATACTTTTTTATGATACCAAAAAAAAAAAAGAAGAAGGTTAATGTGATATCAAAACCATTTGAGATTTCTTTTTATAATGTATAAAATAGTAGTTATAACAATTGGGTAAATTTGAAATTGAGAAGAATCTGAATATTGTCCTGACATATTGAGTCGAAAAAAAACGATTTTCCAAATGAAAAACAAATACAGGAGAGAGGATTCCTTTTCTTTTAGGTTAATATAAATTTAACCTCTAAATTATGGACAATATATAAAAATTTTATCTTCATCAATTGTCATTATTGTGTAAGTATGGAAAGGATCAACACTTCAAAATATTTTGTCATTTTAATATTTTATCCTTTTTTTTTGTATAAAACGATGATGAATATAAATTTATTGTAATTTTTTGCTTGGTAAAATTTCTGATCTTACCATTACAAAGTTTACTGTTAGTTAAAGGAAATTTTTATATGAAAATTTAAAGAAATATAATTCAACATCCGATGGATTTAAAAGGAATAAATTATCATTTAAATATTCATTAGAAAGTTTGATTAAATAATAATTTATTTGAAATTTCTGTGATTAATTTAAATTTAAACGATTATTTTTTAATTTTTGCAAATTTTAATTATAAAAACCAAACCAATTAACTTTTATATATATAGTATATAAATCAATTGATTGAAAATCTAATTAGTCCTTTGAAATTTTTTTTTTTTTTATAAATTAAAAATTTAATAAGGTTTTTATTTTATTCATGGTGGGGTACATAAATTAATTTATCATATAGAATTTTTAAAATATTTAAATTATTTGATTAAAAAAGGATGACTATGACATTTTTATAATTGTTGTAAAAGGATGACTAAGTAATTTTATACAAAAAAAATAATTTTTGGAATTTTCTATTTAGCGGAATTAATTATAAATATCGAATTGTGCGATTTAAAAAAATGAAAACTTAATTAAACAGTGACAGGACGAAAATTAATTTAGCTTTGGAAACGACAGGAAGAAAATTAGTTTTTGTTGGATATGAAAATCTCACATGAGAATGAAAATATTTTAAAGCCTTCAGAATTTAAATTAAATACGAATTCACATTAAATTTGGTATCAATATTAATTATATTCGAAATGAGATTTTTTTATGTAGAATGATTAACGCAATGTCCATTCAGAATTGAATAATTTTTCATAAAATTTTTAACATTTTTTCTGTAAAAAAAAGGGATAAAATGGAAATTACAAATGAAATTTTAAATAAAAATTTAGGTTTCATTTTTTATTTAAAATTTCCAGGCTAAAGTAAAACCAAAATATTTTTTTTTTACAAAAATTTATAATTAATATAAAAATTAGATTTATTACTTTAATCTCCTACTCAAAGTAAAAATATTATATTAATGCTCTAAGGATCCTTTCAACTGAAATTGGAGTCATAACTACCAACACAAAAAAAAAAAATGAAATTTATATTTTTATTCAGTTTATTGTCATGATAAATTAATAATAAGGAAATAAAAAATCTCGAATTACTAATGTTCCCATGGGAGGAGAGCAAAACACATCTGTCCTTGCAACACAAAGAAAATGTGGGAAATATATATTTTTTTTATAAAATCCAAATCCCTTTGTTAACTGGTTTTTCTGATGGAAATACAGAGAAAGATTCATTGCAATATTCATAAAATAAGTAACATTGAAATTGTATATACAAAAATTTAATTATACATAATAATTTTTCTCTGCCAAAAGTATCATCATCCACAGGAACAGGTGAACAATTTTTCATAAATAAATGAATTTTCATAAAAAAAAAAGTAATTTATAATAAATAATAATATTTGGTTTTAAAGCTCATTGTGACAAGGTGGTAAAAAAAAGTTGTGCGAAGTGTCACCGTGTAACATACAAAATGAAATTTATATATATGTACATATGTCGAAAAAATATATCATGGATAAGTAAATTTCTCCCTAGGTTTAAAAAAAGGATCAAGTTATGCTCTTTTTTTTGTAATAATGAAAATAATAAAATAATAATGGAATTTGTTAACATGTCAAACATTTTCATAAAATTTCATGTATAATAATAGGAAAATTTATATTGATCAATTCGCCGTACAAAATCCTTTTATGCAAAAAATTTTTCATTGAAAAATATAGTAAAAATAATCTGGTGAGAACTGTAAGAAAATCCAGAGGTAAGATTCAAATATGTTCATGAGAGAAAAATTTTCAACATTATCAACATTTTTGTTTCGACAATTTTCTTTCACATTTTTTTATCATTTTCGAATCGAATTCTGACAACAGTAATAATATTTAAAGAAAAAAATCTGTTTTTTTAATTTTTTCTCACCAAATTCTATCTTCCATTCAATTTTAACATAAAGGAGGATTCAGAATTATTTAAAATAGGAGATATAAATAATAAATGAAAAATTTCGGCAATGTAAAAATAATTTTGTTCATATTAGACCTAACAATGCTGCAGCTGCATGTAAGAATAATATTTAAAGAAACAATTATATATTTTTTATATTATTACATATATTTTGAATTTTGACTTGAATATTTGAATGAGCCAGTTACAAATTTGTAGCTTAAAGTAATTCTCAAATTTTTAATATTATTTAATTAAGTTAAATAATTAAGTAAAAAAAATTAATTCAAATACAAATTCATAATTAATCAAATTCCAAATACAACTTCAAAATTCACATTCGTTAATTTTAATTGAAATAAATTGAGAAATAAGTAAATTTGACTAAGGTGAAATTTTCTCATTTTGCAAAGAATTTTTTTAATTGAAATAAAATTGAATAAAAAATTTGTTGAAAGAAATGGTGTCAGTGATGATTCAAGTTGTTCGCAATTTATGAAATTAATTTAATTCATTTTGTGTCCGCATGAATCTAATATTTTTATTCCGCATTACATTTTTAATAAGATTTTTCAAAAAAATTTTTAAATCGATTACCTAAACTAAAGGACACTATATAGAAATAATGAAAATTTTTAAAATTTAATATGTAAAATACAAAATTGGACTTAAATTTTAATAAAATTTAATTAATTTTGAAGATTTCAATTTGATGCTCCTTAATTGTTCGAAATAATTCTAATCGAATCAAAATTTTAAAATTAAAAACAATTCCTGGTAAAGAAAAGAAAAACTATTATAATTTTCCCAAACTTTATGCGAAAAAAACTACAAGAAGGTACAAAAACTCATTATTCTTTCTGTCAGATTCAAGAAAATATAGAAAATTATAACTAATTATTTAACATTTAATTTCTAAAGTGTATAACAAAAAAATAGCAAAAAAAAAATTATTATCATTATTGCATTTGATATTTTACCATTAATTTTCCAACAAAATAAAATATCTTCACTTAATTTTTCTTTTGTAACTTTTAGAAAGTATTTTTCTGTTATCTTAACATAATTGTTTATAATAATATAAAATTAGTTTTTTCAAGTGAAAATTTTCGTTTTTTTCTATATCATCCCTTTAGTAAAACAGCAAAAAGAAAAAGGGTTTTTTGGTTATCCAAACTTTTAAAAGTGTCAAATATACCAAAAATTATTCAAACTTTTTTTGATAATCTTTCTTTTATGAGAGTGTTTTTCCTGGTTTTTATCATCCTGTCGAAAAAAATGATAAATTCGGTTTCTCATTTTCTCTTCAAAATTTCAAAGACAGATTAATAACATTTATTATTTTAGCTTTAATAATTTAAAGGATATTTTCAAATATTTTGATGAAATCATATAAATTTTGGTAAATTGGAAATTATTAATTATTTATTGGGTTTATATTTAGACATTTCATAAAAAATTTACATATTCTATTAGAAATCTTGATTGGTTTCCCAAAATAAATTCAAAGGATACCTTTGAATTTAATTGAAATTTTTGAAATAATTTTGAATATATTGAAAATTAAGACAATTTTAGATTGGTAATTTATTTTAATTTTTGAATATTTCTAATTTAAAAATGTATTTCAAAAGGAACTCATCATCATTAAAAAATTACAAATATCTATTACACCATTTTTCCCAAAATAATCAGTAATATTCACTTATGAAATAAAATTGAAATTTTACTTACTTAATTTAGTAATATTCAAATAAAAATTCATATTTCGTAATATATTTTGCAAATTTATATATCAAAATTATTAACAAAAATTGATTCGTAATCATTGATCCTTTATCTTTTATCCATAAGGATTTGCAAATCATTGAACATAAAAATATGATAAAATCAAATAACAAAAAAACTATACCATATCTCCCCAATCGAATTAGAATTTTGGAATTTTTATACCATATCTTTTTACAATATCGTTGAACAAAAAAAAATTATTAATAATTTATATATTCATTGGATTTTAAAGGATTATTATTCAAGGATTTTGTTATTCATTTGAAAGAATTTTAGTCAAGCAAATCAATTTTATTTATTAAATAGAATTCAATGAACTATGACCAAAGATTGATCATATATTTTGCATATTTATAAGAATTTGAATTAAATGAAATTTATTTACATATTCTAAAAAAAATGGTTTTTTGGTTTGGACAAAAATTATACTCTAAATTTTATGTTTAAACTATCAAATGGATAAAATAATAGCACAAATTTTATTGATTTAATTATGTATATACTAAAATAAAATAAGTTCGATTAAAAGCTTATAAAATAATCTCATTCGTGAAATAATAATTGCAAATTAGGTTAATTCCACTGAGAGCAATTTAAAATTTTCCCAATAAATTTTGTAAATTTCCTTGATTATTCAATTATGTGTAAGTGGAATATCGTGTATGTTATTAAAAATTTTAATGATTTGTTTTTTTTTTCAATATTTCATAAAAATTAAATTAAATTAGATAATTATAATATTTAATATCCACTTGTGCTAGAAATACGACGAAATCCATATTTATAAATTTAGAAATTTTAATCATTAAGAAAACAATATTATTGATGGTTGTTACAGATACTAAAGGACTGGCTTTAACATATAGTTATAATCCTCTTGAGATATGAATACCGTTCTAAATGTCATAATAAATGCTCAGAAATTTTGGTGAAAAAAAAATCAAATTCCTTCACTTAATACTTTTATCATCATAAGATAATTTGGGAGTGAGTCTGATTCTAACTTTCAAAAAATTACAAAACAAAGGAGAACTAACAAAACCACGTGAAATGCCAGGAATTTGTGCTAGGCAACAAAAGCTACAGACAAGTTAGAGCAATATTGAACATTTATACTGAAAGCTGTAGACAATTTGTAAAAATTAAAGTGAAAAATCAAGGTATGGCATTATGCGTGCACTGTTCAGCGATGTTGGAACAAATTAAACTACCACCAGACGCTAACGCAAGCGTTGTGTGTCTATACATAAAAATATGTATTATTATCATTTTTCATTACATATTAAACATTAATCAATATAAACAAGTGAGTGAATTTTCTGAATGAATTTTCATTTTCTTTAAGCTTTTATCTATATTTAATATTTTTTGTCATTGATACTAAGGAAAAATGTTGTTTTTGTTTTTTATTGAATACGTTTTTTTCTTCAACAACAACAATTGAATTAAATAATTTGAAAATTTTCAAACAAACAAAAAATATATATCCTATATAATCCTTTTTTGTTTAACAAATATACCTTTTTTTTAAAGTATGTGTGTGCTTCCTTAAATTTTTGTTCATAATAAAATTTATGATTTATTTGAAGATGGAGTCTTGTAATCAGAAAAAATAAAATAATCTTAAATTTTTTGTTCTGAGTAAATAATTTTTATGGTGCGTGGTTACGCATGTAATGATTTTGATATACCACCCCACAAATCATGTATATATAAACATAAAAATATCCTTTTATAGGTTTCTTTAGAGGTTCTTACAAAATTTTATATTATTTATGAATACTTTTGGTAACTTTTATTTTTGTTGGAAAATCATTATAATTTTATTTACATTTTTTTTTTTGTACCACTTTAGATGTTTCAATGGAGAGAGATTAACGAATAAAATTGATTTGGCACGTTGAGGATATAAAATACGTATTAGAAAAAAGGATCAAAGTAAGCATGAATATTTTTTTTATAATGATAACTTACTAAAAGCCGATTAAAATTGAAGATTTGTTAAAAAAAAAAAATTTTGTTGGATAATAGGGATAAGTACGCCTAGATAATAAATGTGTCTACTTAATTTAAAAGTTACATCAACATTTTTTTATTGATTGGCATTGAAGTAATTTTTTTTTTTTTTTTTGGAAAATTTATTTATAAATAATATTTAAATAGTATAAATAAATCGGATTGAATACAAGTATTAAGGAATTGATTTATTGGTTTTTTAGATTGAACTATTTCTGTTTTAGCTCAAACCTTTATAGTTGTTTTATATTATTATTTTTAGCGCAACAGGCTGATTTGTTCCTCTGAGACTGGGTCAACTTAGAGTGATGTAGATGCTTTTGGAATTGAAGATATAGAAACCCCATGAACCGCAACATAATACACTATATATACATCGTAAATTTATAAGTATATACAATAATTTTACATTACTCTAATAAGTATACATCCAATCTACTGGTTGTATATACCAAATGATTTAACTTGAACTATCGTTTATTTTAATAATTAATAATTTATAGACAATATTTTTCATGCCATTATCCACAATAGAATATTGCTATATGGTTTTTTAATAAACATTTATTATATCAGAAATTTATCACAAATAACATAATTTAGTTATTTAAGAAGCATTACTCTGGGTGATGGTTTATTTCCTATTATAAAGAAAATAACAAAGCCAAAAAATTACGGTTTATCGATTTACACTTGTCCTTTTTCTATTAGGTGTTGCAAGCAATAATGATTAATAGTTTTTCATTTTCTCGAAAAAAGGTTTTCCGTTTTCCCATTATTTTTCAACAATAGAAGATAATGGAAAAGCAGAGGAAAAAAATTTGTAAGAAAAAATTACGAAATATTTTTGATCAAAGGTCGGTAAAAATAATTGATTATTAATTTGATTTATCTCGAAATAAGTTTTCACAGATAAAATTATTTATATGAAACAAATTCTTTTAGGATAAATTATAAAAAAAAAAATGTAATAAATCTTGTAAAGCTTCACTGGCTACGATACTAAATTCATCTAATATTTTATACTATCTCTAGAGACTGGTGTATAGCTATTAAGACGTACATGATTATCGGTATCTGTTTTTTGGGGGATTGTAGTATTACTTTAATGGTGAGTTCAAAAAAAAAAAAAATCAATATTTAATGTTGAAAAATTTAAAATAATGAGAACTAATATTTATACATACATATATATATTTAAAATATATAGAAATAAAATTTTTAAAAGGACAATCCTCATTCTATTATACCAAAAAAAAAAAATTCATCGTAATTTTCTTTTATCACATTATTTTTCAAAGACAAAAATATGATACCATATTTCAGTATAGTAAAAAATTTATTAAATTCTTAAATTGAATATCATATCATCAAGGATCTTTTCATCAAGGACCTTTCCTTCATATACACGAACATATTTAAGCACTTTTTACCATTGTGAAGTCACGATGTCATATTTTTTTATAGCTAATTATGAAAATTTTTAGATTTTAAAAATAAATTTTATATGTTTATTTATTATTTTTTCATAAATTCTTATTAAGTATTATATAATTTAATTATTACCAACAAGAGAGAGGATAACTTGATTATCATTTTAATTTAAAATTTTTTTTTTTTAAATTAAATTTGAAATAAATAAATTTTCTTTATTTTTCTTAATTTTGTTTTTCTTGTAACAAAAATAGAAATGAAAAATGAAAATTTTAACTGGAAATTTAACGTTTTCTCTAAAGTATTTGAGAAAATGATAACATGAGAAAAATTATGTTAAATATTAAAAAGAATGAGGCAGCAAATAATCAAGAGATTGCAATTGCAAATAGAAAAGATGTTTACTATAAATGTAGAAGAATATCCTGTTTCTATTTCTGCAGTTTTCCATAAAATTTTAACTATTTATAATCCAGACAACTTAAATTTGTTCCCCAAATTAGCATATTTCAGTAAATACCTTAAGTAAATTTCAATTTATGTGTATAGCAAATAACAAAATAATTTAATTTAATTACAAGAGTTTTCTAGTATAATTCAATTTTATTAATAAATGATTTGCAGTTTTGCATTCATTTGCATTAATTTTTCTAAACCAAAAGTTGTCAAATTATTCTCTTCTATAACAAGAGAATTTGAATTTAGATTCGAAAATGTGGTATAAAAATTTTGTTGGGACTAAAATTGAATTTAAAATGCTATTTACAATTTTCAAATTTTAAAAGTTCTTGGAAGGACCATTGGTAATTATTAATTTCTGGGTGGTATGGGAGTCATGCTGTTTCCAAAACATTTGCACAATTCGCATGACTTCTTGTCATTTTTTTTAAGAGTCCTTGAAAATACTTTTTAATTTAAAAAAAAAATTATTTTACTTATATTTATGTTAGAAATATAAAATGATAATTTTCGATGTACAAAAAATTAAATTTTTAAAATTATTGGTAAAAAGAAATTTAAATTCACCGCTATTACTTTTACTATCTAAGAAATTTAACAATCCTATACGCAATTATTTATATTTACATTATATTTTTCTCAATTTCTTGAAAGGATTTAGTATTAAGGATAAAAAAAAATTTTCAATGGTGCCAAAGAATCAGACGCCGGAACAAAATTTTTCATTTATTTATTTTTTATAATCTTGAGGAAAAAAAGATATTCCAATTATTTTTTTTTCATTTCGAAAAGTAATTAAATAAAAATAAATTTTTATATTATTTAAAAAAGAAATTAAATTTATTGTCATTTAAGGACGTACAAATCTGGTAATCAATCGAAATTTTGTAACTTGTTGAGAAATACACGAAAAAAATTAGTGACAACGAAATTAAAATTATAAGTTACCAGGCAAATTTGATGAAATTCAATGGTAGATTTTGTAAAATTAAATATAAATAATTTATCAAAATTAAGATATCCATTAAATTATTTTAAGGTTGAAGCTTATTCACAAATTAAGGTAAACTTTACAACGAGTTCGGAATAAATTAAACCACTCTAATTGGTAAATAAATATAATAACTTATAAATTGGTTTAAAAAGCTGATGATATTAATAAAAGCTAAGTTCTAAATTTTTCGAAATTCTTGTTAATGGTGAAAATCATTGGAAATTCGTATAGCTTTTTCCAAACTTTTAATTTTTCAATAGATTTCAAAGTTTGGCAATAATTACATAAACTTTGAAATTTGTCTAGACTGAAAAGTGTCTTTAACAACCTTTAAAAGCTCTGATTTTGGTAATATATTTAAATAAAAATTGGTATAAAAATATATGACCATTTTATTAGGGTTTCACTTTAGGATTAAAAATTGTTTAAGATTGGTGAAAAGTTCATATTTCGATGTTAACTTTATCAGTATATCAAAAATTCATAAAATATTATTTACAGAAATCCTCAATTATTTCTGAATAATTGAAGAATTCTGTACATAATATTTTACATTTTTTTTGGAACAAGAATGTTCTGACTTACTGACCACCTAGAAAATGCTCCAAAAATGTTAAATTCTGTTAATTCTCTAACAATAATTTTATGGACGAAAAATGTAAAAATATATATAAAAAATATATTAAATGATTTCGTAATTACTAGAAAATCCCCATAAGAATTAACAATTACTTTACTTGAATAGTTGAATTAAATTTCCAAAATTATGTAACAAATCATTTGCATTTATATTATATTATACCCACATGCATTTCGTTGATTTGTCACAACAATTAAATTTAAATTATTATTTTGTTAATTATTATGTTTATCAATTAGTTAGTAAAATAAGATTTACAATAGCGTTTCAAAATTATCAATTAATATTTAAAATAAATCACAATTTATTTTATTTGCAATTGAATTTGAATTAACAATAATAATAATTATAGTTAAATGTTTATAATTATTCATTCTATTATTATTCTTAGGATAAATCATTAAATAAATTGAAATTAATTTATTTTAAAACAATCAAATAAATTATACTAAAATTAAGTTGAATATTTATAGTAGGAGGCGAATATTGTTGTTTAACATCAATTAAGTAAATTATAAATTTATTTTCAAACTGATTGATTAAATTGAATGAAAATGATAAGGAATTTAACTTAATGGATATTTGGTATAGACTTATTGGTTTACTGTCCAAAAATTTATGCTGATAATTTGAAAATTCGAGAAGAGAAATTTGATGTTATATGGGTGGAATACGAGAATGATGAACTCAAATCAAGAAAATTTCTGAAAAATTTGTATATTATTTTTATACATTAAATTAATTCGACTATTAAGGTTATACTAATTTTAGAAAATGTATAGAAATGCAATATAAAATATACTAAATAATTCATTAAAATACTAAATAATTTTGTAAACATTTAAATCGGCTTAAGTTTTCAATTACGTAAAATTAGAAGTATTTAATTATAGAAAAATAATAATTTATAATCCTTTTATTTTTATATTTTTATAAAATTTAGCTTAACATTTTAAATCGGTTTTGATTGACAAAGCATTTTAATATATACTAAGAAATTTATAATTTTCTTTATGTACCCAAAAATGATAAACGAATGAAATTATATTTTGTACTTGGATTGGAAAAAGGTTTTTTTTTTTTGTCAAAATCAACAATAAAATAATTTAAAATTTTCTGCGTAAATGTTTCGTTTTTTTGTTAATAAATTTATGCTGATTATATATAAATATTAATTTTGATTTTTTGCCAAAGATTATTTTTGTTTTCTGTTCAGTATAAGAAATAAGATTAAATGTTTCTTAATTTAGGATAATTGATCCTTGTTATGGTTTTGTATTATATACAATATATATATGAAGTTTTAGTAATTTCGCATTTTGGGGATTTAGTATTATGAATGGATATTGAAGATCCCAAGAAAAAAAAATTAAATTGATTTTGATATCCTTTTGGAAAATAATAACTAATTTTGTTTTGGTTTACAGTCTAACTAACCGGAAATGAAAAATATATAACAATAAAAAAGAAAAGAAATTCTTGGGAATTAAATGAAGCCCACAATTAATATGTTTGAGAGATAATACAAAAATTTTACGATGTGGTTATAGAAAATATTAATCAATGCGTAAATAAATTCTATATTTTAGTACGCAATTTACTGTGATTACAAAATTTTAAATATATTTTCAATTATATAGTGTTTGAAATATTAATTGGATTAATTTGCAAAATTATATTTCAATTATGTAGACAATAAATCTTAAGGTAAAAGATTAGCTACATAAAGAAATAACTAAATAGTTTAATTTAATAAAATGTATGAATCTATTACTCATACATTACTTTTTGCCATATAGTGAAGTATCACTATATATACAATTAATTTGGATTTTAAATTATTGAAGTACAAATTACAAGATGTCCAGTAAAGTGATTCAATTTAATATACATACATATTACTGGAGAAGTGATTCTGTAATGTATTACAATTCTGTAAATATAATAAAATATGCAGATAAAAACGAAAATACATCCAAATATACATAAAAATAGATTGAAATATAGATTAAAGGATTTTAATTAAAAAATAAAAGTAACTAAAAATATTAAAAAAAAAAATGGAAAAATATAAATTTGTAGTGAAATGACTACTACATGCATGACAGTAAAGTATTTTATTATTTCTTTGAGTACACTGAAATGACTGAAAATTTATTACCAAATCCAAATATTTAAAATTTTTATGAAACTTTTGATTTTAACATGTTTCTAGTACTCGAATTAATAAAATAAACAAGACGAACATAACTTAAAAAGCTTTTCAAATATTCTGTTTGCTAAATACAATATTTTATTCCATTTTCTTTGAAATTTTTGTATCATATAAGGAAAATAAAAATAATTTCTAATGTACACGAAAGCGAGTTTATCCATAATACTGAAATTACTTTATACGCTCATTTTTTTTTCTGTCAAATTGTTTGAGACTTTTTGATAACACTATACGTGACAAAACTATATAATTTCAGTTTATTTAATTTCCATTTATATATTACAAAAACAAACAGAATATTATATTGGAATAAATTTAATGTCTTTTAAAAATATTTTGATTTTAAGATTTCGAAAATAATTAAATTACAAAAATTAAACTACATAAAAATGATAAAGAAAAATTAGTTTTTATTTAGTTACTGGGTTAATCACAATGAATTATCTATATATATCCTAAACAACAAGACTGTTATTCCATATCGAAGATAAATATATCATGAAGAATAATTATCCTTTCCTTTATATCTGTCGGAGCTTATCAACATATTTTTTTAATACCATTTTTAATATTACAATAAGATATTTACACAATACACAATATTAATTTGAAAAAAGAGACAAAAAATATTATCAAATACATATTCCACACAATCGGCCATTTTAAACTGAATAAACTAAATATATCAAAATGGCCACTTGAATTCAAATGTCAAAAATAATCTTTAAACACCGCCTTTTTTCTGATTATTATTTTTCCTATAAGAAATTGTTATTGTAAAAAATAAATAAATTCATGATGGCCGCTGTTGTATTGAATTGAATAAAAAATTGTAACTCCACCCACTTTTAGTAAAAAATAAATAAATTTAAGTTAATTTGTCAGTCGCAGTGCGAATGTTGAATAAGGAAGACATGTGTGCAATTTTTTTTTAAAAATTTTTTAGTTAAAATAAAGTGCAATAATTTTTAGAGTAAATTTTATGTGTGAAACTTTTAGTTACATTTTTATTAACAAGTAGTTAAAAGTTAAAAATACATTTTTATTATTTTGTGAATATATCGTGAATTCAGACAGATTGGAGTGATATTAAATTCAGATGTGTTTTAAAAAAATTACATTTCAATTTTGTAAGTTTCTTTCATAATAATTTTTTTTTGTAACAAAATTGCATTTTTAACTTTTATTTATCATAAAACTTTTATAATTCTTATTATTTATGTCATAAAAATTTTATATTATGATTTTTTTTAGTGAATAATGGTCAAAATTTTATACTCTATAATTTTTAATATGCGATCTACATTATATTTATGTTATGTTCTGTCCACTATTTTTTATGATGTTTCATAATTTTGATTTTGTTTGCATAAAATGTAATATTCGTATTATTAATTTTTTTTAAAAAAAGTAATTTAAATATTTTTGTTCTGCATTTTAGAGATAACAAAAAACAAAATTTAATATATAATAATTTTAAGAGAAAAATTTATTATTGCAATACAAAATCAAACAAAAATATTTCGAAACATAAATAGTGTTGCCATGTAGTATAAAAATAAATTCTAAGTTGAAAAATCTAAATAAATTATATCCAATAAAATGTTCATAAAACTTTGAGCTAGATTTATTCTAGGATTTTCGTTAAAAGTTCTTAATTCTTTTACTACTAAATTATCTAATTTTAGATGCACATGTAAAATAGTTTGAGATAAAAAGTTTCAGTAAACATAAATATGTATAGGATAATAGTTTTATGTTTATATTCATAATTTTATTTAATATTCTTTACACAATGTTATAGTGAAAAATGTTACCTGGGGTATATAAAAGAGCTTAAAATTTGAAAGTATGCATGAACAAAATTAATACTTGAATTGCTTTTATGACATTTTATATGCATTATATTTTATATACCATGATAGTATTTTCAAGCTGAATTTAATCAGTTAACCCACAATGAATTTAGTTTAAATTTCATATCAATGTATATAAAATATTTTTATAAACTTTATGGTATATAAAAACTTTTACAAAATTTAGAACAAAAATGTATATTAAAATTCACACTATACTAAATGAGCAAAATAATACTATTTCAATATTTTTATTAAAAGTTGTAATACAATATATAAATTCAATATTAGATTTTAACACTTAAAAAACTTTCTATTTCTATTACAGAATTAAATTTAAAACTACTAAAAGGATTATTAAGTGGTAATATTAATATAGTACTATAATAAAAATACAAAATGAAATCGATTGTATAAAAACAAATTAATTTTGTCATGTAATTGATTCTATCATTTTCCATTCAAAATATTTTGAAATTATTTTCTATTTTGATATTTTCGTTCAATTTTATATATAAGCTATTTGTTTTTAGGAAAAATTATATACAAATTGAATTCCTAACGAAATATTTTGAATTGAACTCAATAGCAAAAAATAATTTGAATAAAAATATATTAAAATGAATAAATTTGTATAAAATGAAACGAATAAGTTTAGATTAAACTCGAAATTTCAAATATTTACTAAAATATTGAATTGTATAAGGATTATTGAAATAATTTACTTTTGAATTTGGTTCATTAGTTTCATATTGTGATAAACTTAAAATATAATAAAATGAACTAGAAATTTTCTGGTATATACATTTTCAAATTATTTTTTTTTGTTTACACAATAAACAAAAAATTCATAAACTTGATAATATATCAACGATGGTATTCATTTATCAAATAAATACCATCAATAAAAAGCAATATAAATATTATTATGTTTGTTATTGATTATTAAGTTTTATACCTATATTTGATTATCAATAACAAGAAAAATAATAATTTATCCTTTATCAAATAAAACCGATTTTCTTTTATATATGAAAAATAATAATATTAAATCGTTCAGTCCTTATACATAAATGTTATTATGTCTATTGTAACAATAAAATAGTATATTGACAATATTAATCTGGAAACTTACTATTATTACATCCAAATTATGGATCAATAAAAATAACCAAGGAAATATTGACATTATTATTATATTTTATCCTCTTTCAAGTCCTCATAATATTTATAAGTAATATTTTTCCTTTTGTAGGTGTGCATTCATGACAAGAATAATCAATTTAAGAATTTACCAAAAAGAAAAAAAAACAGATAATCATGAAAAACATGTCATAAATATACGATAAATTAAATTTGTCTTTGATTTTATAGACTAGACAAAATTAATACTTATTTTATCATATACATATATACATATTTTCAATTGCTTTGATATTTTGTTGATTAAATTTTGTAATTGAAAATTTCGTGAAAGTAAATTTAATTTAAATTAAAAATTACTCACAGTTTAATGAAGTATTTCTTTGGGAAATGTTTAATGAGTTATTTTGTTTAAAATAATTGATATAAAATGAATTACGAAGACCACATGTGTACATAATAAATGTCAATAAATATATAGTATATTTATTAAGTCAAAAATATATTATATATTATTTATTGATGTGACAACATTTGTTATTTCTTTATTGTTTTTGGGTTATCCTTGAAGATATGGAGAAAAGTAATTGAAATGTCAAATAAATCTTTAGTTTATATATGATTATTGAAAAGATTATATACAAAATTATTGATTGCATTATTGTTATAGTCATTATGGGTTTTTAAGTGTCAAATTAAACACTTAATAAAATATATATATGTAAATTTATAAATTTTGTCAACATTTCTGTATAAATTGAATATATTTTGTATGAAAATTTATCACAATAATTTAAGGTATGATTTTTGTAATCATTTTCTAGTGGCCATAACTCTTCCATTTTAAAAAGTATTCTCACTAATTTGCAGAAATATTGAAGAACCTTTAAAAAATATGGTAAATAAATCAAAAAATCTTATAGAAAATTCTTTAAAAAATTAAATACATTTTATTTGTAATCATAAATTTTATCTTTCCAATGTCGCGACAACTTAATTAATTCAAGCCTTGGCCTCCTCTTTCCACAATTCGTATATATGAATTTATGGTTACCAGAAATCATAATTTTCCCATTTTTTAAAAAGAAATAATTTCTTCAAGGTTATTTTCAATATTTCCACCCCACAGGCATTAAACATTACAAAAAAAAAAAATTATTTAACTTCTGGTTTTTTTGGTTTTTGGTCCTCTCAGAAATTATTTCCAAAAGAAGCGAAAATAAAACAAATTGACATTGTCAGATGAAAAATCTCATAAATCTGACAAAATAAAAGAATTTTCTTTTTTTTATTATGTTTAAGCATTTGTGTAAACTCAGTTATTCCACCCAGCATGGAGGTTATATATAGTTTTAGGATATAATACAAATAATATTGTATTTTTTCTTATATACATTTATGTGTAAAATAAAAATTATTATGCGAAACATAAAGTATATGAGATCATACAACGGAAATACGCAAAATTTATGTTTTATTATATATGTATAGGCCATAATGAAAATTGTGATAATTGTTCAAGGTTGTATTCATAATAAATTACTGAATCTTAATTTATTTATTTATACAATATAAGAAATATTGTTAATATAAATAAATTATTTTATCCGAAAGAATTCATTTTCAATTTGTATCAAAGAAAAATTTGGTATCAATTATTTTTTTCTAATTAAAATTTTTTTTTTTAAATATTTTAATTAAATTAAATCGAAAAAAATTACAAGTTTAATGTATATAATATTTTAAAAAATTATTGTTAAATTATCTATCACCTATCCAGAATTTCAACCCAGATTTACCTTTAATATAGCTTTCATTTATCATTTAAAACGTTTTTTTATATACGGTAGTAAAATTTATCTAGAAAAGATTATTTTCCCAAGTTCATATACAAAACGAAATGCAATAAATTTAAAATCTCAATATTTTTCCGGTTCATATTGTAGTTAAGTGATAAAATATTTCCTTTCCTAATTGAGTTTCAAAATATTAAAAAATAATGTTTTCCTTTTTGGTGCCATACCGTCTGCACTTTACATTATAAAATTTTGAAAATATATATAGTAATTTATATTTAGAATTTAGAAAAGTGATTGGAGACAGTCAGATAAGTAAAATATAATTGGTAAATTTGCAACTTGCAAAATCAAATTTTATGGGAAATTAAATTATACAAATAAAAAATATAACAATATAATTTAAGAGTATTACAAACTAATTCAAAACTGCTATGATATTGAATACTACACAAAGTATTCAACCTTCATTTGTTCATAAATCTTCATTTTATATAAATCTTAATTTAATTTTTTTTCATTTAAATTAATTAATTAAATAAAACCGCATTTAATTCCCATTAGTAATTTTTATTAAATTTTGCAAAAACTACCAAATTGCAGAAAATCTTATTTTACCTATACCCAAAACTAAAATGTATCTATTAATAGATATGTTTGACGTTTTTTATATACATTATAAATCTTCAACGTAATATAGCTATGTTAAAATTAATTTAAATTTATTATCACAAAGAAAACCAAATAAAATCTAATTAGTCTTTCAACATTCTACTTAAATGCAATTAATTATCCAAAGCTTATCATCCACAAAACTCTGAAACTATTACAGAAAAATATTGTACATCAGAAACAATAAAATTATTTATAATATTATATTAAAAGACTTTCACATTCTAATAAATTTTGATAGAATTAATATAAAATTAATTTAAAATGTAATTAAAAGGACATATACGTACCATAATTTCTAAATATTATATCCTAAAAATAAAATTTCATATCTAATAAATAAAAGTTAAACCAACATAAAAATTAACTAAATTAGAAAATCAAATATCCTTAAAATCGTCTTTGCTAATATAAACTAATATATATATTTTTTTAAGAGTTATTTTTATTGTTTTAACGAACCATAGAAGAAAATATTATCTCGTTAAAAATAATCTTGTTAAATTAGTTTAAGAAAATATTGCGGATACTATTTTCATCTTACGAAGAAGAATTCATGTTCTTATAATAGATTACAAATTTGTATATAGTTTTTTTTCTTACTTCGATATCATCGAAATTATTTTTACAAGAAAAAATTTTGTGTGTTATAAATACTGAGGAGGGTTGGACGAAAATGGAACAAATTACAGGTTCAAAGTATTTTGTTTTTGGAATTTAAAAGCTATCACCCTCGGATATTCTTATTTATATATAAAAAATATATAAATAAGTTCAATATATTTTTATATTGACATTTTTATTGGGTTTTGGTTAACCTAAATATTTTATTATATTGTAATATAATATAAAAAAAAGAGCTGACAGTTTTTATCATCAAAAGAGAATTTATTTTTAAAAAATTATTCTTAACAATTTAGATTTTGTAATATTGGATTTATAAAATCTGAAATTCTTCAATAAATATATTGTCTTTGTTATATACTTACATGTATTTTTTTTAATAACTTTATGGGTAACAATAAGTTCCTCCAATTTTAAGATATATAGAATTGTCCAATTCCCGAATGTAGTATCCAACTTAATTTAAATTTATGACATTTTGAATGTTTCATGTAGAATGTTTAGAATAATTTTTTTCATTTTGAACAATAAAATATAACCAAGGTAAAAGTTAAAGAAAGAATGAAGAAATTACTTATTTTATTTTCCTTACTCTTCTTTTGCTTTCTTTTCCTCGCCTTTCCTTTCATTTCTTTTCCTTTCCTTTGGTATATTTCACTTAAATTGTTTTTTGCAATATTATTTATTACACATTTATTATCAACATAATTTTGTTTCTACTCAAAAAATTTTAAAATAATATTATTATAAAATTTTTTGTTATTGGTAAAAATGATGAAATCAAAATGTAATTTTGTTCTTATGAATTGAAAATATGATTAAAACAAAATGAATATAATCATTTGTATACTATTAAACAATAATATAGCTTTATTAAAGTTTGAAACCATGTTAAAAATTATTAAAAAGTTTTCAAAAAAATATAACTTAGTTTATAATGTTTCTTCAATTTGTTCTAATTATACTTTTAAAACTAATTAATTTAACCAAAATATTAACCAAATTTATATAAGTTTTTTATTTTATGTCTAGAAAAATTATTTATTATACATTTACATATATGCATATTTTAATATAAATTGTGAAGTTGAACGGCAAGGCAAATTGCGGTTATCAATTTTGTGATTCAAATTTAATTAAAATATATATATTTTTTTTTAAATATTATAATTTAAATTGTTCATTATAATTCCATGTACTAGAAAATATTCATAATAAGAGTTTAATTTGTTTCGTATGATAATTGCAAAATGAGAAAGAGAAAATTTGGGTTTCAACGAAAATTTAATTACTAAAAATATATTCGATTGTGAATGCATATATAAACTAGTTTACTAATTAGATTTTTAAAGGCATCTTTGGCAAAAAGAATTCATGTTGTGAAAGAAAAGAATTTTATTTAAATAACTAAATTTTAATTTACAAAAATTCTGTTTGAAATTATTTTAAATTTAAATTTAAATTTCTTAAAGCAAAATTAACTGGAATTTTTTTCTGTATATATATTTTAAGTCGAAGTTTTGAAAATTCATTTAAAATCATTATATAGTAACAAAAGTTGTCCTGCAACAATTTGTAAGGAATTTGAATGAAACTAGTGTGAACTGTGAATATTACTTTTTTTTTGTTTAAGTTTTCCATGCAGAGTTTTTCCACAAAATAATAAAAAATTAATTTTTAATAGTTTTAAAATTTTAATCACGTGAAAAATTTATTATTCGAGTTTGGGGTGAAATAAAATTTATGCCTGGTAACATTAATTAATAAATTCTCCTCTGTGCCTCTTTGTTTTCGATGGTATATTTGATGGCTTGAATTTTTTCCGGCATTTTGAACCATATTCTCTTTTGGTTAAAAATGTAATCTAAAATAACTATTTTTCCTACATATTAAAATCTAAAAATTATTTAGAATATTTTGAAGGTAATCAAATGGGTAAAAAAACATAAAAAATTCTCAAAAGAATTTAATTATTTAAATTTTTATTTTACTAGATTTCATTTTCTTCTGGCAAGCATCAGTTTTTTTCATAGACGAATTTAATGATAATGAAAACTTCTATAGAAACTCTACATGCGTTATAAATTTTCGTTAAGTAAATTTTCATGTTGTTGCGAAATTTTGTTAAAAAAGAACTTTTTGAAAAAGATTTTTCTATCGAAGCATTTTAAGTTTTTAAAATGTGTATTATTTATATAAAATAGGAAGTTGGAAAAACGAAATTTGTTGTTCTTTTTCACAACAAATTGTAAAGATTGAAAACTTTCAAATATTTTGAAATTTTTTTGTTAATACATTATTATGAAAATCTGCAGAATAATTTTTTTTTTATAGTGAGACATTTCGGAAAATTAATTTTAATTTTCTAGGAAGATAAATTTTTTGGTATCATTTACCAAAAGAATAATAAATTTTACACGAAATATTCCTGTGATGTTGAAACAAAAGAAAATATATTTCACATATAATTTACCTTCAGCATATTTTATAACTTTTCGACAAACTTTTTTTCATTTTCTCTGTCTGTAGTATAAAATAAAAATAGTTAGGTGTGATTTTTTATTTTAGTTTTGAAACCGATTCGTTTCACAAAGGATTAGTTAGTTGAATCTGTATACAAGGATATCGATTTAAAGGTTTTTTTGTATAGGATGTGAAATTATGTAAAAAAATTTTAGGAAGAAATGTCTGTGAAAAATATTTCAAAATTCTTTAGTCGTTTCTGTAAAAAGTATAATTTACTAATTTGTAATAAGAACATTGGCATAATTATTAAAAATTGAAATTTAGATTTTATGCTAATAAATTTTTATACCACAAGGATAAAATAAATAAACTATTTTATGTGTGCTATACACAAAAAGCTTTGTGAAATTATTTTTATAAAAACTATAAAACTAACTAATTTATTTTTCAAATAATTCACTTTCTATGCTAAAAAAAATGTTATTCTAACAAAAACATAAATTTTATTATACGTTTTTACCTAAAAGATATCAATTTTGTTTTTTAATATGGTTTTATATAAATTTCCAAAAAAGGATTTTAAATTTCTTCATTAATTTAGAACAAAAAATTAAAATTTACAAGCATCTTTAAATTATTTGGTATAAAAATTATTCTACAATTTTAATTCTAAAATCTACACAGAAATCTTTATATGTACATAAAAAAGGATGATTATTAAACTTTTTGTATTTAGTTTAAAATTTAAATAATATAGTAAAAAAATGTTATCTTTTATATCCTAAAAGTTTTCTCTGTTTTTATATACTCAAAACAATTAACAATTACTTACAACTGACCTCAGCTGGTTTATTTTTACGAAAAAATATCCTTTTGAACATCCTAGTTTATTGTTATTTAACGCAGACTTTTTCTTGTTATTATAACAAAATTTTAATATTTTTTTTTTGTTTATCTCTAATTTTTAGTTTGCAGTTGTGAATACTTCTTTTTTTAACTAACTACAAATTTAAATTTACTTTATAATTAAATTCTGCTAAATTATGGCACAAAAATATAGTATATAAATCAAGTTTTAAATTTATGAAATATCCGATAAAATTTATGAAATATTTGATACAATATTAATTGCTATTATAATTAGTTCTACAAATTTATAAATTTTTGAAATCTGTATTTTTTTATAATTTCATAAAGCAACGAAAATTTCATTAAATTAATTTCAGTTTTATATATAAATGGTTTTTTTACAAATTTATGTCTAAAAAGAAGCTATGAAATCTTTATACTATTCAAGATATTATTAATTCCAAATAATTAATATATAAATTAACAAATGTCAAAAATTAATCGTTTTTCTGTCACTTACATATATTATTTTTGGAGAAGAAATTTTTCCTTTTCTAGAAAAACTCACAAAAATTAAATAACAATAAATTGTTGTGGGCATAAAATGATTACGAGGACATTTTGTGCTACATGTCCTTGTAAAGTATAATTGTATCAATAAAATAAAATTGTAACGTAAGAAATTTAATTAATACTTCTTATCAAGGTTTCATGGTCAGTCACTTTTACGATTATAAATAATCTATATTTCACTTTTGTTAAATTAAAATATTAATTTCATAATTTTTCCATTATTTAATTAAAATCTTCTGAAGGTATTACACAAAATTATCCCTTACCCTTGTATAGTTTTACAATATTTTTCAAGGATATATTTTACACGAAATTATCCTATGTTCTTATGTATATAAAAATTATTACAATATATCGATAGAATTTACACTAAATTCAATATTCTTCCAAAAATTCGATTTAGATATTCCAAAAATTTAAGTATTTTCAATAATGTTTTCCGCAATAGTAGAAATAGAAATTAAAAAAAAAAATATTTTTCACATTTTTTGGTATGGAAGTTTTTTTTTTTGTATCTTTCAAATAAAATTCCATTATATTAAAAAATATTTTTACATTTTGTATGATACCTACCATACATTTTATTTTTATTATTTGATACCCGCACAAAATTTTTAAATATAAGAAGAAAAATTATTGAATGAAAAGTGTCGTAGTGATTTATGTTGACATTTAAATTGAACATTTTCTCCATAAATCAAATTGAACTTTATTTTTTAAAATTGAAATTGTTTTGAAAAAAAAATAAAAATGATTTCGTGTGGGAAAAAGTATGGATTATTAGAAAGTTAAGAGGAGAAAATTAAATTTATTTAAGATTGATTTTTTTTTAAAATAAACTTTTATTATAAGAAAATATTTTTTGGAATTTCAAATAATTAATTTAATGATTACTTTTTATTACATATTTGTACATTTAATAATTAGAAAATAAATTTTTAAATTTATTTTCACAATTATTTCACGAATAACTTAATTTTTGTATAACTCATATAGCAAAAAAATAGCTTTAATAACATTTAAATTCACCTGTGTAATTATAACGAAATTAACAGAGAATATAGTATGTAATTTGATTTAGAATTCTGGAGCATGAATTAAAAGAATAATAAAGTTATAAATACAAAATTTATTTTTGTAAGCTACTTTAAACTTTTCTACTGTTATGGAAAAAAATTATTTTAATTATAAATTTTGTATGATACTGTAATTTTATGCCTTTAGTGGTAAATGTAGACTTTATTATAAATACTTTAAATTATTTTACTGAATTATTATACATTACTTTACTAATTACGAGAAATTTTTGGCCACTAAACTATAAAAGTCTAATTTCATTCGGAAAATCATCTCACACTGCTGAAGACTCGAAATTGATGGGCATAAAAAATATTTTTATACCGAAGTCATTTTTAACGAATTAGATTAATAACCAAAAGTTAAAAGATTAGAACTTAATAATCTAAAAAAAATCTTTATAAAATCATTTATCAAATTTTTTGCTCTCATTTTTATTTTATATAATCGTAAATAATTATATCAGTAACTTGGGGTACATCAATTTATTAAATTACAAATAAATAATGAAATGAAGTGATTAATGTATAAAAGAATCTTTTTGGTATAGTAACTTTAGTAACCTTTAATGTCTCTTTTCTATAGTAACATAACCAGATGTCAATAACATTTAGATGTTTTATAGGCAAAACAATTAAATTTCTTAAATTAAAAAATAATTGAATTAAAATATTTTCTATATACTTATTAAATTTTTACATATTTTTATTTTATAAATATTTCCATTAATTTACCTTTTAATAATTATTTATACTTTAAAAGAGTATTTTCTATTTTTTCGAACTTTCTGTAATACCATATAAAAAATTTTGTCGGATTAAATTGTTGTCTGGATCTTGAAATTTTATATTATAGGAAAAATATATCCTTGTCCAGTTTAAAATATTTATAAGATTTTAAAATATCCTTGAATTTTTTTATAAACTTTACTAAATTTGTTATAAGTAATAAAATTCTGTTAAGAAATATTTCATTTAATTATTTTCAACATTAAATTTATCATACGGAAATTTATCATCACTATAAAAAAAATTAGTGTAATTTTACCATTATGAAAATAGGCATCTCTTTACCTTCAATTAAGATAGTTAAATTACACTTGCAATAAAATTACAACTTTGGTTGTAAAAATAGAATTTGGTTAGGTAAAAAAATTACAAAGTTAATGTTTAATTTTTGCCTTATTCAAATAAGTGAAATCACATAAATTTTTTATTAAATTTGCCCGTAATGGTTGTAAAAATGCGATTTTAATAAATGTAATTTTTACACTATTCAAAAAAGTGGAATTACACAAAATCTCTATGATTTTGCCCTGAATGATTGTAAAAGTACACTTTTAATAAATTCAATTTTCCCCTATGTAAGTAATGAAATTTAACTAAATTTTAGAAATTTTTACGTAAAACTAGTGTAAAAATACATTTTTAATACATAAGTTTTACGTAAAAATACATAATTAAAATAAAATAAATATACAATTTTCTTCTGAAATAATAAAATATTATTTATTATAAAAATATTTTGTAAAAATATTACTATAATTTACATTATTAATTATATTTCAATAAAAAAAACCTATAACAGCCATCCCCATTAGTTGAAATTTGTTCCATTATGTTTTGCATTGGTACGTCAATCTATAAAATTGATATAACCATATATTAATTAATAAATTTAGTTAAATACTTTTCAAAACTTACATTAAATACTTTGAATAGAAGCTCAGGATCTTTATTGAAATTATTAATGATGGCTGCTACAATTATGATTTATTATTATCTTTATCCAATAAATTCCCTTTTTTTTCTAAATATTATATTATTTTTTTCTTTTAAATAATTACTTAGTTTCGAAATCGTTATAATTAAAATTTATTAATTTAGAAAAATATTTAATTATTTTAATAATATTGAAGAACAAAACACTGCATAACTCTTTAGAAACACAATACAAAATGACACGAATAGGCATGCGCATATAACTTTACACCAAAATCTAAACTAAAATGGTGTAATTTTCAATATGTTGTATGCATTTCAAGTAACTTTACAAAAAAATTGTGTATTTTTCAACATCAAAGTTGCATTTAATTTATTTTACACCACAGTAGTGTATTTTTCAACTATGCAACAAAGTTTACACCAAAGTGGTGTATTTTTCTATATTATAGACTCATTTTATATAACTTTACACAACGTTGTTCATTTTTGAACATTAACGATGAGTTTTATGTGTCTTTTACGAATATATTGTGCGCTTTTATAAATAATGTTGATAAAAGGGTCAACTACTCATTTTTCAGCTTAAAATTACATAGTGATATGTAAAATTTCCTAGTTATGCAAAATATGTGTAATTTTCTTATTTTTTGGGCAATTTACAACAAAATTGTGTAAATTTTACTCATATTAAATATGTCATTTTACAATCATTTTTTAGAGTGTACGGAAGGATACACAGTATGTTAAGGATACATTATGTTATACAGATGTTAAAATTCTTGTTCTAACGATAAGCGTTATTAAAATAGAGTAACTGCATAACTAGAACGAAAAGTTTGTATACTATAATAGTTATCCTTAATAAACAAAAGTGAATATATTACAAAAATCTTTGACAGCTGCATAATTTATGATGTCTTCTGAATTATGCAAATTATTTTAAATTGTTTATTGTGTTTATACTTAAGTAAGTACTGCCGCCTTAATGTTTACTATTTAAACAACCATGAAAAGTTTACTTCAAAAATAAGATTATATAATTTTCTTAACATGATATTTTTTTTTAATTAAATGCAATAAATTTCACAGTGAATTTAATACTTGAATTAATCCAGCAAAAATATTTTCTAAAAATTTATGCAAATGCAAAAAATTCATCTTTTAATGTTTATAAATTTTAACTAAAATTATAAATTTATTTCATATTAATTTGCATTTTTTATGCATTTAAATAAATAATGCAATTAGCATATATTTATAAATGTATTTACAGTCTTGATGGTGGCATTAATGAATTATTTTATTTTATTTCTTATAAGTATTTAAATGATTAGATTATAAATTATATAAAAATGAAATTATAATATTTTCCATTAAATTATTTATGGGTTTTATAATACCATTAAACTAAATAATATATTGTCATTTGGATATTAAATTATCCATTAATGGTAAATCTTTTCCTATTGTAGAATTTAAATATGGATTATATTAATTCTGCAATTTATCAAGAAATTTATTAAGTGATTTTATTTTTAAAAAAAAATTATTATTTTCAGAAATATTTATATAAATACTCTTTTAAAGTAATTCTAGTTTATGGATGCATAAATAAAATCTGTTAAATAATTTAAGAGCAATTAAAAAAAGGATAAATTATACTTGTGCTAAAATTATTCAAAAACAAAAAAAAAGTTAATCCTTCTTCAAAGTATGATTACATAAAAGTAATTTTATTTCTATTAAAATATTTTCAAAAGAAACTTTTCACCTTAGTTCAGTAATATTATATTTTATCTACGTCAATATTTCAAATTCTTGTTATAAAACACAAGTTTATAATAGTAAATCTTAAAATAATTTTCACTATAAAATATTTACACAAGCAAATATTTTGTATAATTATATAAATTTAAATTCCTTTGAAATTCGAATTAAAATTATATGCAATTCAATTAATAAAAGAAATTCTTCAATTTTTCATTAATTCTGTAAAATAAAATAACAAATAACTTAACATATTCGGAGTATTGTAAAAAACATAATCGACTATAAAATTTAGAAAGCATTTTACTTTCTAACATTTGTACAAAAAACAAAATTTGTAAGAAAAATTCCTCACACGAAATTTGATAAATTAGATTTGCTAGAATTAAATTTTGAATTTGAAATTGAAGTATAACAAAGATATGGTGAAATATTTCAGAATGGTGAAAAAAATTGATAAAAATTTAAAATAAAAATTTAAGTCTTTATTTACAAATATATTTACAAAAAGGATTATCAATTTGAATAAACTGTTACACACATGTAAATTAAGATGGTGCTTAAAACAAATTTATTTATATTTTATAGATTTAAAAAACCAAATATCAGAATTAAATTATATACTACGTAGTTATATTTTCTATTTTGAAGTGTTTGTATATAAATACGGAAATCTTATTTCAATGTCGATCTAATTATAAATTAATTCTAAAAATTCAATTTAGTAATTTTAAATAATATATATTACCCACATATAAAAATGAAATTCTATTTAACCAGAAAGTAGGTTTCCAGTTAACTGATTTTTAATTAAAATTATAAGTGTGCAATTTTTTATATATACTTTTAATGTTGTTCCAAAATACCAAAATTGTGTAAATTTATATATTACCAAATTAATGATTTTGTAATACGATTTTACTGTGTCCATTTTATTTAAATTTGAAATTTACTAAAGAAAAACTAACTATTTTTAATTTGTATTTTTTTTTAATATATATACGCTAACGAATATCCTTTTACCTAATTCATAAATATGGAGAAATAAAAATGTATTCCTTTCACCTGCGGCCTGCGCAATGATCAAGTATAACACTTTGTTTTATAAAATGATTTTTTCTCTCCTCGGTTCATTTAATTTCAGTTTTCTTTTGATTTTTACATTCGTAAAAAGTCACATTTTTTTATAGTTTGATTATTTGGTATATGGTCGGATTTTGTAGTAGACAAAAATAATAATTTTATAAAATGAAATTCATTCACAACAAATTAGAAAGAGATGATAAAATTATAATACTATAATAATAGAATAGTTTTCCAGGCATATTGACTGATAATCATTTATTTAAATAATTAATAACAAAATTCAGACAAAATTTGATAACATTTATAATAATTTTATTATAATTTTGATTGTATATTAATTAAGTGATTAAAAAAGCAATTTAATTTCATTAAGATACCAACTATTAAATCAAATTATACAATTAAATTATTCTGTATAATTGGTGATAATTTTTAAAAGAAAATAGATATTTAAATAAAGGCTATACATAAATTCATTATAAATTTGTCTCAATTACATTTTTAGAAAATTCCTTTGAGTAACATTAGCATAGTATTGAAAAATCTGTAAAAAATTTTTAGACTTATTTTTATTTTGTATTTAAGTTGATTAAAGTTAAAAGAAATAATTGACATAAGAAAATATAAATAAATTAAATAATTTATAAACTAATATTTAATATTTATCAGTTTTATATGAAGTTTAAATTCAGTTATTAAACTTACATTACACTTAGAATTTAAATGGTTTTTTAAAACATCTATTATGTTTTCAATGATGAATTATATAATTTATAAAATAACATAAATATAATTTATTTCTATTTTAATCTAAATCCATGTGTACACTTCTTACAAGTGAAATTTCACTGAAAACACTTAATAAAAATATAGAATTACTTCATAAATAACTAAACTGTTAAAAATTGTATTTAAGTTCACATAATAAATTTTACATTTTTATATCGAAATATTCATATACAATGTGTTTACTCGTTTTTATAACATCGCCCTGGGTAAACACACTATATTATAATTTTTTATTGTTTACCAGTTGCCACACTTTTCCAATTTGAGAGTGTAAAGCTTTATTTTTATAACCCACTAACCATGAATGAATAGATTTAATATTATATACCATAAGAGCATTTGTTTAAATAAACTGAAGTGTTTGCAAAAAAAAATGTGGTATAATCTAAAAAAAAAATTTAAGTTTTTAGTTATATTTGGGAATTTTCTAATTAGCGTAAATTTTCAAAGTGAATATTTTATATATTTAAATTCCATGTTTTGGTTTATGATTGTATAGAATAACTTTATGAGTACAGTAAAGAAAATGAGTACAGAAAATTTCATATTAACATTTTTTTATATACCAGTAAATTTATAATTTCAAGTGCTTTTAAAAATTATAATATAATTCATCAGAAAACAAATTTAATGGCCTAATTATTGCATGTATTACAATTTAACAGTATTTTAAATCCATTATTGATTTATCAGAAATTATAAATTTTCCAGTTCAATGATTTTTTTTTTTTTATAATTTAAAATTTTTCGTATCTCAAATCATAAAATTAATGGAAATTTTCAAACTTTTGTTGTCATTATTTTAAATTCAAAATATTTATAATATATATAAATCATTCAAGGAACAATAAATTTTTGTATGTACGAGTATAGAAAGATTTTCTATATTTATCAAAAAAAAATACTCCACTCCATAACATTTTCCATTAAATTCGCTACTATGATTCTTCATTTATGTATACAATATATAAAAATTAATTAACAATTTATAAATTAATTTACCGAATTAAATTAATGATTTCGTATGTGATTAAGTATTGACGCACATTCATAGTTATAAATAGTATTAAATATTTTATATTATTAGAATTTTTTTTGTCTAATTATGTATTATCCTTGCTCAAATATCTGTCAAATTTCTTTATTCATCCTTTCATTATATCGCTTTTATATCAAGGAAATTTGGCAAATGCTTTTTTTTTCAAATTTTTGATGTATTAACTTTATCTTAATTACCAAAACTTCAAGAATTTTCAAAATAAATATTATATTTTTTATGTAATCTAATTAAAATATTAGGAAGAAGGAAGAAGACTTATTATGGAGATTGTATAGCAGAAGACTATATACACACCTTCAATATTATACAATTTTTCGTAAAACTTTATATCCACAAACAACAAATAACTTTCTCACAAAACAAATAAAAGGACGAATTTTCGCTTGTGCGAGTAAATATTATTTTTCAGTATATATTTGTTTTTCATGTCACATAAATAAATGTTTCACATTAAAATATAATTGCATGTAAATAATTATAAAAGAGGTTTTTTTTTTTTAAAAATTAAAATCGTAATAATTTTACTTAATAAGTGAATTTTATTATGTCTATAAAAATTACGTAAACAATAATGAAATTTTGATTTAAATTATTTGTACAAATAAAATTTTCTTATACATATACAAAAGAAAAATCAGTAAAATGCGTGTTACCTCGAAGAAAAGTCATTAATTATATAAAATATAAAAAAAAATATAATAAAATATATTTTCGTAGAAAGTTCTATATTTACGTAGTAAACTATAAAAAATTCATTTATTTTCATAAACTTTTTTTTTTTTATAAAAATACTCGTCTAAAAACGAAAATCCAGACAAACTTTTTTATAATGATATATAAAATTCAGCAAAAATGAAAAAAGATGGATGAATTTTTTACCCCAAATATTTTCATCTTAGTTAAATGCAATTAGTTCTCATAATAAAATTAGTAAAATTAAAAAGTTTTCATTTTAAAGAAAATATTTTTATAGGCTTAAAGAATTTTTTGCTAGCATTGAAGAACTTTTTTATTTTTTCGTTTTTTTCTTGAATGATTAAAATGAATTAAGTAATAATAATAATACATAATAAAAAAACCAAATTTTTCTAGGTAAAAAGTTTTATTCAATTGCAGGGAAATTTTAACTTAAATTTTAAATAAAATTTATAAAAACTTTGACAAATTTTTTTGTTCAAAATTATTTAAAATTATACTAAAAAAAAATCTTAATTTAAACCATTTAATTTTCTAAAAGAGTGTAGGCCGCTGATTTACTAGGTTTTGGTCTTGTTTTATTCTTGTATTATATGCTCTTGGATATTAACTAATCGTATACAAATTTTGGTTGACAGTAGAAATTATTACAATTAAATGTCTAATTTTTTTAAAAAATATGTTGAAAATTATTTGCACATTTTATTTTCATTTTATTCTAATATTTGTAACAATTTTAATTTAATTTTTCCTTTGCTGAGTTAGCAATAATAATATTTTTTTTAAAATAAACTTTTTGTGCCAAAATATATACTTTATGTACCATTTAAATATTCCTTTTGCAATATTTACAGGATTATTTTGTTCAGTAAATTATTTTTTCTAGTTTGGGAAAACAGCCAAATTATTTTCTTGTTGCCAAAAAGGGGAAAATTTAGAATAATTATTTTTGTTCATAATAATTTCATATATTTTTATATGTTATATGTTTGGTCCCACATTTATTGCATCTTAAATTAGTCGGAGTTAAATGATATGGAAATATGATTTAAATTCAGTCAATTAATTTTTAAAAGAAATATTTAATTCACAATAAAAATTAAATTAAATTTTCATCAATTTTAATCCCAGAAATTAATCATAAAAATATTTACTATTCAAGATCTGTTATTAACAATTAAATATAAATATTTCATAAAAGTAGCAATATATTTTTACGGGCATATAAGGAAAACATAAATGGAAAATTCTATTACCTTATTTAATCAATAAAATTTCATATATCAATTTTTAGCAAAAATATTCTAAATGATTAATTTCCACATTATCCTAAATGAAATATATTTTCTTGTTTTTTTTTTCTGATGTCCAATGCAAAGATGTTTTACAATTTTAATATTCAAATTTGAATTTATATTTATCATTTTAATATGCCATCAGCAAAATAATATTTTTATATAATTCAATAAAATTTAAAATCATCTAGAACGAAATTGGCAAAAACAAATTAAATTTAATCGAAAAAATAATATATGGAAATTTATATAACATTTAAATTTAATCTAGTTCTAGTTTATTGAAATTAGAATTATTTCAAATATTATTTTTAAGTAGAAAATTGTAATTTTAAACTAAAATTACATAATATAAGAATATTATATTTACAAATTTATAGAAAACTATAATAAAAATTTTAATTCAAAATACACATTATAATATTTTGCACATCTACGATCTACCACTTCAATAAATAAACAATAAATAGAAATTGTTTGTCCTTGTGCAACAGCTTCGTATTTCTATAAAATAATAATTTAGAAATCTTGAACGTTATATCGTTTTTATAGAAACGTTTTCTCATTATATATTTCCAATAATATTGATGCAAAATATTATACAGTAAATTTTGTTATTTTTATATTAACCAAACGTTACAGATTTCTGTGAAACGATTCGTTTTATTGACACCTTCAATTTTTTTTATGTTAAGAAGTTAATTTTATAAATTTATATTTTTGTCATAATGAAAATACAAGTACATTTAAGTAATGTAATTTTCGAAAAAAAAAAATGAGAATCAATTTTATATTGGTGCAAATGCGATTTAATTTAATTCATAACAAGCTAAATTTCGTTTTAGTAAGCTTTTAAATAAACACTCCACTCTATAATAATAGTTTTCGTCACGAATTTCTTAGTGCACATAATAAAAAAATGAATTTCACTTTATAATAATATGAAATAATTTTTATTAAAGCTTAATGTACATAAATACTTTTCAATTTTATACAAATGTATTTAATTTTAGAAATACAAAAATCAATAACAATATTCGTTTAACTATTTGACTTTTCAAATACATTTTCATTCCTTATCAGAAATTTAATTTATAAATAATTTAATATTAACAAATGGGTTATTAAATGTCCTTGAATAATTTATTGCTTCTGGGTATTAAGTAAGACAATATTTTTTCTAATATATACAAATAAGAATAATTATTAAAGACTTACAACAACAAAAAATCATCTGAATTAGAATTTAATATATCAAAAACGCTTCATATATTTAGAATACATGAAGCAAAAAGAATAAAATGTATCTCAATTTGTTCGAATACAAATAAAATTAATATCCTTTTAGAATTTGATATGAATATAAATTATAAATAATTAGATTAATTTCAATTTTACTTATACGAATGTGAACATTATTTAGTTGTCAGTTATACATATAAAATTTTTCATTGAAAACTAAATTAAATTAAAAGTTTTGGATAGAAAATTTAGGACAATACCAAAAATATAATTACGATTGAAAATTTAATTTAAAAGGCATATAGATATTTAATTACAGTGTATTAAAGTACTATACAGAGTAAATAAGTTGTCTGAAGACTATTGGATTAGAAGCGAGTGGGTTAATTTAATTTTAACGCACGCATACTTAAATTTTTGAAATCAAATAATTTATATGAAATCCTTGAAATATGAATTTTACAAGTAATGCTATTATTAATCGTGGTAAAATTAAATATTCTATTGCGTTATATATATTTTTGCTATATACTCGTCATAATCTTTGTAAAACCTTCGTGGTTTTTTTTTTTTAAATGTATTCAAAATTTCATAAAATCTGTGCAAAAAACCAACACGACAATATAATTTCAATTAATCTAAAATATGAAATAAATTGTATTTGAATTGTTTATATTACTCGTTAATGTAAAAAATTCATTTTATATTCATTAGTTAAACAATTGTGGTCAATCCTTCAATTATTAATGGAATTGAATTGATTACCTGAAAATTTTAATCGCTTAAATTATTATATAGTGACCACAAATTGTTACCTAATTTTTTGAATATTTTCAAAATATTAAAATTTTCTAAATTCTATAAATATAAATATAAATCGGTTTTTTTCTCTCCCGGAAATTTGTATCATGTATACATTAGATCATATTTATTTTATATACATAATTTACCATAGTGAATTTAATAAATATCATTACATAAAATTTGATATTATATAATAAAGTATGTATTGAAAATTGCATTTTATATACATAAAATTAAAATGTTATTATTAAAGACAAGAATAGTAAAAAAATAATTACTAAATCACTGATGACTACAGGAAATCCAATCACAAAAAATCTATAAAAACTCTTGCATTTTATAAATTCAATTATGTATATTGCCGATTTCATAATTGTTTAATTAATTGTAAAAATATGCAAGAGTAGACTGAATACAGAATATCCAAAAATATCGGGTCACATGTAAAATCTATGGACATAAGAAATATAAAATTGTCCAATATATTTCATTTATTTAATATTTTTGTATTGTATAGTAATGATTACCAATTTGTAAAGCAAAAGCTTAACCTTGCTATATAAAATAGTTTTTACAAAATGAAACACTTTATTTTAATTAAAATTTGCAAATATTTGTTTATTATATACCAAAGTAGTATAACTATAATATTTTTATCCCCAGTTCAACAATAATGAAATAAAATTACAATAGTTTCTAATTTTCTAGGTACCACATTTATGTATGTGCATTAATATAAAAATTTTCCCTTATATATGATTTTCCTTTTAACACAACATTTATTGTGGCTATCCAGAAATAATAATATTACTGAGGGTTATAAATATTATTACTAACTTTTGTTTAGGTATTTGTAGTGGTAATTTAAAGGGAATTTGTATATATCTAGGATATTATATGACCATATATAGTAAGAGTGTCCTTCAAAATATGTGAAAGGCAAAATAGCAATGATATAAGAAAAAATATGTTTTTGTTATGACATAGAAAATGTGACAAAGTTGTACGGCATTTGTATTTGAATTATTAAATTATAGGTAAAAATGGAATTAAATTAGTTCATGTAACAAGAGATCTAATTCCTTCTAAATCAAGCTGATAATTTTAAATCTAAATCAAGCTGATAATGTTTGTAATTGTATAAATCGTAAAAAAAATCAGATTTCATATTAACAAAATCCTTTGTGTTCTGCCAATTATTAGATTATAGCATGTTTTCTAGTAAAATTTAGCAAATTATTTAATAATTCCAGTAAATAAAAGTCTCAATTATTTCTCTCTCATTAATTTTATAGCAATTTGTCAAATTAAAGAACTTAGAAAATAAATTCAAATCACTTAATTACTAAATTACGAGTAATTAAAACAAAATTATTTGAAGATTTTTCTTGAAGATTAAAATAGATTTTTTTTTATAAATACGTAGTATTAAAAAATCTAATAATAATTATATTTAATGTCTGGGCAATCAGTAATTTCATTTCAGAATCGATTAAATAACAACATTCATTATTTTTATCAGACCATGAAGTTTTTGCAAATACCATAAACTTTTATTTCACTATTATTATTTATTCTTAAATCTTAAATCAATTAGTAAAAAACAAAATAAAATGACCATCAAAATTAATTAAGTATAATCAATTAAATAAACTGAAATAAAATTGATAAAATATTGTAACTTATTGGATTTTGGCTTAAGTATAAAATAGTTAATCAATTAGAATTCGATTTGGTGTATAAGAATTAATTATTATGTTGGTAGAATTTTATTTACACAATTAATTGCATTTCTATATTCTAATTGCAAAGGAATGTTCTTAATTAAGTATATAGAAAAAAAAATTATTGATTTCGATCGATCATTGTCATTTTATCCGATCCTAATCCTAAAATATTTCACAATCCTTTATTTATCTATTATTTATAGGTACACAAAATTTAGAAAAATATATTATATATCCTAGCCATTATTTGTAATTATGGCAAATGTAAATTAGTTAGATAAATTTATATAGTTCATATTTTCTTGATAATTCATTGGGAAAAAATGAAAATTGATTTACAATATATGAAGCAAAAATATTCGAAAAATGTAAATAAAATTGAGATGACAAGTCAAATGTAATTAAAGTTCATATCCTTAATTACTGTTTGACAGTTCTCATATATCTATTAAATATATTTATTAAAAATATTATAAATATGTAACATATTTAAAAATTCAAATTTTGTATGTAACTGACAAATTTTTTTTTAAAAGTCTTAAAAAGTCAATATCGTTATTAATAAACTTTTATTATTTTTTTAGACCGGAACATCATGTCTATCCAAAAGTAGAAATAAAATCAAAACTCTTCCATCCTATACGCACACAAGAAAATTTATTTTACTAATAAAATAATTTATAATGAATTATTTTCCAATAATAAAAATAGCAAATACTAAAATTAATCTAAATTTATTTATCTATTATTTATGGTAAATAATACTTTAGAAATGTATCATTTCTCACAACAAGAAATTTTTTTACTAAGCTAATTTTGTATTATGGTTTACAAATCTAATGAACTAGAAAAATAATATATAAATTAAATTTTTATTAAGAAATTTCTTAAAATTAGAATTTTGGTAATTTAAGTAATAAAAATAAATGTAAATCTTTAAATACTGGACTCAGCAGGTCGCAGAAATTGGTTATAAAAGTAATTTATTGATTTATACCATTTTGGGGTCCTTTTTTAAGTTTAACCTTGTCTTTTATTATACATTTATGAATTTCTAAAATAATGTACATAATAATCTTAAAATCGTGTGTAAAATTGGAAAACTATATAAAATAAATATAAGTTCATAATATTTTTAAATAATTCTAAATACATAGTTCAAAAAGAGAAATTTTTAGATTTGCTATAATTTTAAAACATATTGTTTAAAGCTCAAGACATTTGAAATAAATTACAAAAAAATTTCAAACTTGTGACCAATATTAAGTGTCAACGATTATGTTGAATTTAAAACATTTTAAAGAAACTTGATCCTGTACATTATACATGTAATTGAGAAAAACATTATATTTTATATGATTTTCCACAACTTTTTTTATATTAGATTATAAAAGCTAAACTATATAGTTTCCAAAAAGATTTATAGCTTCTTTTTTATTTTTTTATTTTAGTATACGTATTCATGCCATGTTAAATGTCTTGTAAACTTTGAACATTTTACGTGACAAAAATTTAAATAAATTTCATATCCCTTTAAGCTATTTGGATTTTCACTTGTAAAAAAGGCAAAAAAAAAAAAATCTCAATTTATTATTGCAAACATTTTCCAAAAAATTTATATCAAACATTTTACTATATAGAAAGCATAAAATTGGGAAAACGAATATTTTATATTTTCAAATTGCCTACCGCAATTGTTTTCAAAAAATTATTATCGATAAATTAAGGTAAAATAAAACGGCAAAATTTTGTTGTTAATTTAAATGTAAAATGTATAATGTACTACTTATATATAAATAACAATTATTTTACAAATTTTATAACTTAATTTTACATAAAATAAACATAAAAAAATAAAATGTTTAAACATTAAATTTTTAAGATATTTATTAAGTATTAGATGTTTTTTTTATCGAACTTTTTGCAACAGATGTTAATTATTAACAATTACCTCTATTAGAATTAGAATTTTTCAAGAAAATTGAAAATAATGAAAATTATTTCAAATTAATTATATAAATTCTTTGCAAATTATGTTAATCAACTCTTTTTGAAGTAATTTTATAATTCTGCAAAGGACGAACTCAATTTCCGTAAATTGAAATATAATTAAATTAATTATAAGAAAATTTAAATATGGATAAAATTTGATGATGAACATTTAAATAATGAACAACAAAAAAATAAATTTAGTTAAATTTTGGTTACAATTTTTTCTTATTAAATCCATTTACATACTCTTTAAATTTATTAGTTTGCGATATTTTAATTATTATCTCTTGCTTTTTGCGAAAATTTTATGCTTTAATAAATTGTATAATTAAATTTATATGGAAAGGTAATATCAAAATTAATTATAGCTATTTTTACAATTTTTATTTATATACTTTTATAAGATTAAAATATTTCTATAACATCAGTGCAATTCAAATTTTCGATCACTTTTAATTTATTAAAAAAAATTATTTTTGTTCAAATCTTTTTTTTTAAATTACAAAATTGAAATTTTATTCAGTTAAGTTTTTTGTACTTCAGCATTCAACAGATTTTTATATAAAAAAAAGTTTGTTTTTTTCTTAGAGGATAGAATTTAAAAGAGGATGAAGATAAAATCAATTTCAGTTCGTAAATGATTTAGTGTACTTCCAATAAAGTTTTACAGATAAACCGAAAACTTTTAAACTTTTTGTTTAAGAAATTGAATTCCACATTGTCAGAATTAAGGAAATAGATAAAATGTGGATCTATAAATAAATTTTTTATTTATAGATTTATTTATATCCGGAAATCAAGCAGGACGACTCACACTCTTTGTCAAATTTTTGTTGAAAATTACGTGATTAGAATTTATAAATAATTTGTGTCTTTATTGAATTTTGCCACAATTGCAAAAAAAAAAAAAGTAAAAGATAAAGAAGAAAATTCATTTAATTTCAAAAAATTGGAAAAATTCGATTTTTTTAAAAAAAAATTTCACTTCCTTGGAAATAATTGATATAAATAAAAGTAATTTTCAAGTCGTCTATAAAATATGACTTAGAAAAGCTTAATTAACACAAAATTTTTGTTGTAGATTTTAGATTATATTTTCTGGCTATAGAATTAAAACAAAATTTTCTATTAATTATTCAAGTTTTATGATTTGATAATGATCTGGGATAAAGAAAAGTTTAACCAAACATTACATCAATTATTTTTATATTTAAAACTTATTCGTTACACCAACATAATACAAAGTTTTAAAACAATTTTCACTTTTAATGCATAACCTATATATGAAAAATAAATTATTCACACAATATAATTATTTATTTGAAAATAATTGTTATTTATTTACACCAATAAATTGTTCGAAAACTTTTGGTAAATTGACTATTAAAGAATTATTTAGTTTTTCCTTTTTTTTTTTGGTTTACCAAGTGAAGTAGACGCAAACACGCAATCAAATTGGTAATAATTTGTAATAAATATTTTCAAATTGTTTATAATTTCTATATATAGAATTAGTAAATACATGTTTTTCATTTGAAAATTATACTCATTTAGTATTATATACAATTTGGAAATGAAAAAGAAATAAATTGTGTTAATTTATTTATAAATATTTAAATTTACGTTTTTAGGATATTAATTTATATAAAATTTATTATTTTATTTCTTCAAGACTTTTGAGTTCCCAGTTTATAACTTAAACTTTTGAAAATAAATTTTTAAATATTTTGTTTAAGTGGCGAGTACTCGACAAACTGTCAGTAACTCTTATTAGAAACGTTTTTTGTACCTAAATTTAGAGAAAAAAAAAATAAATTGCGAATAATTATTATACGTTTTATCGATCGAAATTATGTGAAAAAATTTGGTAGATCAAATTTTATTATTTAAACATTCGGCTCATAATCATATTTTCATAAACTAAAAAAAACGAAAAGGTGTTGAAGGAAAATTATTAGAATAATTAATTAAAAATATAAATTATATTTTTTATAATTTCAGAAATTCATATACAAACATTTTTTTTTGGGGTCATGACTCTATTAATATACTTAAAAAATTTTTTCGCACTTAATTACTTTTTCATTTAAAATAATGTTAAATCCAAAGTTCGTGACAAAAAATAAAGCTTTTTGTACACATACAGATAAAAATATTTAATAATTATCCTTTTTTAATATTTTCCATAATTAATGCAATTTAATCGCTCACAGTATAATAATAATAATCATAATAATAATGAAGAATTTAAGTAATTTTTTCTACATTGATTAATGTTATCAAAAATAAATTTTATATTATATTAAAAAATTTGGGTCATATATTTTGTTCTGCGTGTCCTGTATCATAAAATTTAATAATTTATTCAATAAAAAAAATTATGAAAAATTATTAAGATTTTCATTTCCCGATTAAAAATTTAAACATGAATTTGTTTTATAATATAAAAAAAGAATTCCAATTTTTTATTGAAAAATATTGAAAAATATTTTTCTTTTATGAAATTGCATGCAGAGAAACTAAACTGAACTTATAAATACGAGTATGTCTATGTAGTATACCAGCAAAATGTTGATATTAAGGAAAATATATTGATAAACATTTTATACACTTAGATATGGACATAAACTGTGAAATATATTAAATCTTTTGTTTTTGGATTTTTTTTTCTAGTTTAGAACAAATTTGAACTTTTATTTCACAAAAGCACATAAATTCAATAACTTTGCAAATAACGAAATATAAATTCTTTTTAGAAAGTTTTTTCGTTTTTTTGCGAAAAATTTCGTAGAAACTATAAATTCAAATAACACTAAACATTATTAAAAAAAATAATAGAAAAAAAAAGGAAAAACACAAAAATTTGTGTTGCTTTTTTAAAAAGAATGTTTTTTTTTTATAATAGGAAAACAAAATTGTGTTCCGCATAATAAAAATCAATAATAAAAAGAGAACATATCCTGCAATCCTTGCATTTGTAAACTTAACACAATTTCAAAGCATTAAACTTGATGACGTCAATAGAAGAAATTTAAAATTTAAAAATTTACAAGATTTTAATAAAATTGATTTAAAATTTTCTGATTGAGTTTATGTTTAATTTTTAGTCGGAAATTATTAATTGAAAATCCTATTTAAAATTATTCAAATTTATAAAAACATTGCGTAAGATCTTTTAAAATTAGCTAAAATAGTTCGAGGACTACAGAAACTTTTTGTATACAGAAACTTTTTGTGTAGAAAAGTGTGACTGAAAATAAAATGATGATAGTACGTCAATACAGTGTCTGTATGGTATAGAGCAGAGTGTAGTTTCAGTCATCTATCTAGCTCAGGCTCAAAAATATTTTTTGACAGATACAAAATATTAAATCCAATTTTCTAGATTATTATTTATTAGCATGTTTTTTTTTTGGAAATGTTGAAAATTATTTATAAATAAACAAATTTTACAAGAAAGGGAAATTTATAAAAATTGTATTATCAACAATAATCAAAAATAAAAATATTATTCTTTTTATTAAGTTAAATATTATGTAATTTTACTTATACATAAATTTTATTGTACCCACAAGAAAATGTCCTTTTTAATGATTGTCCTTGAAATTTATATAAAATTGCCTTAAGTATATATACATGATATGGCAAATAAAAAGAAAGTGATGAAAAATTGATATTATTGTTTATATAATCATGTTCATAATATTGATGACATGTTTTTCCTTTTTATAGTGGTGACACGTGATTAGAATAACTAATTTTCTATATATAGTTTTTTCTTTTTGTTTTTACAATATTTCAAACAAAAAAAGGACATTATCACAACAAAACAAAAGGAAATTTATTTATTTTTTTAAATAAGAAAATCAGTGGTAAATAAAAATGAGTATGTTATGGATAAGCACATGGCATAATGGATGGATAACTTAACTTAATGAGGATCTAATTTTTATATTGTAATCGATTTTTTGTGGGTTTATGAAGTATAATACCTAAGTGTACCACAAGTTTCAAAGTGATTTTACATGATTAAGGACAACTAGTAATAAATTATCTACAAAAAAAAAAAATTTACACAAATTTAATTTAATTTAAAAACATTTCTCATTCAATCCAACTGAAATTTAAATTTTACACATTATTATAAAGATATTTCTATATTACAAAAAATTTTTTTTTGTTAAATTATTCTAAACAATTTCCTGGAAATTCACAAACCAAAAAAATATTAAATAGTTTTTCATTATAATGAATGAAAAACCACAAAGAAGCCATTCGTTTTTTTTTCATATCATTTGCCCAAAAGAATATATGAAAATATTTTACCCTCAGGAAGATATTACTAACACTAATCTACAATAAAAATAATCTTTATTTTATTTTATTTAAAAAAAAAAAGAAGAAAATATTATTGCCACCAAAAAATATAAAATTCGTTAGGATTTGTGAACAAAAAACTTGATGAGAATTTAATTTAAATTCTACAAAAAGTGAAAATAATTTTGTGATATGAAAAAATATAATTTATCATTGTTGGTTAAGGCTGCAAGGTTGGATTAAGAAAATTTTGTGATGCCCTGGGGACTAACTGAAGTAGATTTATACTACATATATTTAAGTACAAAAATTTTTGTTCAATTCAAATTTACTCTTTTCCAAATCGAATTTTTTCTTTCCCAAAAATCGAATTTCTACTTTATCCTTAATTATCCATTTTCCAAAAATTATGACCAATAATTAACTTTAGTTGATCAATTTTTGTTGATCAATTATAGTTGATCAATGTATTTTTAATAAAATAAACTGAAATATTGTTGCATGCAACCCTGTTTTGGCTGGTTATTATTATATAAATTATTATACCAATCTGAGAAATAAAAGTAAATGGTGGGTGGTAGTATTAAGTAATATTATGCCCTTTATGATGTCTGCAACAGAGTATGAAATATAATAATAAAAAATCGTAATATACACACAGATTTTTATGTCATACACAAAGGAGTTTATGTACCAAATCAGTTGGTAAAAGAAATAAATTCTTACAAATTTTTAATAGAAATTGCGAAAGAATTTATTTTAATAATTTCTGTAAATTTAGATATAAAAATTTTCATATTATTATTATTAATATTGAGTTAAATATGAAATAATAAACTGACACAAAAACTTTATCAGATTTCTTGGTATTTTCTTTTTCTATATTAAAAATTATATGTTAAAAAATTCTTTTGAAACATTTTCACAATAAATTTCAATTTAGTATTAATTATAAAATTTTTACATTCTTGGAATTTTGTTAAAGCAATTTATTTCCTTTGACATAATATTGTCCTGACAAAAATGAAAATAAATGATAAACAATTCTAGCTAAAAAAAATTAGTATCGTAAATTTTTAAGGCAAAAACAAAAATGAAATGAAAATAAATTAATTAAAAATTATTTATTTAATTATTAACTAAAAAAAAAACCACAGAATTATACCAAAAATTTGACACATTTAAATACAAAATAAATTTTCTAAGGACATAACAATCCTTAAAAATAAAAATTTAATTTTTTTTTAAACCACAAAATGGAATAGAAAATATAATATTTAATATATTTTTTTTGATACTTTTATTAAATACATATTTAAATATTCCTCAAGGACTTGAAACAAAAATGGCAACATACAAAATATTTATTAATATGAGTACTAAAAATTGCTTTGAATATTTTCATTGTGGTTGAATTGTGTCAGACACAAATAGATTAAGGAAAAAAGTATTAAATAAATCAAAAAATATGAAATTAATAATGAAAATTTTAATTTTAAAATAAAATTTTCAATTTCTATCAAATTATTTCAATAGTGAAAAATTTATGAAATATTTTAAATTTATTATTTCTATCCATGGATATTATCACAAAATAATATCTAGGTCAAAAAAAGAAGAAGAAGAGTTGTTTGGCGAAAGATATCGCACAGAATTATATAAAATTTACAAAAGAAATCCTTCAAAATGAAATGGATTTGTTTTTATAAAAGAAAATTATTCGAAAAGATATAATAGCAATAGCAGATAAGAACAATTTCCTTTTAAAAAATAATCCTTTGAACTGGTGGTTTAAAATTCTATCAAAGAATAAGAATATCTAAAATACTTTATCAAATAATTGTTAGTATAATATTTAACTATAAGTTTTATACAAATCACAGTAAAAGTATTTGAATTTCAAGTTTGATAACGAAAAACTTGTTGTACTAGATTTAACATAACTAAAAGAAATTTAAAGGATATTCTTTCTCAATAAATTTATTGTTTAACTAAATATTTATTTAAAAATATGAATTTTCTCAAAAAAGAGATTTTAATTTAATTGAAAACAATTTAGTGTTCAATATAAAAATATACTTAATATTTTACTTACATTTTAATTTAATTTTGATTAATTTTTTTTTAAATATTTATAATTTAATTTCGTGAAAATTCTATTTTGTTTACAAATTAATTTTTCGTTCATAAATTATGAAAATCATAATTTTTTTAAAGTTTAAAATTATTAAAAATTAAAATCATTTATCTAAAAATTGAAGTAAATTTTATTAATGATTTTCTTTTACTGCGGTTTTTCATGAATTCCATAAATATTTATTATCCTTTTTTATGATTATGATTGCCGTTTATTATGTTATAAAAATATGTAAATATTATTTTGTTACCTTAAACTTTCGGATATTTTAATTTGTTTTTGGTGCCAAAAAAATAATTATTATTGACAATATTTTCTTACTGATTTATTTCAAAAAATTTTTTTAATTATATTTTTGACCCACAAAACAGGGTAAAATTTCTTTTTAAAATAATTTTTGAAAGGACCCAGAATTTAATAACATAAATTATGACGTAAAATAGAAAATTTAAATCGATGATTACGTACGTACAAAATAGAAAAATTCTTAGAACCGGAAAATTAACTAAATTTATATAAAGTTATAACGAGTATTTAAAATAATGCGATGCGTAGATAATGTACTTAAATAAATTGAAAGTTTTAAGATTATACCGGAAAAAATTATTAATTTAAATCGGAAAATTGATTAAAAAAAAATTTTTATATTCCTTTAAAATTATATCCTGACTGTTGCTCACATTGCGTACTTGATTTATCGTTTATAACAAAATTCTCAAAAAAAAAATAAATGGTATTTATTTATTAAATATATAAAATAATTTTTATTTATATAAAAAATTTTTTTTTCACATTTTTGCAGATAATATTTCTATGTTTTTTTTCGTTTGTCAGAAAATATAAACATGTTTTCTTTCTTATTTTATGTTATAGTCACTGGAATAAAGCAAATAATAATAATTTTTATGGTACGGTAGGTCATCACAAAAGATCCATGGGTAAAATGAAATTAATATTTTTTTGTTTTAGCTAAAAGCTAATAAATCTTTTTGAAAACAAATTTTTTTTTATGTATAAATATTTGCTTTATACAGAGAAAAATTCTGCACACCCCAGAAGAGAGAGGATATTTTTTAATATATCCAGGATATAAAACAAATATCATAAATTTTAATTTTAGTTTATAATATAAAAAAAACAGAAAAATAATAATAATTGTGATTATGAAATATAAAGAAGAGTGTAGAATGGAAAAAATGTTATATACAAAAAAAAATTTATATTATAATTTATCTTTTTCTCTTGCATTTCCAGTTTTATGTTTTTTATGTTATGTTTTTGTTTAGAATTTAAGAAAAACATATGAAGAAATTCTATTTTGTGTATTTTATATCTTAAATTAATTTTGATATAATACAATAAGATATATATATTTGATATTAAAATTATATTTTATGGACTGTTTTGGAAAGCAACTTAAATAAATTCTTATAATAAATCAATTGTTAAAAAAAAAAATTGAGAATATAAATATGTGTATCAAAAAATATGTGAAATTGGTATAAAATATTGGTAGATTTTTAATTGGTATTCAAAAATTTTAGTCAATTAATTTAACTTAGACTAATCTTCTTTGCTTATAATTTTCGAAATTCATCTATAATTTTATTTCATTTTGGAATTTACTAAAATATACACTAATTTCATCTGGTTTTTGAGCTTACTTTGATTTTTGTGAAATAGGAGACTATGCATATAACATTGCACCATAATTAACATATTGCACCATAATTACCATTTAGTGACCATAATTTTTGTTATATTTATTTCTCATTTATAATCAGAAAATTTTTGTCTACTTTACTTTTGCAAAATAATATATAGACAACTGTTTTCCTTCGGTATAGGATAATAATTAGAAGCGCTGGTTTAAAATATATTATAAGTATAACAGACAATGCTTGTTATATGATTAGCCAATTAATTTTTTTCTAACAACTGCCGAAGCTTTGTATATTACAAAAAAATTCTTTTTGTTTCTATAAATTTACATCTAAAATACTTCTAGGTAGAATTTCGAAATAACAATTTTCAGTTTGGAAATTATATTTAAATGAATTTCCTTGGTAATTGAAATTTTAACCAAATTCTATCTATTGCGTTCAAATTCATTATTTGTATTTCAATGACAAAGTATATATATGTATTAGCTTTTCCAATCAATTCGTAATTCCTTTTATTTATAAAATCCTCTCAAAGTACACCAAAGGAAATGTATTCTAATGAGAATTGAATATATTAATATGAATGAATCCCATATGAAAATCCAAATTTGAGCATAAAATCAGAAGAAGAAAAAAAAATCATATACAATATTTGATGAAAAATAATGATCATACAACGGAAATGAATTAGATTTTCCTCTTTTCTTTTTAGGCATTATTATCCTCACGAATACAAAGTGAACAATATTGATGAAAAAAAAAAATTTGGTAGAAAGAGAAAATTATTAAAATCAAAATCAGTGAAAATATTTTTTTCATTAAAGTTGTTACAAAGTTAACTAGAAAAGTTACGTATAACATTATTTGTAAATACTATTTATTTTGAGTACAGTTACGAAAAGTTATTTAAATTTATTTAAAATTATGTAAAATATTTACATAAATGTATGAATAAGATTAATTACAAAATTAAATTACATATAAATAACGCAAAGTTAAGTAACATAAAGTTGAGTTATATTTAAAAATGATTTAACATTACAAAAGATTACTTAAATTTCAGTTATGTAATGTTATTTAACTCTACTTTACCTAATTGTAATTGCCGCGACGTAATGTTACTTTCAGTTACTTCACGTAATTGTACGTATACTACACGTATATTATCCTCTAAAAATTCAATTTTCAATGTTTAACAGAATTTTAATATTATATATGTATATAATAATTTAAAATTAAGCTCAAAATAAATAGTATTAACAAGTAATCGAAATATAATATGGTGAAATTTATGATTTTTCTTTTGTTATAATAGGATATTTTAATGTAGCATTAGTAGCCCCCTCCTCCACACATTAAAAATGACAATGTGCAAATTATTTCATTTCGTTATATACATGAAAAAATCATTAAGAATTTTTCACAACAAAAAGAAAGAAGTTATAAATTTTCCCAACATGATTTCTGTTGTGAAGCACGTTTAACACATTTTCTGGTGATTAAATTATAATAATTTGATTATAAGGACTTTTTTATCCATTGTAAAGTATACCAAAATTAGGTCATTTATAAGCAATGTTAATCATATTAATTTTATTTGACATTACTTTGATTTTAATAATAGATGCGTTCGTTATAGAAGAATTTGTATAATATGTTAAGTACGTTGTTGGATTAATATTATTTATGATAATTTCATACATTATAAATTAATTCTTATAAACAGAATAATGTAAATACTTAATTTTGAACATGGATACATACGATCGCAATATACCTTCACATATATGTTCACAAATTAACATCGTAAAATCTAATATACTCAAAAATATGCTTAAGTAGTAAAATGGGAATAAAAATAATGTAAAACTATTTGTCTCACTACTATTTGGATTGTTAACCAGATAAAAATTATCGATGATAGTAAGAAATTTTCATAAAACTAATAATTTAAATTATGTTTTACTTATTACAAACTATAAAAAATGAATCAAATTAAATTTAAATAAAAATAATAATTGAAATTTTCATTTAGAAATTAAAAAAATAACTTAGAATTTCCAATTTTCTTTCTTCTTATTTTACCTCAAATGCTTGATGTTTGCCACCTAGAGGTTTTCCAAATATTATATTGCAATTTGAAACATATTAATTTAGTACACAAAGCATACTACACACTTAACCACCACCGTTCTGTATAAATTATAATTAAAAATTAATATTTGTAATATTTTTGTTAATTTCATATCCAAGGTCATCATCATCTACGCAAAAAACTGTATAGAAAAATACAAAAGTCGTACCTTACAAAATATAATTATATTTTTTATCACTGCAATAGACCGAAAAGATGCCTTTCTTTCTATATATAAATCACTTATAAGTAAATCAAAGTCCTTTATCCTTTCATTATTAATGTGTTAGATATTTTTTTTCGCAACATATGTTGACTGACTGCCATTATTATATTTGAATCAACAATTCAAACCTTAATACCTAATTTTTTTACGACTAAAAAAAATATATACGCATACATATATTATTTTCATACCCCATCAAAATATTTCATTTTAACAACATGTTTTACATTATTGTAAGAATATTAAAACATAAAAATTCCATTTATGATTTTTTTTTTTGACTATACGGTATATCATAAAATATATAGAAAAATGCTATAAACCAAAACCTAAAAAAAGTATCAAAATAAGATTATAAGCGCTGCCCACATATACATATTATTCCTTTTTTTTTTATAGAAATAGAAATAATTATTGTAGAGATTAAATAATGTCTGAGTTCTTATTTGTAGAATTGAATACAAAATTTTAATAAGAAATTAATGTTTAAATATATAATTAAAGAAAATCTAAAAGAAAACTTAAATATTTAAAACTAGTGTAAGAAGTCCTTACAAATATTTTATATGTAGTATAGTACAAAAATTTCATTCAAAATTTTGAATACCAAAGACAAAAAATTTAGTTTTCATATTTTTCAAATTGTTTTTCTATTTTAAATGATGTTATACACAATATTTTATATGTGTTTTTTTTTTTCATAAATTGTGATACTGGACTTAAGCAAATATACATACTTCAATTCTCTTTATGCATCACCCAGGCTATAAAAAATTTTATATATAACATGAATTAAATATTAAAGCATATTTTTATGTTATCATAAAATAAACAAAATGCGATGGGCATAATTTTATCATATATAAAAATGATAATTGATTCAATATTGTGTCCTTGAAATATAAAAATTATTATGTTTAACGAACAAACTGTGAAAAATATTATTTTAAAAAAAAACATGTCTTTATTATTAATTTTGTCTTTAAAATTAATTTTATTAGTAAATAAAATTAAAACTATTTGGTTTTAAATTTAATAATTTTTTCTAGAATTTTTGGTATTTTTCATAAATTATTTAAAATTTAAGTCATGAATATATTTTTAATCAAATAATGACATTATAAAGATGATGACACAAATGGGGGCGACAATACATATATCAACTTTTTGGTTATCATAATTGAGGATTTATTTAAAATTTATATAATAAGACATGTTGCATGTAATTATAATCATTGTTTCTCTGCCCAAAAACAGAAAACTTTTATAAAGGAAAAATTTTCTCTTATTCTATTTCCGCCAAACAACAAAATAAAGAAAGAAAACATAAAAAAAAATTATAAATACGAGAAAAACTTTTTCCAAATAAATAAATGATAAACATGCGATAACAAACTTACGAAAAACTTTTTCACAAAAAACGTTAGTCAACTCTAAACTTTTTATTTATGTGAAGATAAATTTGATTTCTATTTATAAAAAATAAAAATACGATAAACAAACCCCGGGTTTGTCAAAAGCACATTTCCTCAAAATCGCCTCATGTAGAACTATGAGCTATTCTAAAACAATGGGAATTTCTATACGTGAATAGTATTTTTTAGTAGCATTTTCAATGTACAGTTTTAGTAGTAAATATTGTGCAGTTTTAGTAGTATTTTCAATGTACTATACATAGGAAAGATAAAAAAATGATATGGTAAATATAGGTAAAAAATGTGTCCCTGTTCGATTTTATTAATTTTTTCCTTCCAAGTTTATTATTCCAACAAAATACATATATATAAACTTATCATTTAAGGTTTCCCTAATTTTGCTTTTAATTGAACATATAATGTGATATGAAATAATATCCAATATTCCATTTATATAGCTCCTAAAAATATGCAAAATATTCGTTTTTTGCAAAATTTTATATGATTGTGCATTTTGATTAATTATTAGTGTGAGGCAAATGACTATAATTTATTAATTAATGCACTTTAAAGAAATATGATTCTCGAAAGTTTTCTCATTATTTGTTTTTAAAAATATTGCGGGGTTATAATTATACAAGTAAATTAAAAATGTAATTTTTTGAATTTCGAAGGGCCACAACGGAAAGGGGACGGGAGATACGGATACAATTTCTTCAGAGACTCTAGTTATTTTTTAGATATCTCTTTGGTACATAAATTTCAGCCTTCCATAATAAGCAGTTTGGGAAATACAGGGTGTTAAAAAAACTAAAAAAAGGTGTATGAAGATAACGGTATTTTTATACATCAAAAAATTAAATTTTAAAAAAATTTTTAATTTCACAATTAAGATAAAAGATTTTCCTATCTTATGGCTTTTACAGACCTCAAAAATTTTTATTGCTTTAAAAGTTATTAGATGTTCAATATGGGCAATTTTCGAATTTGAAGGGGGAATAACTCAGAGGGGAAAAGAGATAGAAGAAAATTTTGTTCTACTGGACCTATTATTTTATTACTATCTATCTGTGGTTAAAATTTTAATACTCTATCTTAATAGATGTAGAAGTTTGTGTAAACGGACGGACGGACAGACGGACAGACGGACAGACGGACAGACGGACAGACAGAGTGAAACTAATATACACATTTCTTCCAATTTTGTTGGAAATGTGCTAAAAATGAATATTTTTACATTATAACAAAAAAAATTTTCAAATCGAATTTTCTGATTATCATATTTTTCCCTTTCAAATACAATGACATTAGCATTGGATATTAAAAATTTCAATATTTCAAAGTTTTTTGATACGTGAAACAAATTGAATAACAATAATTTCCACTGATAATAAATCAAATAATATGAAAATAATATAACCACCTACACTGAATGCCAATAAAGTAAATGAATCATAAATTTATTTAAAAAAAAAAATTATATTGATCAAAATTGATTATTGTTTTACTATTCATTCGAAACATGAATAATAAAGCGTGGGTTAGTAATTGAAAGTTGAAAATAGCACAAATGGCCTTTGCATAATGTGCAAATGTCAAGTAGCTAGATAAACTGTTTGTGGGGAATTCTTGCGACAAACCAGACAACCAAATGTATTTTCTGTTTTATAGTATAGATAAAGATTATTTCCTTAGAATTAGGAGTCAATGATAAATTAAACTAAATAATGTAAGAAAACGTCAACCTAATCAAATCATTATTATTATTTTAATACAATTTAAAACTATTGCAAATGTTAGAAATTTCTGGTAGTAATAATAATACCAACAGATTTGAAAATATAAAACCCATACAAATTTAATTAATATTACATTTTCAATTAGAAATGCAATTAAATTATTAAACAATATTGAATCCTTATACATACAAAATTATGCAAATAGTTACATATATAATATTGCAAATATTTTAATACTTATATTTAATTCATTGATACAAGAATTAGTTAAAGAATTAACTAAATTATTATTATTATTTTTGGAATTATATTTTACTCAAATTATCACAATGAATTATATAATAATACAAAACCAATTCTTGGTAAATTATAAAGTTGAGTTGAGATTTTCAATTAAATTTTCCATTAATTTATTGTTATAATTATTCCAATTATTTCATTTTGCTTGGTAAATTTATTACAATATTTTATTCTTATTTAAAATTAAGACAAAATGGTGTGTCAAGCATCAAATTTAAGATTATGATATTTATAGAATTTTAAATATAATTTTTCGATGTTTCGAATTAATAGTAAAACAATAATCAATTTTGATCAATATAATTATTTAATTTAAGGATAACAATGATTTTCTTACAGTTTCAATAACTCTGAAGCTGCCATTACAATAGGATTTGCAAATATTTATAATGATCATTTATACTTTTTGCTTCATATCTTTATAGTTGAAGCTTTTTTTCTATTATAATAATAAGCTCTTTTATAATTCTATATAAAATATTATATTTTCATTATTTTTGATTACAAATTAAAGATATAGAGTTCCTTTTCTCACTTTCAGAACTAGTTTATTTCAAGGATTATAACTTAATATAAAAACTATGTAAAAATATTCCAAAAATAATCAAAATAAAAATATCAAATAAACTAATAAAAATTATTCTTTATTAGCTTTTATTTCGAATAACAACCACCACAAAATTATTTTCAAGATATTTTAGTTTGTTTATGGTAAATTCATTGCATTACATTTACTTACACTTTTCTTTATTCATAAGAATTCAATTATTTTGACTACTCTTTCTACACATAACGATGCATCAGCTTCAAAAGAGTATTAGGGTATTTTCACAGTCCGTAAATGGTGTAACAAACTTACAATTTTGAAATGGTTTCAAAAAATTATATAGCTAAAAGAAATTACTAGAAGAAGTAATATGATTTTAACTAAAACATTTTTTAGAAGAAAAAAAATCCACCTACAAGTTTAAATATAAATAAATTCTTCTATCTTTTAATGGATGTGAAAATCATTAATCATACATAAATGTACAATATGTACTCTCAGTTAATGGGTCAACATAAACAGAATAAAATGCAATTTCGTTGAAAATGTTTCCTTGTGTTTCTAAATTTTTTCGTTTTTTGATAGTTTTGTAAATAACTTAATAGCTTCAAGGGTTGATAAAAAAGTAAGATTTTATTATTTATGAAATTATGTATTTGTAAGGAAAAATAAATTTTGGAAAATTGTCAAGTTTTATTATTTTTTTAGCTGAATTGCTAGAAAAAGTTGAATACATTTTTCTTAAGGACCATAGCGGCCTTCGAAGATAATTTTGGCTTGGTGCAAATTCTTATGTAACAATCTTTTTTTTGTATTGGTTTTTTGTCCATACGCGATCTCATTTTTGGTATTTTTTTTTATTGTTTTACGTGTAGAAATAAAGAAAGTTTCTATATTTCACCAATTTATTCCTGATGACCAAATAAATCTTTTATATAAAAACAAAATAAAGATAATTGCATCTTTAAACAAATCTTAAATAGTTTAAATATACTTATAGCGTTTATGAAGCTCGAGCATAATGAAATTATTTGCCATATACAAAATTCGATTTAGAAAAAAATGGAAATGAAAAATTTATATTTGTGAAGTTTAATATTGGTGAGAACTTATAGAAATACAAATTTCTCTAAGTTTTACAGAAAATGAATATTTCTCGTCGAGTTTCGTATAGAAAAGTTAATATTTTTCGTCAAGTTTTGTGGAAAAGTAAATTTTAATTGGGTCAGAATTTTAAATAAATACATAAATAATATAAAGAAATTCTTCAAATAAATATAAATTTTCTATTCTAAATCTAAAGACAATTGCTTTATTTGGATTAATGTGCATAAGTTTTTTCTTAATTCCCAAATGGTGTATAAATTTTTAGAACAAATAGTTATCTTTTTAAAAAATATGTTGAAAAAATTAATAAGGGGGGGGTGGGGTGTAACTTTATCAAGAAAATAAATAGCACTTTGGTTGAAAGTTAAATAATTTAGTTAAAGAACTTGAAATTTGTAAAATAATTTCTAAAAAATAAAAAATCTATTCCAAAGTTTTAAATAAACTATGTAACTTTGGAGCTTCAAGCTAAAAGTGCAAGAAATTTTCAAGGAGAAATTATACTTGTCATTAGTTTTCAGTATATAATACTATTGCGACATATGTATAATATTCTGCAATGATAAATTATATTTTGAAATGTTGAATTATGGAATATTTGAGAAATTAGACGACAATTAATATACTTATTTGTTGAAACAAATTATAATACTAAACTTTCATTTCTAAATTATATTTTCCAAACTTTAATTCTAATAATTATTTTTAATTATAATTAAATAAACTTTAATGTTTTCTTTCTAATTATATTTTGTGGCATTATTTTAACTAAATTATACTTTTAACAAAAATATCTAAATAATGTTTGAAAATGCAAAACATACAAATTCACTCTAAATATTGACAAAAAATGTTTCCGTTTTACATAAAAAATTTACATGAAAATTTTAGAATCATTTTCCTCTAAAGAATATAAAACTCAATTAAATATTTGTGAATCTATTAGATAAAAAATGTTCTTCGGTAAAATAAATATAAATATACTGAAGTTGCAAGTAATACCGAATTTTTGAAATTGCGAACACATTTAACTGAACACGAAACATAGACTGTCCATTTATAATACATATGTAATATTAATTGGGTAGTCAGTTACAAAGGACATTTTTATTGTATTTGAAATTTTTATACTTTATATTAATTCTTTTTTGCAAGGAATAATAAGGATATTTTATATAAACAAATTGCGATTTGAATATTTGAAATTAACTTTAAATTTTATATTTTCAATATTTTTTTCATTAAAATTTTGATTTTACTATACAAAAATTTTTATAATTAAAATATTTCAGTTCTTTTTTATGTATCACGTCTATTTTTTTTAGTTCTTGTTTAAATATAAATTCATTTCTGCAAAAAATCTAATTTCAATCATAAAAACCTTTTAAATAATATTTTTTTTTTTTTAAATAAAGTTTGACAAATTACGAAAAAATTAAATATAAATTAAATATTCTTTATGACTTTTTTTCCAAATTTAAAAAATGAATCCTTATGAATGACCCAGACATTTCTAACAAATTTTGATATAAATTTTATATTTATTTAAAGTGCTTTTTAAAAATTTGGTCGAATAAGTTTTCAATATAAATTAAAGTGACAAATTTAAATGAAATAAAATGAAAAGGTAATTTTTGGCTTCCCACATAATATTGTTAACATTGTGAAATTTATATAAATGTATGTAAATTTATTCTATGGGTGAGCTTATATATTTTAATTAAAACATTTGGCATGGCAACGGAGTGCATTAACGTGGTCACATTATTTTCATCTTTACATTAAATTAATAATTTTTATTATAATTGTATTTGTATATATTGTGTACAAATAACTTCATTTAATTCAGTTTCAGTTTCATGATTTAGAAAATATGAAAAAATTATTAATTTAAATCAAATTTAATATCGTCGTAAATTAAATAAACACGCTATAACCTTAGGCATAGAAAATTTATCTTAGGCATAAGTATTACCTTTCCCTTTTTAGTCAATTTATACGATTTCTAAAATTATAGTTAAATGCTATTACCAGAAATAATAAATCTACATATTTAAATTGTTTATAAAACATTAAAAAGGATAATACAGGATTAGTAAAACAATAACAAAAAAATTTTGTAGTCTAAAATAATAGAATAATATTTAAAAAAAAAATATGCAACGTAATAAAATTGGTTTATTCTAGCATAAATTTATTTTATTATACCCGATATAATCTTTAAACGAAAGCTAATTTACATTAATGATATTATTATGATAGGGGAATTTAGAACGACTCTTTCACAGAACATTTAACAATTTTGATTATAATTTTAATATAATTGTTATTTTTCGTGTATACCTATAAAAAAAAATTATATTTTTCCAATTGTTTTTTTGAACATAAATATATTTTCAATTTCACCATTTTTATTTTTGTAATCTAATTCTAATATTTTTATAATGCGCCAATTAAATTTTATGACATTGAATTGATTTTCAATAAAAGAATTAGTCCTTTTGAACGTATAACTGTTTTACTATAGAAATTTAAATAAAGAATCTAGAAAAAAAATTTAATTAAAAACATAAATTTTTATTATGTAAAATTTTCGTTGTTATTATTATTAATTGACTTTAAAATGACAACTTCATATACTCGTATATATAAATTTTAATTACCATTCATTTAAAATAATCAATTATATCATAACTCAAATTTACCAATTAATTTATGTAAAATTAATGACCTTTTATGCCTCTGGGTTTTAATTGTTTATAAGCCCGAAAAAGATTTTAAATGTCATTAATTTATTATGAAAAGTAATAAATTGCATAATAATTTTTGTTGATAACATAAAATGTGTAATTAAATAATGTCAAAATTTTATTATGGATTTTATGTATGATTTATTTATGGTGTTAACAGGGGATTATTTATTAAATGGCAATATATGTGAATAATCCTTTTAATTTACATAAATCACTTGATTATTTCATTATGAGATTGAAGTTCGATTAGAAGTTTTTTTCATCAGAAATGTTTTTAATCTGGGAGTTAAAAGATTATATTGTTAAAATATTAAATCGTGAAATGATTTCAAAGTTAATTTAATTTATGGAAAACAATAGAAATTTGTGGAAAGTCCTTGTGAAAATAAAAATTTGTGAAAAGAAAAACAAAATTTATTTTTGCTTTTTTATGATGTAACTTGGCCGGGCAAATTAAAGAGGGTGTAGCACAAGCTCTAGGGTGTAGCACAATATTATATTGCTAAAAAACCTGATCCAAATCCGATAATTACATCTCCAGTTATTGTCCATAGCTAAAAACTTTATCCTTCCAAGGCCTCTTAACTTCCTTAATTTTTATTTACTCAATTTTAAAATTGTTAAAATTATTTTGAATCCTGGTAAAATTTGGACATTTTATTTTTTATTTTTGGTGATCCTGATAAGGATATAATTAATGATATATTATAATAATTAATTATTATTTGGGTATAACGCAATTAATTACATTATTTATACTATTTGTCATTAACAGTGACCTATTCGTCCCACGTTTAACCAAATTAATAGTACCACTCATCGTGAAGGAGTCTATTCAATTTACAATATAGTTTCCTTGAAATCCTATTAATTAATTTCTATAAGTGAAATATGTCTTGAATTTATTTGAATTCGGTTTTCGGTGAACTATATTAGAAATATTTTATACATATTGCTCAAATACAATATTTAAAGGATCTAAGGCTAAAAAAAAGTATTTAAAATATATATTCCTACATAAATTTAATTTAAATTTCAGTTACATATACACAAAAAAATCTTTTTATGAAATGTGGTAATGAAATTTGTTTATTTATTATTAAATTAATTCTATATGAAAAAGTAATTTCAATAATTTTCTTATACCATTTTATAAACAAAATAGAAGGATTTTTTTATGAAAAAGTCCTTGAAAATATATTTATACAATATATCGTCTCCTTAACCACAGAGAATTTGAGATTATTCATTATTTTATAAATATTGTTTGTATATACCATAAATGGAATATATTAAAGGACACTTAATGTTTGTTTAAATATTAATGATAAAAATTATCATATATTAACTCAAAATTGTTCCAAAATTTTGATATTATCCATTTGATATAATTTTCAATGATATTTCTGTCTTTGAACTTAAATTTGAAATTAAAATATTATCAAAAAAATTTATAGGAATTTTATCGAAAACTTGTGTTTAATTTTATATCATAATTAGAATACATTTAACACGCTGTTATTTAAAAATTTTCTAATGACTGGCTATCTAAATTATGTGCAAAATTTTAATAAGAACGAGAACAATGTTATACAGAAAATAATTCTATTCTGTATAATATAAAATTTTCACAAATAATAATCCTTGGGGTGTAATATGAAAATTAAATGTTCCCAATAACAAAAATAAAAAACATTAATTTTCTGGTCCAAAAGCCGTAAATGATGATAATTATTATATACTAAAAGTTATAACAAAAAATTCTTTTTATTAAACTTTCGAAATTCACAGCTTATTTTAATAAAGTTTTACGCAGTGTTTATTTAAATTTTTACACTTAAGTTAATTTTTTAATTAAAATTATTTTGGATTAAGCATTAATTCTTCAAAGTATAAAGGATATAAATAAAACTCAAAAACTTTAACTTAAAATTAACATAATAACATATAAAATATTTGTGAAAGTTATGCGTTTTATATCGTCGAATATTTATTTATGTGTCTAATTTTTAATTGTGTGGTTGATATATTAAATTGCGTTTATTTTCATTGTTAATTTAATTTACAAAATTCGTTGATCATGAATATAGTTTTAATCACATTTTTATCAAATTAAACTTTTGTTTATTTTTAAAATTTTTAAAAAAAAATCTATCACATCCTGAAAATTGATTACATTTATTAGTTTTCTGCAATTAAAGACAATTTTTTTTTCTAAATTTCATTATTGACACAAAATCATATTCTTTCTCCTAATTTATAGTCCTTTTAATACACCCAAAAAAGAAATCCTTGATTGCTACAAAAAAAGAGAAATTTTCAATGCATCACAAAATTAAAAATCTTATCTGTTATCCTTTTTTTTTTTTAATGTATACCATAATCAAAGTTTTTGATGCTGTAAGCAATTTTGTAGATGCGATGACAATCTAAGAATTAAAATTAATTTTTTGCACAAATTCGCCTCAAAGTGGATTCTCTCTCTAGCTTTGTACAATTATTATTATAATAAAAATAAAATTCTTTTAACAGATTAGAAAAATCGTGACACTTAAAGGAGAAAATATAAAAAAAAAGTGATCCTTTTCATTTTGGTAATGGGAAAAAATTATTTTCTTACTTTTTATAAAAAAAATTGGGTTATGGCAATTTAATATTGTTGAAATGACTTTCAAATTTCAAAAACTATGTCGATATTTTCTTTTGCATTTTTTTGGTTATGGTTTCTGTTATCAAGGATATCCTTGTTGTGGAAATTAGGTTTTTAGGTTATATTTTATGGTATTCTAAAAAGCGATAATTGTTTTTAATATGACTATAAATTTGTTCGTGTTTATTTTGATTCATTTAGAATAATTAGCTTCAGTTTCTATCTTATTAAATTTGTTAATTATTTAGAATTGTTTTATTATTTATGAGAAATATTGATTATTGACTTTTTCCAAAAATAAATTAATAGACGAAATATAATTTTTGGGAAAATTTTCAAAATAAATAAAATGAAATTTTCATTTAATAATGAAATTTAAATGAAAGTTTCTGTAGCATAAAGTAATTTTTGATAAATTACTATTATCACTGACTTTGATGAACTTTTTAAAAATCATCAAAAGATTTAATTTTTTTTTTTTGTAAGTAAATCATTAAAAAACTTTCAACAACGTATTCTCTGTTTTTTTTTGGTATCATCATTTTTCCAACTATTTATGTCTACTTTAATTGTCTGGCAGTAAATCTGGAATGTAAACGTTATGGTAGTTAAAAATGAAGAGGTTTATACTAAATGATTATCCACCAACATTAAAATTATTCTTAAAAGTTAAGCATAAGCATAAATATTATAGTTTTTTCTGTTAAATTCTGAGGATAATGATGGAATTAGTATATGTATAAAGATTAATACTTTCATCATCAATTAAAATTAGATGAAATATTTGAGGTTTTGTAATTTAATACTTATATAAAGGAATTTATTTACTCGTCATGATTTGTTGCTTTACAATTTTTCGTTTTCATCATTATTTGCGATAAAGGATATTTTGTTATATTTTTATTGTTGTATTTTATTATAGGTTGTAAAAATACGAAATACAAAAATATTAAATTTTATTATTTAGAAACCGCAAAATTAGCAGTGAAAATAAAATACTAAATTTTTAGTTGAACAAAATCTGGTTTTTATATCATTTTTTTTTTATGTTTTGTATATTTGGTAAGTAATAAGTAATCAGTAGAAGATTTATTATACATTTAAAGTTATTGTTGTGTCTTTTTTTATACATTTAAAGTTATTGTTATGTTTAGATAATTACCCAAACCATTACTTAATTCATTTAGAAAAATCATAGTCAACAAAGACGCAGAGATCAACAAAGAAATAATATTTATATTTTTGTCGCAGTAACTAAAATAGGCTACAAAATTTTCCAGATACTTCTTCACTTTATTTTAAAGTTTAATTTATTTATTTTTTATTGAATAATTTTCGTACAAAAGTAGCGTAAATCATTATAAATCACACTTATAAATCTCTTATGAACCATTCAACTTTGATTAATTTGAGACATAAATAATTAATATCATTTTTCATTTTGTCAAAAAAATGTGGTTAAAATAAATAATTTTAAATATTTTCTAATCACGTCATTACAATATCAAATTACACGACAAAAAAATATTTTAAAAGGTCATGAACTTCGTTAAAAAAGAATAAGAAATTATAAATTATCTTTAACAAAAAAACCTATCAAAAATTCCAAGTTGTTGTTTATCTGATATTTAAATTTTAATATGTATTTAAATCTCTTAAATTCTTACAACAATTCTTTGAAAATATAATAGTAACTATGGAAAAAAAAAAAACATTTTTAATAGAAATAAATATCATAAGAATTTAACATGAAATTAGATCGAAAAAGTAATTTTATGGGAAACCATAGTAAATAAAATATTCAATTGCTATTTAAAAATTCATAGAAAATATTTTGTCTTTAAGTGAAAATTTTATGCTATCATTTTTCTTTATTTTTCTGTTTTTCGCGTGGAAAAAAAATTTAATTTCATATGAAAAAAAAACTGAATTCAATTTATTCGTGGAAAATATTTTAATAAGATTCGTTTTATATAACAAATTTAAAATAATTTAAAAAGAATTAAGGATTTCTTCTTGTAAACTTAACTAAATAAAAATCTTTTAGGTTATCTTATTTAAATAATGTTTGTATATATAAAAATATATAAAATAATAATAATTGTATATAACATAAAAAATAGAGCCTTAAATTATTGCTTTTTTAAGGATAATTTCTTAAAGAATTTTAAAATATAATTATAATTTAATATACATAAAATATATTATGTAGTTGTGTTAAAATTATAACTATTTCATTAAATATTATTTATATAAAAGTACTTGAGATTGGCCAAATATTGCTTTGCTGGAGAAAAGATGAAAATTTATATTTATTTATGTAATGAAAAACCTCCAAGAAGGAGTAACTAATTTCAATATAAATGAATTTCAAAATTAAACTACTACAATCCTTAATATTTCAGTTTCTTTAAAGTGAAGTGACAAAAATGTAATTCATCTATAAGAATTTTCTATTAAAAAAAGAAAGGTTATTCTCAAGAGTAATTCTATAAAAAGAAAATTTAATATTTCTATCCTTTAACACTATTATATTCCCTAGGTTTATTATTGATTATTATGATAAAACAGTTTTATTATACATATATGATCCAGTGTCGTATTGATATAATTTAATTGTGGATCCATATGCCAATGCCCTTAACTTTCTAGTTGATAATTTCCTATACAAAACTATACATAAAAAACTTAAATTAAATCAAATTTTAAACAATAATCAAAAATTTTACAATTTTACAACTTTATTAACAATTTAAAGGCAGATACAAAAATTATTCGGTTTTATTTCAAGAACTCATATGAAAAAGATTATAATTTTAATAAAAAATTTCTAAATTTTCTGAAACAAAATACAATATTTAATGTCTATGAAAATCTCATTAAAACCAAAAAATTTTTTTTTGTTATTTTGTGGTAAAGAAAATGTAATAATCAATAATTACTTTTACTTTTTGTCATTAAATTTTAAGAGTTTTTACTTTTATTATAAAATATTAAATATATCCTTGATCCTTGATGGTATATAATAAAAAAATAAAATGAGATTATTATATACGAGTGTGTTTTATTCTTTAAATATTATTATTTTATAGATATGGTAATAATATAAGTGATAATATAATTTTGGATATGATGTGGCTTTAATATAAATGTTTTCCTTCTATTTTACTTTTCTTATATAGATTATATCAATTTTAATTATGTAATAACAAGGATAACTTTTGTGGAAGGTATTTGAAAAATATCTTTTGCGTATTTTCTTAAATTCAAATTTTGATAATATTCTTTCAAGGGAATTTGAGATTAATTTTAAAAATTCAAGGGGATTTGAGAATAATTTTAGAATCATTTTATTTTATTTTTATTATTGGTTTTTAATTAATAAAATATAATCAAAATGATAATTTCATTGTAGTTGTTTAACAAGTGACCAAATATATCTCCAAAAATAATTTAATAAAATTCATATCTAAAAAATTTGAAAAAAAAATTAATTAGAATATTTTGATATAATTTAGGACATAAAATTTTAGCCACTATTTTAAAGATCAAAATGGTAATTATTAAATTTGTTGCCAGAAATTTAGTAAACATCAAAATAAGGTTATCCAAATCAAATAAATAAAATCCTATGAAAAATTTTATAAAATAACTTTACGACACTTTTCCATATTCATTTTTCTATATTTAGTATAATATTTTTAAACATATACATATACATATAAAGAATAATCTAATATATTTATATAGATTATTTATAATGTTAGCTTTCAGCAAATATTTATAACATATTTTTTCTATATAATATGGTTTAAGGCACGTGTGATTGTTGGGATAACCTTTAAGACAAATATTTGTGAATCACTTTAATAAATTATTAAAATATATGCTTAAGGATTTATTCTACCCAAAAAAAAAATTTGATTATTATTCGTATTTCCTTTAATAAGAATTTAATAAAAAAAAAATAGCTATACGTGTATTGGTATATTAAATTGTTTAAACATTTCATTATTTTCTTCAAAATTTATTAAATCATTAGACAATTATCTTATACATATAATAACAAGCATAGATTCGAAATATAGAATATACTAATCAAATATTGAAGTTCCTTTTGTGTAAGTAATTTACTATTAAATTTTTTAAAATGCATTTATCCATTAATTTTACTCCATGATTAATGGCAAATATGATGAAATTAAGAAATTTCAGTATTAAATATATTCAATATGTTTAATGGCATGGAAAAATTAGATCATTTTTCAATTTACAAAATTTATTGTAGAAAAATCAAATTGAATTTAACAAAATAATAATCAATATTCAATAATACTATTCAATCCATGTTCAAGTTATTTGAAAAAATATTATTAAATAAAATCTTATATCAAAGAGAATTTATTTTTTATATTAGCTTTTACCTAAATTCTATTAAATTTCATATTTTTGTATTAAAATCTTTTTTTAACCATTTTTTCTATAAAAATTCTTTGATTTCCAAAAAAAAAAATTTTATCTTAAAAATAATCTTTGTTAGCCTCAAAAAAATTCCTGGATAATTTATCTTAATACTCGTATATTTAAAATATAAAATATTATTATTAGCCAATTTAAAACCCTTTTCGAAATTGTTTTTGACCTTTTTTCACTCTTATAATTCCAAAAGATAAAAACATAATAATATATTTTGTATCTCTCTATGTCTTTATGATATAAAAATATTGGCTTTTATCTTATAATATGGATTTTTCCAATCATTTTCAACATGAGAAATATTTTATATAATATTTTGATTAAAATTATGTGTTAGTAAAAATGTTAAATTTTGACACAATTTCTAATAAATATTTTCTTGTTTAATATTAATATTTTACATTATTTCTATGTGAATTGGTCAGAGTCAGAGATTTATGTTAATGTTAAGATTTAGAGATTTATGTTTATGTTAAGATTCGAATCATTTGAAGTTTAAATGTTATCAGTTTAGTTAATTTAGAAGAGCTTTGGCTAATCACAGACATGAAAATTTACTAATGATTTTTAAGAATAAATTTAATTAATTCATTTGATTTTCATATTTCAGGTTTTTTGGTAATCTTTCATATGAAACAAAATATGATTCTCGTAATTTTAATTTTCATAAATTGCACTAGAATATCTATTTTAAATTTATATTTCAATAAAATTAAAACTATATAAATAAAAAATCAGTGAATTTTCTTATATTTCTATATAAATTCTTATTTCTATTTAACCTTCATAGATGCGGATAATGCAAGTGTCCTTGTAGATTAATTTCATTGGAACATAAGAATTATATATTTAGATATTATATAAAATTTACTCTTTCTTTATACATTTTGACCGTGATCTATGCTTTTAATTATTATTATTCCATTGAAATAAAAATTGCAATAAAATTTCTATATATATATAGATAGAAATATCATTGCAATGGAAATTGACAGTGTGTAAATAAATATAATAAAGATCAGATTATTAGAAAAACATTTTTACTTGAATTTATAAAATATCTTGTTAACTAAAAATATAAATGGTTTACCAACTACAAAAATTTAAAGCAATATAGAATTAAAATAATTATTTAAAAAAATGTTTAAACATGAATTATTATATTAATTTCATTTCTAAAAAATTTAATTAATAAAAATATTTAGCCTAATTTGAATGTAAATCATTTTCTAAAATGAATAACATTCCATAAAACACAAAAGGAAAATTCCAAGTAGTTATTCAATCTCAAAATTTGGTATATCAAAACTACACTTCAACATTATAAGTATTTGATTTTTTTTGATAAATTGATATAAAGGACATCATTTTATCCTTGAATAAATGGTATCATAATTTAATAATAATTTACTTAATTTATTTAATACTATAATAATTCTTTTTAATTTTGTTTAATCTTATAAACAAAATTTTTCCCACCCAAAAGATTAATTGGTTTAGGTGTCATTTTGTCATACCGAAATAAATTAATCAAAATACATAAAATTGAAAATTCTTATAATCTTTAGTGATTTTGTTAAATCCAAAAATACTAATAAACGAATGAAATGAAAGGGAAAACAAAATCAAGAACTGTTGCTATATATTTGTTTATATCCTTAAATTATCAAATAATAAATTATGATTGCGTGTCAGAAAAATTATTATTAATGGATTTTTTTTATGTTTCTAAAAATAAAATTAATTTTCCATCCTTGAATCGTATATAAAATATCTAATTTCATATTTTCTACTAATATAAAAGGAAGAGTATATCTTTACATTTTTTGACATTCTATATAGATTATTGATAGTCGCAATACCAAAGCTAATATTCAATTATATTTTTTTTCAATTTGAGATGCTGAATGTTTATGATTCAACAATAACGAAGGAAGAAATATATGAAAATATTTTTGAATTTAATTATATAAATATAATTTATTTAATTTGACAAATAAAATATTTATATTTGCTGTTTTGAAATTTGGACTGAATTAAAAATTAAGATTTTATTAGATCAAAAACGAAATTTTTTTTATTAGATTAAATTTCAGGTAATATTTTGAAAATCCATAAATATGTTTTTTACATTAATTTGTACATCATTATTTAACAGGCGAACTTCACTAAATTGTTCAATCAACTTACTCAATTAAGGTGCAATTTAATTAACATTATTTTTTGGGGTTAAATATGAAATAATTTGTCCCATTTATTTTCTGCAAAACGTAAAAGTAATTACATTAATAATTATGAAAAAAAAAAATGAAAATAAATGAACTCTGCTTAATTGCTGTTCTCATTAATGATTAAAATTAATTTACACTTAATAAATTTTTAATCATAAATTAAATTTATATAATAAAATGTTTTAAGAAAATTTAATAAGATTTGTAGACTTTTTTGAATTAGAATTAAATTAATATAAATTAAAATTTTATAATGGAAAACTTTTAATATAAAAAAATTTGATACTTTGCAATCGTCTAAATCTAAATAAATGTAAATATTATATAGTTGTATAAACTCTAGCTACTAGACTATGGCTATGATCTCTAAAATTGAACTTTCTTTTTAACAAAATATTTAACTTTTTCTTTATTTTTTTTTATGATTTCTAATGGTTGCAATGTCATTTTAAAATTTTGAAATAAACTTATAAAAGAAAGAAAAATAATATCGTGATAATAAAAAAAAAAAAAATTATTTATTTAACTTTTTCAGATCATGAAATTCTTCAGAACGCAATTCGAAATGTTGATGGAAATGAAAATATTATAGTGATGAGATAGTTTATTCCATAAATATGGTTAAAAAGAAAAATAAATATTGCAGAGTAAATGCTGAAGGATATTTTTATAGTTAAACAGTATACAATAATATGTGGAAATTATATGTGGGAAGTAATATATTCCAAAAGGTATAAAGGGTTTAATATATCACAAAAATTTCTACAACTTTTGACTTTATTACTTATTTTTCTACAAATTATAACAATGTCTTCAACAATTTAGATAAAATATAACAATAAATTTCTTATTAAAAATTAAATTTAAAATTCAATTTTATCAATTCTTCTATAAAAAAATATATTAAATAATACTTATTGTACGAAACGGACCCAGTGAAAATAATATATGGAAATATTCACACATAAAAATTGAAATATCCTTTTATTAATCTGTCATAAAATTCTATAAGTATATTATTATTAAGCTAAAAATTTATATAGCATAATAATAGACTAGAATTTTCTTTAGTTTTCCTAAGAGCAAGTGATTCTGAGTATTGATAACTATACATTTTTTAAGGATGTGAGGGACTTTCAAAGGAAAACTACTTTTCTCAAAGATAATTTACAGGAGAAACTATTAATTAATATTTCATGTATAAGTATTTGATTATAAATATTTGATTTTGATAGATACACAAGTAATGTTAATTATTAATGAGCTCATTACAGAAAATTACTACAGAAAATTACTACTAAATTACGAAAATTAATTATTTATATTAAACTTTCATTAAAGAAATTATACATAGTTTTTTTTTTAAATTCTATATTTTACAATTTGCTATAAATTTTCACAACCCTTAAATAAAATATAATTCTTTAAATTGATTTTATGCAATGACAAAATATATCAAAAAGTATATTCAAGAAGTCTAGAAGTTTTCAAAAACTTTGTTACAAATATACTCGCTATACATACATGTATTTCAATATTTTCCTATTTTGCATAAATTATTAGATCAATTCTGACAATCTTCTAGAAAATGGCAAATCGTAAAACTTTTAACATAAAATTTAATGAGAAAATAAGTAGCACAATTGTAAATAATAAATGTAAATAAGTTTTCATAATGATTTTTTTTTTTTTGGATATATAAAATTCAAGGAAATGAAAGAGTTTTTCCAGGAAATTAAAGTTTTCTGGGAGCACATAAAATAGTTTTAAAAAAATATTATTGAAATATTGAAAAAAAATTATTACAATATTTATGATAATGTGACAAGGCAGTACAGAACTATTTTATGACATAATATTTAAATAGAATTTTCTTATTATACTTTTCGACATATGCTACAATATTATGTTAAATAGAGAAAAATTCTTCAAAAAATTCTATTTTCTAAAAAATGTCCATAAGTGACCAAAATAATATTGATATTTTTCAAGGCAAATTTTTATATGTATGCATTTTTTTTTTGTAGAAATAAAAATATTTGATTTTAATACTTTTATGTAATTTTGAATTTATTACAACAAAAATTTTAAATAAATTAAAAATTTTTATTAGATTTTCTGTAAGATAAAATATGAAATTTTTAGTTATCAGGTCAAGAGAAGTTAAACAACTTCTATATTGGAAGTCAATGTATATATTTTGCTATGTCCTTTCTGAAAATTTAAAATTTAAAATATATTTTATAAAATTTTGGTTACAAACTTTATTTAAATTTGAAATAAGTTCTTAGACATATGAAAAAATTAAAGAAAATTTTAATAAATTTAAAGTTTTTGATTAATTTTATAAAATTGTTTGGTAATTTGGACTGGAGTTAATTTGATATTGATATCTTGAAAATGAATATCATTAAAATTCTATTTGTACTAAATGTAGAAAGATCTACAAAATAAAATATAAAAATAAAAATATTTATGTACTTTTATCTCGAAGCAAATAGATAAAATATAAATAAATTATTTTGGTTAGTAAAACTTTTGCCAAATTTTCTTATTCCCTCAAGGACTACAAAAAAGAAGGCAATTATCATAATTTTGAATAAATTTTACTTTGTTGTTAGAATATAGTGTCAAACAAAAATTAATATACTTAACAAAATTGAGAAATTCAGTGTTGTTAAAGTTGAAAATGTAGGAAATATTTGATTAAAAAAATATCAATAAAAATATTTAGAAAATTCTTGTGATATTATTCTGTCTTTAAGGATTTAATAATTTGACTATCTAATTTTTGAAATATAATAAATCATAAAAGAAATCAAAATTTTATGCTAATAGTAAGACTACAACAAGAAAATCTACACGAAAATAGGAGAATTCTGTTTTTATTTGCATTTTATGTTAATCATGACATAAATTTTTTTTATTTTACTCTTGATTTTCATTTTTCTACTAATTTTTTTTATTATGAGTTTTGTTTCACAATGAGAAAATTTATTATGTAAATCTATGCAATTTGTTTTGTTTAGCCAAATTCTAGACAGTTGACATCCTTAGTTTATTTATTTTTTTTATGTTAAGAAAAATTCATTTTATTTCAATTAAATGAGATTTAAAAAAGTGTATAAATTTTTATATGAATAATTAATTTTTATCAAATCGAAATTTTAATATTGTAGCCTTACTAATTTATTTTATATTTGAATAAATTCTAGAATTTTTTCTGTGAATATTTTTATTTTTGAAAAAATATATGTTGAAGTTCAAGGAAATTGATTAAGAAATTTACTTAAAATACAAATTAAAAAGAAGGATCTAAGTAAAAAAACCCTAAATGATTAAATGTTTAATGATATTTTATAGCAATTTTCTAAATTTTATAATTATAATCTTTATAAATATTAACATTAATAAGGAATAAGGACAATCAATAAAATTATAAAACTTTTCTTACCTAAAATCTAACGAATTGGAAATTCTTCAATAATATTTATGAAGTCATTGGGTATGTACTACGAGTGTCGAAAAGACATGTATACTGGCTTGAATTCAAGGTAATGAAAATACCTACATTTTGGTATAGTATACGAATAGATTGCCATACTCAACTCATATTTACTTTCATCTTTAATAGAAAAATACTATATTTATATTGTTATTCATTTTGGATATGTACTACGAGCAAAGCCATATTTAATATAAAGATATTTAAAAATTGAAAAAGACTTAAAAAACTGAAAACATTAGGTCGCTATTATGATTTCCCTTGGTGAATATAATATCTTTGTTAAGAAAGTTGAAATAACGAGTTTGTGGATAATACCATAGAGTCAATTATACAAATTATACATACTTCCAATCAATATTTGTTGCAATTTATTTATGTGATACAAATTTTAAAATTTATAAAATAAACAAGGAAATCTGTATTCTCATTAATATTTTATAACACCAAAAATATTGTTCATAATTTATTTAAATTAATTTAAAAAAAAAATTTATTTTCATTTATTATTTTGCAATTAATGCTATAAATTTGTTAAAATTTAATACCAAAATATTTGGTGTTATAATAAATATAAAATTGAATTCATAAAAATTAAATTTATTAGTTTAAATTTTTATGTTAATAAATATTATTTAAACTATAAATAAAAATTAAGGATATATTTTACAGAATAAATATTAATTAATATTTTTCATCATAAAATGATTATTTTCCGAATAATATTAAAAATTTGTTTGAAAAATATTTAAATTTATAATAAATGTTAAAAATTCATTAAATTATTTAAAATATTTTCCCGAAATTTGTATAAATAGCCTTGAATATAATATAGTCTGACGTTAATATTTATTAATATATAAAAGATTTATTAATTTATTGAAATTGATTTTGTAGACCATAAAAATTGTGCCATTAAAATTAATATATTTTAAATATTTTATGTAGCTAATACTATACTTATTTTAGCTTATTATCTTATATATTATTCCCAAACATTTTTTTAAATAATAAATTCATATTCTAATAAGCAAAAAGTAATATTTCATTCCAGCTCAATTAGTTAAATTGCTTTTAAAACGATTTAACACTTCAATAAAAAAAATATCGATCGAAATGTAAATGTTTCCAAAAACAATATAAATTAAGGTTAATAAATTTATTTTGTAAATTGATCCCATTTAAATATTAAATGATTTAACCGCAATTGCTATTACAATACTTGGAATTTTAATATTTTTAAATATTTATAACTTTTTTTATATAAATATATACTATAAAAGATATGAAAATAGTTTTATTCATTTTTCATCATTTTATCATTGAATAATATTTTCTCTCTATTACGATATTTAAATCCTTGAAAATCTTTCACATACTATTTTAACCCTCAAGACAATATCAGATTTTTTTCCATCATTTTCTATTAAAATAATCTTATTTCTAGATTCACTCAAGGATATAATATAGATTAAATACGTTTAAGTATGATGACAAGAATATTTCAAAAGAAAAATTGTATAGATAACATATTGCATTACATAAATATAAATAAATTATCGTAGGTTAATAACAAAAAAGCTTCAACATTATATAGAAGAAAAAGTTTTATGAGCTAAAAATTTAATTTATTACCATTCAAGTTTATGTTACAGTTCTGACTTATTTCTTTACAATAAAATTATTTGATTTTTATCTAAAGTCATTTTTGCCTGACATTTTTCATCTGTTCAATTTTGCCCTTTTAAATTCCAATAAATTTTTTAAGGATTCAGTGACCCCCATAAAAAAATGTAACATAAAATTGAGAATTTAATAAAAGTTAAAATGAGATAAAAAAAAATCATTTTGTCGTTTTATTGAAAATATTATCTAATAAAACAGTTACATTAACGCAGTGTAATAAAAAGACAAAATAAATGTTTATAATCAATAATCACAATTTCCTTTATTAAATTATGTGCCATTAAATAATATTCCATGATTTCCTATATTTCCATAATAAAATTGCCATATGACATTACATAATATCAAAATTCTATAAGTACGTACTTATCGCCATTAAAAAGGACCTACAGTAAAATTGATATTATTATGGATCCTGTTTCAATTTTGATATCATGTTTCTGACTTTAATAGTTTAGGAACGTGTTCGGAATAATGAATTCATATAAAAAAGAATCTAAAGTATATTTAATTAATTTCAGTTTATATTTCAATTTGACTATACAGACGACTGATTTGAAATTGTTTTACTTTATGAATTTATTAAAATTACCTATATTAAGTAATTAAAAAGAGATATATGGAATATAGATGCTCATATTTCTCAGTTTTTTTCCTAAATTTTCTTTCGTGGATCTTAAAAGGCATACTGCCCAAAATCTAATTTCCGTACAATATCTTTAAATCTTCTTATAGAAACTCGAAATTGTAAAAAAAAATCAATAATATTTCATATTTCTAGGACTATAGAGATCAATAAATGTTTTCAAATTGTATGTACTTCAAAATATCTCAAGGTCGATGTCTATTTTACGTTTAAAAAAGCTAAAATATTTTCATGCTACATTAAAATTTCTGTGAAATTTCACTTTCACTGTTGTTGCAACAATAAGGACAATATGAAATAAAAAATGGTATTAAATTGTCAATATAACATTTGAATTTTACCAAGGACGAAAAAATAATTTTATACACATTTTAAAATGTACAACTTAAATACAACTTAATTAAAGTGTAAATGTTAAATTGTGTGTAGAACCACAAGAATTGATTATAATTTTTTTATAAAATTGTTGATGCATAAAAACATTTAAACAAAAAAAATTATGTTTTATGTTTAAGTTTTTGTTTACACACTTCTATAAATGAAAAACTATAATTTGTAATAATTTGCATTTTGAAATTAATTTCCAAACTATCAACATAGTAACATAAGTTAAATTTATAAAATAAGCTGGTATTTAATAATAATTATAATTTCTATATTTAAAAACCAGAAATCATTTTTAAATTTAATAAATTTCAATAATATTAAATGAAATTTGAAAATTTGTTATAAACAAAAATCAAAGCCTAAAGGCTTTATTTAATCAGCTTATAAATTTCAATTGAAAATATTCTGAATTTTTGTACAAAAATTTTTATTAATAATATTTTCTTATAGAAAATATTTTTAAGAATTTTAATATTATATTAAAATTTCCCATCTATCCTACCGTAATTAATTATATTTTCAAGAATTTTATTAAATAAATTTGTATATAAAAATACTGAAAAAGTTTGGAAAATTTGTATCTAAATTTTTAGAATATTAATGCAAATTTTTAATATTGTTAAATTCAATTGGAACCACCCAGTATCATGTACATATTTCTTTAATTTTTTTTTTAACAATTTCAGGAATATTTTATATAAAATGTATAATAAGAATATTTTTCTAGCAGGTGCATTCCGACAACGAAATTATTTTAAAATATTATTATTAAAACAAAAATGCCAGTAATGCAGAAAATTATTAAGAAAAATTAAATTACGTACAAAATTTTCATATATTTTTTCATATAAATACAAATTTATTGAAAAATGTAGCAAAATATTTAAAAATAAAGTTTTCGATGGAAACACGAATCAAAAGAGCTAAAAAATAAAATTAAATTTATATAAGTTAGTCTAAATTTTAAGGATATACCATCATCGACTAATGTTATTATATAAATTTTATAGTATATATCCTTTTAAAATATTTATCCTTACCAAAAAATATTTATCCTTACCAAAAAAATATGTTAATTCATTTTCAGGTTTATAATTTATATATGCATCATTAAATTTCAATTAAAGTTGATGCAATTTTTTTTTTATAAAATTGAAAATAAATTTAGATTTAAATTTTATAAAATTAATACAATATATATTGCGTATAAATATATTTTTATTTCCATTTTTATCACGTTTCCGTAAAATTTTCTTTATCAAAATTGATTGAAAAACCTTAAAATATTAAATATCAATTTTACCAAAAAATATTCGCAAAAAAAAAAAACGCGTATTATCTACGATTTGAGAACGTATATAGACAAATTCGCATAAATATTATTTGTTAAGTCAATATTTTTTTATTTATTTTTAGCTTTTTTATCTACTATTTATATTGATTATCATTTATCTATAACATAAAAAAAAAGTTCGATAAAAAAGATTTTCTTCTATAGAAATGTAATTTACAAATGGAATAAATCTTTAAAGGATTTTTTTATAGAATAATTTAAAGGAATTATGTATTTTAAAATCGGGATAATTAATTTTTTTTTTTACATATTTATAATAGTGAAATTTTCTATCTATAATTTTGTCTTTTCAGTTGATTTAGTTGAACTGAAATAAATTGCAATTAATATATAATTTATAATATCCAAAAATAATATTTTATTTAGTAAAATGTAAATATTAAAAAATGAATAATTAACAAAAAATAAAATGTGTCATGAATAATAATGAATTTATATAATTTTTTATTATGCGGTTACAAAATTTGAGCAATATGAACAAATAATAATGTTACTCTGTTCCATTTACACAATAATTCATTGGATTAATTGCTAAATCTGCTACCATTAAATAACGACTTGGTGTGTCTTTCTATAATAAAATTAATTTTATTAATAATTATTTTCCCGAAATATTATATTCAATATGAGAAATTAATTCAATGATTACATGATTTGAATACCACTCCCAACGAAATAAATTATAATCTGTAGTTAATGGACAATGCCAAAGGCATTTTTGACAATTCTCCAAAAGGTTATCAGCAAGTTCTTTCGGTTCTGGACAGCATCTGTTAGATTCTCTAGATACATATTTTATGTAATCATTGGAATGAATAATAAAACTGGAATACCAAATACTGATTCAAAATATGATATTAAAGCGATTCTTTAATAGCATATTCCGAATCGGTATTTGGTATTGCACTTTTTTTATTCATACCAATAATTACATAAAATATGTATTTATAGAATCTAAAAGATGCTGTCCAGAACCGAAACAACTTGCTGATAACCTTTTGAAGAACTGTAAAATGCCTCCGTCATGGTATGATATGCAATTAAATACAAAATGTAATTTAAAAGATGCTGTGCAAAAACGAATCAACTTGCAACCGTTATTATTGTAAATGAATTTACTATTGAACCAGCACAAAAATGTCCAAGTCCATCCTTATAATAATTACCAAAATCTTGATGAATTGATACGATGGGATAACAAATATCTTCCTTAACTGGTCGACTTCCCCACTGGTCGGGCGGTACTATAATATATATAGATAATACAGATTATTAGATTAGTATTAGATTATTTATCTAATTGAAAATTATAATTATATTTATCTGAAAATTATAAAATAATCGCAATATTTTTTTTAATTCAATTTTATAAATTATGTAAATTACCGCCATGATATGTAAAACATAATCATAATTTAAATAATAAAATTACACCAATAATTTTTACAATTATAATTTTAGGTCGAAAAATGAATTTATTAAATTTTTAATTTAAAATTTACTTTTTTTTTTTTAATTTTTCAATTGAATAATGCCAAATCTTTTGACTATATAGTCAAAGCCAAAACGATCACCCTCAAGTTAAATCAGAAATGTCCATTTTTAATGAATTAAACTTAATTTTTTTTTCTGTACAATTATTATTTATATTTTAAGTACGGAAATTAAAAAGGACATTTACATAAAAAGAGGTCGTTAAATTGAAATTTTGAATGTTAATTTAATAAACATATAATTACATATATAATTTGAGGCAATTTTTATGAATTCGAAAATATAAAATGGGGAAGAATGAAAAATTACGACTTAAATTAAAAAAAAAAAAATACTTTACACAATGCGATATAATATGCGGGTCCTTTTTTTATACATGATCAAAAAGATTCAGTAAATTCTCTAAAGACAGTTTATTACTTTAGAAAACAGCTATTGAGATATTACAACAACTTTTTCATATCAAATAAATGGCAAACAAAATATTCCAAACATAAACAAAACGAAAATTATTATTAATTTCATCAAGGTTATAAAACAATTTTAAAAAATTATGTTTTATTTTTACCTTAAAGGCAATGAAAACAATACGAAAGAAATAAAATATTTCATAATAAGTTTATATGTGTGTGTAGCCTCCATAAAATATATATTTTATATTTTTTGTTTGCCAAAAGATAAGGTCATCACACAAAATCATCCCAATGGAACCAGCAAAAAAAAAAAAAGAAGAAAATTAATATTTCAAGAGAAAATCTTTATAAATATATTTTTTTTATTTGATAATTTATTGTCAAACATTCCCCCCAAACCCGTGTGTAAACTGTATAAGAAGCTTTAGGATAAGACAAATATCCTGAATTTTGAATTTTGATTAAGTGAAAATCATGATGCGAAACATTAATGATGAAAACAATAGAAACACACATAACAATTATATAAAAATTTATGTTTTACATTTTTTTATACCTATTTTTTATATTTTCAAGGATATTTTTATAATAAATTATTACGAATTAAATTTATTACGTAATAAATTTTGAATCTGATTAATAAACATGAATATTTATTTATATGTATGTATAAGTATTAAAATTATGATTTGAGTATTATCATATTTTTGACCTTCAAAAAATTATATTTTATATTTTACAAAATCTCAATTTTTAACTCGTGAAACATAAAAAAAATGTTAATTTCTGATTAAACATATTTTTAAATTACAAATCTATTTAGCAGCTTGTGGTCCAATTTTTGTCTAGCCATTTTTTAATAAAAATGTAAAGGCACATAGTATGCTATTGCTATTGATTTTTTCCAGAACCAAAGTTGAATAGATTTTTATAAATATTACCTTGAAAATAGTCCTTTTTCTGTCATTGTTGTTTTGTCTTTAAAAACATTTTGTTTTTGTTTTTGATACCTGGAATAACTGATAATGTTTTGTTTAATTTTACTAAATTTTCATTTTTTTTTCAGATTTCTAAAAATTCAGATAAAAATTATCAAGTCAGTTGAGATGGAATATTTTTACTATCCACATAAGAAGAGAACGGTACGTACATTTGTAATCGTTCCTTTTTTAATTCAATTTACATAAATTTTATTATTTATGTACATTATAAAATTTTGTGTTCCCCAAAAAATTATCAAGCATAAATTTGACCTTTTGAATAAATTTGACATTTATTAATAAATTAAATTCTTTCCCCACACAGCATTAATTTTTTGTGTAGAGAACTTTATACAGGTCAAAATAATTCAATTATTTATTTTATGTAGATCCTTGAATTTCTGAATTACTATTCCATATTTATATTTATTTTCATAAATTTCCAAATTGATGTATACAGAGAAACTGCAATCAAATCAAAAATGTCAATATATGAAGCAAAATGATCAACTTATTTATGATTATTGTTGGCAAACTTTTTTATCTGATAATTGAATGAAATTTCGTAATTTTTCGTATTCATTTTTTTGTTAATTTTTGTATGAAGTTTGAAAAACTAAAACACTACAGCTAATTAAAATTTCAGTTTTGTCATTAAATTGTAATAATGAAAAACTTTGATTATTTTTAAGAAATTTTTAAATTTAATTACTTCATTTACAATTTTATATTATTAAATCAAAAGGAAATTCAAATTTTATGAAAGAATTATTTTTCCAAATGATTCAACAAATTAAATGGTTCAATGACGAAAAATCTGATAAAAATTTATTGGATAAAAATAATACAAAAAAAAAAACGGAAATAAATTTTAAATTATCCTTTTTATATATTTATATTTTCATTATAAAAGGAAGCAATTTGGTATATATATTTAAAAAAAAGGTTGAACATAAAATCACAGGAAAACTCATATTTAAATACAGAAGAATGAAAATACAAATACAAAAAAAAACCAAGTGATTTATTCATAGAATTATATAAGTTAATATTGTCATATACAGATTTCGATTAGTGAACCTCTAGAATAACCCCAACATGGCCTCTATAATTGCCCTGAAATTTAATATCAAAAATTTGTCTTTAATTATATTTTTGAAACAATATTACTTGTACCTCAAAAACGAGGCATTACTTGTGCACAAAATTTACCAAAATATATATAAAATAGAAATCAGAGGCTTTCCTGATGCAAAAATATCATTTTTACCAATCGAAAATCGGTAACAATATGCAAATTGGTTTTAAATTATATATAGAACCAATTATTTTCTATACACAGTTAAGAATTTCAAGTAATATGTTAATGGTCCTTTGGATAAACAATTATTATCTCCCATAACTTTTTCATGTTTAAGACAATTGAGATGATTTGCAATATGAAATTTCTGTCAATTAGATATTTTTCAAAATTTATTTGCAATTTATTTCGGTTAGTTAAATATTTATTTTTCACAATTTTTAATAATTGCACTTTTTAAATGTTGTTTTTTTTTCTCTGAAAATGCAATATTGAAATAATATTTATTATTACATATGTATTTATATTATTATTCCTAGAAAATATAATGAAAATATATTGTAGTACTATATTTATATTTCTGCCAAAGGAATAATGATTATTTCATGAAAACGTTTATTAAAAAAAAATGTTTTTCATTTTTTTGAAAATAAATAAAGTAAATTGTAAATAAAATGGAAAATATTTAAATATCATGTCAGAAAAATTAATTGCATTTAAATAAATACATAATATAAATATTTTTTGTGATACATAATTGAAAATTATTAAATTGTGACTATGATATTTATGCAAAAAAAATTTTATGGAAATTTTTCAAATTCATTTAAAATAAAAATGATTTTCCTTTCTAAGAAAATTCCATTACTATTTTCCTAACAATTATAGTCAAACTCAGTATTATTAAATTATTTAATCTTATTTAAAATATTTATATTATATTACATAAAAATTATTGCATTTAGAAATAAGATTCGAAAATAATTTCATTTCGATAGAAAGATATTTTTATATATGTACAACCATTAAAATGTGAAGGATAATAAAATTTATTTTTACATTTATTTTGTTGAATTACTTTATAATGGAAATATTACATTTTACGAGTATAACTAGTATACATTTTGAAATACAGTAAGAATAATAAATAAGATAACAGAGAGAAGATATAATAATAATATAATTTCGAAAAATATCCTTGACGTTGTTAAATGTATAAAGTGATTCTTAATATTTTCTTATTCTCTTAAGATTACGTAGCAATTTACCTGTAAAGGTTTTCAGAATTCTTATATATAATTCACTTTTTTTATAATAATATTAATAATATTCTGAGAATGTCAGTAAAAATATAAAAAAAAAATGAGTTTAAAAATGAAATGCAGAAATTTAATTTTGCAATATTTAAAATTTACTAATTTAATTTTAATAATTTTAGTAAATATTTAAATTAAACTGATTTTAATTAATATTTTGTGAACAAATCTTTCAAGAAATGACAAAATGAATATTTTTATATGCATTGAACGAAATCATTTTAATAAAATCAAACTTAAACTAATTGGAACATTTAAAAACGTGTCAAACTTTTCCGAAAAATTTAATGAAAATTGATTACACGTAAAATTATGGGGGTAAAGAAATACACGGATAATTGAACAAAAAAAAAATTGTAATTGTTTTCCTCACAACGAAATTGTCAAAAAAATGAAAAATCAAAACCAATACAATTTGTAGTCACGTTCGGAAAAAAAGATAAATCCAAATTTTTCTTTTTTTCCTTGTTTTTTATACTATAGAACCTCAATTTTTACTTTTAACAAAATGGAAAATAGCCATTAAGAATTAATAAACTTAGTGGATAATGTAAAATTGTTATATATAAAAATTATACCCATTTGAATAATTAAATATAAAAAAAATGGGCAGTAAACTTAAATTTAACTACAAAAATATTTTTGAGAAAATTAACAATTGATACCGTATACTTTTCCATATATTATGTAACGAAAAGATAAAACGCCATAAAAATTGATTAATTTATAGATAAAACTATAATTTTTAAGCATACCATTTCTCGGTGCCTAGCCTACACTTATTATATAGCCAATTATTATTTTTACTTTTCCAAAAATAACTTAAATGCAATTTATATTATCTTTTAACTGAATTCTTTGTTATTTATAATTTATTTAATTTTAACTAATTTAATCCTCTTATTTTGTTTATTATATAATAAAAGTCAATGTTAGATAAAAATATAAAAATTCTTCGTCTTAAACTAGAAAAAATTCCAACGCAACAACGCCTACAAAATATTTGTAGCTTTTTGTTTTTAAATACATTATCATTTTTGGAATTACCACGTGCCACCTTCGCAATATATATAAATATTTGAGAATTTTTTTTAACTATATTTATAGAAACAATATATAAATAATTTCAAAATTATTATAAACCTTGAGACAAATTGAAAATAAATCATTTTCAAACAAAATTACTTAAAAAACTAATAAACATAATTGCTTAAAATCCTAATAATTAAATTTACAAAAATTAATTCTAATTTACAAACATTAATCAAAGAGAAAAATTTGGGTAGGTTGAAAATTTATCATTTTTTTTAAATTATATTTTATATTGGAATAAAATGAAAAATAATTCCTTTTACCTTGTAAGATTTTATACAAATTAAATAACAAACTTTACTGACTTTGATACAATCTGATTTTTTTATTTCATCCCTAGATTCTATACTAAAATTCTTAGAGTACTTTATGCTTAAGATAATATCGAAAGAAAATTTTTATTGCATTTACGTTAAGAAAAATTGTAAATAATTCATTTTTCAAGGAAATAAATTTTTACTGATTTATTCATGATAAATTATTGTTGGTTAATTGAAATATTTTATATCTATTTTTAGTATTTTAATACTCCAGAAAAACTTTTTTTCTATTTTATCGCAATTTTGTGCAACAATTTTAAATTATCATAAATTTATATAAAATTTCCAAATTCAATTAAACAAATTTAAATTTTCCACTTCCTTGCAATACAAAATGAAAGTCAAAAATGTAGAAAAAAAAACTATAATAGTGATTTGAAGATGACACAAATCTACTAAATGTTGTCATATTAAAATTTATAAGTATATTATTTTTATGACATGAAAAATATATTTATGTACATATATTTAAAACTAGAGAAACTAGAGAAAATGTTAAAAATATTATAAAATCATATATACAAATTTGTCTAGACATTTCAAAATGTAAAATTTAATATATATTTATATTTTTGTATTGTGTTAGTCATAAATTTTATCAAATTTGTTAACTTGTCATTTTATGAATTTTGAAAATAATAGAAAAATGTTTTATTACCATTTTTTAAAATAATAAATAAAAGTCAAGTATGCAATTCTAAATATTATATAATTTTACCACTTACAAATTTCAACATAGAAATTGCATATTTCATAAGAACGTGGTAATATTTTTATTATTATTTTATATTTTAACATTCACACATGACTTATATTCTTATATACTTATAATAAAAGTTATTTATGATTTTATGTAACATTTTGAAGTATTATTTGTACGGTTAAATTTATGGTATATCAAAAATTTAATTATAATTTGAAAACTAAGTAGGAATCGGTTTTGTATTTTGGTTTTGATATATACATTTTCCGGATTTAAATTTGTCATTTTTTCCCAAATCATTTCAAATTAATTGTTTTTCTTTGTATCTTTGTTAATTTTACAGAATTTTTATTTATTTATAACACAATTAATTAATGTAGTTTAGAATTATATAAATTCTGCTAATATAAACATTGAAAATTCGTAAATATAGTAAAATTTCTCAACATTATTTATGATATTTTCAATAATTGAATGTTCGCTTATTTCAATTTCCTCAAAGATTTTTTTATCCAATTAAATTAACCATAAATTGTATTCCATTCGAAACTGCAACACATCTACCACCATAAAAAAATCTGTTTGTCCAAAGAATAAATTTGGAAAGCTTGATTGTGTATAAAAGGTTAATTTTAAAAAGCTCGTCAAAATTAAAAAAAAATTGATTAAATGTTTGAAATACCCCATTTAATTTTTTTAGTATTTCGTTTTCAAATAATATTAGAATTTTAATAAAGAATTTATCTATAAAAATAGTAAAATTTTAATAAATTTTCCTCTACAGTAGAAATTTTAATAAGAATTTTGTCTCTAAAGATTCTAATACAAAATTTTTCTATTTCAAAAATGACAATTTTTTTTTATTGAAATTGAAACACACCTGCACTGTAAAATGCTATCAAAAATACTATACCCAAAACAACATCTGAAATTGCAATTTCTTCCATATACCTTTCAAAATAATATTTTCTATATTATATAATTTTAGTTTTCTCGAATTTAGTGATATACAAATAACCAAATGAAAATAGCATATATACAATTAAAACAAAAAATTCCTAAACATAAAAATAAGAAATAATAAGAAAAAATTATTGTCTCGAGTATTTTTTTTTTATTTATGTATTTTAATTTTCCTTTTAAATTTATCTAAAAACAAAAATTTGAATATCCTTGTAAAAAAAAAAACAAATTATAATCAAAATAATGATAGCATAATAAAAAAAAAATTACCTTTTTGGAATTTCATCTGTCATCGTAAGCTTTTTTTTTTTTTATTTTATTTTTGTTTCCTTTATATTCCTTTATAAGATTTCCCAGGATAATATAGCAATGCCGGAATATAAATATATTATAAATTTTTGTCACAATTCATTTGACTTTAATAAATACACAAAAAAAAATATAATGTCGTTCTATACCTCAACAAGAAATAAAAGATCATATAAATGAAATAAACATTAGGAAAAAAAAGAATGTAAAAAACTCATTATAAAAAGATAATTTAGAGAATTAGCAAAACATAAAAAAAGTCATTTAAAAAAATTTCATTTTTTGTTACCCCAAAATAAAAGATATGATTTTAAAATTTACATAAGATATTTTTAAAGCAATAAATTTTACATATTCATATTATGTAAAATATAATCTGAGAAAATTATCTTAAAATAGGATTTAAATGTTTGATTATAAAATAAGGCACAATGACAAGAAAAAATAATATTTCAATTTCTTGTCGACAAAATGTCGTCGACAGTTTAATTTAAATTGCTGGTATTCTTAAATAATTATAATCTTCATTTTTTAATGCTCTAAATATATTATCCTTGATTATGTTTTTTCGCAGTTAATTTTATTCATATTTGTTGCAATCACAAATTTAATTAGATTTTTAGAAAATTGTGAAATATATTTTATATATATTTTTTTGTATATTATTTTAAATTTTAATTCTTCATTTCAATTTCAAAATGATTTTTATATATAAAAGTTTATTTAATTTTGAAATTCTCTAAGGACTAAATTTCTACCACATAAATTTTACATTTTCTAGAAACAATTAAATTAAAGGATAATCTCATTAAAAAAATACGGATTTTTTTTACGTTCTTAAATTTCTAATTAATTTAAAACAATTTTCTGCAACCGAATAACTTTTATTTTTCGTAATTTATTATTTAAAAAAAAATTATAATTTTCTTTATCCTTTTTTTTTTACAGTTTTTCAACAAAAACATAAATCCTTTTATAATTTTTCTTTTATGTATTAGTTCTCGAATTTAGTACTTATAAAGTTCTTTAAATTTTTTCATGCCGTAAGCAATTTAAGTATGGCTACTTTCATTGTGTAATTACAATTTCTTTTCAAATAGTGATTTATGGTCAAAAAATGAAAAGTTTATTTACAGGGCTGGCCTAAAATATAATAAGGATAAATTGTACTAGGACGATATATTGATTGAACTAATTTCTAGAATTAGAAACGATTTTTTTAACATAATTTAATTCTGGTTTAACATAATGTCCTCCAAATTAAATCAGTATAATCTGTGTTACTAGTGTCACGGTTAAATATTTTTCAAAATTCATGATTTTAAATAAAACTTATATACACTTTAATAAAATTCAAAAATATTTTCTAAATGATAAAATTTCTTTTCACGTAAAAATTATATAAACGATACTTTGCATAATAACGAAAAATAATTTTATTTGACAAACTAACCATGGAATTTACATAATCTTAAAGAAAACATCTTAAATTTCTATTTAATACAAAATAATAAATGTTCCAACAAAAAACCAATAGAATATAATTTAGTTTTTTTTTACAGCAGAAAAATTCACACCATAGTGAAATTATTTGAATAATTCTTAAGAGACTTTCTTAAATTTTAAATCTATTTTGAATTTTTATCCTAAAAAATTTTTGTTGAAATATTATCGCTTGGTTAATAAACGATTTTAAATTCCTCTTAATAAAATTATAGAAATTTAACATAAAAAAGGAGAATCATTTAAGGATTTATAACAAAAAACTTTGAAATAATTTTAAAATTGTGAAATTGGTATCATATAAATTTATTTCTAATTAAATATTTATTTGAAAGAATATTTAATTATACTTAACTTATATCAATTTCTTCATTAAATATGTAATACATATTTTGAAAATTTATTTGTTTCACTATCGATTTTTTGTATAATTTTACTACATCAAAAATCACATTTTTATAATTAAATGATTTTGAAAATTAAAAGAAAATTTCCTAAAAATAATAAACACCACATATTATACATTACATTTTTCCAGTACAATTTTTGTAATACAAATTTTATAAAATTTTTAATTACAATTTAATAATTTCTGATTAAATTAACTAAAAAGTAAATTAAATAATTAAATTCTCATTAATTTAAATTAGCCATTTAAAGAATTACATTCTACATTTATATAAAAAGCTTTTAAATGTCCTTTTGTTTTGGAAAACTTCATTTTCCTTGTAGTATACTTAATTTAAACACTTTTCAATTATTTAAATGCATTTTTACAGAAAAAATACTATAACAAATGGTTAGTAGTGAACATTTACGGAAAACCATAAAACCTTTTTTATTACTTTAATAGAAATATAAAATATAATATACAATTTTTTCGGAAAAGTTTTATAATTTTTCATATTCTAAATTTTTCTTTTGTAGAAATTTTCATTTTTAAATTTCAAAAACAAAACTTGAAAATTTTATTATTTTCAGTGACGTTTTAAAAAAAAAATTCTTATTATACATGATTTTCTGTTATATTAAAAATACTGAAAAATTGTCAGCAAAATTCAATAAGGAAATGCATTATTTTTTTTTTATATGACAAAAATACTGGAAGAAACGTTTTACTCGAAGTGTTAGAAAATTTTTTTTAATATAATTTTTGTTTTTGTATAAAATTACCGTATGGTATTGCAGAAAAAACTAGATCACTAGTACATTTTTTATATAAAATTCATAATTTAAATATAATATTGATCCTTACTACAATCACGTACTGTATATATATATCAGAATAATTTTTATAAACAAAAACTGAAATAGAATAGAAATAGAATGTTAAAAACTAAATAAATTCTTTTTAATCTTCTAATATGGAAATTTATTGTTTAAATTAAATATACCAGAAAATGCAGAAAATATTTTGTATATACCAATGAATATTTGAATATTTTAAATAAATTAAATGACTTTTTCGTGATAAAAATATAATTTTTAACTAGAATTGTATATAAAATTAAATTGTACGTGAATTTAATTTAATTTATTAAAACATGGAAAATAATAATTAAAATTCAATGATTTTTATTAATTAATTTACAAATAACATTAAATAATTATTTACTTATGGTATCATTTAAATATCCAATAATATTTTTTTATAAATTAAAATTCGTCTAATATTATTTTAAAATTTTAGGAAATTTTGATTAAATTAATTTTTCAGCATATTTTTTAAATAAATATGTTTTTCCATTTTGTGCAAATATTTACTATTTGAAATTTTTATCAGTTAAATATTTTTCTATATTATAATATTATAAAATCAAAGGAATATTTTAAATTATTTAATATGCAAATTCATTTGTTATTACTAAAAAAACTTTTGCGTATCCACAACCGATTAAACTTTTTTTATGCAAAAAGTGTAAATTAGTTTTTTAATTATATATAAAAATATGGAAATTAACTAAAGAATTTATAAAATTTCTTAACATTATAAAATTTTTGGAATTAAAATATCAGAGACGATTTAATACACAAATTTTTGTGACTGTGAAGCTAGTCATTCCCACCACTACACCCAGCTAGCTTATTATAACTTTCCTATTATTTATTATAACTTTCCTATTATTTAATTCAGTCACACAAGTCAGCATTGTCAATTAAGCTGTGTACTATGATAGTTAATTATACCCCAGATCAGAAAGTTACATTAATTTTGCTTTGTGAGAATTCCAGCCTTACACTCAAAAAACGATTACTAATTTTTTTAGTAAGAAACTATAACTAAGACTTTATAACTGGACATGCAGTTTTTTATAACTTATTTACTGATAAAAATAATACTCACTAAAAATAAAATAGCAATTCTAGTAATATTTTCTTAAAATAAGACTACAATAATAATAGCTATTTAATTTAGAAAAGAGAATTATTCTAAGAGCTACAGTTGTTATATATCATAGCAGTTATTGCTATGATATAATTCATAAGTTTGGTTTAAATAATCACAAAATGTTTAGCTACAAAAGCTAAAATATATTGCATTATTTATAATAATAATGAGTTTTTTGTCGCCTTATTATAACCAAATTTACTAAACAGCAAAGCTACATTTTTAATGTGCATTACTGCATTTGACATTTTTTGTTGTCGTTCGAGTTTTTTACTTTAAAAAATTAGTTCAAGTTAAAAAGTGTTTTATATTTGTTTAGTTTAAGTGTTTTATAATTGTTTTAAATGGATGAATTTATTATAAATATATTGGAGGAATGGGGCCTTTCAACTTTACTGGACATTTTTCGAGGTAACTATATATGTATTTATTGTTTAAAAGCACCTATAAAAAGTAAATTGTAGGTTAAAAAATGTTCAACGGATTTTTTTTTCTATTTAGGATTCTGCTATTTAGCATAGCTAATTTTGCTATAAAAACTTACACTTTTGATAATTCCAAAGTTTTTTTTTTCATTTCATTTGTGCAGTATGAAAATTTGATTTGTACAAGTTACAGCATTGTGTATTTATTTTGTGAAAATATAGTTTTTTACGCATTTTAAATATAATTAAAATTTTAAAATAAATATATTATTAAAATTGGACTATTTTAAATTAACTATTTTCAAAATACTAAGGTAAATTAATATTTTGAAGTGTACCGCTTTTTGAGGTTAGGGCACATACAATTTAAACTATAAATGTGATGCACTTGGTAAATGTTTCATTATATATATTATATAATGAAACATTTACCAATATATAATATATATATATATATATATATATATATATATATATATATATATACATAATTATATTCTATAATTATATTCATTAAAAATATTATATATTATATTATGATAATATAATTGTTTATGTTTTATGAAACATTTACCAAGTCCATTAATCTTATAGCTTAAATTTCATATAACCTAACCTCAAAGAGCATAAGTAATAGATTATTAAACTATAAATACATAAGTATTAGATTAGATTATTAAACTATTTAAAATATATAGTTATGTATAATTTTTTATTAATTTTAATAACATATAATCTTTCAGAAGAAGGATTTAATAAAAATTCATTTGAAGCTTTAGATTATGAAGGCATTTCAGGCCTAATCAAGAATCAGAGTAATAGAGCTCTTTTTTGGAAAAAGTTCAAAGGTGTATACTTTCAGGTAAAATATTAAAATTTAGAGTTCAAATATTATAACTTTTTTTTATAGGAAACGACTAATTGTACAGAAAACGAAACGGAGAATATTATACTTTCTGAGAGTTTTTTAAACAATATAACACTACCATTGGATGGTGAAAACCAATTTATTGGTGTACCTTCGCCATCAACAGGATCTATAGTATTATCGAATTTTCAAGAAAGTTGCCGAAGTCCAAATAACTTGCATTATACATCTTCAGATAATTCCATACTTAGCAGTGACTACATTATTGAAAACAAATCAAAAAGTAAATTTAAGAATACAGTATCAGACTATTTATTGTGCACTGATGGAAAATTAATTGAATTATTTTACAAAAATAATTCCAGTTTGGATAATCAACATAGAAATTTATTAGCGAGAGTTATTATATATAAAGAATATGAATTGCTAAATTATCCAAAAAAATTCAAAATAACAACTGATAGATTTCAACAATTTTTGAGAGAAATAGTCAATAAATTTCCATCAGAAAACCCTGTATTATCTATTTATTATTCGCCGTATCAGTCAAAAACCAAAAAGAATTCTTCTGGAAAATTGTGGGATAATTATAACCACCTGAAAAGTAAATTGTGTAAATCAGAAAAAGATAGTTCACAGTTACCTACAATAATTGAAATAGACCAAACTTTAGTTGAAAAAGTTGAATTTTAAAAAAAAAATATTTCGCCTTGGGAGAAAGTTAGAGAGCTTTGGTTAGAAACAAAAGCTTATAGAAATGATATATTGGAATCTACAAATTCCATATTTGAATATTTTGTAAATTTTCCTATATTGAAGACTGAAAAAGGACCTTCTCTGCTTATTGACGATTTCGACAAAGAATATCCACTTCAAGCTAATAAATTTTATACAACTTGGCCAGAAAACGAAAATAAAATTATTGCTTACGCTACTTCTAAAAATAATCCGGAAGTTAAAGATTTATTACGTAAAAACTGCTGCTTTAAAGGATTATTATTATTAAGCTACTTTCTTGCAAATTCGGTTTATTCAAAAGCTAAAAAAAATCAAAAGAGAAGAAAACTCACCAAAAAAGAAGTTTTAAATAGTTTCTTATATCTTCAAGAGGTGCTCAATAATCATAACATTATTAATAAAATAAATTAAGTATTTTTTTCTAAAATTGTACAGGATGGAAATCTGATTTTGGAAGTAATAAAATCTTTAAATGCTGATGCAATAAAAAATAATAATACCATACAACCCAGAATTATTTTGGTTGGGAAAGACTATGGTAAGACCATTACTTTGTCAATTCTTAAAAGTAAGTTACATTTATTATTTTTTCTTTCAGATGATATCATTGCTGCATACGTTGTATTGAATGAAAATTTGTATTTTTTTGAAAATACTTTATGTGCTGTCGATTCCTGCTTTAAAATTTTCCACGCACTTAATTGTCAATATCCAGAGGAATCTAAACCGATTTGGACATTCTTACAACATCATATTTATGACATTACAACAACATATGATCAAAATTTTAACAGCGTTACGTCACTTTATGGAGATTTGTTAAAATTTGGTCAATAAAACTAATAGTTCAATTTAGTTTTTTAATTTCTAAGTTTGCTATTCTCTTTTTTTTGTTTTGACAATTTTATACACTATATAAAACTGTGGTAAGTAAAAGTACATTTTTACATATTTTTTTAACATTAATAACTATTTTATTTTTTCTTTGCAGTTGAATTATTCTGGAAAAATTTGTTTGATTAAAATACAACTTTCAAATTACTTTATTGATTATAAATTATAATTTGTGTAAGTCAGTTTTTTTTTACTATTTGATTACTCAAAATGAATTGTTTTATTTGTAATAAACCAACGCAATGTGCTCAGACTTACATTAATCATATTAAAATTTATCACAAATTAGACTGCAAGAATTTAAAATGCTTAAATTGTGGAAAAATTAGATATTTTACAAAACTCAATTCATTTTATAAACATATACAAAATCATTTTAAGTTAAATACTAATCTTTCAAATATAAATGAATTACAAATGGAACCGGGTGTCCAATCAATTATTTCGGCAGAAGTGCCACATGATAATGCTAGTACTAATAACATCGTTTCTAATATTTCTGACCAATCTCTAGATGTAGATAATTTCGAAAATATAATAAATAAAGAAACATTTTACATGATCAGTAATTTATACAATAACGAAAATATATGCAGATCAGCTGTTCAAAAAATTGTCGAAATTATTGATAGTTATTTAAAAAGTGAAGTTTTTTTAACAGCTGAAAATATTATAGTAAATCATGTGGAAAATGAAAACACAAATCAAGTAATTAAAACTATTTTCCAAAAAATTCGTTTGTCTCTAAATGATTCTAATACAGAATATCTTCGAAAAAAATTTTTTAAAAACACTGACAATTATCTGCAGACTACATCAATTGTTATAGGAAGCAGAACTGAAAAGGTTCGTTTCGGCACTAAATTTTTATTGAAATCCGTAGATGTAACAGCATCGATTATATCAATTAAAAGTATTTTAAAAAGGCTTTTAAATTTAGATGGATTTTTGGCAGTTATAACATCTTATCTTAGTTCTTTAAAGTCTGAAAGCGTAATAAGTAATTTAATACAGACTGAATTTTGGAAATCTAAAAGTAATTTTATTCGTTCAACAAATATATCATCTCTAGTACTGCCTGTAATTATTTATTTTGATGAATTTGAGACCAATAATCCTTTAGGATCCAGAGCTGGCTTACAAAATTTGGGTGGGACATATATCTCTTTTCCTTTTATACCACCTAGATATAGGTCTAAACTAGAAATGATTTTTCCAGTTTTATTATTTAATCATTTAGATAGAAAAGTTTTTGGAAATAGAATATTTCAGTCAGTTATTACAGAGTTAAAATATTTAGAGACAGAAGGCATAGATATTGATAATCATAAAATATATTTTGTTCTGTCAGTTTGTGTGGGCGATAATAAGGGACTTAATTCAATGTTAGGCTTCACAGATAGTTTTAGTGCCAATTATTACTGCAGATTCTGTAGTTTAAAAAAAGACATATTACAAAAATCTGTTGAAACAAATGAAAAGTTTTTAAGAACCCAATATAGTTATGAAAATGATGTAAAAAAAAAATCAGTTAAAGAATCTGGCATAGTTGCAGACTGCATATTTAATCAATTAAGAGATTTTAAAGCAATTGAAAATTACTCTGCAGATATAATGCACGACATTTTTGAAGGTGTTTTAAATTTCGAAATATCGTTGATTTTATTGAGTTTCATTCAGACGGAAAAATACTTTACAATAACAGATATTAATAATAGAATTAATTACTTTAATTTTGGTATTACTCCTAATATTAATAAACCAACAGAAATATTTCTAGAACACCTTAAATTACATAAAATACGATACTCAGCATCTGAAATGATGACTTTTTCTAAATTTTTGGGGTTACTGATAGGCGATTGGGTAGATGAGTCGGATCCGAAATGGGAAATTTATTTGAATTTCAGACAAATTATTGACATTTTACTTTCCGATGTAGTATCAGAAGAAATGATTGTTGAATTAGAATGTTTAATTACTGAACATCATAAAAAATTCATTGAATTATTTAATTTACCATTGAAACCTAAACACCATTTAATGTTACACTACCCTATGATAATTAGAAAAATTGGACCTATTATTCAAGTGTGGTCCATGCGCTTTGAAAGTAAACATAAGGTTTTCAAAGATATTGCTAAATCTACTAAATCGCGACGAAATATTTGTTCAACTATATTAGAAAGATATGTTTTAAAACAACAAAATGATTTCGTAAACATTAAAATGAAAAATGAAATTGATTACTTTGGTCCAGTAATTTCAGAGAATAAAATTACTGAGTTTGTAAAAACTTTATTTCCATTCACAATTAATCTAACAAATGTAAAGTTTTATAAATGGTTGAGTTTTTGTAATACTATTTTGAAAATTGGAATGGTTTTAAATACTGGATTTGATGAGGAATATCCACAATTTGGATTGATAGAATTAATATCTGTAAAAGATAATAATGAAATTTATGTACTATATTGTAAATTAAAAACTATTTTTTATGATTATCATCGCTGTTCTCATGTAGTTACTAAAGCGAATAATAAAAATGTAATTTTAATTCAAAATTGTTATGTAAAAACTTATTCCTTAATAGAAATAAAATCGACGATGTATGTAGTCTAAGTAAATAATAATTCCAATTTTTTTTTCCAATTATATATTTTATTAATTCCATTTTAATTCTATATTTTGTATTATTTCATATTTCCTGTTTTATAATATATTTTCACAATTAATTAAAAATAAATGAAATTATGAATTAATATACATATTATGGCTTTTATTTTAAAACAAAAAATTTCAGATTATATAGAACAAGTAAGTATATTGCACGTTAGGCATATTATTATTGCAACATTTAAGATATAAACATAGGAATAAGTGCAGTATGTATAATACTATGGATGTAATTTCAAAAACCACTTTCTGCAATATTAAGTACAATTTCAATCCTATAATTTTTAGCTACATTTATATTATCAGAATATCAAATTATGAGCTACAATATTACAAGATTTCTAAGAGAATATAGCATTAGGTGTTATGGTACTCTTGCAGAAATAAATATACAATATAACTTATGCAGTAATTTTAGAGAAAATTTGTGCCAATATTTGCAATTTTTCTAACAATTCGAAATACAAAATATAGCTATATATAGAGTATAAAATATGGTAACTCCTGCTATAACTTTGCACTATCCAGTTTTTTATTATGTAAATAGCGGGAAATATGTAAAAAATGCTGCTGTTCTAGTAATAATTTTTTTGAGTGTATATTTATTTTAATTTTAAAGAAAATTTCAATGTAACTTTTGTTAAGTGACATAACTTTTGTTAAGTGACATAGCACGAGAAATAAAACGAATCCTTTTTCTCAGTTACATTAACATTATAAGTCGAAGGATTCTGCCCTCTCATGAGAAGAGAGAGAGAGAGAGCAACCAGTAACCGTGGTCGTGGTGAGGAGATGTGGATTGTTTTTGTTAGTTGATTGATTCTAGTCGAAATCACTGAAAGGTGCGGTTGCTGGTTAGTTCGCGGCAAGATTTTAATTAAATAAAAAAATATAAACATATATATAATAAATTCAGTTTATACTTTCAACTTGAATTGAAAAATATAGTTTCATTTTTATTCTAATAAAATCATTTTGACTCACAAAAAATAATGAATTTACGCATTTAAAGAAAGTAAAAAGAAACTTTTCTTCTTAAAATGTGGTAAGAATATATAAATAAGATTGTTTGTTCAATAAAAGTACGGTGAAATTAGGATAGTGAAATTGTTCTTTATATGATAAAATTTCATTTTTTTTTTTTGGCATGATAAATTAAATTAATATAAAAAAATTTACTAACCAGAATTTTTGGAAATCTCGACGGTTGAGGAGTTTAATTGAAAAAGTTTGTCTGAAAGAGCCATAAAAACCAATTGGACTATAATTTTGTTTTTTTTCCTATACAAAGTCGGACATAATTTTTATTTTTCCAAATTGTGTATCCGACATGTTTTTAAATTTCTTTATTTAATTTTATACAGAAAATTGGAAAGAATTCAAAATGATATTTTAATAATTGTAGCCAAAGAAGGTTATTTTCATTTCAAAAACATATTGAGAAAATATATTTTTTTGTGAGTGCTTTCGAAAGGATTCGGTTAGGAAATTTTGATAAAAAAAAATTTCTAGATTAAAATAACCAAAAAATAATAATTTTATGAAAAAGGATTATATTAGAAAAATCTTTTTTCATATTGAAATATGTCCTTTGTCGTTAAAAGATGATAACTAATTGTTTTTTTGGTATTAAACTACAATTTTTTTTATAGTTATAGACCCTCTGGCAAATTACCAATAAAATATAAATGACTTAAATAGTATCTGAATACTATACTTATTACTAACCGATTACAGATTATTCTAACACCCCCGAAATTTACAATTTTTATTGCATATTATATCAATCATTGTAGAATATCTCTTGCCTAAGTAATTCTGAAATTTTAGAAAGCTGTCATTTCCTTATAAAATCTAATTTTTATATTATCGGTTCATTGTTTATGAATAATCAAATTATGAATTCTTTTACAAACATTTTACAAATTTTGACAGTTAAAAATCATTTTTGTATTTATTTATATTCTTTTCAAAACTAAACTATTTATCAGCATTTTACAAATTTCCATACAAACAATTTGGTTTTTTATACACATTTTTTTTTACTTGTTAATATTTTTTTAGTAATCCATTTTTTTTGTTCAAATATGTTTTCTATAAATCATAAAAAATAATAAAAACTCATAAAAATTTAGAAGCCTTTTTCATAAATAACTGAACTAGAAATTTTACTTTTTTTTTTTATTTATATACAAAATTTTAACAAACCCAAATTGTTTATATTTTCGTATTTCATATTTTTTTGATATTTATCTTGGGAGAAAATATTATATTTTTTTCATAAATTTCAAAATTGAAAATATTGCAAAAATTTTATAAAAGTTATTCAATTTACAAAATAAGCATATAAATATTTTTCAAAAACTTTTTCAAAAAGGTTAAAAAAAAATCTATACTCGTACAATACTCAATTTTATATGATGCGGAAATGAAAATATAAAAATATGAAAAGAATATTATGATATTATATACTGGAGATAAATTTCAGCCTTTATTGATATTTATATACTTATAAAATATTATATAAATAATGTATTTTTCAGAAACTAAATAATAAAACTATAAAAATTGGAAATAATCCAATTTCTTGTTGTTTGTGTCCGTATTATTTCTATTCAAACAAATCTTTATCCGTGAAGAAACAAAACTGCAGACATTTTTATATGGCAACACATATAAATTATATGTTAAATAAATTGTTCTGCATTATTTAGAAAATAAAAAAAAAATTAAAGTGTGAATTTAAAATTTATTATAATTTTGTTGCAGAAATTATTATTTATATACTTTCACCACAGGCAAATAACGACATAACTAACCAAGAGAGAGTGGTTAGTAATAACCACAATCGTAATTTCTATGACAATTTTAATGCATCTTGGAAAATGGAACTAGCTAGAAGATTTGATAAGTAGGACAATTTTGAAAATGTATATTAAATTGTTCTAATGGGCATAATAATTATAGCATAATAATTTTCGATTTTAATTTTATCCAATAATTTAATAATAATTAACTATTAATTTTAATAGTTACTCCAAGAATATTGAAATTTTAAATAATACTACAACATAATTTTGAGAGAAAATGTCGATGCAATTAATATAAATATATTACGAAAACGAATAATTTTGTAATTAATTTAAGAAACATATTTTTCTCAATTAGAATTTTAGTCAGAATATTAAATCAAAAATTTCAATATTGTTGAAAAGAATTATTTTATAATTATTGTATAAATAAAAGTTTCTATTAAATGTTGAAAGAATTTTTTGCAATTCAAGACTTTTTCCTTCTAAATGTAAAAAATTATCCAAAAAATTCTTTTGTCTGTCATTTAAGTTTTTTCCATAAAATAAGTGAAATTATTTCAAACAATTTAGTTCATATTTTGATAATAACTCTTTAACTTTTCGGTATTAAGGTTAGATGGTAAAAAAAAGTATTTGTGTAACAATGCAAAAATCTATAAATATTTTATTATGTTCAAGATTTTCAGAATTCTATTAAAAGCAAAAACTTTTTCTATAAAAAGCAACATTTTGGTTTGTTTTGACTTCGGAATTTATAAAAGGAAAAGGATCAAAAGCAATTTATTTTAGAATTAAGTTTTAAAAAAATGGGTCTATCGAATAATATTTTAAAGGTGAATTTATAATTAAATATATAAGCAAAATATTTCTATAAATATTTTCGTTATTTATATGATTTTAAAGAAACAATTTGAAGGTGGTTTTTCTTAGTATCCTTTTTTTATAAACAACTTTACTATAGTTAAGCTCAGTTTAAAATTTTAACATGTTTTCTCTATTTTATAGGAGACCTAAAATAAAAGTTATTTGAATGATCTTAATTATGAAAATTTAATTGAAAATGTTATCAGATTTACTTTTCTTGCAATAAAACAAAACTAAGGAAAATATATATAAATATTTATAATTCTCCATAATCTGGGTAACTGTATCTATAATTACAATCTGGATGTCCTTAAGATTATGTAAATAATGATATAATAAAATTTAATTATTTTGATTATTGCATCATTATTCTCTTAAGTAAATTTTTCATGTAATAAAAATATTTATCTCTTTACTTGTTGAGAAATATATTAATAGTTACCAATAATGATTTATTTTTAATTTAAATTTAGTTAATAATTGTCCACAAAATTGTACAAATAATTATTCCTTAATATACCAGGTAAATTTTACTGTACGTAAATTAAAATTATTTAATTTGTTAAATAACAGAACTAAACAGAAATTAAATTTTACTAGATAGTAAAGTTAAAATTTTATACCACATAATGGTAAAATTATATCATGAATATTTTGCGGTAACCAAAGTAATTAATTAGACTTTTCTTTGACAATTTATTTTTTTTTTATATTTTACTTATACCCTTTTTAATATCAAATGTTATGATTACGTCATAAGAGTTTAGAATGAAATAAGGACGAATAAAGTAAGGGTTACAATATTTTCAATAGGAATACCAAAAATTTATAATTAGAATTAATATTCACTGAAAATAAATTTATATAAATGTAAATATACATTTTAGTTTCATAATTTTAGAATATCTCCTAACGAAATTTGCGGAAATATAAATAATTTCTGCAAAAATTTATATTTTTCCCATATATCTAGGCAAGTTTTTTTGTTTTTTTTGATAAATTACACCACTTCAAATGACTTTAGAAAATTTATTACAAATGTTGCAAAATATTTATATTTTTGGGTAAAATATTTATTTTTATAATAATAGTAATTAAAATAATTAATATACCCAGAACCTTAATAATAATTATACATATAATTTCAATAAGGAAAATATGCTACAAGGATATTTTTATAAAAATTAATTTAATATTGTATTTATTTTAAAAACAACGATTAGTTTAATATGGTTTTAACAAAACACAAATATTTTTCAAGAAAATTAGGTAAATTTAATTCACTTTAATCTATAGGAAAAATCTAAACAAAACATATATATAAAAAATAAGATTCTTTTGAATCGAAAATTGTTATTAAATTGTATTTAATTCCCATTTATAATATAATAACAAATAAATCAGCAAAAAATATAAATTAAATTGAATTTTTTTTTATATATATATCCTGATGGAAAATAATAAAAGAAAATTTAATGATCTTCTAAAGAGTCTAACATACCGGAAATAAGAAATAACATATAACAATAATAACAAAGAAAATATAAAAGAAAATTATGTTGGATTGGCAAAAAAAAATATTTCGATTGAATTAAGTATAAAAAATGAAATATTTTGTTATACAAGAAGTAAAAGAGGACATAAAGATTTATTTTTAACAAAGTTTGAGTAATACATTTCTTTAGCTATGCCGTATTTAAATTTTGTATATGTTTAGTAGTTTAATAAAACTATATAAAAGTATTGCAGTTTTTCGTTTTATTGCATTCTTTGAAATATTTTGAACTCTTTTAACTTATAAACAACATATAAAGTTCGATGTTTGTCTCACATATTTTTCATTAATTGCTTAATTACAAACGAAATACGTTAAAAATTTTCAGCTATTTTTCATTTCTATTTCTTTTGAGATAAAAATGGCATCAAATATTTTAAGAGAAAAATAAGTTGAACGTGAATGAGAGTTCTATAACCGAAATTTGTAAAATAATTCAATGATTTTGTACAATTTCGTATTTTTTATGAAAATCTTATTAAAGGTAAAACTGAAAATTGTAACTCGGAATTTGATTTTTTATTATTTTATGCCATTCCTTTTATTATTTGTTTTTCGTAAAATTTATTTATTCACAAAAAACTATTTATTCCATTAAATAAATATTTAGCTTTTTTGACATATTTTTATATTAAAAATGTTTTTTTGACACATTATGAAAATTTGATTTGGTTTTTCTAATTAAAAAATTAATTATACCAAGTCAGATGAATGAAAATCTTCGCACAAAAAACTATGATATTAAATTTTGCTTTAAGAAAAATTAATTAATTTTTTTTAGACAGATTTATAAATGAAATATTTCAAGGTTTTATAAGAGTGATATGTAATTTAATTTATAATCCTTATATAAGAACACTCTATAACCTAATTCGAAAATTCATTATGTTAAATTCTAAATTTTTACATAAAAAGTATAATTTTATATTTAGTTTAATTAATATAATAATTTTATATTTAGTTTAGGTAACCTAAAAAAGTTTAAAACATTATTTCTAAAAAGTTGAATTATAAATATAGGAAAAAAGAAATTATCTAATATAAATATTTTTATATATTTTCATTATTGTATTTAAAATAAACTTTTTCAATAAATTATTTCAAATTTTCACAAATCTGATAGGGATAAAATTATTGTTTAGAAAAACATTTTAAATAAATTTTTATAAATTGAAACGAATTTATAAATTTATTTTACTGTCGACTAAATAAAAATATTATTTAAATTTAAATCACTGCCACTGATTTATGTATATTGTAGTGACTTTATGACCCATATTTTTGACATAATTAATTATTGTAAAATTATAGATTTAAATTTATTTCCTTGCCACTAAAATAGATGATAAATTTTATTTACCTAATTTTGAATATAGTTTTAAATGTTCATTATTATTTTACTGATAAAAATCAGAAAAAAATAATTGACTGATAAAAATCCAATTTTTATTGAAAACTAATTTACAGTCATAATATATCTTTAATTACTTGATAACTCATTAGCCTTTTTATATATGTTTTGCAAAATTTACACAAACTGAAACCCGCATAATAATATATATATAATACATATATGTACCATTTTTTTTAAATGAATTAATCAATATTGGTAATTATAGTTTAATATTTTATAGTTAAAGAGAATAATTAATAAAATTAATAATTATATCCTACATATTTAAATAATATCAATTACAAATTGAATTCTTATACATATATACATAATATTAATAACAAATTAAGTTCTTATACATATATACATAATATTAATTACAAATTCTTATACTATAATGTAAATTATAAATTTCCAAATTATCGTTTAAATTTTAAAGATTAAATGTTTATTAATTTATGCATTTCCTAATTGTGATAAATTTCAATAACTTAATTATTAAGTAATTTAATCTACAATTTTGGTATCATAATAAGACAATTGTCAGAAGACTTGATAATTTAATAATTATTTTTATTTATCACTAAATTCAAATCTTAGTATGTACTTATTTCCGTAAGACATCTTGTTTCAGTCAATTGCCAGATTGTCTGAAAACAAATAAGATAAGGCCAAGAAAATTCTATAAAATGATACTTACTTATTTTATATTTCATTTCTAACAAAATATAATAAATATCTTCAATATGATAAAATATTATTTGTGATAGGCTATTGGTATTATGTACCGTATAGTGCGCATAATATATTTCCAAACAATAAATCCATTCAAAAGAAGTAACCAAAATCTAAAATTATATTTTATCTCATGCTTGTCATATAAATCATTGAAAAATTATTTATTCAAACATTGTATTTAATTCGGAGAGATATTTTCTTGCCCAGCAGAGTGTATTATTTTAATATTCTTAAGTGAAAATTAGGATGCGAAACATAAAGTTAAGAATCTGTCACCGAAAATTATATGTAAAACAATTGCATATACATATTTTTTCATATTTATACATAATTTTGTATTTAATTATATTATTTTTCGTTTCTTATCAAAGAATAAATATATTTAAAATATTATTTTAATTATTATAAATAATAAAATTTTTAAAACTGAAAAATTTTGATAAGAAAAAAAGTATAATCAATATTGCAAAATGATTTTTATAATATATTTTTTCAATTACTTTTTGGATTTATTATCAATATATAAAATATTATAATATATATAATATATTATTCACTAAAAATTGATATGGAAAACTATTACGCTTTTTTATGTAGAAAATAGTTTTTATTATCATTGGAAATGCGTAATTTTAAGTATTATTCATACATAATAAATTTTATATAAATTTAAAATTTCAATTTGTATTATTGCATATCCTGGAAAGTAAATACGCAACAGTCTTATTTTTTTCTTCCTATATTCTTGCTTCGAATCTAAATTTTTCTAATATATAAATTTTGAATTTATCACCTCGAGTGTATAAGGATATATGTATGTATACAAATGAAGGATATAATATGAATGGTTCATTGAATAAAGCTTTTATGAAGAATAATGGATCAAGAGACAGAAAATAAATCGACTTTCTTTCTTTCGGTATGTAAACAAAATTTATATTTGGTTTAAAAAAAAAAATTCTCGATAATTTATAAAATGGTTTCATCGAAAGAAAATGCGTAAAAAAGAAAGAAAATTATTGAAAAGCCATGTGTAAAATATCAGAAAATATTTTGATTCGGTGTTAAATTTATGTTGGCTATAATCACAGTGTACGAACCTGGGTTACATTAAATAGTTTTATCGAAGTGTTTTTTTAGAACACATTAAAATTACAAAAAAAAAACTATTTGAAATCATATAAGTAAAACTTATAATTCTTACAAGTGCGTCAAAAGGGAATAAAATGTAATTCCATTTATCTTGCTAAAGAAAATTCTTTTTTTTTTTTTCAATGAAAAAAATTCTTTTTAATTAATTTGATAAATAAATTTTGCTTTCGTCAACAACTAAATTTTATCCAAAATGAAAATTGTTAACAAATAAAATAGCAATTTAAAAACTGGATAAGCAAAATCTAAAATAAATAAATAAAAAGTAGTCACGATGTCGTAAAAGATATAAAACAAAAAATTGTAATTTTTTTTTAATTTGACCTAAATTTGATTTGATTTTTTATTTTATCAAAAATTAAAATTGCTAGACAACACTTTTTTTTTTTATAGATTTTCAACAATATCGAAAAAACTTAATAATAAACATTTTTTTGGAAATTTGTTTCGAAAAGCTTAAATCGATAAGGAAATAAAAAGCCAATAAAAATGATAATGGATCCAATTGTGTTTCAATAAATATGTAGGATGAAAATTTTATAAAATAACATGCACAATCGACTATTTTTATACTTTTATGAAAATCGTTAATGGTTCATAAAAGAATGTATAATTTTTTTTAGTGTTACAAGCAGTATTTTTGTTAAAACAAATACAATTTAATGATTTAATTCGAAGTTAATGAATTACCTACTGTGTATTTTCAGTTTAGTTACCAGCTTAATTTAATAAAATCGGTGTAGGTTTAATGAAAATAGGTCTCAAAATAAGAACATAGGTCAAAAATGGGTCAAAATGCTATATAAATAGATTTCTATAGCAATTATAATTGACCTACATTATATTTTCATTTTTTTTTATAGCTAAATGACCAAAGTTTTCTATTGAAGTACACATCATGTGTGGCATACATTTAAAGAACTAAGTATACAAAATGTATTTTGTATTGATATTTAATATTTAGATGAACTTTTATACATGATTCTTTACGAAAAATAACATTTATTAAATTATATCTATATCGTTTTTGATCAAAGAGCGGATTATTTAACTATTAGAAAAAGTTTTCCTATATAACTTTGAACATTGCCACACAGTTATTTGCAAAAATAAGGACGATATTTTGTTTAAAATATTTTCCTGAAAATTCATTATTAAAATATGTTGCTATATTATGAAGAGTAATCATATATTGTAAACCTACCCGGGGTTATACCAAAGCATTTGTGTTATAAGCTTATAAGGAACAAAAATTTTATTAATTATGGTGCAAAAAATATTAATATTATACACTAACTAAATGGATCAATTATGTTTTGGGTCAAATAGCCCATATTTATTTCCGTTATATAAGTGTATTCTTTAGTTTACTATAGAAATTCATATTAAGATTATAATTTAGAAAATTTAGTTAGTGTTTAATTTTATTTGAAAACTATTTGCAATTCAATTGTATAATTACATTTGTAAACTTATCATTTCAATTTCAAAAATTATAAAAAAAATATATTTAAAAAATGATTTAATTTTCTATTTATAAAAAATTAATTTGAAAAATGACTAATTTAATTGGAAAATTGTTACTTATAACGACAGGATAAAAAAAATACAAAAAATAATTTCAAATAAATTTCTCATATTATATAAGATGGCTGCAATCCAATAAGCCACATCTACAATCTAGTTAATTAAAATATGGCTATATGAGTAGAATATAAACAGGATAATAATAAATTTTATCAGTGGAAACCCTTGAATGTCCTAGATTTTTTATATAAAACATTTATTTTACATTATTTTCCACAAAATTGATATTACTTTTTTTTTTGTCGTTTTCGGAGGTTGTGGTTTTTATGTCCACAAAATGACATAAAAACCATTAAAGTCGTGTAACTGAAAATCACATTTTAAGGATTTTAATTATATTTTTTTTTTTGTAATAGGAAAATAAATTCTTTTAAGCATATTTTAAAAGTTATATAAACTTTATAAATATTTGTACTAGATTATAATTATGTATTATATTATTTTATCACAATTAACCCATACAAAAAATTTTTGTCCTAACATAAAATTTTTACATTATATTTAATTAAACTAAAAAGTTTCTCTCAACATTGTTTTCAAAATTTTTAACATTTTCGAAACATATAAATTTATCTAGTTTTTAGAAAATATTAGAGAATAAAGTTCTCAAAATTATTTTGTTGTTGACCACTGAAAAAAAAACGAAACTCGCCTGAAAATCCTTTTTAAAATTATACAAAATATTTTAGGTATGTCAAAATGTACAAATTTGCTTAATATATGTATATATGTATATATGTATATATATTTATTAGTACATTTTCTAATTTTATTGTTCAAAGAAATAATTTAGTTTTAAGGTTTCAAAATTATTTTATATAATGTATAGTAAAAATATAATTAAATATATAAAACTTTTTAAAGTACATTTACTAAAAAGGTTATCTTCATCTCCTCTGTTAACTAAAACTTATAAAACATTAAATTTAATTGAAGCATTTGAGATTTTGTAATTGGAGATATAATAGTCAGAAAAGATATAATAGTCAGAAAAAGTTTTAATAAATTGTTATAAACTTTATTAACTTATAAATGTACTGGTATACTCTTACAGTTAGAAAAATTTCATATATATCAACCTAAAGACTTTTATATTTTTAGATATGCTAGTAATAAAAATGTATATTAGTTTTTATATCTATAAGTTCCAATTAAAAACAAATGGAAATAAATTTAATTTTCATATAAATTTCATTCTGGCTGTTCGTCCCTTGGTCTGTCGATTTACATAAACTTTTACCTATTTTGAGATGGAGAAGCCTAATTTAAACCATGAATCGATATATTATTTAATTAATCAATTATGTAGAACCTATACAATATTGTTTTGCCCTCTTAAAACTAAAAGTAAATGGAAATCATGGTACTACAATATTTTATATATAAAAAATTTAAGCAACAATTTTGTTATATATTTTTTAAATAAATAATTATTTAATTTATTTGAAATTTTATTATAATTTTACCATCAAAAGTAGAACATTACAGACATAACAATTCTACATAAAACTTAAATTAAAGTATTCATTAATGGATACATAAATAATTCACCTTCTAGCTATAGCATTCCAAACTATTTACTTAAATATTCTGTCGACATAAACTTACATGACTAAACAAATTGTCTCGTTTAATTTTAAACTAAATACATAAAACTGGTAAACTTGAAAATGCATTATTCAATTGACATATAGGAAATTCACTTAAGTATGTTGAACTAGGATAACAAGAAAGTTATGGTTGAAAATTTCCTTAATAAATCCGAAATTTAAACTTGAATATTTCAAAAACTTAAACCCGAATTTTCAAAATTTGAATATTTCATGTTCCGGTTTTACATTATATTATAGAAAATCAATTGTAATAAATTATTGGAAAGTTTGTATTCATATAAAAGCTATTAAAACATTTTTTTTTAACTTACAAAAGGAAAAGTTTATATGATTAAGGATATATAAAAAAGGATAAAAGAAATAAACAAGTTTTCTAGAAATATTTGAATAAAAAAAAAAAATAGAGAGGGTCTTAAAGTGAAAATTATTTAAATTAAATGATCAATTTATATTCATAAGATTAGTTAATATAAAAAAAGGACTCTTTTTTTAAGGTATTTAATGATGTGTAATATTCTACTGTAATCGTTTTCGTAGAGATTGTAAAACTTCTTCTATAGGGAAGTTATTTATCCTAAATTTTGTTCATTATAAAGTAAAATGCAAAGAATTTTTCAGATTTAGTTTATTGATTGGAAAATAACCAATGATTTATTTCAAGAATATAAATTATATGAAAAATCATTTTAGATGTTACAAAATATTTTAGCATATATTTTAGTTAAAAATATGTGGGTTCTAATTGATGGAAAATTTTACCGAATTTTTCTATTTTGTTCCAAAAAAATGTTAAACACTAAAAAATGTATTTAAAACATAAAGTAAAGCCATCAAAATACATAACAAAAATTTAAATCAGGTAATTGGAAATTAAAGAAATTTAAAAGTTTGTTTTTACGAATAGAAATTTTTAATGAAATAAAAATAATAAAATTTAAATTTAGTTCAAAAACTTTCCTACACAAGATTGGAAAATTTTTTGATAAAAAAAAAAACAATTTTAAACTTTTGCATCTGAAATTTTACACTGCGAAATTATATTACTTATTGTAAAATTCTGTATATTTTCCTAAATATGAAACTCTTTGTGTTAATCTTCTAGCTAGATGATAAGTTTCACAAGTTGGCATTAAGCAACCCGATCAGAAAGGTCAGATAATAAAAGTAAGTTGATACGAGTAAGTATTCGTAACTCAGTAACCTTTCATAAGTAAAAGAGAGGACAAATAATAGTAAAAGAGATTAAAAAAGAAACTTTTATTGGATATTTTTCAAGTGATATTATTTTTATAATGACCTCTGAGTGAAATAATTTCTTATATTACTTTTTGTTACTAACATTTATTTGATTTTTTTATATACATATTTAGAATAAAAAACTTTTATAATGCAAATAAATTTTCAATATTTTCTTTTCTTGAATAAATTCTCAAATAAACTTTCATAATTTCATTTAAACTTTAACACTTTTTGTGAAGCCAGCGAGCATATTGAATTAATGAAGCATGATATAATATTTTTGGGATAAGTTTTAGTACTTATTGCATTAAAAAAAAAAACGAATTATGAAAGAAAATATTATTATTTAGTGACATATTTTTTGACATAGCCAGAAAATTACTTTTTAGTTCAAATTATTATTTTCGAAATTATCATAATTTTGCTGCACAAATAAATTTTTTGTTATTTAACCAAATTTTTTATCATCAAAAATATTACACAAAAATATTTTCTAATAATTTTTCAAAATCATTATTAAAGAATAATCAAAATAAATAATTTTAAATTAACTTTTATTATTTAAATTTGTTAAATAATTCGCTTTACTTGGAATCGCCAGAAATTTTAATTATTTAAGCCACGACCAATAATTGCCCATAAAACTCTAGTAAATGACTCTAGTAATTTCTTCTATAAATTTTAAATTGTAGAAATAATTTTCATTTAGAAAAATAATGATAGATAGAAATATATTCATTTAAATATATTTTAATTTGAAAATCAAAATTATTCCTTCTGTACAATATATTTCAATTTTACCGGAAAATTTAATTATTTTATTTGGAAAAACATTATATTTTAAATCATTTTCTCATGTACTAACAGCTATATAAATGTATACCTATAATATTTAGCTTTCATTGATACATTTTTGATTTCATTAAATTGAAATATTTTTTTTCTGTTATTGCTGAGGAATTTTATGAACATTTAGAATATTTTCTTCTTTGAAAATAATCCTTTTTTCCAGAATAATAAAGTACGTGCTTCATTTTTGATATTAATATAAGTATTTTCAAAAAATATGTTGTTTTTTTTTGTAAATAATAGAATTACACAGAAAATACACAAAGTTCAAATGTAAGCGGTTTTTGGTTATTTTGTTTGAATATAAAGGAGAACAGTAGAACAACATTAAAAATAACAATTATAATTTAATTGGCAAATTATTAATTATTTTCTTGTGTAAATAGTCAGAAACGATAATTCAAGTTTGTATAATTTTTCGCGTTTTTTTCTGTATACCATACAAAATATAAAGCAAATTATTTATTATATAATTTATTTAATAAATTCAAATTAATTTATATTTTCTAAAAAAAAAAATATTAGGGCGATTAATACGAGTAAAAGTATTCCTGAAATTCCAAAATTATCTTCGCTAAGCTGTCCATATTTTTAAGGAAAATGTTAAACGAACCATAATTTAACAATCTTAAAATTTTATTTTGTTAATTTAATTTACTGTATAATAATAAGGAATTAATAATATAAAAATATAATAAGGTTATTTTAGAATATTGAAATTTATATTCCCCTAAGGATTTTTTTTTGGAATCTAAAAATAAATTATTGATTATAGAAAAGAATATTTCCTTAATCTATTAATAATTATTTTTAAGATGAATAAATTTGAATATTGAATTTCGGTTTTATAAATTACAAATTACTTTCATTAGTAGAGAAAATTATAATTAATTTTTTTATGGAAATATTTTATGGTCCTAAGATTGAGTAATAATTGATTCTTCTTAAATTATTATTAAATTTTGGAATTTTGGAAGAAACAAAATCTATTCTTAAAATATTTATAAAATATCATGAAATTTTTTAAATATCCTACAGAATTATTAACAGATAATTAATTTGAAAATATCAAAATGAAATTTTTAACCTAAAAACAAAATTCATTTGAAACGAATTTTTAGTATAATTAAAATATATAAAATTTGAAAACATTTTCTAAAAATATTTTTTGTTTTATTAAATTATTTCATCGGAATACAAATTAGATAATTTTTGATTATTCTGTCATTTCGTCCTGTGACATGAATAAGAAAAACTTTGTATGGAAGAAAATTTTAGAAGCATTATTCTGATGATTGAATTTGCTATGCTTGATATCCTTTAGTAAAAGGAATATTTGTTAATCATGATATACAAAACAAAAAGTTATGAAAATATTTTAATTTCATTCCAATGAAATGGAGCACCTAATTAAAATATGTTGTCAAATCATAAAATGAAAAATTTATAAAAAAAATATTGATAACTGAAGACCATAATTGCAAGGATCTGAAACAATTTAAAATACTTCTAATTATACAGGGAATTAATGTAATTATGTATATAAATTTTGGTAACAATTTTCCTTTTAAATAAGTTTGAAATTCAATTATGTACATTATACATAATGTGTATACATACTTAAAATTTTTCATTTATCAAAAAGTTTCATTATTGCAAAGATTTTAAATGAATTCTATATGAAATTTCTAGGAAATTATTTCAATGTACATATATTCAAACCAAATTTCAAACTATTATGTAAAACAAAATTGAATTAATGAATTTCATAAATATTTCTTTTTTTAGTTAAATTACAAAACTGTTGAAGTAAAGAAACATGTACGTTCTCTGGTACAATTAAATCAGCACAAATTGAAAATATATTTATTACTAAGAATTTGCTTATCTGATTGCATAATTCATTTCATATAAAATTTATTGTGGGAATTTTATTTTTTATTTACTGGGAATTTTATTAATAACAAAATTATTCTAAAGGAATTGAAAAATCTTTTAATTTGGCAGAGTTACAGAGTTACAAAAACCAAGAATAAATTTGTTGGTTAAAAATATAGAAATCTTTGTCTGATATTTATATGTTCTATATACGAAATTAAGGATTGAAATCTCTATTTTCAGAATCTATTTGTTTTTTTTTATTGATCTTAAAAATGGAGTAAATTAGAACATCTAGAAGGTGGCTCCCTAATTGCAGACTTTTTTTCAATATTTTTTGGCATCAATTGGACAAATTTAAATTGAATTTTCCATATCACTCCATCTTTTTCTTATGATACTTCAGTTTAAAGTCAATTTTATCTTTTATAATTTCTATTTTATTATATAAACTTTTCTCATATAAATGAAATGGATTTAATTTAACTACAATTTTTGTTAATCCCACTGTGCAAAATTTTATTGCAACCAAAAAAATAATAATTACATAACACATATGACTAAATTTGATTGTTAAATATAAATTTAATTTTCTATTTACCACTGTAATATGTCACAGTATTATTTTAGAGATTATATTGATATATTTTATAATATTAACATGGTTTCATAATCAGATTATTATCAATACTGGTGGTTTTCAATTTCTATAATAAATTAAATTTATATTTAAATATATTTATTTATTTATTTACATAAGACCAAATTCAATAATGCTTTTACAATATTTTGAGTTAAATCTGTAAATCTATAATATTTCAATTTAAATTTAATTTGTCGCATGAAATTTAAATAAATTTTGTTATATATATGCAATTTAATTATTTGAAGATTTTTGAAAATAATTAAAAAAATTTGGTATATTAAAATATTTTGTGAAATTATGTTAATTAAAATTTTATTAATAAAATAATTAATATACACACGTTCATATATTGTTTTAATTAATATTAATTTTTCAGAAATTTTAATAATTTGTCTTGGTCAAATTAAAATTATTATGAGGTGGTATAGTGTAAAATTATATTCGGCTTTGGTGTAAAGTAGTTTTTCACTTCAACATAGCAAAATATGTCTAAGAAATTTTTAAGTAATATTATTTTATGTAATAGTTATAGGTCACAGATCACCAACTTGGACACTCAGAGGCTAACAAAAATAAGTCGCAACTTTAGATTCATTTTTACTGTTCACTGACAGTAATTATTTTTTATCAAACAAAAATGTTTTAATTCCAATTTAAACCCAAAAGCATAATTTTTTAATTAATATTTAAATTGAACATAATTAATTTAACTTCATATTATTTAAATTAAAATTATTTACATCAAAATAATTTTTTGTATAAAAATCGTAAAGATTTTAAGACTAAAAGAAAAATAATTAGAATAATTTTAAAATAAAAAAAAATATGAAATGAAAAAATGAAAAAAAAATGTTAAGTCTTAAGTACCAATATTTTCAAACGATTTCATTTACCTTGAACTTGAAATTTTCATCTTACAAAAAAGGTAAAGGAAATTATTTAAATACATGTGAAAAATTATAATAAAAAATATAATGATTACTAAGAACTTAGATATCATAAAAATTACAGAGAATTTTTATGTGTTTTTTTATCTATAAAGGTAAGCTTTTGTATACTACCTATGTATATATATATTTTCCTGTCTACTTCATTATCTAAAAGGATCTCAGGATTACAACATTGTCAGAGTGTACAAATATTTTTAGTATAATTTATTTTCACTTCATTGTTTTTATTTAGGAAAATGTACAAAAGTGTTCAAAGTTCATGTGAATAAAAATGGAAAATATATAATTTAGGATTACTCTACTTAATGTATAAAATTTGTTAGTTTGAAATATTTTTTAAAATTTACATTAAATATTTAAAAAGATTTAAAGTCAAAATAATTTTTATCGTATTTTAAATCTTATGAATTTTGTTTAAAATAATACTTTACGTGAAACCTAATTTACCTTAAATAAAAATTTTATGCAACATTATTTCAAAATTTCAATTACCTAATATCTTTTTGTAAAATTTTTACGTTTAATAAATTTATTTTGATATTTTTATCCTGCTTTTAGTTGCTTTTAATCCTAGTACTTTATTATTTGTGATTTTTTTTTAATATTCTTATATCGTCGAATCACCCTTAGGACAAATAACATCTACAAATTTTCTTCAAGTTCTTTTCCCTTTAGATTAAATGTCTAGCCAAGATGATTTGCAAAAAAAAACTATCTCTTCTTTATTATTATACTTTCCAGTTTTATTACTTTTACTTCGTTTACTTACTTTCAAAAATGATTTCTTTTAAAAACGACTTAAATGTACAAGACATTATCTAAAATCATATCTGACAGTTTTCCTATCTTTTCTTTTAGCCAATATTTAATAGTTTATTTCATAAATGATAAAAGGATATAAAAAATATTGCTTTTTGTCAGAAATTATGACTGTATAAAAATAGAAATAGAAATTTAAAATTCATAGAATAATATTTAAATATTTAGATGCATTTAAAATTAATAAATAATCAGAATGTAAATTGAATAAGTACCTAGTGAAAATTATTTATTTTCATTATTTTAAATAATATTTAATTTAATTAACATAACACTAATTAATTTAATTAATTAATTAATTATGAATTAACACAATTTATGCCAAATTTATATACGAAATTTATCAGAAATATAATTAAAATTACTTTTTTTTTTTGGGAAAACTTTTGAACTTTTTAACTGAAGACAGAAGAAAATACTCTAAGAAAAATATAATTTCTTTTAAATAAATTAATTATATTAGAAAATGAGTTCAAAAAAATTTATTTATCTTTCAATATTTCCCGGAAATGTGAAAAAATTTTAATCTGCAATAATAAATAATATTTTTTTTCTTTAAATATTTATTTTTCATTGTAAATTTAATTATTCGTTCTATTTTACCCAAAAATTTGATAAAATTTATAAATAAATAAAAATAATTGTTTAGTTAATTGAAATAAAATTAAATATATAAATTTTTACCTTTACAGTTTAGTTTAATTAACAAAAAAAACATTCTTTGATTACTTTTAAGGATTTAATAAATAAACAATTATTAGTAAGTAAACAGAAATTATTTTTTTTAATTACTCCAATATCAATTTCAAATATTTCATGAAAACATGAATCATGAATCGTAAATTATCCGCAAGGACGATACGAAAAAAAAATCCTTGAAAAACAGTGTGGATTTTTCTTCAATGTTAAACCGAATTTTTTTTTATATATTTATTTATACCAACTTTTTTAAGGCATCATCATTCTTACCAAAACCAGAAAAAAAAAAAATTGCTGAAAAGGTTAAAAAAAAAAATGATGAAAAATAAATGGCATAAATTTTATAATCCCATAAAACTTTGTATCCTTAAAATATTTAAAAAAACAAAAAATGTTTATTATGATTTTGAAAAAATTCTCGTTAGATTGGACAGAAAAAAATTGCTGCTGTTCGTGTAATGTTGATGGAAAATGTTATTTTTTTTTTACACTTTCATATTTTTTTATTAGTACTCATGTATTTTTCAGATAAAAACCACTTTTTGTATAATATGTATAAACTTATCACTATTTATTTACGAATATACTATTCACTTCGTACCATCACTTGCGATATAATTTTATGATAAAAAAAAAGTTTATTGCTAGATAAATATTTAAATTCAGTTAATATTATGATATTTTCACATATTTGACATTAAATGGTACACGCGTGTCAAACTTTTAAAATAGTGATTTTTTTTGGTTTGGAAAATTAAAGTAATGGCAGATCACATTAGGTTAAAAATTTATTTTCAATTGGTAAATGGTTATTATTAAATATATTTTTAATATAATTTTAACTAAAAAATAACAAATAAATAATTAGTTAATATTAAATATAGAATTTACAGAGTAGAAGTCTTGACAGTTAATCAAATTGTCTTAATTTTCAATTTGATATTTAGTTTGTTAATTAACATATCAATAATAATTAAATAAAATTTCGATAATATTAAGTGGAAGATTAATTGTAATTTAACTATAATAATTTAATTAAATTCATTAATATTCCCCAAAAATTACCATCAAAAATATAATATACCTAAATACATAATTCCGCCTAAAGTGTCGGTTTAAGGTATATGTATGTGTGCTTTAAGGACTAAAAAATAATTTAAATTCTGCAGTGTTTACTAAATTGTTTTTCCATACATATAGAAATTCAAATTGAGCAAAGTCAAAAACTTTATAAATAAGTTTTGAATGTGTTGAAAAGTAAATACCAAAAAAATAATGGAAAACCTAGGGTTTGTTGACAACTATACTATCGAAATGAAATGAAATTGTAAGATTTATAATAATATTTTTATATTTTTCAGCTATCAAACAAGAAAATTAAGTACTCTGCAATATTGTCTGCTAACCATTAGGAAAATCACAACGCAGATTTGGTGTAGTAATAAGCCAAACTGGCTGACAAATATAGAAAATAAATTATAAGATTATTTCATTACCTAGTTAATTTTTTAATATAATCCAGAAAATTTGAAATTTTTAATCAAAATTTTTGTATTAATTAAATATTAATATATATTTAATTTAATTATAATTAAACATTCACAAATTATTTTTTTTAAGAATATCCTAATAAAAGGACTTAGAACAAATTGATAAGAATACAATTTTCCATTAATTTTTTCCATGTGTTACTTTCAATATAAAAATTTAAAGTAATTTTACTATAAAAGTTTTTGTGTTTAGAATTTTAAAATGATTTTCCTTTGTTAACAAAACTTTTTACTATTTTCAAAATTTTATGGTCACTAGAAGAGTTTCCTAAAAAAAAATAATCAAGAAATATCGATTATAATATATTTGTAGTAAAGTCAGAATTTTGGAATACTACTTCGCATATAAGAAATTAGTTCAATTATAAAGTAACATTTTTTCAACTATTTCTTGCGAAAATGGAAGCTAAACAGCTAAAATTCTTTAAAATATTAAATTCGTTTACAAAAAAAATAAAAAAAATTAAAGAGGGTTTTTGGATGACAATTTGCTTTTATATACGCCAGATAATCTCATTGAAGTCGTGTCATAAATCTGGAAAAATAACCATAACAAAAGAATTTAAGTTAAATAAAAAATAATCTCGTAATCAAATTTTACACCATAAAATCAAATATTGACATTTTCCAAAACAAAAAATAATAAAAAAAAAAAAACAATGAACCACTTTTTAGGATTCAAATTTTGTGTTTATATAAATTCAATTTTGTTCGATTGGAATAGCAAGCAATCCTTTTTTTTTTATTATGTTTACAGTTTGTTTGAAAGGGATAAAAATTTTTCGGGTTATAATCGAGTTAAAAAAAACCAGTTACATTCATATGTTTGTTCCTGGAAAGTTATAACTTTTGATGTTGCTTGTATGTGCAAAATTTATTTATCAAATTTTTTCATTGAATTAAAAATCTATTGAAAAATCTAATTAATAGTAAAATCTGTTCATTTTGTTTGTTTATAAACATTTAACTCAATGAATTCAATTTGGTAAAAAATTAAATTTCAATTATTTTGTTTGCTAATTGAGTATCCTTCAATTTTGATAAACAATTTATTTTGGGTGTCAATAATATGAATTGAATTTTTTTAATTAGAAGTTAAATGAATTTTAGTTTAATTTTAGTTGGATACAAATTCAAAATATTTTATTATATAAATTCAATTTTTCGTTAGTAGTTCAAATTTGTCGTTTCAAAGTTATAGTAAAATTTTAGTTATACTTCCATCCTTATCGACTTTTTGTTAAACTAATAATACTTTAAGCAACTTATGTTAATTAAATACCATAAAGGAAAATTTTGCAAATATTTATTGACTTTTCTTAAAGTTTTCCATAAAAACCTCAATTTTTGTCATATTCAATTTGATATTTTGTAAATTTTCATAAAAAGAAAAACTTTCAACTACAATGTAAATATAAATTTCAGCCACAAATAACTTTCTCACAAAGTTTTTATTATCCTTTTAAAGTTAATTAAATATTTTTGTCAAAACTGAAAAAAAAACTTTGATATTTTTGTAATTCTTTCAGAAGAATTCCTCCTTTTTTGTTGTATATAATCAAAACTTTGAAGAACTTTGAATGTTCTTTTATCGAACTTAGTTTGGATATATTAAATTATCCGTCATCTTCATTTATCTTTATAATTTGAAACCGGAAAGGATTATAATAAGTATTTGTAAGAGTATTATTTATAGTAAAAAATAAAATTCTATGGTGAAATTTAAATGTTGTTTTCCATTTTTATTCTTAATTTAAAATTCTTTGAATAGTTTGATACTTTCAAAGTGGTTTAATTTATAGTTGTGTGTCCTTGATACTTAATTTTCAGTTTGGATATCTAATAACAGTCTTCATTTTGAGACTAATTGCTTATGTAGGTTTATAGTCACTTAACTTTATTAGCAAACTGATAAAATATTATATCCTCAATAGGTATATAAATTTCATTTTACATTGGCAATATTAACAGAAATATTTGTTCTACCAAAAAAAAAATTTCATATTAAGTTATATATATTAAATTAATATTTTTCAATACAAGATAATTTGAAATTTATTGGTTTGTTTATTGGTTTGTATTCCATGTATGCTAATAATAGTTCAATTCTGAAATCAAGATTTAAATATTTATCACACACTACAAACAAAACTATTTCTATAAGTAAAAACTATTTCCAAATTCATTTCTACAATATTATCTTTTTCTCATTAAGGAATAACAATAATCTACATATAACACTGAGTTATTATAGTTAAAAAACAGTCAAAGGATATTATATTTATTTTACTTGTTTAATTTCTGGCATTATTGTTCCTTTTTAGCACATTTCCAACAAAATTGTTAAGAAAATATGTATATGAAAATTCACTCTGTCTGCCGTATCATTTTTGTCCCTAAAAAATTCTGTATGTATAAAGGATTTTCCTTTGGTTATACCTCATAGTTCTATATGACGCCATTTTGAGGAAATATGATGTGCTTTTGACACACCCAGGGTTTGCTTCATTTACTAAAATTTATATACCCATTGAGGACCATAAGAATATCTATTATCAGTTTGCACATAAAATCTGACAAGAAAATGAAAATAAATTTTAATACTCAAGTGGATACCAGAAGCAAAAATTGTCTAGTAAAGAAAGTAGGTCAATAGAGTTCAGGAAGTGGTTATTTTATTTTTATTTTTAAGTTGACTGTATATATATATATATATATGATGCACTTGTAATTATAAGTGTATGAGCACTTTGAGTCTACTTTAAATCCTTTTGTTTGTCGCTTTTATTTAATTCCTTAAAGATTTTCCCCATTTTATGATTTTTTAGAAATGAAAAATTTCTTTTTTTTTTTCATCACTTAATATTTTTGTTTGTTCAATGTAATCATACATATTTATGATATATAAAAGAGTAATTTGTAAAATTAAATTTAGATAAACTTTAATGCAAACTTAATTTGAAAATATGTATATACTTAAATTTTAAGATTATATACTGTTATGTGGATTATATAAATTTAAATTTGGTATATAAAAAATGAATATGAAATAATTATTTCTATAAATATTATTGAGCAATTATTTTTGACAGTGATTCAGTGTATTGGACAGTAATTTGTTGTCGACATAATCAAAATTTTGTTTGAAATTTTGATACTACGTACTCTCAAAATTACAAGCTTTGGTTTAGAAATTACCAATATGATTAAATAGCAATTAAAAAAAAATCTCATTTACTCCAAGATAAACTAATAAATTTCGAAATTTAAATGTCTTAGGTACAACAGGGAAATTATGTTTTATAATGGAAAATTAGTTAACATTTTATTTGAGAAAGAAAAATTTAATCTGTTTTTATAATTTTCTAAGAAAATTGTTTTTGGATGCTAGTAAAAATAGAAAATCAGTTTTAAAAAGTATTTAGTATAAAATTAGTTAAATAAAAAAAATGAAATTTCAATTACATTTTTGGTAGTAAATAATTATAAGATCCAATAGTCAAAATTAAATTTATTGAACCACATTTTCTTAAAAAATTTAATTGCTAAAAATGCCCTGAGCATTGCATCTTAAATATTTTAGTTATCATTTATTATTGATAATTATTGATCATTTTTTTTTCCATTTTTTTAATTGTCTTATATTTTTAAGGTAAATACAAATTCTAAGTCCCTTTCAGAAATTCAAAATTTCATATATGAAATAAATGAAATAAAAAATAATGAAAATCAAAAATATTTCTTCAAAATTCTTTTATAGCAAAAAACAAAAAATCAAATAAAAACAATAATATTTTACGTTCCATGAAATTTTGGTTAGTACACATAAACTTGTCTTAACAACTTCTCATGGGAAATCATTGGAAATTTTAATTGGGGATTTCTATTTTTTATCTATAGAGTTGATTATTAAAAAGCTGAAAAAGAAAAATATGAATATATAAATTTAATTTGGTTTGAACTTTTTGGTGGTAAAAATTTTTTACTAGAAATTATTGGTGGTATCACTATCAAAACTATGAGATGTAAAAGTTACAGATCAAAGTTTTCTTAAGACTACTTTAGAAAATTGTATTCGATTCTAATTATTGTAGTGATTAATAATTTACTTAAGATAGATATTTGTTAGTTTTCGGACATAAGCTTTTACTAACAAGGATGGATCGCACAATGTCTTCAATCCTTAAGAACAAACCCTTTTTGCCTGTCTAATAAATTTTTTACATAATCTTATTATTTACAAAATGATATTTCTGGCTAAAAGTGTAAATATTTAAGAATTATCGATTTTTCTATCACAATTAATTTTAGAAAAATATTGTTAAGTTTTCTTTTGAGAATTTTAACATTAATTTAACGGTCAATATTAATATAAATGTCAAAAAATGTAAAAGTTTTCTTAAAGATTGTAAATTTCATAGAGAATTTCTTACCTTTAAATGCTTCAAGAAAGAATTTAATCCAACTTCTTTATTATTTATTTTAAAATATAAAAATTTTTATATTTTAATTCCATTAAGAATGTAAATAAAACCAAAGAGAAAATAATTAATTAATTAATTTTTTGTTAATTAAACATTTTTATTTAAATTTGAAATAGAATTTCTGATATTTTAATTGAAACTTTTTTTTTTTCATTTTTATAAATAGATATTATATTGAAATATTTGTCTGAAATATTACACAAAACTATTTCAAAAAAACTGTTTTATATATTTATACTTAATTTTTATTTTAAAAATTTTTCATTATAAACTTTTCGTTTTCCTTCTTTCTCAGTTTTGACATTAAAAAGTTAAAAAATGAAAATTTTTATTTTAAAAATTTTTTGTTTTTAAACTTTTTTTTTTTATATAAATATATTTTATGATTTGATTAAAAAGTATTTTTTTTTTTTTTTAATATATTAAAAGTTTTGAAAAATTTGATGATTTTTATTTATGTATATATGTTTGGATCAGTTTATTTATTAGGACTAAATTGTGAAGCTATTTTATTTTTGCAAAAAGGTATACACATTTACAATTACAATTACATTTAATACATATTTTTTTTTTTTGATTTTATAAAATATTTAAAAAAAATATGATTTATTTTTAAAAACTTTTTTTTTTTTGTAAAGAAAAAAATTAATATAAATTACAAAATTTTAAAATTTTCCTTTAAATTATTTTAAATAATGTTCGTTGATTAATTAACGACATCTGGCGTAGATTTATTTATATTTATAAAATCAAAACATAATTTAAAAAAACATCACAGAAAACTTACAATATGTCAATATGATAATGTTGAATCTGTACATAATCGTTGACATTGAAATCGACTTATTTCGAGGTCAGTCTCTTGAGTTCCACCTCCACCAATACTGATTTTTCTTTTTGGTGTACGAAATCTCTTGAAGCACCGAAATAAATTCAAAAATGCTTTACGAAAACCACGATTCATAAAACAATATGTTATTGGATTACAGCATGATGATGAATATGCTAATAATTGTAAAAATGATATACCAGATATACCTAATCCTTTATATACTAATTGTGGATTAAATTGTGATATTGTATTCATAACATATAATGGTGTCCAACATATAAAAAATTCTAATACAACCATAAATAACATTTTAATGACACGCTTTTTATTTTGTAAACTTTTTTCGATGTTTGTTCTGTGAAAAAGGATAATAATAAAAGGATTAATAAAAATAAAAATTATTTAGTATTTTTTTAAAATTTAATTTAAATTTCTGATATTTCTAATAAAATATATTAATATTAAATTTTGTATCAATTTAAACCAATTATAATCGGTCCGACAGAAAAACGATAGTACCAAATTAATGTATGATAAGTTTTGACGTCACTAAATAATTACATTTTTAAGACATTTTTTATTTCTACTTCATTTGTTTTCCGGGTTATTTTAATTAAAATCCTATTTACTAATTTCGTATCATAATTTCTAGTTCAATAATTTTCTAATATCAATTTAAATTTAATAGGAGTATTAAATATCTTATTAAAATTTAATATTTTTTATAATTATTATGGTTGGAATAATTCTAATAAATTTACATCATTAAATTAAAATAAATATATAGAAAATTTCTAGAAAATTCTTACCTTCTTAGACCTTGTTTTCGTCTCGTTGAATATGAAAATTCTTTAATTAAATCAGGATTCTGTAAACAATTTGTATTTGTATATTGTTGACAATTTTTAGCTAAATTATCTTTTGATGTTGTACGATATGATACAAAACTTCGATTACTTGGTGACCCATTTTTATTTATAAATACTTCCATTAAATTATCAGCTAAATAGTTTTTGTGGGCAATAAAAAGGACCAAGAAAATTAAATTGAAATTATTTAGGAAATAAGATTAAAATTTATTTATTTTTTGTTAATTAGAAAAATAAACAAAGTTACGTAAAATATCAATTTGTATAATTAATTTTAATAAGATAAATTATATATAATAGGGGTTTGATAAAGTCTACAAACTTTTTTTTAATATATTTCTCTTCATCATATTACAAATTATAATTTTTCATTTGGTTTAATTGATAGAAAATTGGAAAAAAGATAGCAAAGTTGTCGAAAATAGATAGGAAAGGGAACTAACCATTTCCAGCATTTAATAATAATTCAATAATTTAGCATTCCATTTTTTCATAGCCTAATTAGCTAATTATTTTTCGTTGACTAATTATGGTAGATTGAGGTTAAATTTTCGCTTTTTCGAACCTCTAAATTTTATTATGCTCGTGTAGATCATATTCAATGCTTGTCTTAAAATTTAACTTGGAATATTTAATTTGCAAATTGACAAATATGACCAGGATGCTTACAAATTAAATAGAAGACCTTTAAACCAGTACTTGTGTAAATGTGATATAGCTACATTATTTTGCATTAATATGTTATGCACCACATATATATTACATTTATTTACTATAATAAAGTGGTTGCTACAATTTCTTATATTTCAATTGCAAGGACATAACCATACATTATTTTGTCCCAATTAAAATAAATAATCGAAATAACATAAAAACCATTAAAAATATTTATTAGAAGACCATATAACTAACAAATATCTTAACGTCGTTGTGCAAACCAATAAAAGTCTTAACTGATTTACTCATATTACAAATATATACATATGTATATATATTATGTAACAATATTATTATTAAAATTAATTTCCAATTTCTTATTCCAAATGAAGATAAATAATCTCTCTTCTCTATCTACACGCTACACTATCTATTTTCGCACAACCAAAAGAATTTTCAATATTAAATAAATAATATAAAAATTATTTTTTCCACATTTTCACTTACTTGATTGTGTTGCCTTTGGTATTTTTTCAGCACGCATACCATGCCATAACGTTCTAGATATCAAAGCATATGTTCCACTTAATACCAATACTGGTATTACAAGTAATATAATATCAAGAAATATTGTAAAAACTTTTTCATATGGTTGTAATGCTGGTGGCCAATATTCACGGCATTTGTGATGTCCTAGAAACAAAAACGAATATAAATTAATATACATTATATGGTATAGAATATATTTTATTTATTTATAAAGTTTTACCTAAATATTTAATTGAAAATAAAAAAAAAAAATTATATATTAAATATCTTCTCTTACGTAAAATATAAGACAATTTAATTTCATATTGTTTCTGTTTCAAGATAGAATCATATGGTTAGAAATTAAGAAATTAAGAAAAATTTCTATGGAATTTTTTAATTAATTTAATTGTTTCATTTAAAACAAACATAATAAAATATCTAAAGTTATGTTATTATTTTTCTAAGATTTGGTAAAAACATAAAAGAAAAAAAATCACCAAAAGAAAAAATTTAATTTATCTTCAGAATGTTGTTAGAGTAATTAAATTTTTTTAGGGAGTTCGAAGAATCTTTTTATGTTTTAAAGAATAATAATATTATCATCTCAGAGATCTTTTAGTATATTAGAAACCAAAATATGTTAGTTTAGTACAAATTGAATTAGTCTCTCAGAAAAAACTGTGGTCCTGAAAAAAAGTATTGTTGGCTAGAAGAAAATTCAACCAATTATTTTTTTTGGTTTGTAGCCAATTTAGGAAAGTACTTAGGGATCTTAGGGTACTAAAAGGGGTAAATTTGTTTGAATTAAATCCTTATAATATTGAGTATATCAAATGGCTCTAACAACTTTGTTAAATCGCCTACATACAATCCAAGTAAAATCGTTTTCTATAAGAATTTTCTGTAAATACTTATCTATACTCATTCAACGTCCTCCATTGATAATCATAACATATACTTAATTATATATTATGTACTTATTAAAGAACTTTGGTAATTATAGTCTTTAAGTTCAAACACAAGCCTTAAAAGTCTATATAATAATATATCATGTTGACAATTAACTTATTCTACATGTCACCAGTTGGTCCAATTAATTTACAATAATAATATTTTTAATATAATTTTATATGTTTTTCGAAAATAATTCATGTAATTTTTGTATGTTGTCTATTTACATGGATTTATGAAATATTGTCCAACATGTGTTTCAAAATATATCATTGTAGATATTGTAATTAAATGTATTATTATAATAATTATAATACTTATAGTTAGCCAAAAAAACAAAATTAAAATAATTTCCTATAAGAGAATATATCTTTGACAACACATGTGATTAATTTGCCTCCTATTTAACAACTTTATGACTTTATTGAAAGGATATGCTAAAGAAAAATGTTCAAATGTTGAATTCAAATTAAGTGTATACATAAATTGTTCAAATTTTTGTAATTATCTACAATTATGTATAAGCAAATTTACTTACATTAATAGAAACAATTCTTTTATGATTTTAGTGATTTTCTTTTTTTTTGGTAATAATATATAATCAAAATGTCAATGAAAAATAATTGAATTGTTTATTTACAACTCACAATAATTTTATTTAATATTTTCACCTATAATAATTATAGTATATGTGTAATAATTTACCTTTTGATGTTGGTATAAGTTTACTTAAAAATGCAATTGGTGCCATAAAAAATAAACTTCCAATCCAAATTAATGCTATTAGTTTATATGCATGTTTTAATGTTTGCCATGTTCTTGATCGTAATGGATGACAAATTGCATAATAACGTTCACATGATATGGCAACTAATGTCCATGCTGATACAGATACAGAGCATGCTGTGACACAAATGAAAAAAACCAATTAATTTTACAAGATTAATATTTACAATGATTTTGAACAAATTTTATATTATACGAATATATAGGAAAAATATTCATGTAGTTTTAATTCTATAGAATTTATAAAATCAATTTCGAAAATTTGTAAAATTCAAATTGTGTGAATGCTAAATTAATTTTTAGTAATCCTTAGTGTATTAACACTAGTGAATTATTAATGATGAATACAAAATGATTATAGGATTTAAAATAATATAAATTATTTAAGGATTTAATTATCAACAATTGCGTTTAGTTTTAAGTTTCCAACAATTTTACACTTGGCTGGCACCAGACAAATAACTTCTATAAGTATAAAATATATTTCTTTAAAAAAAATTCTTTGCAAATTCAAATATTCAGCTACTTGAGGAAAAATGGATAATGTGCATTGAAGTACCTATAAATACAATGAAGTGTTTTTTTTTACTGTAGTGTGGACATTTCTTTTTCAAATTGATGAATAGATTTGGCACGTTTTTCTATACTTTTAAAAAAATATTTAAAAAAAAAATCGTTTTATACACGAAATTAGTGAAGTTTCTCAATATAAATTTTTTGTGAATTAAGAATTTCTTTTGTATAATATCAAAAATAATTTGAATGAAACCAAATAAATTGAAAATCAATGAAATTTTTATCATATTTAAGAATAGGAGAATTTTATATCGCAATTTATACTAAAATTTACGAAAAAGAATTGTTAAATTTAAATTAAATTTTGATTAGATATTAAACAGATCTGACGTAAATAATTTTCGAAAAAAAAAATTTGTTCAAAATTTTATAATAAGTTTTTTTTTTTGTTAAAATAAAATAAAATCAAACTTACCTTGTAAATATGGTAAAACTTTACACATAAAATTACCAAATATAAAATCTCTTAATAATGCACCAACTAATGTTGTTGGCATACATAATACACCCAATAATAAATCTGATATTGCTAAATTTAATAAAAATAAATTTGTTATTGTTCTCATACGACGATTTTGTACCAATGTTAATATAACTAAAAAATTTCCAATTATTGCTAATAAAAATATTATAGCATATAATGAGATTTGTAATCTGCCCATATCAGTATTTGTAGTACTACTACTTGTACTTGAACTCGTATTAGATATTGTTGTTGTAACATTTTTATTATTCGTTGTAGTTGAATTTGATATTGATGTAATTGTAAATATATCAGTAACATTTTTATTAATATTTTCAATAATATCATTTGTTAAATTAAATAAATATGTAAATGTACTGTTCGCATTCAATTCTGTAATATTATCAAGTGTTATAAAAGACATAATAATATTGGGAAAATATTTTATTTTGTATATAGATTATTTAATAAATATTTAATTATATATTATTTTTCTGCCTTTTTTTGGTAAAACTTATTGAATCATTTATAATTTACAATTATAATATTTTTGTTTTATATTATTTGGAATTGATTTTTCCATTTATATTCAATATTTTTGGATGTCATGATTTTGAAAATAATGTGATGATAAAATTCTAGAGAAAAAATGAGAAAAATTTTATTAGAATTATTTTGATAAGAATAAGATAAGTATTATGTCAACAATAAAAAAAAAATATTTCTACGATTGAGAATCAATAAATTATTTATTAGTTTGTTATATTATTAGATTATATGGTATATCATTTTGTGGAGAGGCAGAGAGGACACGTGGAAAAGTTATTTATTTACAAGAATAATTTAAAAAGTTTATTTGGACATTTCTCGAGACAAACCTTTTTCATTCATCATCAAAATTGACATGATATAATGATTAAATATTTGTATATCTTATTGGAATTGAATGAGATGGACAAAACACTTTTAAACATAAACAATTAAAACGAAATATTTCTTGCAATATATATTACGTATCGTAAGTCAAGTATATTAAATTTCATTATACTCTATGTATACATCTTAGAGTACCATTGAAGTAAAAATGTACAAAAGAAAAAAAAATGCTATGTAACTCAAATATACAACCTTTAGACACGACTCTTCAAAGTTCAAGGATACCTCTAGAAATGATGTCACCTCTTTCACCACTCATTTTTTCATTCTACACAAACAACAAAAAATATTTAAAATAAAATTAACATAAATAATGTCCTTAACTTTCTAAAAATTCCTTCTCATTTGTTATGATTTTTACCATTTCTAAAAATTCTAATTTAAATTATTATATTCACAAGAATTTATCAAAACAATTTATTATGTTTCTCTACTTTATCTTATATATTTTCCAAAAAACATTCTTTTTCCATAATTTAATTTTAATTGTAAATTTTTCCACCCTTCCATATTTTTTCCACCATTCCGAAGAATATATTAATAAGTAAAAAGTCATGCACCATAATAAATAATACAATAGGCTCGAATATCCTTAAAAAAAATATAAAAAAAAAAAAAAACAAACAAAAATTATTTTTTTTTTTTTGAATAATGAAATTTATTTTCTGACATTAATTCCCATGGCCCCAATTCTCTTGATAATATTAACATAATATCTAAGAATCGACCTAAAAAAGAAAAATGGCAGTATATTAATTGAGAAAGAATAAAAATCTTTATTTTTTATTCATTATTTTTCTTTGCCACAAAAAGAAAATAGAAAATTTAATTTGAAAGGAAAGCAAAACGAAAAATTTTGTTTTCTTTAATTTGGCTAAGATGAATTGCCATAGAAAATTCTGTGATGCCGAAAATTCATCAGAAAAATTGAAAACATTTTGTTGTGTTAATATTAAATTTGTAATGGGAATTTAAAGGTCTGTTAATAATTATATATTGACTGTCGGAAAATTGTGTTAAAAGTCTGAAAAATTCCAAAATGGAATATAGTATATTTTAATCTGCCAGTTGTTTTAGGACTTAAATGTCTTTTGAGTTTTACTAATGAAGAAATTAAATAATTTAAATGCCCCAGAAAATAGACTTTACAGAAACTTTCCTCTATTTTTGTTTACACCAAAAATTAAATATCAAAAAAAGTTTTCGCACAATAATAAACCTCAGACTGTTAACATGACGACGAACATTTTTAATTTTTCTTATATTGAAAAACGAAATTAAGATTTTAATTAGGAATATATACAACTTTGTAGGCGTTTATTATTAAATCCTCCTGCAAAACTTTTAGATGCTGCCCCGAAAAATCTATGGTAAACAATAATACAATAAAAATGGGGAGTAACAATATAATACAAACATAAAATAAGAAGAATATTTTCACTGCCGGCAGGTTTAAAAGGACATTAAAATGGCAATAACCTTTTTCTTTTCTTTTTAGACCTTGAACAATAAATGTCAAGGATTAGAGACATTTTCCAATTCCAATACAACAGAAAAGAAATATGTGTTAACGACGGTTGAAAATGTTGAATAAGAAATTATGGTATATTAAATAATTCGTGCAGAGAATATGAAAAGAAAATCATAAAGAAAATATTGTGATAATCATTTATATAGAAATTATTTACAATAATAAAATTATGGCAATTATTTATATATGATTAAAATGTTGTTAAATTAAAATACTCGAAAATATTAAATGAATTATGATATTCAATTTGAAACTAAATTGGAGTGAAATAAATTTATCAAGTATGTACTATTAACTTTTTCATAAAATGGGAAATTAACTAAAAATTTTTTTAATTTTTATTAAAGTAGAAAATATCAAATAATTTCTGTCAGCTATTACAAAACTCTCTGAAATAAATTAATTGTGAAAAGTCCTTAACAAAAAATTTCCACTTTTCAATAATTTTTATTGCCATTATACATATAGGAATATTATATAAAATACGAATTGACTTTTGGATTATAGATTAGATTTATTTAACAATATTGTTGACAGAAATTCTTTACATTTTTCGAAAAGTCTTTTCTTATCTTATGTAAAAGTCATTGACTTTAAACTTTTTGAACTCTTACGAACTCTTTGTTATACATATATATTTAAAATTATTATAAATGTTTTTAAATTTTCGGCAATTATTTAAATATAAATTTTAAAAGAATTTTGTTGTATAAATATTTTCAAATCTATTTAATTAATTAAAAGTTTATTTGAACTATTTCAAAGTTTAGTAAGTTAGAAATGATATTTTTTTTTTTGGTTTAATTTAATTTAGAAGATTTTGTTTTGAAGTAATTTGCAAAATCAACTGAAAAATTTTTAATATTATCAAATTGGAAATTATAAAACTTAAACAATGTTTTAATTTAACTTATTAAACCTTAAAGAGTCCTTTTTTAAATTTCGAATGACTATAAATATAAATTTCTACTAGAAAAGAAAAGTTTAATATAAGAAATTATCTACCCAAAAATTAATATAACTTTACTTATCCTAAAATACTTTATTATTCTACAAAGTTTTAAACATTAATTGGACTTTTTCTATACTCTTGAATATTTTAGTTAATAATTAATTTGACAATATTTGGTTTAGAACATTATTAAGGAAAAAGTTAGAATATTTAACAAGTGACTATGAACCAAAAACTTTGGTATAACCTTTGAGTATATAACTTATTAATTTTCTTTAAAATTAAGTTTACTTAAACGTTTTAAAAAACTGCGAAGTTTTATAAAACATTAAATTATTTTAAAAAAAAAACGTTTTAATAGGAATTAGTTTCAATTTATTAAAATGTACTTTAGTAATTTGCAAGGTATGTAATCTTGAAAATGGTACTGATGAGTACGATTCTAGTTTGACTTAACAACCCGAAGTGGGTCGAAGCCTACCTTGTAAATGTATTCGGGACCTAGTAATTTTTATATGGGTTTCTAACCATAGCGACCTGACCGCTATAGCAGAGAAAACTATTTATTGCAACAAGCTAATGTCTTTGTAATCAGTCAATTGTTGTTGTTGTCAACAATTGGACTCGATCAATAGCATTTTTCCCAGTTTTTACATTGCTGTATATTTTATTACTTGTACTGGTACTCATTTAAACCTGAGTGAACTCAGAACGACATTAATAAATACCTCAACCAGGAATTTTAAATTAGTTCAATTTAATTATAGACACCAATTATTTATAGTAGTTTTCAAATTCAAATTATGTACTACGAATTTAGTTTTTTTTATGAATAAATTTGTCAAAAATTCTATTTACGGTAAATAGTTTCTTTTTAATATATGATTTTCAGTTTATATACCAAAATATTAATTAATTTATAAAATTCATTATTTAATTAATTGTATGTATATAATATTTTCCAATTACGTTTTCGAAAGGTATATAGAAAAGATTTAAAGCAAAAATTATGTATAACTAGATGGATGTTTTCATATATCTGGCTATATATGAAAATTCAATTTCTATATTATAAATTGTAGTACCCCATTCACTCAAATTATTATTTTTACTCAAATTCTATTGAGTTATTTATGACAAATGACTTAAAAACCAACAATCAACGTGCGTTTATTTTCGTTAGAGAATTTTTTTTATTTTCAAAGCAATAATTCATTTCATATAAAAAAACGGTTTTTTTTTGTTTTTTCTTCGCACATATGATTGTATTGCATAATCTTATAAATAGTTTTGTTGGTATTCGCACATTTGAAAATTTTCTAATTCATAAATAAATTCTAATTTTCAATTTTTAGCTAAAGGAAATATAGTTTCTTCTATATTTGAAGAATAGAACAGAATATTTGAAGAATAGGCATTTGGGTATTTTTGGTAATATCGATTAAACAAATGCATGCAGGAATAGTGCATGATTATTAGTAGTTTTTAAAGGGAATTAAACATGTTTAGAAATATATTAATCTTTTCTAAATTGAATTAATAAATTTTTCATTTCAATTCACATTTTTTCAAACTAAATTAAAGCTAACCAAATTTTAAAATATAGTTTTAAAATTTATGAATATAATATTGTATAATCAGAAAATATTATTAATTTATTGATTTGTGAAATATATTGTATAATCAGGAAATATTCCATGCATTTTTTAATCGATATTACCAAAAATACCCAAATGCCTGTGCTATTCTTCAAATATAGAAGAAACTATATTTCCTTTAGCTAAAAATTGAAAATTAGAATTTATTTATGAATTAGAAAATTTTCAAATGTGCGAATACCAACAAAACTATTTATAAGATTATGCAATACAATCATATGTGCGAAGAAAAAACAAAAAAAAACCGTTTTTTTATATGAAATGAATTATTGCTTTGAAAATAAAAAAAATTCTCTAACGAAAATAAACGCACGTTGATTGTTGGTTTTTAAGTCATTGGTCATAAATAACTCAATAGAATTTGAGTAAGAATAATAATTTGAGTGAATGGGGTACTACAATTTATAATATAGAAATTGAATTTTCATATATAGCCAGATATATGAAAACATCCATCTAGTTATACATAATTTTTGTTTAAAGTAATGTACGAAATATTATCGTAATAATAATTTGAATATCGGCTATTCAAATATGTTTATGGAAAAACTACAATAATAAAGTACCTCATATATTATTTCATAAGTCAAATGATTAATTTATATTTTAATATGATCAAATATTTTACATCAATAATTCTACTACCCACAGTTTTACATCAATAATTCTACTACGCACAATCTATATAATTCCAAACAATCAATTAAAGTCAGTATATAAAATCAGTGTATTTCCATGTTTGTGAGTCGATAATTTCAAATTCTATATACCTACATAATTCCGACTTAAAAAAAATATATTGTCAAACGAACGAAAATGTTTATCTTTATTTATATACATATATTAAAATTATACCTTTCCCTACTATGACAAATAAATTACTTTAATAATAACACCTGGACCTGGAGGGTGTAAAACCTGATAAAAAACAAAAATTAAGTAAATATTTTGATATTACTATAATATTTTTGTTGGTTTATAAATACTATGGTAACGCAATATTTTTCAAAGATGTTTTCCTAGATATTCAGTATATTTTTTTGTAGTTACGGATAAAATTGAACTTATAACAACATTACTTTATGAAAATTAATTTCTAATAATGAAATAAAATTAAATTGGATGATAAAAAAGAACTGTAATGGAATCATGGTAATTTAATATAAAATGACAATGTACTGTAAAATATCCTAAATATTATCGACTATGAAAAGTTAATCGGCTTATATTGCCCATAAAATTAAATTTTCAAAACATACTTAAAAATTCAAATAGATTCAAATCTTTAACCGTAGAGGTACACAAGTCGCTATTAGGAAATTTAATGAAATTATTGCTTTAAAGTTAAATTTACAATTACTTTTTTTGGAGAATATAGACAGGAAAAATTTACAAACTGATATTTTATGAAAATTTAGATAATTTTAAATAGTAATTTAATAGCTTATTTTAACAAATGATTTTAAAAATCAAAAATTTATTTATTTTCAAAAATAAATGAATTTAAAATTAATTTATTTCAATCAAAAATTTAACTAAATTGTCAAAATTTATACTAGGTCCAGAGCAGATAAAATTTCGGCGCCTTCTTGTGGTGAATAAAACTTATATGTACTTGAAAATGTAATTTTACATCTTTTTTCAGTTTATCAATTCATAAATATTAATTTCACAATAGAAATTTTTAATACATATATATTTTGTGTTTAAAAAAATCTTGAAATTTATATTTAAATATTTATATGCTTCAAAGAATCTGGAATTCAATTTACAAAATTAACCACACAAACTTTAAAAAAATGTTCAAAATATTCTTCAATATCCTTAAAATATTATTCAAATTCTTTTAAACAATATCAAATCGTTTGACCGTATAATTTTTGATTAAAATCCAATAAAAAAAGGATAAACAAATCAGAACAAAAATGTATTAAAATATTTCTTTTATTGTGGTTATAATATAATTTTCGAAATATTTAACTTTAAATTTCATATAAAAGAGACGAATAAGGACCATTAATTTTAATCTTTAAGGACGAACTATATAATTTTATTGAAAATATCATAAAAAAGTTTAAATTTATCATTAAGAAATTCTTGTCACTTCTACTTCACATTGTCCTTAGTATTGAAATTCTATAAGTAGATAAGTAGATAATTTAAATTGATAAAAATGCTGACATGACACTCAGCTCAGCAGGAAGTTTTATTTGCTAATATGTCACTCAGCATGATATACGGTTTGTGATTGTTTTTACCGCCCACTTATAAATGATCCTGGGAAAATAATATCGATTATTCAGGTGTAGAGATAAAAGCTTTTAAAATATTTAATATGTAAATTGCTCAAATATATAAATTGATCACTAATTATAAAGTATATGTTACCTATAATTTTTGCATGCAATATTAAATATTATGAGAGGTTAAAAGTATATGTTAAATTATTGATTTTTCTTCTGAATATTAAATATAAATTTTGATGAAGTCATGAAGTAGATACGTTTAAGGTTTTGGTAATCGTAATAATTGAATGTGGTTTTAAAGGTGGTCGGAATTAGAAAATTTTTGCAATCAGAAAATTGAAAATTAGATTTTAGTTTGTATAAGGAGAACGGAGTTTATGAAGTTATGAGTTTTGTAGAAAGTAGAAGTCTATTTACATAGTTCATAGATTTATCTAAATAAAATTAGTAATCAGATATATTTGGAATAAATATTTAAAAATAAATTTCTAAAAAACTTAAATATCATACTATGAGTGCACTAATCCACCAAACTAATGGAGATCCAAACAAATTATTTGAAATTTAATATAACAACTATGCCAAATAATTTAATATACTATTATTTACCCAGTTACTATATTTATTATTTCAAGAATTATTTCAAGTCAAATACTTAATTATTATTAATTTACAGATTATTATTACAATTAAAATGCGGATATTTTATACCAAAAATATTCAATTAATAATAATTACTCTGCGAAAAATGACTGGGTAATTGTGATATACAGGAGGGATTTTGAATTAAGGATCTTTCTCTTCATTATTGCGAGTGTCATATTAAAAAAGGATTGTTTTTATAATAATTATTTTGTTTTATAAAATTATATAAATAAATCAATTTTGTTAAAACAATTTAATTAATTATCATTAATTAGCATATCGTGCAGGATATTTATATAACGATGGTATAATTATAGTAAAAAGTATAATGAACTTTTAAATTAATTTGTTGTTTCCGGAACATAATTAAAATTCCAAAAAATTCAACATTTTAATAAGGTTTTTTGTTTTAAATTTGTTTATGGTAGAAAATGATCATCAATTTATATCAGTTATGAAATTGCTATACACAAATTTTGATATCTTTGTGCCTGATATTTTATTAAATTTTTAAATAATTCTAAGCTTAATGAAAACTTGAAACTTTTTATCGATTTAAGAAAAATATAGAAATCGTAGTAATAAATATTTTATATAATAAATAATAAGTTAAAGTCAAATACCAAGAACACGTAATTTTCCTAAATTCCAATAATATTTATAAGTTATTTCTTGTCAATTGTATTTGGGTTTTAGTACGAAATTTTTCCATTTCTGTTTGAATTCATTGGAGACATAATATCCTTTTAATTTCACAATAAGAAAGAAAAACCTAAATACAATTAATAATAATAATACGTGTTTGGAAATGTGTCAATTAAGATAAACAAATATAGAATATTATCAATTATTTAAAAGATAATATAAAAGAGATAATTTGAGGAGAATGTTATATTATCAATTCAGGATAATTTAAATACGTTTGGAAATTTTCTTCAGAAATTTTCGTCATCTTATATTAAAATAAAAGCTATACCACAAATTAATTGTAATTTAAATTTAAATTTAAATTTTTATATTGATTTTTGAGAATTTTTATTTCCTTTTTGAGAGAACGTTTAGCACTTCCAGGATGGACTCACAAAATGGCCAGATATGCACAATATTATGGAATTTTTTATTAATTGTAATTTTCTTTTAATAAAAATAATTTATTATTTCTGAATCATGGCAACTAAAGATAGGTATCGGGGCCATAGAGTCATGGTAACCATTTATATAATTATAATAAAAGTTTCACCACTACAACGCCATTGATTTAATTATTATATTAAATAATTTTTCATATTAATTTTTAATAATGTTTTTGTTTATTTTGTTATCTCGAGTTAATTAGCAATAAATGGTCACACAAAAACATGTTAAAACATTATTTACAGTGAGTAATTTAATATTTAATTAGCAATATATTTACTTGTACAATATAAATTTATGCTTTGATAAATACATTAATTTTAAATATATATTGTCTGTTCTACTAAACTATATAGAACAATTAAATCTTGTTTGAATTGTATCCTTATTTGAATTGGTATCCTTTATATGTATAATTTCAGCATAATAGAAAAATTATTAAGGTGGTACCGTACAACAAAAGATTCTTTATGTTTTATGCTCATTAGGTTCTATTTTCATAAATAATAATTATGTTTATTTAAATCGTTATTTTTTCAATTCCTTTAGATGCATATGCAATAATGTACTGGAAATAAAATACTTAAACTTTATACATTCAAAGAGATAATGATTTGAATTCTTTGTATTGGGCAAACTATCATTACAAAAATATTATGGCAATTATTTTTAGCAAAAAAATTTATGATGGTTTTAGGGAAAAACTATACAAGAGAGAAAGCAACATAAATATCTTTGCTATTTAAATATTTTAATTTGTTTTCTTAACAAAAAATTATTTTTAGTCATAATTAGAAATATTTCCGAAAGTCTTGAAAATTTTGTAGCACTCAACAAATTAAAAATTAATTTGTAATTTTATTTTAATAATGAACAATTTGAAGAAACTACAAAACGAGAAATAGTCACATGAAAGATTTGTTATAAAGTTAAGTCATGTTCAGATAAATTACATAGTTTTTCGAAAAAAAAAAATATTTAGTTAGTTCTTAAAATTCAATGTCCAGCACTGTCAAAATCGAACTAATAAAATGTTTAAAAAACATAGGATGTGATAAATTTAAATTCACAAACAAATATTATAGTAAACCAAAACAGGGATCCAGCAGTGATACATAATTATTTAAATTTGATTATTTAATTTTAAAATATAAATTTACCTTTGTTTACCTAGTCAATTATATCCTTTTTGTTAGTATCCAATTTTAGTTAAGTTAGTTTTACTTCAAAAATATTTACATATAAAATAATTTATTTTTTAAATATTATATGATTCATCTTAAATTACACTATAATAATTATAATTTATTATCAAATATTGTTGAAATTTTTTTTTTTTGAAAATATTAAATATTATAAATAAAATAATTTATATTATTCATTTTGCTTTGTGTTAATCACAAAATCTTAGTTCTTAATTTTTAACTTAATTTTATATTTTAATTAATTATGAATAAAATAATGAAATTATCTTAAAATTCTTATAGTTTTTTTAGAAACCATTTTTTTATATATAAATTATAATTAAATCACTATATGTATCAATATATTTCATTCACTACTAATAATAATAAACTACATGTTTTTTTTTATAATCCGCTAAGCAAATATTTTCCATGTCTGAACTGTTTGGCAAGGACGTAAGTACTGAATTTTGCAAAATGAATTTTTTTCTATTTAGATGCTCTATATATCCTACGACCTTCATATTCTTGTGAATGAATTTAGAAATTTTAGAATAATTTTTAAATGCCATATCCATTATTAAAACCCAAATACAAAACGAACAATACGAAAATGGAAATGGAAACAAGAAAGAATTTTAACGAATTCCAAATTTAAAAAGGATTTTATATCAAAAGGGGAACGAAATATATATTTTTTTTTATTATATTTTAGGAAAACTATTATACATGAAGAAATGCGCAGGACGAATTAAAAAAATATCTCCTCTATTCTGTATATTTGTTTGAATTAACAGATGGATTGATAAATTGAAAGGAAGGATATTTAAAAATTGCATTTATTATTTATTGTCGATCAGGATGCAAAAATTTAAATTCAAATTAATACGGAAACGGATTTTGTATTTTAGGGGGTTTTTTAAGGTAAGTTTAATCAAATTTAAATATCTAAATCTAAAATATTACAGTTAGGAAAAATGATATATTGATGTTCAATATGATAGTATACAAGACTATTAGGAGAAATGTGTGTATAATAAAATGCTGACGACAAAACTGTGTGATTCAAAACTGTGCAGTTATTTATAGTTAAATGCATAATTGTTTAAAAATTTTGGTGTTGAACGAGAAGAAAATGAAAAACTAAAATATTTAAAAAAAGAAATTAAATTTCTAATAACTTTAATAATTGAAGATAAAAAATACAAAAATATTAGCTTGACATTTCGTCAAATTTCACAGAAAATAATCAATTTTTTAATATTTTTGTTGGCAAAATTTTAAATAAACAAATTTACTGCTTCAAAATATAATTTAAATATTCAAAATTAACAAAAGTTGCAATGTTAATTTTCCAAAAGAAAAATTATTAGATTTAGATTTATCTGAAGTTTACAAGTCTACAAAGTTTTTACTAATTTATCTTTTGTCTGGTTTACTAAAAAAATAAATTGAATCTAATTTACATTTAAAATAAATTATTCAATTTTTTTTATAATTTTAAAATTCAATTGTACAAAATTATTTGGCACTTGAAGATGGAATTTTTTTTTAAAGAATTAAAAACTCATAATTACAGAAAATTTTGAACGTCTTCTTGGATGATTTTTGTAAAATTGAAATGTCAATAACAATTTTTTGTCATTGATAGATTACCAATTCATAAATCAGATATTCAAATTGTCGTGCCTGTGACTCCTGTGTTATACTAAAAAAAGGAAGTGAAAATTACGCATATGGATAAAATGTGAAAAGGATTTAATATAATTTTATCCTATTGAACAATTTTGTGAAAAGGTTATTGATTTGGAAATTGTATTTAACAAGGAGGAAAAACTTCTACATTTTAACATAAATTTTAGTTTTGGTTGTGCGTAGCAAATAGAGAAAAAAAATTAAAATTCTAAAAAAAAAAACGATTTATTGTATATTGAACCCTTTTTTTCCATCAAAATTGGACAAAATGATATTTAGGATAACCAAAGATGTTTTATTATAGTTTCTAGTTCAGTTGTGATCACCAGAAGCTGCAAATTTATTAAAAAAAATTTTTTTATGATTTATGGAATGTTGAAAAAACTAAGTTTTTTATGTATAAAAGTTGAAAGTAGAGGAAAACTTTTTAATATGTACAAGCTATTTTTTTATATACCATAGATGTCTATAAAAAAAAACAAACTGATGTCTGTACTGAAAATGATGAATGGCGTAGTCATAAAAAGGATAAGAAATATATTGTTATTATAATAAAAATTCCTTATCAGTTTTGTATAATTTTATATATATTCTTTACAATTTGGTTCTTGCTGTTGATATATTTATACCAAGTAATAAAAATAAAACCATATTTTTTATGTAACCAAATACTCTTAAGAAATTACAAATTTTTTCAATAATTTACGCTGTAAAATTATTAATATAAATTGAAACTGTAATATAAATTCTACTTTAAAATTAAATTTTTATGTTGATTCTCTTCGTTTCACTTAATTATTTAGTATCTTATTATAATTGTTTTAATAATTTTCGTTAACGAAAATGAATAAATATGAATATCAACTAAATTGTTAGTCAGTTTAATCATTTCAAAATTTATTGTTGAACAAATTAAAATATAGGAAATGAAATTCAAATTTTGTTTTAATGAACAACTATATCTTGTCAAAGATTTATCTTGTACGTGATCTAATCTCCATAAACTTTTTGGCATCATTAATCTAATTAATTGACGTATCCTTGAATAAAAGTATAATTTGTTAATCATAGAGCTGTTCAAAAACCATAAAGACACAGTTCTGAATAACAAATGAGTATACAGTGTGAAGTTTCTAAATATAAAGTAGATTAAATTGTATCATCAGTTTGTTTTTTTTTTTTTTTGCTTATACTTTTTTATAACAATTTCGTTAATATTTTTTGGTTATGAATAAATCTAAAATGTATAAAAGTTAAACATGTTTTTCTTCAATAATTTCATCAAGTTAATTAAGTAGTAAATCACAGTATTTATTCGATCATTTATTTATAGTATAGTTTTATCTTTTATGAATGTTTTCATAAAATATTTATTCGTTTCTGAAAAGTTTTCTAATAAATTATGAACTTTAAAAATACAAATTTGAACAGAAAATGCTTAAGATAAACAAAAAATTGTAGAATTATTTTATATGACTTTTTTTCGCAGCAGATTTATTATAGCTCTTCTTTTCCTAGTGTTTAGAGTTCCAGTCTATATAAGATAAGTAAACAGAGAGCATATTGAATTTGATATAAAAAAATTACCAATAAATTAACTAATTGTTTACACGTTATAATGAAATTTATTTAAACTTATTTATGAAAAAGAAAATTTATTTGAAATAATTTAATATCCCTTCGAATTACAAATTATGCATTATTTTCATTCTTATTTATTTAGATTAGATTATTTTTCACAAAAAATTATAATAAAAATGCAGACAAATTGAAATTCTACCATTAATAAATTAATTGAATTATACAAGAAAATAATATCTTTTAAAAGAATATGTCAAAAATGTCTTAAATTGCAGAATCTGAAATGTTGAAAATCTACAAAATGAATTTATGTTATATTTTATAAATTCAAAACTCCATCCGAATCCAACTATACAATTTATAAATATTAAGGATTTATAAATAAGTTAAAGAAATGTTTATTGTAACCAAAATTTATTTATCCTCACGCAGTTGGAGTAAAAATATTTAATTAAATAATATTTTTGCATAAATTCAGACAAAAATAATGTAAAAGTTATGTCTCAAGTTTTCAAATAAGTTAAAACTTTTTATTAAAGAAAAACTCTAATTCTCTAATTTTATAATTATGGATAATTGAAGTTGTTCTCTAGTTTCAATTAACATAAAAATATGTACCTATATATAAAATCATAGAAAGAATATTTAATGAAAAGATAATTAGGAATTAGGAGCAGGTAAATCTTTTTTGAATATTAAAATAAATAATTAATATTAATAATTATATTTTTAATATAATTTCTTTTTTTTAATATTGTATGTCTACATATATATAGAAACTATTTTATTGCTAAGTTCTTTAATTAATTAATATCTGTTCTTAGTAAAGAAAGTTTTTTGAGAAATATAAAACTTATTTTTATAAAAGTGATAAAAGGAGGACTAATTATATAGTTCTTAATTAGATTTTAAGTTTCGTTTTTTTTTATAAAGAATTTCTATAAAATATAAAGAAAAATATCTACATTAAATTTTTATAATAAAAAATGTAGACAAATAAATTTTTATAAGAACAATTTTCCTCATAAGACTTTTCTATAATTCATTTTGAAATTTTATCATAAATTATATTTCATTGAATATTTTATAGACCATAAATTCCTTTTAAGTTTAATAAATATCTTTAAATTTACCTTGAAAATCCCAAGACTTAAATTATCAATATTTTCGTTTCAAATTTCTTTCGATTGAAATTTTTTTTTCCATCAATTTCTTCAACTGAAAAAAAAAATTATATAAAAAATATATCGAAATTACAAAATTTATATGCGACATTTTATCTCACTTATTAAATGTGCGGTTGCAGATATAATCTTGAAAATTTGAAAAAAAAAATTCCAAGTCTTAAATTTCAATTTTTTTTTTAAAATAAAAAAATATTGTCACCTCAATAAAATGTCTACATATTAACCATAGCATAATTTATAAAATTTACCATAATATTTTTCTAACACAATCAATTTTTTTTTATACTTTAATAATAAATTTAATTTTCTCAAACTTTTAGAGAAAAAAAAATATAACAATTTATATTTGAGAAAATTAATTTATAATATTTCTTTTAAAAATGATTATTTGAGTTTCAAGAATTTTCTTTACTTCTTAGAACATAATTTTTGGGAATATAATAAATTTTATGACAAAATAAGCAAAAAAAAAAAGAAAGCGCTAGGGATAAATTATGATCGAAAACTTTTTAACAACATCCTTTAAAAAACAATGAAAAATTATAAATTCAAATCAAAAATCTTTTTCTTTTTTTTTTTTTCCTATATTTACTATAATAATAAAAAATAATTTATTGGAAAAAGTTTATGATGAATAACAAAACTTTTATTGAAATAAATAAAAAGGTTACGCCTGGCATTCGTTCAATTAAAATTACAATAAACAAAAAAAATTAAATAAAATATTCGAAATAAAAAATATATTGATTAATTTTTTCCAATTTTTGCTCTTTTGGGAAAATTCTTTTCTGTTTATTTAATTAAATTAATTGAAGTGAGAATTTTCTTTATAAAAATATTGAAATTTTTAGGCAATTTTTATTTGTAAATAATTAGTGAAATAAAATTGATTTGCTCTTCAAAATTTATTTCACTAATTATTTCTCTGTTACGCTGGTCATTCTCTTGTAAAAAGGACAATATTTCAATTTTATACTACAATATTATACTTTTAATTTTTTAGTACCTGTGATTTTTCTAATTCTTTCATTAATTCTAGGATTTAAATTTATCTAAATATTAAGAAATTTAAATTAATTACATTAGTATTATAAATCAAACAGTTTTTGTCTGAATTTTATATTTCTCTTTTCATATATTTTATTCCACTTTTTCCCTAAGAACCATAAAGGATAATTTATTATAATTTGACATACCGAAAATAAGATTTTCCGATAAAAAAGCTAAAAATATATTTTAATAATCCATTCACATTATTCATTTACCTTTTAAAGTATGTACATACTTAAGTTCTTAAATGTCATTACTATAAAATCCAATCGAAGAATTCTGGCGTTGTCCATATAAGCCTGATACCAAACTCAAACAATTTCCTTAAAAATTGTAAAATTCATGTCTAGCTAAATTAAATATTTTATCTAGCTTAAAAAAATTATCATATAGAAATTATTTAAAATATGTAAATATATTTAAATTTTTATGATTTTACATGGAAAAACAAATATTTCTTTTCCTCACCAACATCTGTGTCTGTGTGGACTTTTAAAATTTAATTCGCATCTACATTATATGTATAAATGAATTTTATAAGCATAAATTATTTTATATAATATGATTATTATAAATAATGTTACATAAACAATATACATTACAGAATATACTAATAATTATATTCCTGTTTGTCCATTTTTATTTATGAAAAATATACATAAAATAATTTATAATGAAAGGATACTGTAACCATAAAAAGTAAATAAACATTAATATGTATATATATAAAAATATCAAATGGCAAAATTAAAATTCAATGTCCTTTAATTATATTGAAGAGTTTTTCGTTCTAAATTAAATTTCATTCTGAATTTTAATAACATATCTTTCAAAAATTATTATTTTTTTTATTAACATATCATCCTTTTTTCTCATGTTTCAAAAATATGTTTATATAACATTGTAACTTTATTTTTAAATAAATAAAAAAACAAAGATGTCCTTAATAAACACGTAAATAGTATAGTGTAATAAATAAATTTTATTATAAAATATAATATTACGTTTTTCCTTGTTTAACATTATGAATTAGAATTAATGTAATGTATTCGTTTCGCTGGAAATATTATTGTTTTTTTTTTTGGTTATATCAGAAAAAAAAAAATTCATGTTGATGTTTGGTCATTTTTTTTTTCTTATTGTGGTGGTATATTTGAATTTTCTTTTTCTTTTTTATGTATATGATTTATTGTCTCCCTTTTTTTCCTTGACAATAATCCTGATAAATTAACTGTAATAGTTTTGGGGTTCTTTATTTTTATGTATAATTTTCGTTATGGGTTTTTTTTTAGATGTATTCTTTGGGTTACTCTATGTGGTATATAATAAATTATAAGTACACAATATAAGTCCTGAATGAAAGGACGTTTTAATGGAAAAAGTGAATGAATTTCTTCTTTTTTGTTTATAGCTTCAAAATGGCGTTCCACATACTAAATTATAAAATATAATAATAAATCTAAAATATCTTGTATACATTTTATAATGTGATTCGTAAAAAGTGAATTATTAAAATGTTATCGGAATATTATATACGGCTTTGGTCATAGTCTACCTTTCAGGTTTCTAGGCTTACTAATGGTAACATCGAAAAAACAACAAGTGAAACTAAAAATGGAATTTATGTCGTATGTAAGCATAGAGTAACATAATAATGATACAACATAAAAGCTTTGACAAAAAAATTAATGATAAAATCAAATTTAAATAAAACCATACTTTTTTTTCTCCAGTAAAAACTGAAATTTTATTGACGTCAATAATAAATATACAAATTATATTTATTTTGCTGATTTGGTTTATAGTAAAAATGACAACATAAAAAGGATATTTTACTTATATGTTGATTATTTATCCTTACTCATTGTGAATACAACAATTTTACACATTTAAAGGTTCGTTGTTATAGCCATACAAAACATAAAGTACATAAATTTACTTTTATATTATTGTAAATACTCAACATATTATATAAATCATTTAATGACCAAAGTAATTTCAAATTATATTAGCAACCTTGTGAAAAGCAGTATATTTTTATAATAATCATTGGTCGTTAAGTAATTGCGTTGAGGATGTATTAAACAGAAAATGGTAACAAAAATATACAAGCTAAAGCATTTTTACTAACTTCTATAAGCGTTAATTATAATTTATGAATTCACGATGAGTAATGATATATAATGTAATAATGAAATACGATAATGATTTCACTATTATTATTTTGGTAATTAAAAAAAATTAAAATGGAATTGTAAAATTATGAATAGTGAACAATATTTTTTTAATATAAGACCAATTAAATTAAAGATTTTTTCAAGTTTTTAGTCAATATCATAGATTCATTTTAATCCTTTAATTTTATATTAATTTCGTTGGTCATACTTTTAAGTGTAATGCTTAGATTTTAGTTATGAATAATTAGTTTTCTAATAAAAGATTCGTATTTCCTTGAAATTGTGATTCTAAAAATACAAAAAATGGAAAATATTATTTTTTGGTCCCTGATGATCAGGTAATTTAAGCATATCTGTTAATTAAATATTAATTAAATATAATTTGTTAAATTTTAATTAACTATTTTACGAATGACAATAAATTTATTAAAATTCAGTAAATTGTTAATGAAGTTTATTTTTTTATTTTAACTTATTTAATTTATATATCTTAAAAATTGGGTTCCATCATTTAGTCTCTGGGCATGATAGCATTGACAAGAAAAATTATAGTCATTTTACATTTCAAGTGAATATTTTTAGATACAAGTCGTACTTGTGATTTTTTTTTTAAATCAAATTCGTCTCTAAGTTATGTTACCATTTAATAATTTAACAGTAGCGGAATCACATAAAGTGATTTGTGACTGTCAACTCTATCACATCTTACAATTTTTCATAGAAATTTCTTTGCAATATTATAATATGTGATATAGTATCACAAATCACTTTAATATGTAAATTCCACTACAGTTTTTACAACAAATATTTTTAATTTTTATTAATTAATATTATAATTTAATTGATATTTTATATATATCATGGAATCTTTTTAATTATTATAAATTGTAACATAAACTAAGAAAGCGAAATTGACTTCAAAAAACTTCCTTGGTAATTATATATATTTTTTTCCTTTAAGAAATTCTACAATTTTATATATACTTCCGTATATTTTTTTTAAAAAATTCAATAATACCTTTTCTTATTTAAATCAGAAAACGTGCCAGAAAAATCCTAAAATAGCCAACAAATAATATTAAATCCAATTTAAAAATCTATTAATTTATATAAAAAAAAAAATTCTTTTATGGATGTTCAAAATTTATAAATGTCAATAATAACAAAAACAAAAACATGTGTAGCATAAAATTTCATGCACAAGTCGAAACAAAGTTACGTCAACAAAAACTTTTTGGTAAAATTTTCTTATGTTTTTTTTTTCTTCAAAAAATCAAATTTTATATTTTCAAAAAAAAAAAAGAAACTTATTATCCGGAATTTATTGATAAAGGTAAATTCCGGTAATAAAACTGTTTTTTATATCTTGTTATTATTTTTTGTTACATAAAATTTTATTATTTTGTGGCATTGGTATATTATAATTCTATTTTTTTTTTTTGAAAGGTAAACAGTTTACGGATAATAACCATTACGTCAGAGAAAATATTTAAAAAAAATATGAAAGTGTATTAAAAAAAAAAAAAATTCTTTAAAAGCCCAAGAAAATTATTTTTCCTTTTTTTTTTTTGCTGCCGATAAAAACCTAAACAAAAATTTCAATGATTTTTTTTTTGGTTTATGTTAAACGATCCACCACCAGTTTTATGGCTAACATTTTGTATAATAAAACATTTACAAAAATATATCTTAATTTTAATTAGAATTTTTATTATTTTTTCCTATTCATCATTTTTAAAAGTTTTCATGATGAAGAAAAAAATTATGATAAATTTTATTTTAGAAAAAAATATCTACAAAAATTATGTTAAAAAAAAATTTAAATTTCAAGTTTAATTACAATAAAAAATATATAACAAATTTAAATGAAATTGTTTCTTTTGGACAATTTAAATTTGTCCTTTTACCCAAAATAAAGACAAGGAAGAAATCTAGAAAAAGGGAAATTTGATTTCTTGAAAGGACAAATAGAAAATTTAAAATTTTGAAAAGTCCAATTTGATTCGAATACACTCCACACTCCACACATCAAACTAACGCTGTCCTTATTGTCAATTATACTAATGGGACGTTTCAAAAATTCTCATAAATAATAACAACAAAATCTCAGTATCCCATTGTCCCTATACAAACTAAATTAAACCCATATAAGTCGCAATTATTGTTTATCTGATTTCCTCAAATCAAAAATATAATTATATTTATTAAAAAGTTGTATAATACTTTTTTCATTACTAACCCAATTACATTTTATATATAGTTTCCTTTTAAATTAAGTTCTTAAAAATAATATAATAATAAAAAGAATTGCAAACAAACAAAATTTTTATGTTGCAATTTAATTTTATTTTATGTAGAAAACATTTATGTTATTATTTACCCTTTTAACATATATTCGTTTTAATTTTAAATTTTTTTGCTTAATATTTCTTTGAAAGATAATCATTGTAATATTTATTCTTATGGGGCAAAGAATATTTCATTGGTAATTCAATATAACCTCGTAATATATAAACACTTTTTGTCTTACAATCTGTTTTAAAATTGTTCAAGATATACTTTAAATTTGGAATTTTAATGGGTAAGTGGGTACACAAAAAGGTTGATTATTCAGGATTGAGTTTATTTCGTTTAGAATAAACAATGCTTGTAAGAATTGGAGAATATTTTAATATTCAAAAATTAAGTAAAAAAAAATACTGTGCAGAAATTTACATGTAGAAAAAACAAACACGTAGAAAAGACGAACAACCTATTAAATTTTATAATGCAATTGAGAAAGTAATTTTTACTCGTATAGTGTGTATACCCATTATTCCAATATGACTTAATAAATGTTATTTTGGATAATTTTTCCATTAAGAAATATTCAATTTTATCAAAAGGAGAAAAATAAATGAAAGTATACCAAAATCTCTCTAAGGACACTAATTTAAATGATCAAAATGAGATATATATATGAGGTAATTTTTAGTATAAATATTCTAGAAAGCTGTTGCTTCTAAGATTTTAAAACAGTATCCAATATTAACTTTAATTATTCACAGATATTATTTAACAAAGCTAAATTTAGCTAACGAAATTTTGGTAATATAATAAGTATTTTCCTAAATTTGAAAGCTATTAAAAAGTGATATGTGTGTATTGTTTCAAGTGGTTCCCTATATATGCTTTATAAATTTCAAAATATTATCATGAAGAAAATATTTAGGTACATTAAAATAATTTAAAGTTTCATCAAATTTTATTCATTCAAAATAAACTTTTCCAACTAAAAATAAAATTTAATTTACATAATACAAAACTTTTTTGAAAATAATATAATAATTTCGTAAGTTTAGTTACTGGGGTTGCTCCATTTTTTTTCTTTTTAGTTTAGTTTCATTTTTTGGTGAAACTAAACTATTATATTCAAATATTAACCTTGAAATTAATTTTTATTTATATTTAGAATTGTTATTATTTTTTTTCCATTATCCTTGAAAGACCCTCTTAGTGTTCAAAATTTTGTACCTTTGTTTAACTAGAACAAAATCTTAATTTATATTTAATTATAATTAAATTAACAATTAAAATAAACTTTTCTAATTTTCCAAATATATTTAAAAAAAAATATATTTAATAAAAGTAATTAAAAAAATGTTGTAATATTAAATTTAAATTTATTACTCCTATTTTTTTAAATAATTTCTGACAAAAAAAAATATCTATATTTTTGAAAGAAATTTAATTTTGTAAATAATTGCAGACATTGTTGAAGTTATTTTAAAAGATCAGATAACACGGTAAGGCCAATAAAAAGTTTAAGAATTTATTACCACAAAATTTTGTTTAACCAAAATATTACCAAAAATAATGTTTAATGTACTTCTATAATTCATATTTTGTATGTTTATTTGCACTAATATAAATAATTACACAAAATATATTATTATTGCAATATTTTTCAAAATTTATAATTAATTATCCTTTTTATCTACTTAATTGTAAATAGAGAGTTTCATTTTATTTTACGAATAGAAAATTTAAAATATTGCAATAAAATTTAGATGGTTAAACGATTTTTTAACTTGCTATCACATTGAACCAATATAAAATAATAATTTGTCTGAACATTATATTAATAACATGGAATTATTATCAGAATAACCAGACTTTTGTGCAGTTATTTATAAAATTTATAGAGTATTGCATATTTATGGTTCTACAGATATCGTGAAATAAATTTACTAAATTACAATAGAAAATTATTAGCTTGTTCATTAGCTTAATTGTAGAGAAAATTATTTCTACAAAATAAACATTATTATATAATATAGTTGAAAAGAAATTATAAGATAAATATTTTTTTTAAATTTTTCATGTTTATTAAATATAAAATCATATGTAAGCTAAAAATTTTGAATAAATATTAGAAAATTATTTAGCTATATGGAAATAAATTTTGCTAACAAAATTCTTGTGGAAAATCTAGGAACATTTAAGTCAATTGCTAATTGAAATTTATTACTTCATATTATGTTAAATTTCCATATTTTATGGTCTCATTGTGCTTTTGATTTTTCATTAAATGAATGATAATTTTATTCAAAACGAAATGTCCTTTCAAATTTAGTTTTATTATATGCTTTTTGGTCTTTATAAGTGGGTGATAAATAAATCAATGTATTTATCTTGTGCTATTTGACCTTATAATGTTTTCTTTATTGGATCTGCTATAGAATATATTTTCTTATATATATATGTGTTTTAAGTTTCCGAGTATTACATAAAATTTATTTAGGATTCTTTTGAACAATTTGAAACTAAAAATTGACCTCAATTTTGTGATTTTAAAATTATAAACTTGACAAATTATTCAGTTCCAACTTGTTTATTAGCAGATTTAAATTTAAAAATACAAACTGGACTTGGGTATTTAGTTTGAAAGACTGTTAAAACCTTTTTCACGAAATATCCTTATTTGAACTTTAGTAGAAATCATAGCCTAAAATTGATATGTACCAAAAAATATTATGGAAACTTGACGAATTTCCCTTAAACTTTATATTATGATGTCATTAGTATCGAAAGTTAAAGAAAATTTATTATTAAATAAATTATGTTTTTTTTTGTCAATATAAAACCACAAACAAGATAATATCAACATATTTATATATACTAAAACGAATAGAGGAGATAAGCAAAACCAAAAAACAACTGGTGATTTTTTAATTCGACCTACATTAATGTCAATTTATAAAAACATTTTTTATTATTCATTATGTCCTTATGAAAATTTATAAGAATTAATCATTTTGGTCACTAAATATTTTATAAGTTTATATAATCTTAAAATGATTGCAAAATTATTTAAAGATCTTTATTATAGGTTATCTAAAGTCAAGGATACAATTTCCAACTTACTAAGAAAAATAGAACAAGTTGAAATTAGACAAGTTTCAGATAAATAAAAAAATATTTTTATACTTTTTAGACATTTAAAAAAAAACTAGATATAAATAAAATTTCTCAAAATATACAAAATTACATTTAAAAAAAAAAAAATATTCAGAAAATTCAAATAGAAAAAGAAAACTACTTAAAAGTCATTTTATACCAATAGAAATTTCTATTATAATCAAATAAACTTTTATAATAGTTTATATTTTTTTTTCATTCTATAAAAAAGTTTATGAGGAAAATCAGGTTAAAACTAAGAAAAAAACATTTTTTAGCTTCGATAAACATAATATTTATTTTTATCTGATGTATTACAACGTGACTAGTTTTAATTTATATTTTTCAGATAATTTTTAATATATATACCAATCGATTTCTCGACATATTTAATGAATATAATATTTATTATAGCAAAATTATTCTTACCAATGGAAGGAAATTAATTTTATCTAACACTTTTTGTGTTGTAAATTAATTAAACAACTTAATAAAACTTAAAATGAATTTCTGGTATATTCCAATATTTTCTATCTGATTTTCAAAAATATCAAATGTTAAGTAAATATTGAAAATACAAATAGCCTTAAAAATTTTAAGAAAACTTTCTTTGGTTATTCTATTTAACTTTTGAAATTTAAGTACTTGGCATCATTATTTCCTATGTTAGTATTTTTTTCAGAAAAATTTTTCTTTTAAAAGAATTTTTCGTTACATTTGTTTACAGTCTTTTAGTTATATCGTAAACGAAGTTAACATTTTACTATATTATATATTTTAATTAATTTACATTGTTAGAAAATTAGATTTTTGAAACCAACCAAAATTGCTATTGTCTAGACTTTAAATATAGCGTAATTAATGTATATATGTATTTTTATTTTATCCTGAGTTGAGTACCATACAATTAAAATTTCCATTTTTATTTATACAATTTAATGTAAAGATTAAAATCTTTAATTAATTATGTTGGAATCAATTTACTTTGTTATGTTTTTAAAAAACTTGTAGAGAATTTTGAATTGTTGTAATAATTACTTTGAAAGTTTAATTAATTGTATTTTATTTAACAATTGATACAAATTTTGACCTTTTTATATAATAATATATTTTGCAATCATTTCTATTATGAAATATTTCGTCGTCGTTCTGTGAAAACTAACTAAGTCCATTTTTAGGGAAAATGTATTAAGTATACCAAAAAATTAATAAAATTTCAAAGTATCACCTAACAAAACTCCCTAAGTCCTCCTACATACAATTTAAGAGTTATTGAGTATGTAAAAATCCTTAAGTCCGATTTTATCTAATTTTTAAATAGTGAAAAGTCACTAACTGGACTTAACTAATATTTTGGACTAGTTAATTTTCACTGAACGACGACGATTTGTAGCTTCTGCTGCCACAATAATAGATAAATAATTAACTAAATAAATATAAAAATAATTAACTATAAATATTATGATTAGTAGCTAAGTATCAATATTTTTGAAATATAATGGTAAATACTCAAGTTTATTTTATATTATAAACAAATCTTTAATTATTATTTCTTAAGAGTTTCTCAAAAAATGTAGCTAAATTATCTTAATCTTCTATTTAATATTTATATATAAAAATATTACCAATTATTTTTATTTTTCATCATTTCATTCTATTTTTGATTATTATACTTAATTCCAGTATAAAAAGAATTTCCACTTGATTTTGAAACTAATATAGGAGCTACAAGGAAATAAATTGAAATATTATCATGATGATTTTCAAGTTTATTTTTATATTCGCTAAATACCAGGAAAAGGACTTAAAAGTTAATGAAAAAACAATAATATTAATATTATTAACAATATTAATAAATATAATAAATATTTTAAGTTTCTTTGCCCAGTTTATTAATTAATATTAATTATGTTTTTCTTTGAAAGTTCGTGATGATGGTAGAAGTTTATTAAAATTAAACGAATATAGTATCATAGAATTAATAAATTAAATTATTTGAAAAATATAAATTGTTTTTCGACCATAAATTAATTATTTATAGGAAATTAATTAAATACTATATTGCAGAAACTTTTGTCAAGTTGAAAGTAATATTTTGTTTTTCATGAGATTTTCTAGTGAAATATAATATATTTATCCATTTAATTATTTTGACTGCTCAATTTCCATGTAAAATTGTCTATTTACTTTCCATGAACATAAAAAATGTGTCTGGTATAATGAATTCTGTATTTTGATGAACTCAAATAAAATTATCATTAAAAAATGAGTCTGGGTATAATGAATTCTGTATTTTGATGAACTCAAATAAAATTATCACTATAGGATAGAATTTCCTGAACATGGTAACATGATTTTCGTCTTAACTAGATTCTATATAAAAACTTAAAATAATGACATGATAAAATAATGAATCTAAACATTGCGTATAAATTATGTAATTATCGTCATTGATATGAGATTATGTAGGCCAAGATAAAAAAAAAACAAAAATCTGTAGAATCAAATTACGATAATTTAATCACAGAAAACGTGCTTACCAAAAAAAAATATATAAAACGATGAGGATAAATTTTTCCTTTTTTCCAATGGATGTAAATGGATTGTGAATGACATATAAGATGAAGGAGTGCTAGCTTCTGCTTTGTTACATAACAGAAATTTAATTTACAGGATACATAGTTATAATTTAAATAATTTTTATACAATTTCATATTTTCAATAATAGGATAATAATGTAAATAACGAATATGTAACGAATCCAAATTGAAATGAAATTTTATGCCCAGATTTAACGAATTTTCAAAATCAGTCCATTTACTTTTAACTAATCTATTTAAATAGGCTTTCTAAAGTTTCTAAATTTCGTTTATCAAATCACAGATACTATAATATTATATTATTAATTTATTTTCCATGCCCACAAAATACTATTCTTATGGGTAATATATGTATGCTATTACAACATATTTAAGCTCATTATGTTAAGCTCATTTTCATCAAAAAGTTTAATGCCTCTAATATATTTTCCTTTATATGTACGGTATAATAAATTGTTCTCTAAATTTTCAAATATATTTTTCAACCAAAATTTAATTTAAAGTTGACTATACTCGAAGTATATGTATCTAATTTAATATCCGCTTTATTGATTACTACTTATCATCAAAAGCTTTTCTAGATTTTGTTATTCAAATTCACAGGTGAATCGTGAATTATGTGGAAAATATACAAAGAATATTGATTATAGAATATATTATCAAGTACATACTTTTATATTTTTATATCTTCAGGCATATTTGTTGAAATAAAAGAGAAAATTTTGATTTTCTTAGAAAAATAAATAAATTGCATATAAAATTTAAATTTCATGGTATATATTATTACAATTGAAATGAATAAACTCTTTTGTATATTATGAAAATTTAATATGGATCTTTGTATAGGCAAGCATTCTTGTCATTTTCCTCGATTTCAAATAGCTTATATGAAAAGCAAACAGTTTTCTTTTCATTAAATTATAGAAAGACTTTCAATTGCAATGTCAACTGAAACGAAAGAAAGGAAAAGACATTTTTTTTATACAAAATCGATTTACCATAAATTTAAAATGTTTTACATAAATTTTTAATGATTTTGTTTTTCTTATTACAATATTTTTTTAGTAACAAACATAATATTTTTTATGATAATATAAAAAAAAATATTTCATGAAAAAAATATACGAGTATATTTTGAAGTTGAAATACTTTGTATTACAAATTATACTAATTATATTGCAGACAATATTTGAACAACATACTTTAAACATTACTTGTTTCATTTAAATATGCAAAGGATATAACAAACAATCATTGATGCATATAAGAATACAAATAATATTTTTTATTACAAAATTTTAATATTTCAAAAATATAAATTTCAATAATTAAAATATAAAAAAAATTCATATTTTCATGAAAATATCTACTTAGCTATAAATGATATTCAAAATTCATGAATGGTATTTAAATTTTCTTCTTCATAACGTCAAAATTCAGTTTCAATTTTGAAGCCTTAATATCTTTAGCAATTTTTTAATTACATATATAATTTTTATGAGTTTTCCTCGGACCGAATTAAATTATTCATTAGTTACTGTGAAATAATTTTCAGTGGATGATCTCTTCCATATAAAAAATATTTATTATTATTCTGGCTGGAGACTAAAATGATAATATTAAAAATGTTATTACTTGAATTTTTAATTGCCTATGTTACTACATGAATTTTAAATTTATATTCTTTTTTTATAAATTATTCAACATTTTCATTTCCTATTAAATAAAAATTATATTATTTATTTATATACATAAAAAAAATATATTACAAATTTTGTTGTTGTTAAATTTTAGTGTCTCCATCTCCAATTACAAACCAATTGTCCAAGAAAAATTTATAATTTTTTCTCGAAATTCGGTTAAAACTTTCCTTCAAATGTAAAATGGACACAAAAAGGACTAAAAAAAATATAACTGCAATTATTTATTTTTTTTTTAGAAAATTATACCCTAAATTTATACCCTCATGAATATAAATTCTTGTATAAGTAAAATCTTATTTCAACAACGAAAAAAAAAAGGATTATCAAATAAAGGGATGAAAATTAATATCCCCGATAAATCTAAAAAAAAATAAATAAATGAAAAAACGACAGAAAATTATTGTGTTAAATAATATAAAATGAAGTTATCATAAAATTAAATTACTAAAACTGGATTATACTTAAATTTAAATACGAAAAAAAAAGGATTTGAATTTTATTTTATTCCCTTTTAAAGAGCGAAAAGTACAATAATCTGGAATTTTTGATGTTTTGTCAGTTTTTTTAATTTTTTTAAATTCGTTTTTAAATAAATCAGTTTATCTGTAAATGTGTTAAAAAAATATTTCAAGTATTGATCCCTTTTTCAGGCATAGATATACTAAGGAAATTCTTTTAAATTTCAGGATAATTTAATTAAAATGATCTAAGCTAGAATACATATACAAATGTTTGATAATATCTATAAAATTTTTATTTAAAAATTATTTTACTTTTTCAATTCAACTGATGCCTAAACTCTGTTAGAAGATAATCTACTTTACGAATGAAACTCATGGTTAGTAATCTACTTTATTAAAGATTTATTTGATGATTGTTTTTCCTACGGAAAATATCGTTTTAAAACATGTTTATTTTTCTGAATATATTATATTCTTAAATCAACAATATAATAGTAGATAAGATAAGAAGAAAATGATTAAAGCATCAATAAATATCGAATTATCAAAATAATATTTATGGGAATTTTAAGAATTAGGTAACAGATGTTTAATTTTTAAATTTCATTTATATATTAAAGATATATGACGGTTTGTTTTATATATTTTAAGGATATTTATAAGAAAATTTAACAATTTTCAGATATTTTGAATTATAAAATAAGAAATAAGAAAATAAGAAATAATTATTTGATACCAGTATTAATTTTTTTACAGAAAATTATTAATAATATAATATTCCCCCATAATTTCTCTCTTTAACCTTATTGTGTTTATGGGTCCAAAGAAATTGACGAATTAATAAATTTCTTTAATTTTTGAATTATTATATCCTGGAAATTTTTATCTACAATTATTAATTTCCTAAATAATTTCTTTTCATCATAATTTATTATATTAAAATTATTTAACAAGAAATTCACGTAGCATCAATAAATAAAAATTCGTCAGAAAAGTTTTTCAAAGAATTTCCTGTAAAAGGAAAACAATTTAAAATAAATTAAATATTAAAAATGTTTAAGTAAAATTTAAGTATCTGAGAAATTAATAAAATATTAATTTTAATCACAATATGACAACAATTTAATCAAAACAATTTTGTCGACTTGAAATTACATAGTTTAAAATTTAATAAGTATAAAATTTGAAAAAAAAAAAAAATATAAATTGAAGTTTTCTTGAAAATATAAATTATAAATAAAATGTAAAATAATTTTTCAAACCTTTTCAATTTTTTATTTTCTACATCAATAAAAATATTTAATTACATTTCGCAAATATATAAATATCGCCACGCCAAGAATATTTTTAGAATTTTTTGTTTAATTTAGTCTGGGGTAAAAAGTGTGCGTCCATCAAAAGTTTTCTTTATCAGAAATTTTAATTAAATTGTTGTTAATTAAAATCTCAAATATTTTCCAATTGTTTTTTTTTTTACTTCAAAATTAAAGAAACTTGTAAAGAAAATTTAGATATATATTTTTTTAACAAACTTATTTATATTTTCATTTAGTTGGAATTGGAAATTTCGCGAAAAAGGAGACAATTAAAATAAATATAAATACGTATGGTATTTTTAAACATAAAATCTGCAATGGCATAAATATTCTAAATATTTAAATTTTAGTTGAAAATTTATACTCTCTATCTATGACTTTTAGTGGTTTTATTTTAAGTTTATATTCAAAATCCACTCATTATTTATGTAAATTATATTTTATCTCTATTTAATTATAATTTATTTCTGACCAAATTTAATTTTATACAAATATTGAAATATTTTTTTTTTTATTTTAAAATTTTCCTAATCAGATATAGATTATATTTCCTTCGATTTCTGCTATTTCTGTTATCTCATTGTTCCATTATTTTCCATACATACTTACACAGGAATTACACTATACTGAATACAATTTCCACCCAATAAGCATATTCCATGTCAGTTAAATCAACCATAAACATCAAAAATTCCCAGACACAAGAAAATTGTTTATTTAAATTACAATATAAATTATGAAAATTGTAAAATGATGTTAATAAAAGCCAAAAAAATCTTATAATTCTAACAAAAAAAAGATAAAATTTAACTTTTTGCGTTTTTATTGTGATTATATTTTTGGTTAATTTAAGTAATATTTTATTGCGATTGCGACGTATGAAAAATCTCTTCAAATACTTATAATATCTTAAAGGTAAATTTTATTAAAGAATTCTATAAAAGAAAAGAAAATTTTGATAATATTTTCCTTAAAGCTAATCCTGGAAATCAGTTGTAATTTTAATAATACTAGAAAAAAAATACAAAAACCATGTATTTTGCCTTAAGATATAAAAGTATATAAATTTATTCGGATGTAGCTAAGCTATACATATGAGACTTTTTGACGCTTTATGATAATGTAAAGAAAATATAGAATAAAATAATGGTATAATTTTTTTATCATTTACATGTGTACTTATAAAAGACAGAAAAATTCACTAAAACATCATAGGGTAAAGGTTAACAGCGAAATATTCTAAGCCTTTGGAGATACAGTAAAGTGAAATGGTATTTAAGATGTAAACCAATGAACTCCTAATTTTTGAAGCTATACTAAAATAGATTTGCTTACTAATTCTATATTCTTGTCTTTTTTACTCCTGTTGTACTATTGCAATTAGCCATCTACTACTTCTTAGATGTATATGTCAAACAGTAAGCTATCCTCCGTAGCGTAGTTGACTGAAGTAAGCTAAATGCTTTTAGTAGTGAGTCAATTAATGTTGCCAACAATTGGAGTGACTATTATCGTGTATTTTACTCCTATCTACATTATCTACCATATGTTTACCATTTCCTGTTTTATTTCCCAGAATTTAATCTTACCAATTTCAGTAGTGTAAATAATAAAATTCATTATTTATATATTCACTAAAATTAAATTAAATATTTGTATATAATTAAATACTTAAATTAATAAATTAAATCAATATTCAATAAATATAATTTTAAGAATTTATTTTTTAATATAGAGGAGTATATTTTATTTTTGCAAATTAAATTTATATACAAAATTTTACTACTTGTTATAAATAATCAAGAGGATTTAAAATTTTGCCCATAATATTTTTGATTTTGAATAATAATAATTGGAAATTAATTTTAATTTTTACAAGGATTTTCAATAATTCAATTTAAATAAAATAATATTTGTTGAAATAAACACTTTTAATAAATATATTTTTTGAATTAATATTCAAAAAACAAATCATTAATATTTTTCAGAAAATTATATTATGTATTTATATTAATTTATTATTCTGAATGACCATCAAATTAAACTTAATTTACCACTTGAATTGAATAAATATTATTTGCATTAAAATTTGTACTAATATAAATTTAATTATTAATTACGATAAAATAATAATTCAACAAAATTTTATAATCAGAATTGATTATACTTAGAATTTTGCAGTATTTATTTTTTAATTCAATCAAATCAAATTTACAAAAATTTATAAAATTCAATTTCCAAATATGGAAGCTATGGTCTATTAAAGATGACAATTTTGCTGCCAGGACAACAAGTGTGATAATAAAATTTGCTATATAATAATATAAAGGATTGTCTAGTAGAGTCTAGACAATAAAATTTAAAGTTTTTCTAAATCAATGGTGTAGAAACAACGAAAGAGTTCTTCGAACCCATTTGTACTTTATTTTTAATTATATTTATTGAAATTTTATTTGTTGATTTTGATTCTATTATCTTTACTTGGAACGTAAAAAATTTATTTCATAGAATTTACCTTTACTTTCTTGAAAGGTAAAATATAAATAAATATTATTTTAGAGAGTGAAAATTGTTCGAATGTTTAAATAATTTCGATTATATTTTGTTAAATAATTTTGAAATGAGGAATAGAAATAAACAAATTAATCATTTTTAATGATATTCTTAATGATTTCTTCAAAGATTAATGAGCACAAGATAAATATATCATTACATAAATATCTGTTCTTAAAGAATAATATCAAAAAACTCATATAAACATTTTATATAAAATTTATATTCACATTTTTTATTTGAATTTCAAATAATCCTTTAAAAACATCTTGTAAAATTATATAATATGAAAGTCCTGTCAGATCTTTAAAAATGATTTCCCACGAGATTTGAGAATGTTATTTTCATGGATGGTATTTAAGTTGAAATCCTTTTTTGTTATTTTTCTACAAAACAAGGATTTCAAAAATAATTCAATTCGGTATTCTAATTTTTTTTTTTGTATCAAACAAAAAATATTATTTATTGTGTTAAAGATTTTGGATTAGGTTTATCTCTTTTTTGATATACAAACATATAACAATTTCTAATACACTTTGAAGCAATTTTAAGTGCATATATAAACATTTTTTTATGTACTTGAACAAATAATCATAAGTATTAAAATTTATTAGAAATTTGAGTTGAATATACTATAATACCATCAATCATATAGTAGATTTTGTTATAAAACGAAGTTGAATATGAGAGACAAAATTTATCACTTACTGAAAAATATTCTTGTTTTGTTATTATATTTAAATGGTAATAAACTGGTGAGTTCTTTGGGTTTTGGTTTTGGCAAATTTTCAGTTATTTGAAATAAAAATTGTTTCTTGAAAAAAAATGTTTTTTTTTATTTATATTTTGTAAGAAAAACTTATGAAAAAAGTAAGACATTATTTTTTTTGTGTAAGCTATTAAATCTATATTTATATGTTACATGATTTCTTGAATTTTATGGGAAATTTTTTACATTTTTCTACCATTAGTTGATATTTTCAGTGCGTGATGATATAACATGGACTTCAACAGCAGAATAACAAATTCATGAAATTCACGACCTAAGAACTCGATAAGCTCAGTTTTTGAATGTGACATTGGCAACAAACTTTTTTTTTTTTTTGAAATTCTTATGCAAAATGTTTGTTCTTAGATTGATGCTAAATAATTAATTGATATAGTGTCATTAATTTCATTATTTTAATTGTTTAGTTTAAAATCTATTTTCCAGTATCACATTAATCAAATCATAAAATGATAAATTCATAGAACTATGTTTAATGTCCAGTCAATGTCACAATACTTGACAAGAAAAGTTATCCCATATAATTTAATTTCTTTATTTCAAATTATCCTTATACAATTATACCAAAGCGGCTTTGATTATAGGCTTTGATTATACATTGTACGCACATTAAAATTTTATATATCAAAATAATTGAAGAACTTAAAACGAATATTGACTTTCTCCAACGAAAAAAAATTTATCACTTTTGAAATATTTAAAAATAAATATAATTTCAAAAAGCAAAATTCCAAATGAATTTCACTTTCTGTCGAATATTTTAAAGCTTTTAAGATTATGTAAATAATTTCGCACGATAACACCAGAATTGAATTTTTCCTTTTTCTGTATACAAAAAATATTATGTGTTTGTTTTGAATTATACGGCAATTTTAGGAATTCTTTTTTTTTTTTGTTATGAGATTATGTAAATTTACCTTAATTTGTCAAATAAATATTTGGTTATTATGCAAAGCTGTTTTTGTTGTATAATTTTTGTGGTATATAAGAAAAATTGGACCATTTAGAAAATAATTTAGAATTTTATAAAATTGTTATGATTTTCCATCTAGTATAGGAATTCTTTTAAAGAAAATAAAATTTAAAATTCTAAAATTTAGTAATAAATTTCAACATTAAATATAATTGTATTATTTTAGCATAATAAATTTAGCAGAAAACCTGAAAATTTAATAGTATAAATCTGATCCTTTAATAACAACGTGCCATTCATTTAAATTATTTTCAGTTTTATTTTTAGTATTTATTTACATAGAAATATATTCACACTTCTATCGAAAAGGATTTCATTTTAAATTCCTAAAAATAAAAAATTTTACAAAATAACAGAATTGTAAAAGTAAAATTAATTATTCAATTTTGTTTTAAAACGGATTTATTGTATCTATGGATACAAAAACTAAAAAAAACGCATCAATAAAACATTTTTGTCAATGATACTTGTACAAATTCCTTTTGATAACACCAAATGACTTGTAAAAGGAATACTAAAATAGAACTATTAAACGAAATTGAAAAAGAATTTTTGTTTTGAAATAAAAAGTGTCAATGACTTTCTTTACAAAACTATTTTTTCCAGTAAATTTTTGGTTTGCCCATTTTGTTAACATTTTCTGATTAAATTACAGATTAAATTACAGTTTTTCCAGATTAAATTAACTATAATTCAAAATATTTTGATCTATTTTCAAATTGATTTAAACAGTAACTAAATTTTCTAAATTTTTTTGTTAGTTTGAATCAAAATTAGGGATAATATATACAATATAAAGGCCAACGTTTATTTGACTATAATCAAGTCAATATTATTATCTGTTTTATATTTATATAAGTATTTTAATATACCAGTTAGTAAATAATAACATATTACTTTGACCAAGATTGCTTTGAAGATTATTTATTATTTATTAGTATCAATTAGTTTTATTTAAAATTATAACACTTATTACTCTTATTAGGTTTTTAAAATTTTCCTTAAAGTAAATAAAATAAATTAAATAAAAATTACAGCGAAACTTAAACTTTTTCACAATTATCTAATAATCATTGTTGCAAAGTAAACCATTGAATTACTGAGCATTAATATAAAACATTTATAGTATATTGTACAACCATATTTTGAAATAAATTGAAATAATACATAATTCTATTGAATTATTTATGTAATTTTCAATTATTTAATATTGAAAATAACCAATATTAATTTTAATTTTCCAGGAATAGATTTATATTAAACATTTCCTTTTTGAAAAATATATTGAACATATATTGAACATTATTTATTTATTTTTGACAAATTAGTCATTAAAAGCATAAAATCAAGATTTTAAATTACATCCTGAGGACATATTAATATGTTAAACTAAATTTCTAGTATACATTTTAGTTATATTATTGACATTATCAAATATATATGACTAAATGAAGTTGATTCTTATTGCATAATATTTTAAATTAGTAAATAATAATAACAAAAATGTTATGCATAATATTTTAAATAAATTAAAACTATATTTAAATTTAAATCTAACATAATGTAAAATTTTAAATAATCATTCCAATTAATATAGTGATAAATGCAAATATAATTTTTAATTTAGTTCTAAATTTAAGTTAAATTACTTATAGTCCAAAAACTCCTGAAAAATAATAATTTGAATACTTTTTTATTAAATTATTTATAATTTTTCTATTTACCCAAAGAATAATTATCCCCAAGGATAATTAGCTTTTCTAATCAAATTTATTTCTTATAATATTAAAATGATTTTAAAAAAAATGCTTAAAACTCTAACCTCTTCAATCAATATCACATTCTATTTTAATATTAATTTATAAATACTAAAATGTTCCTTTATTTTGTTTAATCCTACCATTATCCTATTTATAAAATTTCACATTTTCCGTATTCTATTTTTCAATTTATTAAAATGAAATTTATATTTTAATTTCTCGTGGGTAAATAGAAAATACGACTGAATAGTAATAAGGAATTTTAATGTACTTTGGCGGCAGTGCGTAATATTTGTAAATCCGGAAAAGGCAAAAAAAAAAAAATATTTATTGTGAAATTTACCTTGACAGACGAAATATATAAAATATATTTTTCTTTAAGATTTCATTTTGTAATTTCTTTCTCTTTTGGTATTGTCATTTCTGATTTTGCAGAATAAAATATAATATTTTCTTTCTGTTCCATTAAAGATATATCCTTAAGGCTTAACATTTTCACCAGATTATTAAAATTGAAATTTATACTTACAGATTATTTAATTTTTTATTTAAAAATCTTAAAAAAAATTATAGTTTATTTTTTAATTTATATTTCTGGATTTATTCAAATTTTACATTTTAAATTGAGATTCGTGTAGAATTATATAGTAATATGTCGTAAATATAGATTTTTTTTTCGATTTAGTTTTTGTACATATTTTCAAATTCTAAAGCCACCAGAAATTGAACATAAAATATAGAATAATTTATATCTAATTTATTTATTTAACATTATCCTGATTTAAGTATATTCATCTGTTTTATGATTACTATTATCAATAATTTTTTATTGAATTGAAATCATTGAATGGAATCGATTATTATCTTCTTCTTTATTTAGGATTTATATCATTCGAATCCTGTTTAATATTCGGCAATTTCTTATTTTAATCATTAACTCTTGAAGCTATTTAGATTGTCTGAATAATGAACAATTTAAGTATACTTAATTTTCAAAATCTTTTAAAAAAAATGGAATTATTTGTTTAAACATTTCATTATAAATTTTCCAACTTCAAAAATTAATTTTAAATTTCTCTTCATTTATCAATAATTTATCTTGTATAGCTGTAAATTCGCCATGGGGTGATATTTATATTACTTACCGTGGGGAATATTTATTTTTGCTTTAAAATTTATTATTAATTTCCTAAATTATTACAGTGAATTTAAAATTTATGGTTAATTTAGATTTTTTTTTTAACCTATTACCTTAAAGATATAAATTATTTTCATAAAATTTTCAAATTATATATAGAACCAATTTTTTAGGGCAATATATTTCTCTAAATCTGTTAAACAAAATATTGAAAATTTATTTTTGTGTAGACAGAGTATACGGTAGTTACTATTCAGATTTTCTACTTTTTTGATTTACTATAATATCAACATAAAAATATTTCCTCCATTTATGTATAATTTATGTTTTGAAAATGTAAGGTAAAAGATAATGTTATACGAATATAGCAATATTGGCAGAGAATTTTGAAACGTTTCGAAAATATTTAATTATTATATGTATTTAAATAATTTCTACTTTGTTCTCTTTACAACGAAACTCAATTTAATTCATGTGTTTTTTAAAAAATATTATGATTTGAAAAGCGGGAAAATTTAAACAAATTTTTATAGTAATGGAAAATTACAGGAAATTTCCTAATATAAAATTACAAATGTATCAGCTGTAAATATTTATGAAACTTAAATAAATGTAATCCATTTCCAACCATTTGGGAATTTTTCTTGATAATAAAGAAAACCTAAAATTAAAATCTTATATTTTGCCTTTTCAAGGAATTTTCATATATTCAAAAATAATAATCAATCCCATTTCTTGGCTCATAAAAGCCAAATCGTCAAATTTTAAATAACAACTTATTTACAGACTGTAAATTTATTTCATAAATAAGAAAAGTCATAAATAAGAATTAAATAATGTAAAGTTCTTTTTAGCTAAATCCTATTTTCTATATATATTCATTGAAGGACAATTGGATCTATTATCGTTTTTATAGCCTGTAATGCCCAACAGTTTATCCCTTTTTTCTAGCAAAAAAAAAAAAAAAATATGACACAATTTTTATACATCAAAATTTAACATAAAAGTTTTTATCGTTTTTGTAAAAAAAAATATAAGATAAATTTAGGTCATGTTAAATTATTCTTTTTGTAAATTATCCAATTTATCCTTTTTCCACAATTTCACTATAATACTTTACAATAAATTCGATTTGTATTTCGTACAATAACCAAAATCGACATATATTCTTACGAATTCAGATTACGATAGCAAAAAAAATGTTATTTTGGTTTTGTAATCAATTTAATGTTACCAACCAATAAATTAAAAACAAAATTAAAGTTGCATTACTTTTATGAAAAAATTCAACAGATAATTAAATGTTAATTATCTGCTGATTTTAAATGGTAATAATGCAATTAAAATTTCTCTGGAAATTTTATAAAATTATCCTGCACGCGTTATTATGTAAATATTTTAAACAATTCAGTTTTAATTAAAATGAAAATTATCTTCCATATTATTATATATACAAATTTTTCCACACTTTTCCGAAATTATAATTATGTAAAGTTATCGATGCAATTTATAATAAAGTAAATAACTTTTGTATATTTTTCCAAACCAATAATTTTCTATATCGAATTTCATGTCGTCCTTTTGAAATTGCAGGTATACAAATATTTTTTTTTGTTATGCTACGAAAATTTCATTACATATATTTTTTTTTAATTAAGTTCCAATCAATAATATTAATAATTTTGAACTTTATTTATTCATTTTCAATATTATGAAATTTTCAATTATAATATGAAAAAAATATTTAAAATTAAAATCATAATTATATAAAAATTTCAATAAATCCTTTCACAGAAATTATAATTATTTTTTTTTATAAATATTATATTTAAAAAATAAGTATTGACAAGACAAATGGAAATTTAATCTGAACATTCTACATTTTCAAAATTTAATAAAGACTTTTAAATATTATTTCTTCGAATAGACTTGAAAATAATAAAACACTTAGTCCCCTTTTTTGGGTGTATACGTTTAGTTAATAGCATTTTTTGTCAGTATATCAAAAAACTATAAAATGATTTTTTTTTTACGATTTCATTATTCGCTTAAACCTATAATATGGCATCGCTTGAATACGTTATAAAAATAAATATTTTTTGATTAGCTACGTAATAATATTTTCGGTTTAATATTTTAGGCATATTTTTAGTCATAAACTGTGAAATAAAAAGCTGACAATTTTTGGTCGGTTTGAATTTTATATTCGAGAAAAAAAGGATCAAATATTTGAAAGTCAAGGATGCATAATTTAATGTCATATACAAATAAAATCGAACAAAGAAGAATAATATTTTATATATATAAGGGTTAAAAAATTTATTTATTTTTATGTTGTTTTATCATAAATTTGGATAATATTTTTATGATAATAAAAAGATTAAAGGTACGAGAGAGTATGTGTGATATATCAAAAAAATAAATTATTGTAAAAAATTAATTTATAATTTTTTTACGACTTTTTTTTTGGCGAAAATTCTTTTACGTTTATAAATTAAATTTAAATTAATTTAAAAACTTTTGCTTTTGATTATACAGATTTGCTTATTAATTGAAATATTAGCTAAAAACAAATCATCCTTTAAATAAATTCCAGTCACATTTTTCGCAGTAAACTGACGATTGATGATTTTTTGAAAAAGTTATTAATTTGCTTGACTTCTCCTCTCAGAGATCAAAATTTTTTATGTATGTATATTTTACTGCACAAAAATGATTTAAGTTTCTATCCAGTTCCTCTGAGACACAAATGTACTTTTAATTATCAAAAATTAATGTTACAAAATTTCTTAAAAACTCTTCCAGATGTTATGTAATTTTTCTAAAAACCAAATTAATTTTTTAATTAATTTGGTTTTTAGAAAAACAAACAAAATGTTTAATCGACACAATTTATGTGACCTTCTCAAAAACACCAGTAAAACTCCATTTTCCAAAAATGGTAATAAAACCATTAGGAAAAATACTATTAAGTCTCTTTTTAAATATCTTCACAGGTAAATATACTTGTTAATAATGAAAAGTAAATAATAAAAATGATCTTTATTGGTTTTATATATAACAAAAAAATTTTCCTCTCAAGGATATTTTTCACATTATTTTTATTTCTTGTTAAAATTTCACGAATTTTATTATTATTCTTATATTATTAACAATAACACAGCAAAAACAAAAACAAAAAGGACCTACAAAAGTATCATTTCCATTATTAATACAAAATTAAAAATTTAACATTTATTTTTATTATCCTTTAGATTTTTTGTATATAATATAATTTTTTTTTTTGGGGTATGCTGTCAACTTTCGAATATGAAAATTTTCTTTTTGAGAGTATCGCAAAAATTGAAGATAGAAAAAGGACGAAAATATTATTATTATTATGATTTTTATGATTATTTTTATGTTTATTATTTTTAAGAACTGGGAAAAATATAAACATTTTTCTCTAGTTCTTAAAAGTAATTCTTTTATGATTATTATTTTATTTATTTTATATATAAAAGTAAATTGTGGGAAATTTTTTATTATGGAAAATATATAAAAGTACTAAAGATTATCATGTTAAAATAGATTTAATATTTTTAAGATGAAATAATGTTTTCTAGTAATTAAATATTAATTATAATAAATTTTATACCTGATGGGAAAATTAATTATAAATGGAAATTTCTGTATAAAAAATTTCAAGTATATGAAACACAAGTAATTAATTATTTAATCTATGTTCAGGTGATTTTAGAACCGAATAATTAGCAGCATAAATTTTTAATTCAAATATTGAACTAGAAATTTGTTTTTGCATTAAGTAATTCGAAATTATATATCAACCATTTTTTTTTTTAAGATTTTAATGCCTTAAAACAAAGTAAAGTAAAATTTAATGTTTTAAAGACAAAATAAAATTTACAGACAAATTAAATTTTAATGACGCATGTTTTCTAAAACCAAATTCATATACAATTATCTTAAAATTAATACTACTGACATCAAAATGTTAATTTAATACTACTGACATCAAAAAGTATCATATCATGAAAAAAAAAATTATACTTTAAATCGAATTAACCATAATTTAATCATAGAAAACTTGTAAAACATGGCTGAGAAAAACAATGGAAAATCATAAAAATTATTGTATATAAAGAGTAATTTTCAAATTTTTTAACATTTCTTACTTGTTTAATGATTTAACTAAAAATTATGTATAACTTTATACATAATTTTTGGTTCAACTAAAAAAATCTTGTGTAAATAAACATTCTCTTTAATAAGTTAAACAGATTTTAAATTAAGAAATTGACTGAGCTCCTCCTTAAGAAGTCTGAGAAGGATAAGGTTGTTGTAATTATCTGATTGTGATCCAATTTGTTCTAAATGGTTGGCAATAGAATATTTTATTCCATGTCAGAGCTATTTTTTTTTTTCGTTTTTGCCTTTGGTTATCTGGAAATTAAAAACTTTCGCTTGACTACAATTTTTTCCGTAAATTAATCCAATTTTGATGATATTTAAGATACATACAAGTGGGGATTTGATTAAATATTAAAGTGTTATTTCCAAGGCATTTATTTCACTGTCAACTTGAGAAATATAATAATAATAATAAATAAATTTTAATAAATAATAATAATAAATTTTAACTTATTTCTTTATTTTATAGTATTTTATATCTTAAATTATTTATAATTTTACAAAAATTTATTTAATTACTTTAATTTTGTCCACACTTTGAGATAATTTAAAATTAAATAAAATTGTTAAGAATTTTTTAATGATATACAATTTCAATTTAAAAAAAAATGCTTTTTTTTCGTGTAATATGTTTAAAATAATTTTTTTGATTATTAATTTTTTTTTTCTTTTATGAACTCATAAAAGTTTTTTATGCTCAACATCATATTTTTCTGTACTAATAAAAAAAATATTTATACTGAAATATTTATGTATAAAATTCACTAAAATACGGAAAATAATATTTAATATTAAACTATAAAAATGAGTTATTATTAAACGTGTTTTAACTATTAAAGTTTTGTCTCTGCACCAAATTGAAAAATATTATAACATTAATGATATCTATGCATTTGTTTTTAATAAATTGAATTTTTGACATTAAAATTTAAGTAGCAAATAGTAAAATTTGCACTTGATTCTATTTGAAATAAAAATGATGCCATTTTTTTTATTGATTTCAAGAATATTTGAAAAAATTGAGAAATATTGCATAATTGATAAAGAAAAATGTAGGTAGAAGTAGAAATTCTAAAAAGTTATTTTTAACTAAAGGATTAAACTAAAAATTTATCTTTTGTAAGTTTTGTTTTTGTCATTTGAAAGTAATAGGTAATTTTCATTTTCATTAAGTCAATTATTAAAAGTCAATTATTAATTATAAATAAATTATTTAACCAGAAAAAGTTAAGATTACTTTTTAGTATTTCAGTTTTTACCATCTTTGAAAATATGTAAGTCTGAAACATATAATAAAACCGAAATAAAAAACAAATTGAAACTACCCATCATCATTTATTCACTATACAGTGACCCCTAACCATAATTTAATGTTACGTAATCCTTTTATATATTTTTAACTGACACTCTTTATGACCACAAAATAAAATATTCAAAATAATAAATATATATATTTTTTTTTTGCCCTTTTTTCATTTAATCCTTAGAGGATATTAATTCGAATAAAAGTGTCACAGAACGAAAATGTTTATTTATTTTTTTTTATATTGTTTTCGGGGGTTTTCTTTTTTAGATTTACTAGGGGTTGGATATAAAAATTGTAATAATTTTTACTTTAAAAGTTTTTTTTTCAGTAGAATTTATCTTAAATCTTCAAATAGGAATATAGTTTTTTTTTTGTATACTACTCGATATACTTAGAAAACTAAAACAAATTCATTGAAACTGACAATCAATTTCCAAATATTTTTAAAAGTTCTTGAAAAGTTAATAATAATTTTTTATAGTCTGATTTCAATTAAAATTAATTTTAATTTCAATTTTTTTTAACAAAATTTTAAAAGTAGAAAAGATTAGAAAACAACTTGAAATTCTCATTTCATTTAGTAATTGACTAAAAGACCATATAACAATTATAATCAATTTTCGTAAAAAGTCTTCAGTATTCAGGAATAATAATAAAATTTTATTGTAAAATTGATATTAATAAGGAAAAATATATTTAAGGATAAAATTATTTAATAAAGAAAATTGTTATTATTGATGATAAACATACTTTTATACTTTACTTTTATGGTTCATATTAATATATATTTTTATTATTGATAACTTAAGATTTTATCTTTTAATATTGTAGCCAACCCAAAATAAGGAGACATTTGTTATCACATTTTCGACACTTAGAGCACCATAAAAATTATCATATTTTATTTTAGTTTTTATATTGATTATAATTTCTCTTTCTGGACACTAAAAAAACTTTGTTTATGAAATGTAATCAAATAGCACTTTTACTTATATACTCTAATTCTAAAAATCTGACAGTTTTCTAAAATGTAATAAAGAAAATTTATAACAAAGTCTATAGTATCCTTGCCCAATATTATTTTGAAAATATTATTATTTGTGGATAAAATAAATTGAAAATAATTCTTACATTATATAAAAATGAAAAGTTTTCAAACAAATTAATTTTTCAATGAAATTGTGCTAAAAAGAAAATAAAAAATTTTCCTTGAAGTTTTTCGATCCATTTCAAACTGTTGGAAGTCTTTAAGGAATTTTTCATTATTAATATATTATCGAAATTTTTTCAATTCCCTATATTTAGAAAATACAAAATATAAAAAATTCAATTTAAATCTGTCATAATTTTTATTCTCTATTTTTTTTAACATTCTGACAATTTTACAATTGAATAAAGTTTTGGAAAAACGTGGCAAAAATTCTTGTTTATAGTTTTAGTATATAGAATACAAACTAACTATAATGTAAATCTAATAATCCGGGAAGAGAGTTCTTAAAATACTACACGAGAAATTTAATTTTAAACTTTTTAATTCGAAATTGAAACACAAAATTTTTGTTAATAAATTCTTAGGATAAGAAAGAAAAGTTTTCGAATTATTTATATTTTGATTTCATTTGAGAACAAAGTGTTCCGTTGTTTGCCAAGTTTAATTTTAAAAGATAATATTTTTCGTATTAAATTTCTTATGATATATTAATTCAATTCAATTTGAAATTGAGAAATATAATTTTATTTTATTATAAATTTTCTGAAGAAAATTTTCAATTCGAAACATAATAGCAATAATTACTCATTATATAAAGTTATATAAATCAAAATGTCAATTTTTATATAAATGTAATACAAAATTTATATAAATTATAAAAATCTGCATAACATAATTTATTTTAAGTCAATTTTTAAAAAAGCTTTTAATAACTATATTATTAAAAATGTTGTAGCGTTATAATGCAAGTTTATATCATTTAAAATTCTATTATAAATCATAAATACATAAACCCTTCTTATAAATTCTCATTATAAAAATATGTTGGACAAATTTCGTTGTTGTTGTTATATTTAATATTTAAATGAATTTTTTTTTTGAACATAATATCTTGGATAGATTATGTACTTTAGTTTTTCTAGTCATTATGGTATATTCGACATCGTCCTTGTTATTTTTTTTTTTCAATTTTCCATTAAGGACAATAAAGTATACTTAAATATTGTTGCATATTTCCATATAATGGTTAAATATTTGGTTATCTTTGAATATGATTTTAACTATATTATATGGTAAAATAATTAAATAACTTTTGTAGTATCATTTAAGTAATACATTTTATTTTTAAGTAAATTCAAGAAATATTTAGAATATTTAATTAATATTTTTTACAAATTCAGTAAATTTTTAAAAATTCAACATTTTTAACTCAATTATTATTGAAATGATATTTTTACCTAATGAAATCATTTTGTTTATCATATTTTCTTTTACTATCCTTGTCCAAAAATGAGGTTCAACCATAAATTTTCAAAAAACAACAAATTTATTGCTAATAATTTACAAAACTTTTAAAGAATTTATTATTTATTACTCTTGTATTTCTTATCAAATTTACCAAAAGAATTTCAGAATTAAAACAAAAATTTCATATACATAATTTATTTAATTCAAACTTTTTAAACAATAAATATTGAAAGAAAGTTTTTCTCTGACAAATTTTAGTAAGTTTTTACTAAAAAAATCATTTAGTATATTCTTACATTTCTTACTATATTTATGAAAATATATTTCAGTATTGCATAAACCAATAAATCAATTTCAGTATTGCATAAATCAAGAATTTCTAAGATTTAAAGAAGTTGTAATCTATTAGCTTAAGATACTACGATTATCTCAATAAATTTGCAATCGGAAAAATATATCAAAAATAAATTTTTAATCTCATACTAAACAAAAAAAAAAAGTTTTACAAATTTATGTTTGCGTCATAAAAATACATAACAAAATGATTTATTACAAATCCATCATAAATCATATAAATCCATCATTTCAATAAATCTAATTCGATTATACCAATTGGTGTCAATTTCAATTTTATATATTCAGTTATTGCCATCAACGTGTATACGTATACCAGATTGAATTTTTCTTATTCGTTTTTTTTTTTGTAAATCACTAAATTTACCAAATTTATAGACATTCAAAGTCACAAATTTTATGTTTATTTTATTAGAAAAAAATCATTTTTGATGGCATCTACAAAATACTTTTCGAATTTTAAAAATATTTATACATAATATAATATATGTTATTCTATGTTTACATTTCTTGAATTATTAATAATATTTTGTTAAATTTGAAATTATTAGAAGAAATTTATTAGAAGAAATTTGAAATTTAACTTTTATTTTTATTTTTTTCAGAAAATTGGGAAAATATTTTTACTTTCAAGGTTTATTTGTATAATAACAAAGAAAAAACTTTTTCTGTTTATTTCATTGTTTAAGGAAAGATCAACATAAAGTTTTCAATTTAATTTTCATTATTTATAATAATTATTATCCAAGTGATAAATTAAACACTTTGTCTCTTTAAAGGTCCCATCCCCATGGAACAGAAAGTTTATCATTTTAGATTTTTAGATGTTAATATTTAATTGCTACTATAAAATTAATATCCAATTGTTGGTTGAAATTGAAATAAATCTATAAAATACAATTTAAATTAGTTATTCTATATAGAATTGAAATTCTTTACTTTAAGGAATGGCCACAATACATATTAAAGGACAATAATCTGCGTAATACGAAAATATAAACAAAATATTTTTGTTGACTTAAATTTTCATAATGGAATTTGAATAAAAATAAAAGAAAAATAACAAATCAATTCTAATCTAAAATTTAAATTGAATAATCAAATTTTCTAAAAATTAATTTTACCACAAAATATTATATTTATGATGGTAAATCAATAAAATGATATTATTATTCTGAAAGTTTTTCTTTTCAAGGACATTTTTTTAAGGGAAAATTAATTTTGCTAAACTTTATTTGTCCGCCTATCGTTTTGTTTGTTTTATAATATAAAAATATTCTAATACTGTTTTATAACAAATTTCTGATTGGGAAATTTAATTTATTTAGCCACTAGAAAATGTCCTGGAGAAGCTTTTGTTATTATAAAAATCTTTTTTGGACAAATAATTTAAATAATTAAGTAAATGGTCACATAATACGAAATGTCCTCAATAATTGGAAGGGTACAGTATACAATTATATGGTCATTACTATTACTACATACAATATTATTGGTACAAAAAAGCTTATGGTTATGTGTAGCTTAGCTACTGCACATTTTTTGGGCTGCTCTGCATTTCTGTGAAAAATGAAAAACCTGTCACTTTCATTCATGACGAATATAAATATATTTAAATATAAACCAAAATTACTTTCATTTAATATAAAAGCTTTACATTATTTAGTTATATTAAATTGAACAACAGAAAAATTATTTAAAATTAAATAACACTATAATACCATAAATATTTTCCATTTGGTTATACACATCAGCTACAAAAAATGAAAGCAAAAGTTAATTCCACCAATAATAAATCACTGTTTTCCAAAAGTAAACAAAAATAATAATTTGAATTTCAATAGAACATTTATTATAGTAATTAAATTGTATAAAAGCTTTCGTCCCTTTTTTTTTATGAAAATAAAAATAAAGACCATCAATGACATATAAATTACACTAATTATAATAATGGAAATTTCAGGAAAAGTTTAACGAAAACTAATAAATAAAGAATTTTAATGAACAAAAATTTTAGTAGGAAAAGAAAGTTTTTTGATCCTTTTTTGTTGTAAACACTTCGAACTTTTTCATCCTTTTCTAATAATATTACGACAGCAATTTTTAATCCTTTTTAATAATAAAAAGGATTAAAACTTTCATATTTAAACATTTTTTTTTTTGAAGAAAAGTATTTCCCTTTTATTTATTCTAATTAATTTTTATATTTTTAAATAAATTTTAAAATATTTTCAAGCATATCTTTTAAGTACACAATATATATTAATGGTAATTAAGAAAAATAAATTATATTTAATTGATATAAATTTACTAAAAACTAATATTTCCTACTCACTTGAAATATTATATATGACCAAAACTTTATCTAACCATATTAAAATTTATTATTTGCCACAAAATGTGAAATAATTTCCAAAGAAAATTAATAAACTTTTATTTTTCTGCATTATCATGTATAGCTAAAACATTTGTATTTGTATTAAATATTTAGTAATTATCTAGAAATATATGTGAGATATTTCTAAATTATAATTATACGTAAATTATAGTGATACAAAACTATGATGAGTAGAAAAATATTTGTTCAAAAAATGAATTAGCAAAATCACAATTCAACAAAATTTAATTGTTCGTTTTTAATCCATTATATGATTTGATTTTTAATTACATTTACTAAAATTAAGTACAGTATATATAAAGAGTATATAGTACATATAAAGAAAACTAATATATAGTTTGACAATTAAATTAATTATATATTTAGATTTTAGTTATATCAAAATTTATCACCAAAGCACACACTTGGTATAAAACGAGAATTCTAGTTTCCCGCGACAACGTTTTTTTTTTACAAAAACGAGAATTCTCGTTTCCTGATGCTAATATGTTAACATTTCAAAAGTTGGTTTTTGTTAAAATTTCAACATTAAATCTATGCCATTCTTCACAAAATATATTTCTAGGTTAAATTCAAATTTACGATTATTGAATTAACATTTTTATAATCTAATAAATTCTAACTTCTTTCTGTATCCTTTAACTACATTAAGAAAAACAAAGGATTTTATTCAATACAAAACTAATTTTCCATTCTTTTGCTAATTTTGTATAGTATTTTTTTTTTAATGAAATTTTAATGTTAATTTTATTATTTTAATGTTGATAACAGAAAAAAAAGGATAGAAAATTTAATTATAATCATCCTACTAAACCAATTTTAGAATAAATTAAATATTTTTGGAAACAACAAAATGTCTTAACATTTTTTATAAAAATAACTTTTGACATAAAAAAAATTATAAAATCCGATCCTTATAACACAAACGATAAATCTGTAAAGAAAAATAACGATGAAAATATGAACCAAGTATACAAAATTGTCGGCATTAATTTTCAGAATTTTACTTTATTCTTTTAATCACTTCGAGTAAGAAAAAAGGATTTTTCTTTGGCCTCTACTACATAAATTTATTCTTTGGGAAAAATTCTTTGTCCTTGCAGAAGGTTTTTTTCAGTCTTAATTTCAAGAATAAAATTTTTTGATTTAAACTATAAAAGTCTTTGTTGAAAAATATATTTTAAATTTCAAAATTGTTTGTTTAATTTATTAAATTATAATTTAAGATGTTAATCTGAAAATTAATTCATTCCTACTATGATAAATTAGACAAAATTATAAAACTGCCAGAGAAAATCGGCGCATCATTATTATTGTTAACACAAAATTGGCTAAATAACTAAGATACATTAAATTATGCATTTTTCTTTCCTTTTATTATCTTTAAATTTAAACCAAAGAATATTCTTTGTTAACTTTGTGGAAGGGTGTAAAAAATGGCAATAACCTTTATACATAAAATAATATAAGATTAAAAAGTCTGTGAATGACATTTTCCAAGGATAAACATAATTATTAATTGTGTACCACATAATCTAATAATTAGATTTAGAATGAGAAATAAATTTTTTATCTTCGAAGATTCCATTATCTAAAAATTCCTGTAATATACATATAACAATTATTTGATAAAGAATTAATTATAATTTTATCCTCATTGGACAAAACTGTCTAAAATGATATATTAAACTATAAGATAATTAATATGTAGGAATAAATCTCCTTTGACTTATCTAATTGTTATCATCCTCAAGGAAATCATCAAGCTAAAAATAGTTCAAAGGAAAATTTTAAAAATTTAAAAAGGTAATACTAAAATACAAAAGTCAAACAAAGTTATTTATAAATAAATGACCACATGAAAAGATAAAAGGGAAAAGGTCCTTATATGTTTATAAAAGAACTACTTATGTTCTTCTGTAAAAATATTATAATTTTTCGACAATCTAAGAAAGAAGATAATCTAAGAAAGAAGATAAAACATTCTAATTTGTTTAAATTTCTTTTAAACATTTTAATTGGTTTCTTCCAAATTATTAGAAAATTACGAGTATATAAATTTATTTTAACAACACTAATTTCGATAATTGCTAATATATGTATTATACCTTTCAATTTCTATCATACATCATCATTTAACAGTTCGTATCAACCATTTACTGGCTTATCTTTTCAATAAATAAACTATTTAAAAATTATTAGTAATTTATTTTTATATTCTTAAATTCCTCCAGTTTACGACTATTTAATTCATCTATATTTTTAATTACGTAAATTATTTCAACTCAGTCCGTAAAATCTATATAAATATTTTGTCTCAACAATCTACCAAGGACTTTCATTTTATACTGAAAGTGTAAATTTTATCATTTTCCTGTTGACCTTCATTTTCTTATGAATGAATTTATAAATTATTACATCCCTTTTATACTTTAAATATATAAACATTAAATGTAAACACGAATATGAAAATTCAAAAGAAAATCAAAAATAAAGGAGAAATGTTTATATTTTTGGGAAACGAAACTATTATACTTGATAATTGCGCATGACATAAAACTTTATTTCAACATCTCCTCATTTTTATGTTTTTGCTAATCGGAAAATAATATAGTACATATTTGAAAATATTTTTATTTATTTCTTTTTCATACGCAAGAACGATTAAATTTGCAATTAATGAGAATAAAAGAAAAGTATTTAAAATAAATTATGATAGTTTATAAAAATGTTTTATTAAAGCTTACTAAATTGGAAAAATTTATTTAGAATGTAAGTTATATCCTTACATTGCCAGGGACAATGAATTAAAAAATAAACCCTTCGCTAACAAGGATAAAAATCCTATTTTGTCAGAATTGTAACAAATTTATAGTATCACAAATTAGTAACCTAAAAATGTCAATAATTTTACAATTATTACTATTTAAAATTTTATTTTTTTCGGCTAACAAAAAATTACTTATTCTCTATTTACTACCTAGAAATCTTTGAATAGTAGTATATAAGTTCCTTTATAAATTCGGAAAGATTGTAAATATACACGTGTCTATAGAATATTTCCTTTGAGAATAACCCTTTTGTATTTTAAATCCTTTTGGGGTTAGTAAAAGTTATCAGGTCATCTTATTTAAAGATCCCTTCTTATCTTTCGGACAGCAGAATTTAATTTTCCTTTAAAAATATTTCAGTTTGTAAATTTTTCGGTTTATAATGTTTCATTATTATTTTTCTGTATAAAATTTTAGTTGTGATATTAAAATATTTATTCATTGAATTTCACTACAAATTACAACATTCGATAATAATACTTATTGATCCTGTATACTGTAATTGGTCCTATATATTATATATACATATATCAATATGTATTCTGTTTCTATTCTTATATACCCCTTTTTGAGTATAGAAATTTAAATTTAAAAATACTCCTTTTCAATGATTTTAGATTTTTATTACAGACAGAAAATAACTTACATATAAACTGAGTTTCTAATCGATTAAATTTCATGAAAAATCTAAAATCATCTCGTAAAATTATAATTTTCTTATCAAAATCATAAAAATCTTCAAGTTTATTGATTTATATACCAAAACAAATCAAGACAAAATACAATTTTAATCATAATAATAAAATTGTTTGTATATTTACTTGATATAATTTTATATATGCTTCATTACCTTATGATTCAATTAATTGTGTTGATTATCATTTAGTTTGATTAAGTATCATTATAATGGTATAGAATAGAGAGTAAATGCTTCGTTAATTTATATCAATGAAAAAAAATAATTTAATTGTTTGAAGTATAAATAATTTTAAATTTTATTTTAATTTTATTAAATTTATCAATTTTATTTTATTTAAATATAAGGATAGTAATTTTTTTTTTTTACAAAATGCATTTTAAGAGACTTTAATGTCCAAGGATTTAATGAAAATGAATTAAATTCTAATTATTTATTACTTGAAATTTATATTGAAAAACAAGCTTTACGTCAAAAACATGATACCCAAATTTTTTTTTATATATAATTTTAATTTCATTTATAATGAGTAAAACAACAAAAAAAAACCACAAGGGAAAATTTCTTAATTTGAAATGTGTCCCACTTCAAGAGAAAAACAAAACAATCTTCCTTTTTTTTGTATATACAATAATTGGGAAGAAAATATATTTACTATTCAAAGGATATCCCAAGGATGTTAATGGTTTGAGGGTATATATTAAATTTTCTTCCAAGAACTTTATTCAATTTTTCTTTTATAATTTACTTACGTTCTCTTTGAATTAATTATAATTTTGCCTATTTTTTTTTAAATTACTTTTCATGTATATTAGAATTATAATAGGAAATTTTATAATTTAAAAGGTAAATATTCTATTACGAATAATAATTTATTCATTATAACGCTTTTAAATTCATTTTCAATGTAATATTCCAAGGGCAGAGATGTGTGTTCATTTTTATGATAGTAGAAATACAAATAAATTTTACCTGTACAAATTTAAGTAAGTAACTCTTTGATTTTTGTGAGAATAATTTAGTTTTATTTTGTAAATTAAAAGTATTATAAATTCATTTTACATTCTACAAGGGACGGCATCTGTCTGCCTGGTCCCTGCGGCAAAAATGAATTATTGAAATTTCCTTAAAATTATTAAAACCTATTCGAGTTTTCTAATTATGAAGAGGATAATATAAAATTCTTTAGTTAATACTTTATAAATTTTACACCTATTATCTAAAATATTAAAATAATTAAAAGATTTAACATAAAACAAAAGCTTTCAATGTAATCCCAAAATAATTAAATCTACTACAGTGAAAGTAATGTTTTTATGTTTAGGTGACAGGGAGATTTTTAGAAAAAAAAAATTATGAAAATGAAATCTTTAATCTTTGGAGAATAAAATTTAAATTTTTACGACATTTCTTTAATCATTTTTTGCTATGAAAATGTCTAAAGGATTTCTTTGATAGTTAAATTTTAAATAAATTCAAATTTTAATTACTTCAATTTTAATTATTTATATAAAATTCCATATAATTATAAAATATGAAATTATTTATATAAATTTAAAGAAAATTGAAATATTTATTATCTCTACTTTATTTGAAATTAAAATTTATTCGAATATATTTTCATAAACATTAATTTAATAATATTCCATTCACAAAATATTTGCATTAAAATATTAAACTGATTTAAAATTTATATGCACAAATTTCAAATATATTTTATTTTATTTTTAGGAAATAATTTTGATTTTCAATCATTTTTATATTTCATTTTATATAATATTAATTCAATGAATTAATTTATGATCCAATGAATGAAATTTTGTCATAAAATAAAATATAAACTTGAAATTCTTCGTCGGCTTTCAGCTCATCAAATCAACACGTGATCGTGAACCTAGACCACATCTAAGAAGTTTCAGCAATAATAAATTGCATAAAAGTAAAATTTAATATATTTCCAATTATAGCTAATTCATTCTGATTTTTCAGTTTAATTCATTACATACATTTATTTGTCTATTTTTAGCTTATAATGAAAATCATTTAAATTATGCGAAGTCTAACAGATACTTTCAAAAAAGACAAAATTTTATTTTATATTGTGAAAATGGAATGAAAAATTAATCTAAAAAAATTAATTATTTGGTAGAAACAATTTCCGCTCGTTTAAATTTTTCTTCGAAATGTTAGATAAATATTAAATGAATTTAAAAATAATATATGGGGAAATAAACCTCATGTTGAAAATGACTGAATAAACCTTTTTTGTATTGGTGGGTATAATATTATATACGGCTTTGATTTGAAACTTTTTATCATTTAAGTATAAAGAAAAATTTCTAAAAATAAAAGAATTTATTTTTTTTGAAAAAGTGTAAAATTTTCCAAAAAAAAAAAAAAACAAGAAAATTATTTCTTAATAAAAGTTTCTTAGGAAAGTTTTTCAACAAAAATTTAATCAAAATTTAAATTTTTTTCTTAGGGTCAAAGTTTTCTAAAATCTTTCAAATTTATTTGAACCCATCAACGATTATTTTTTTAACTTTTCGGCAAAATTTAAGACTTCAAATAAATTTTTTAAAGAAAATTTAAAAATCTAATAATTTTATTAAAAGAAATTTTCATTGTCGTCATTTTAAATTTATTTCTTTTATGTTACCTTTTTAAATTTAAGAAATTTTTTATATTACAAATTATTTCCAATCTGAAACACTTGCCAGGATGTTCTTATATTTTATTAAATTTCATTATCATCATCAGATTATTGACATTGTCTATTTTTCCTGTCAATGTTTAAGTTGAAACACGTGCCAGGAAAATCTGATGGCAATAAGATTAATTTTTCTTTTGTGTTTTTTAAATTAAGAAAATTTAAATTTTTTTGTTATATAATAACCAAATTTTTATATTGGTTGTTGATGTTGAGATTTAAAAAAATGTCAATATTTTTATACGTAAATTGTTCAATTTATTTGTTCATTTAATAAAAATGTTTTTTTTTTCCGGAAAATATGAAAATTGAAGTAAAATTGTAATTCAGAGATGGAAGAAAACGCATCAGTTGACGGAATATTAAACAATCGGAAATGTAAAGTTAAAATGATTGATTTTATTATCTGCAAATTCAGAAAAACCACACAAAATATATCCTCATTAAAATTTGAAAAAGAATTTTCATTTTCAACGGAAATTCTATAGTAAATGCTTCCCAATTTTAAATATGTATTTTCTTTTACGTTATACGTGAAAAAAATTATTTTTCCGAAACTGAAAGTCAGCCTTTATTTCTTCAATAAGGAAAAATATATGTATTCCACTACATAAATTTCCATTTAAATTATATGATACATCAAATATATATTTTCCAGGAAAAAATATCCTTTAATAAATATTTTGGATATTATATTTTTTTTTTTTAAATTAAATTTTTCTTTCTACAAAGTTTTTGTAAGCTGCATAAATCTAGAATTTAAGGCTTACAACAAATTTTGCATTTTTATAAACACTAGAATTTTAAAAAATTTTATATAAAATTTATTAAAATTTCAGTATCTTATTAAATTATTCCCCCATCATATTTTTGATATTTTGTTATTAAAATTTTTGAATATAAATATAGTAGCAGCAGCTGGTTTAAATTTTATATAATATTTATTTAGTGGTAAAGTTTTAATTGATGAATTTTTAAATTATGTAATTAGAAAATTCATTTTGTATTTTTTCTATCAAACAATTGTTTTCAAAATAATTGAAAATTATATTTAATCATAAATTTTTGCAGAATTATTATCGAAATAAATTGTAAACTAATAATTTTACAAAATTTTATTTTTAGATTATGAGATCAAAATCATTTTTTGGGACAAGGTTACTCCTGCCTAGCAGTTAGGTAACAGCGGCTACAAGGATAACAAAATATTAAATAAAATATTTGGAATATTCCCATTCCCATCGTAAGTCCTTTAATCTCGTTTTTTTTTTAAAAAAAAAGTAAAATTAGAGAGAGAAACCCCAAAATTCAATATAAAGTTTTACAAAAATGTGGAAAAATATTTAGGTAAAAAATATTTACCTTTAATAGTTGACTTAATACAAACAATTTTATAACTAATAATTACATAAAAATAAATGAGAAAATTTAGTTTAAAGTATTTTTAATAATTTCATACTTTAAATTCATAAAAAATTTAATAGTTTTTGTATATTTTTTTTCACGAAATGCCCAAAAAAAAAAACACTTTTTTTATTATTCTAAAAGCTTTTTATTCAAAATTAAATCCTTTTATTGTAAATGAGAACATGTTTCTTGTCAAAAGAAAATTTATTCAAGGAAAATGTTTATTTTACAAGTCACAGAAGAGAAATAATATTTCAGAGTATACCAGGTAAATTGCTACAAGCAATTTAAATAAATTTTTCTATGGTCTATAGAATTAAAATATGAGAAAATTTCAATTTTCAAATCCTTTTTGAAAAGAATAATTGTTCTTTTATTATTATTATAATTATTTTTAATGAATTTTTAAATAGGAGGGAAAATATTAATTCCTAAAGGATATTCGATATTATAAAAGAAAAGAAATCATAATTCATTTCCATAATTCGTACTATATTACAATACTAAATTTAAAAGATTTTCTAATAAAAACTATTTGAATAAATTTATATTACAACAACAAGGACTTCTATTAATCTATTAAAACACAATTTGGAAATTGGAATAAAATTCAAAATTAAACAAAATTTCATTGAAAATTCAATAATATTTAAAGCATATGAAAAATATTTGAAATTTTTATTTAGCAAATCTTATTCAAATTATTTACTTTTAGTAATTTGTCAACAAACTTTAGTAAAAAAAAATTTTCAAATCTAATTTCTTTTCATACAATCTACAAAAAATATTATTATATACAAATTTAATGTGACATCAAGAAAAAACTTAATATTAGCTATATATATATTTAAAAAGATTTATTTAACAATATTTTCAATTAGTCCTTAATTAATTTTTTTTGTAATGGATATTTATTTGAAATTTGACCTTCGTTATACTTTTTCGTAGAATTTTTTTTCCAACAAAAATATCAAATTTACCCGATTTTGCTATGAGTTTAAGTCCTTGAGGATGTCCTTTGATAAAATAATTGATTTTAACCTTTTTTTTTGTTTGCTGATATTTACGATTAATACAAAATTTTGTAATTTATTATTTATAAACTGTTTTTGTTTGTAAAATAAATAATGAGAATGAGTTACATAATAAAAAATTTAATCCTGTGCTTGTAAAAATATGAAATATACATATATATAATTATATATAAATTAAACATCGAAATTTTCTTATGAATTAATAGGAAAATGCTAGGAATTAAAATTTTATTTCCTCAAAATTAAAAAGTCTTAAAATTAGTCTTTATAATTTTTATCTAAAAATATTCTTCCTTGCTTTTATAATACAACCATAAAATAATTGAATATTTAATATTCCTCATGCCAAATTTCTCCAACTACGTTTACTATATTATTAATTAATTATTGAATAAATTTAAATTAATTAAATTAACTAGTCAAAATAAAATATAATGATTGAGAGAAATTATACTTCATTTAACATTAGAAAAAATTTTTTCTATTATTTTCCCCCCACAAAAATGTTAATAAATTTTCCAAATAAATAAAAAAATATTCTAAATACGATAAATACCAAGAATTTGCAAATCAATTCGTTGAAAAATTTGGGAAAATTGTACAACGTAAATAATTACAATTTACAATGATAAATAAATTCTGAATTTTGTATATTTATTTTATTATTTATTTTCTTTACTACTTATAGCATCTACACTCTACACAATTTGACAAATATGTCCTTTTTATAAAGAAGGAAAAAGTATATAACGGTAATATATAAGTGAGGAAAAAATTACGGGGGAAAATATTATTTATTTATTATAGAAATTATCACAGGAGTTAACTTATTTTTATTATATTTAAATCTCTGCAGGGATAATTCATTATTTCTGTTTTCATTATTGAAATAAATGTATTTCATATTTTGGGGAAATATTATATTTTGAAAGGATATTTTTATTAATATAAATTGATTATTAATTATTTAATTAGAAAAAAAGTTTATGTTCTTAATTGAAGAAAAATTTAATATTAGCTATTAGTTATAAAGGAAGTAAACATACGATTTACTTAATATTATAGAAAATTATTACGATCTCTCTCATCTGATTATAGCCAATTCAATTTGCTCAATTTTGTTGCACAATTTTCTTAACATTATTTTTCGTACCACTAAATAAAAGAAAGTAATTTTTTTCCATTTTTGTTTATATATGAATAAATTATGCAAAGTTATGTTATTTGCATAAATTAAATACAGAATATTAAATATAAATATATAATAATTTTATTAAAGAGTATTTGAAGAAAAAAAAACAAAATTACTTTCTGTAAGTTGTATAGTAATTGGAAAATTAATATAATATTATAAGTTCCAAGTAATAATAATTGGAAAAGTTATTTTTGTAACAGTATAATTGGAAAATGAATAAACTTGATGGAAAAAATATATCGTAAATATTATATGAAAAATGAACAATAATTATTTCACAGAATTATGTAACTTATAAAATAGTATCATATTCTTTAAGACATATCGTAAAAATTGATATGTATAATATATTTTTGATATAATTACAAACCTTGAACGTCTGTGGCTTTGTGATTTTGCCTGCCTGTGATCGTGGGGTTTATAAAGAGCCGAGGCATATCGATCGATATCACTCCTAAGTAGCTGATCTAGCCATTTCGTAAATATACTAAAATTTACATTTCTGATAAACTATTTATCATGAATGTAAATTTATAATTATTACTTATAATTATGGAAATAGTAAAGCCATTTTTGTAACGTCTATTATTAAGATGATTATAAATTTTCACAGTCCAAATATAATGGTAAATTAATTTAAAAGTATACTGTTAAATATAATAGATTATAATTTAACTAATATAATAATTTAACATAGATTGTTTAGCATAACTTTATTTTTCATAAAAATAACTAAATATTAAAATTGAATAAAATATTTTAAAGATCTGTTTTCGAAAAATTATAAATGTTGCCAATGTTGCCAATGTTGCCATATTTATAACTTGAAATAGTCGATAGAAAAATTCATAAAAATTTGAAATTTGTTGAATTAATTTCTATTTTGTGATCAAACTTTGTTATTTCTGATTTTTTTTTTTAGAAAGATAAATTAAAATTCAATTTAATAAACTAAAGAATTATATAATATTAAAAATACAATTAAATTTTTAATATAATTTGCGTCATGAAACTTTTCAAATCATTTTACTATCTATGTCAGTTTAACCATTTTCTATGTTATAGAAATTTACATAAAAATGTCCGTCTGTTGATTAAATTTAATTAAATATTATTAAACCGAAGGATGAGAATTACAAAAATTTACATATAAATTATTTAAAAGTTTTACTGTATAGGAGAGAATTTTACTGTAGGAGAAATAAATAAACAATTCGAATAAAAACTTTGAATTTTCTACTAATTTAAAAACAATTTAGAGAAAATTAATTACTGCCATGTTAAAAATTTAATAAGTATCAAAAAAATGTTATTTTTTTTATAAAGTTTTCAATTTTAGAATTTTCCCTTTAGTACATTTTAATAATGACAATTGGATAAAAAAAACTTCAAAAGAAAAGCAATAATTTTATAATGGAAAATTTTTTTTCTCATGATTTTTATTAAGAATTTTCCATTTAATTACTTTTTGTTAAAAGATAGACATTAGATTTAGAGGCCTCCTGGTTCTATGAAGACTTATACATTTAGTAATTACTTAAATTACTAATATTTAAGTGAGGCAGAAATTCAGTCAACAAATTTTCTGTCAAAAACAGAAAGGATTTTCACTCATTAAATTTCCTATTTTACATTTTATGACTAAAATTCTTTTTAAAAAGGAATGTCAGTCAAAAAATGTTTGGCTAAGATTCTTCCTTAATTTTTTGACTGAAATGCCTTTGCTAACTGCACTTTCACCAACCACAAAACTGAAAAAAATAGGAAAACGCATCTTAATCAAAACTTTTTTTAATATGCTTCATAAAATTGATTGATTTTGTTGACTTATTTAAATGCTTTCTAACTTTTAAATGGAATTTCTTCCCATTTTTGACTAAAATTCCTTGTCTCCTTTTAATAGTATTGAAAAACATTGAATTTAAGAAGAATATCAATAATTTAATTTTTACTGAATTTATAATAAAAATGCTTCATTTATTATTTTATTTATATTATTAATTATAATTATCAATTACAAAAAATTCAATTTGAAGTTTAATTAAAATTTCATTTTCTTTTGTTAATTAAAATTATATTTTTCCAATTTAATATTTCAATATAAAATTAACTTTTTCGTGTAAGTTTATTAAAATTGAATTTTATATTTTATAATAATAAAATAATAATAATTTCATACATATGTAATTGATTTAAATTATTAAAAACGAAATAATTAATTTAAAATGTAAATGAATAATAAAATATAATTAAATTTAATATAAAAATAATTAATTATAATTAAAAATGAATTAAATTGTTATAGGTTTATTTCATAGGAGAATCATTTTTATTTACAATGAAAATTATAATTGAATTAACATTCACAAATATAGTCAGTACACAAATTTATTGTATACCGTATTATTAATTTTATTTAATATAATCTATTTTTATTAAAAAATTAATTCTTGAAAATTGTGAATAATAAGTAATTTTGATTTTCTTTTTTAAAATGAATTAAATTTAAATTGCAAATTTATATAAACGTTCATTTTAATTAAAAAAAACTCTTTATTGTGGTATTTTGCATGTTAAATATTTCGTCAAAATTTATAGAAACCTCTGTACTTTTTAATGTAAGGCTATACTAAATTTCAGTATTATAAACCTAGAGTACTATTAATTTTGCTTATTCCCACGCCACTCTTGACTGTACTACATTCCTATACTAAGATACACAATCATATACACCACTTTGCAAAATATCTGGTGGACTAAGTCAGACTGCACAACATATATCCTTTGAATAATTATCTATAAATAAGTAAAAAGTATTCGGACAAGAGTTCTCTTTGAACCAAAGTATTTTCCAACATATTTTGGTTCCCAGTCTCTTGTTGACCGATTATCTCCAGCCATTTTTATGCTACTTAAGCCCAGCTCTATTAACTATTACTTATCTAATTGAGAAGATATAAATATATATTCTATGTACTATGTATTTATAAGGATAATAACATAATAAACTTTTTGATGAATCATTACCGAATTATTTCGAATTGAAAGATTTTTAAAGTAAATTCTTATTTATAGAATTTAATAAAGAATTCTTCTAAAGTCAAATCTCCTTTACAAAAAAGTTATACGTATATAAAATTAGGAAATTTATTTTTCACTCATATATAAAAAGAATTATCGGAAAAACATTTTCCTGATAGTAAATAATATTTTCGATAACGAAAAAGAAATCTAAAAATAAAGATATTATTTTCTTTATCCTTTTTGTTCTATCAAAGGGAAGACCAAAAAAAAAGGACGAAATAGTATTGAAAAAAGGTTTTACACATTTTGGCTAATAATATTGTTTTATACAATATTTTATTAGGCATCTATTAGGGATCTAGTTTTTTTTTTTTATAAATTTTGTTATATTGTTTTTTGCACACGAAGAAACAAAACAAAACAAAAAATCAGGATATGTGAAATAACAAAATTTACTGAAGTTGAAATTTGACAAAATTAAAGAATTATTCCACTCAACAAGTTAAATTGACAGGATTTTTCTTGCAGTATACAAACATTTCATTTTGTAATTTCCCATAAAAAAAAAAGTAGTGACATCATATAAAGTCTAAAAAGATTTCTTCTCAGTCAGTTTAATATTATTTCTTATCAAATTTTCACAAAAAATAAAATAAATGAAAAATTGTCTTCACTGAAATGTAATTCATCAAAAATTATATTATATATAAAAAATCAACAAATTACTCAACAAATATGATAAACATCAAAAATTCTTATCTGGTTATGACATATTTCTAAAAGGTTTTCCATCAAAATTTTCCCAGTTGTTTACCTAATAAACCTTAATGTAATAAGCATTCATGTGTGGATTATTCTATATTGATTTAGGTGACATACATTTTTCAACTAGCAAAATTCAATTTTCCTTAAAATATAAATCAATAATTTTTCAGAAAAATATTTTAAGTAAGGTACCAGAATAAAAAAAACATCATTTTTATATAGCTTATGTGTTATGAAAATTGATAAAATTATTTTAATATATTTTTTTTTTCCAATAAACAACACATAAATTTTAGTTTATATTAATTTTATTTTTTGTTCAATTTAATTTATAAATTTTTCCACAATATTTAATTTTTATTTATCTTAGATATGAAAAATTTAAATGTTTTTTCATGAATATTTTTTTATTTTTCTATTTCATTGCTTCTTTATACAGAAAAATTGTGATAATAAATTTTATAAAGAAATTTTTAGTTTCCTTAGTTTATAATTTCAATTTGATTATAGAGGAAAATAATTGGTATACAAAAATCATATATACCAAAATATGAAGAAAAAACCAAACTGTCAGGAAATAATTATAAATTTAAAAAAAACTATGAAAAATTTGTTTATATATTTTAAATAATTGTCTCTGAAGTACTTCAGGAAAGACAATTGTTCAAATTACTTTATAAAATTCTGAAAAAATTTTACAAAGTTATCGTTACACATTGACCCCATTATACATGTTAAATTTGCTAACAGACAAAAATGGTATCTGAAAAGTGAAAACATTTAAATTATCTGTTTTCTATTATATTTAAAATTTTAATACAATTTTGATGTGTAATCGTTCAAAATGATGGAAATAATTTCATATAAAATTGAATCAAATTTATCATTAAATCTTTTGTATATGAGTAAAAAAATAAAACAAAATATTATAATGAATTGACTCATTGAATCGTTGTAGGTCATATATGCTTTGTCAAGTATACTTTTTCAATAGAATCTAATTAAATCAGCAAATAATCATTTATATTTCAACAAAAGAAAAATGATTTCAATAATTTCAAATCAATTTTTTGAACCACATAACAACTTTTGTATATACCAAACCAAAAATCAAAAGAATTTATAATAGTATTAAAAATATTTTGATATTAATTTTAAATATCAGACAAGTCCTTTTTCAGACTTTTACATTTGCTTTATGAAAATTTTGTTTTTATTCAAATCATATTTTAACTTTTCATTCTTATACATAAACATGACATTTAGTTTTGTTAAACATAATTTTTGCCTGACCTATAAGGCTTATTATTTTATTTATAATTATTCAATAAGGATTCTTATTTTCACAAAAAAATTGATTTAATTTAGAAAATTTTAATCCCTGATAATGATAAATTTTTAATGTATCTAAAAATTTCTAAAAAAGTCTAAAAATTTATTTAATTTTCTATAAAGAAAATTGTATAATTAATAAATCTTATGATAACAAAGTTATCCCTAAATAATGAACATCGATTCATTACATCCTTTTAATAATAAAATTATTTCTCTAAAATTTATTTATATATTTTTAATAAATCTTTAAAAAATGTTAAAAATTAATTTTTTTGAATAAAAATTAAAACTGTCTGCAATTACATTTAATTTAATATTCTAATTTAATCTTAATTTTTCTCTCTTGTTATTTGATTTAATTAAATTTTTTACAAAATTGGATGATTTATGCGCCGAAAAATAAGATAAGTAAAAAAGTAATTTTTGGTTAAAATATTAAATTATGAATCAAAAAGTTATTATTTGTTTAACAAAAAAAAAATTGTTTAACATTTTTTTCAAATTTCGTATACACCTTTTTTCTTTAAATAGATAATTACCAAAATCTGATACTCAAATTATAAATCAATAAACATAATTTCTGCTAAGGCAACAAAATTAATTTTTTAACCAACTGAAAAATTTAAACAGAATATAAACATAATTAAAACAGATATATAATAATAGAAATTAAGTGACACGTCACAGCTGGAATTTATTACAATCAAGATTATTGCTACAAAATTTCTTGATAGCGTAAAAATTCTTAACTATCAAAAACAAAAAATGGTATATTAATTAAAATTTTTTGTTATCTCATCAACGATATTTAATATTACAACATTAAAAAATTAATTGTAAAATTATATTGATCAACACATTTTGTATACCACAATTCAATTAGACATTAGTCATTAGAGTATAGGATGCATTTAATACGATTTTTTTAACATTCATTTCATATTTTCAAAAGCTTAGAAATACAGAGGGACAAGCGTATAATAAATTTTAAAGCTATAATTTAATTTGGGAATAGTTATCTTTATTAGAAAAATATAATATATAAAATTGTAGACAAGAAAAAAGTTTCTTTGTGCATGAAAACTTTTATGGTAAATAATTTTTTTTTTCATAAAATTAATTTTTATCAATTTAATATTTTCTAATAATTACCATTTTTTATTTTCATTTTCATTTCATTTTTTTTCCACAATATTTAATTTTTATACAACATTTTCTGTCTACGATATTTTTTTTTTTTCAATTATATAATTTTTATTTTCTATTTCATTGCGTCTACAAGAAAATTGGGAAAAATTGTTTAAATTAAATATTATCAGGAAAAAAAATCTTACCAGTTTTTACGAAAAATTTGTAGAAATTTAGATGACGAAGACGAAGAAAAATAACAATATTTTTATACTATTATTCTTTGTTGAAAATTTGAATTTTTTTTTTAGGAAAATTCGATAAAGTCTTTAATCTTTTCTATAGATCAAAAAAATTAATATTAAATTTATTACTTAATGTATGAACTATAATTAGAAAATAGGCCTGTTGTATGGATCCCATATTATACTTAAAAAAGTCTAATTTTCAGTTTACCATTATTTAATTTCCTTTCTATCTTTATGTATAATCATGTTATATAATGGCACTATTTATTAAAGAAAATTTCTTTGTTCAAACATAAAGAAAATTATGATTTTAAAAACGTGTGAAGGATAAATTATTAAATTATTTGTTGTAAGACTATTATTATGTTTTAGTTTTGTTGACAAAGAGATTATTAAATCCACGTTAAAATTTTAGAAATAAATTTAAAAAATTTCCCATATATACTTAATACACTATTATGTCTGGTTACAGCAGCCTATAAACATATTTGCTTATAAATACACACGTTTACGTTTATGTAATGTATTAGATAAAAAAAACCAATAAGAATTTTAAAATCTTATTATTTTTTATATTATATAATTCCATCATTAAATTTAAATATTTTGTTGCTCCAGACATGTCCTTTTTTTTCAAACCTAAATATTAGACAGAATTTTACTATTTTCCATATATACCAACAAAATTAATTTTGTGTGTGTTTCTTTTTGCATTAAAATTTCTTGTTTATACTATAAAAAAAAATTAAATGGATTTTATGGGTAATAAATGTTGTGGCATATATTTAGATTCCTGGGGTACATAAACATGACAACCACAGGATTTTTTAAAGACTTTTTTTTTGGTTTGTTTGTTGAAATGAACTTTTAGCAATTCAAATATAAATTCAATATTTTTTATTTGGCAATTTTATTCCAATTAAAGGTTTTTAGTCGAATTCTTGTGTTTATGTTTTTGGTATATACAAATAATAGCACCACATTAAAATACCTTAGATTTTATAGGTTTTTGTTCAATCCTAAAAGCAAAGAAAAAAAAAATCGATTTCATTTGTTTTTCTATATATTTTAAAAACTTTTATAAACAAAAATCCATACTACATATTTCACTTATGGATTTAAAACGAATTTTTCCTGAAAAGGAAAAGAGGACATTGAACAAAACGTCAGATTAGAAATAATGTTAAATTATTTTGTTAAAAGCTACAACAAAAAATTGTATATAGAAATGGGAAAATGAATTTAAAAAGAGTTTTATGATTTTTTTGAATATAAAATAAGTAAAAGGGTAAAGGATTTAGGATAAGATAAGCAAATTTTTGCATTAAAATTTATGACTATACTTCGTTTAAATATAAAAAAAAATGTAAATTTTTCTTAACTTATTTATTTTTCAAACTATAATATTTCGATTTAAATAAACTTTTAATAAAATCTAAGAATTTATATGAAAAGTTATATAGGTAAATATTTATCCTTATTAATGCATGTATAAAAAAATTTAGATAACAAATGAAATATGGATTAAGTTATCAAAATTTATATATGCAATCTTTGGAATATTGCCCAAAAACTTTAAATAAAACTATTCAAAAAATTTCTTGAATAAAATATAATTCAAAAAATTTATTGAAAAATAAACTTAAAACTATAAAGTTTTGTTTGAAAATGTTATATATAATTGAAACTATGATTAAAGAATATTTTAAGTGATAAAGAAACCACACAGACATGTTAAGAAACCATTAATTAAAATTATCTAAATTTCTATTTAAAAAAAAAATTAATTGATATAATTTTCCAACCGTTTTCTTCAATGCGAAATATAAAACCAAAAATTAAAAATTTGCCTTTTTAGACTTTCAATTTTATTTATTATTGTAATTTTTAATTTTTATATTTATTGCTCCCTTTTTCTCTTAATCTTTTTATAAATTGAATTTGGGCAAAATTTTCTTTTGCAAATTCTTGTAGAATTACTAGATTTACAAGAAAAAGGATGACATGTTGATAATTTATGAATAATAATTTTCCAGTTACATATTCTAAAAATTATAATAAATTAAAACATATACATAAAATAGCAATAATGATAAAGATTTTATTTGGTAATTTTGTCTAGTATAAAAAAGAAAAATTATAATTATATTAAATAAATGACAAAGTTTACCAAAAAAAAAAATTAAATAATGTTGTGCAAAACAATATTTTACACAACATTATAAATTTATTATACAGATTTTGTTTGTCTGTAAATACAAAAATAGTAAATATATGTATAAGAAATTTTTGTAAAAATTTTAATACGATATTTGCAAAAAAACCATAACTTTACATTTTTCATAATTGTATTATAATTTTGTGAAATTTTGTTTGTATGACATAACAAATTATCAAACATTTTTTAAGTAAATTTTGAAAAATATTCCAAGGACGTAACAATATTTTTCATCATTATTAAATTATTTTAAAGTCAACCTTGATAATTAAAAATACAAAAATTTAGGTAAAAAAATATTTAAGATATTATGAAAGATTAACTATTGTTGTCCCAATCAAAGGTTTTAACAGACTAGCCATTTTTTTTTTTTTTGGAAAATCCTAATAATGTAATATTTACTGATTTACACCTTTTAATTTTATCGATACTTTTTTTATAATAATTTTATTATCCTTTTATAATTCAGGTGCCTCTTTAAAAAAAAATTATGTACTTTTGTTGATATAATTTTATAATTTTTTTTATTCGTCTGGTTATAATGGAAAAACCCTGTGTCTCGCGTGTATAGTCATTTTTAAAATGTCGTAGAAATAGAATTTTTTTTAAGGTAAAATATAATTTAAACATGTAAAAATAAGATACACAAAAAATAAACACGAAACAAATACTAAATCAAATGTAAATAATTTTCAGGTAAACATATGCGTCAGAAATCCTTTGTTGAAATCATTTCGATATGTATATAATGTTTGTACATGTTGTTTTTAAGCAAAACATTAAAAATGTTTCTTTTCAAAGAACATACAAAACAATATCTTTTTTCAAACATTTTCCATTTCGTCTTGTTAGGACATAGAATTTAAATAGAAAAACTTTGTATTAGATTATCCTTTAAATTTAAATGAATATTCAAAAATATGTTCTTTAATGATTATTTAAATTTAAATTACGATACAAAATTTAAATTATGTTAATTATATTATATTATTTAATATAATTACATTAAAATTTTGTATTACATAATTTTGTCGGAACAATTTATGTAATTGATCTTTGAAGGATACAACAACCTTTTACCTTTGTTAGATTTAGATATATATAAATTAATAGGCCAATTATATAATCTATTTTTGAATTTGAATGAATAGTGAAAAGTAATAACGAAAAACGTAATCCTTTTTAAACATATTCCAAAATTCATATAACAATAAAGAAAATTCTTGTATGTTTTGTTTTGTACAACTAAAATTTACATTACATATTTTTTCACAGTATATTTTAATTTTATGAGAAAAAGGATTTATTTACATTTTATTCTGTTTAATTATATATACAGAAATGAAATTGGTATATTCTTTTCCAAAATATTATGACAATTATCCTGGATAAATAAATTAACACTAAATTTCGTTGATATATTTAATGCTTAATTTATCCGTTCGAAAATATTTTTATTTACCCTACTCGTATTACATGCATTAATAAGGATAAATAATTTTTGGTATTATTAGTTAATTTATTTACTTTATTTACGTATGCGTGGAATAATTATTATTATGTTTATAAATAATTATGATTGTCTGAAAGTAATTATTAGTAGTATTGTTTTTACATTTATCGATAATTTAAAATTACTGGATCCTGTTTTAGCTCAAAGGAAAAGAGCAAGATAAAAATGTCCAACGTAGATTTTTTGAAAACTTAGAGTTAAGAGAAAAATGTAAAATATAAATGTGGATAATGTTAAAAATGGTCTACATTAAATTCAAATTTTGTTTGTTTAATATTTTTATTCGTAGAATTTGTAATGAAATATTATAAATTCTGTTTTTATTTAACAGGGATAAATCATTCGTTAGAGTTAGAAAAAGACAAAAATTTAAATATTAAAATTTAATAATAAAAATAAGTATATATTGATTTATGACCTTTCAATTTATATGTATTTAAGGATTTGTTTCTTTTAATTCATTGACCTGTGGAATAAAATATCCAAACAATTTTTTTTACCTGTGTGTCACACGATTCACTGTTGCACACTTACTAGTTCTATATTTGCTGCCTTAATAGCTTAATGAGGACATAAATTTACCTACTCATAATCCGTTTGGATATGATATAAACTACCTTAATGACAAATTACGGATATAAAATTTTATATTTTAAAATTTTGGAAATTCTTAATTAGCCATTTTTAATTTATAAATATAATAAATATTTTTGTGGAGGGGATTTTTTTGAAAAAAGAGGTAAAGTTTGAAAAAATATATATGTATATAAAACTAATGTAAAATGGACAATTAATAACATTTTGTTTTAAACAATAATTGGAGAAGGTTATAATTATTAGCTAACATAATTTTCTATAATTTTAAATAAATTTTCTATAAATTTAAATAAATTTTCTATAATTTTAAATCAATTTTATATCAGTACAAGTTCAAGTGAATTCTCGGTATATTAAAAACTTATTTAGTGTTCTTATTATTTACAAAAATGATGTCAAAAGCTGCATACAATTCTGCTAGTATGAAAAATCAACGAGCACTCGACAAAAAAGCATCAAAAAAGAATTTCATCGAAAAATATCAATCATTACCAGAAGTTGAATCAACGAACAAAAAATCAAATAAACATTTTAAATCAATTAAAGATCAATTAAATATATCATCAATTCCATACGCTTTATATCAATATCGAAAGGAATTACAACGTCGCCGACTACATATTATTAAGCTATCTCAAGCTAAAATTATTTTAACTGATGGTTTAGTTATACAAACTGCTAATAATATTCATGGTTTTTTGGATAATGGTGCTAATGGTAGTAATTTTAAAAATGATATGGATGTAATGACTAGAGAAGTGATTTATAAGAAGAAATTACAACAAAGAATTAATCGTATTGAAGAATATTTGAGAAGACAAAAAGAACAACAGAAAAATACAAAAGCTAAAGAAATTGCCAGACAACAGGAAACACTGGCAGCAGTTAATAATCTTTTACAGAATGATGAAAAGAAATGAATAAATAAAAATATAAACAAAATATAATAATAATAATTTTAAATGTGTAAATATAAAAATGTTAGATTAAATATTTATGAAATAATATTAAAAAATAAAAGAATTTTTAAAATATAAATTTAAAACTTTATTCTTTAATGAAAATTAATCTTGAAAATATTTAATTAAATTTTTTTTCCACAGTTTGTTTATTCAATATTATTGAAAATATTAAGAATTTAGCAGAATGGAATAATAATATTGAATTTATTGTTTAAATTTAATTCTACCAAATACATAGTAGACATCTCCCATGACTCCCATGATAGACTATCTATTACTTATATATTTCAAAAAATTGGTTTATAAATCTTCAGAGTATTGATATTTAGATAAATTATCCAAAAATTGGAGTTATATCTATATTTTTGCGGTGTAAATCTTTAATTTTATCGTTTCCTTTATAGATTACATTTGTCCCAAACGAATATTATATCGAGTATATAAGGTTTCAATTTTTTTAGTACATTTTTGGGATCACAAAATTGCTGATAGTAAATTTATTATCTATAAAAACTTTAGAGAATAAATTGTAATAAGGACAAGAGAATTTAAAATTTCTATAGAGCAGCTCCTTTGAGTATAACCCTTTTACTTAAATATACTTTTCTTGGGTATATACATATAACATATATAATATTAAACTGTCTAACATGTTCACAATACCAAGTGCAAATGTTCTTTGTGATTTTGAATTCTATTTTTTAAATTATAAAATTTAAAAACTATAATTTTGAAACTAATCATAAAAGTAAAAATATCTACAACATTTTCCCTTAAGGATTTTTATCTATATAATTCAGATTTAGTTTCTAATCCACTAAAAAAAACGAATTATTATTTATAAGAAATTTTATATAAAGAAAAATTCAAAAAAAATTAGTTTACAAAAATTTAAATAATAAAAATTATATATAGCTAAATTGTTTTTAAACTTAAATAATAATTTATTTGAAATTTTCATTCTTTGTTTTTCTATTTTACTTGAAATTATGATTTTCAATCAACAAAAATTTCCTTAGGTCAATTTAACTAATTTAAAAATAACAAACAAATTTGAACATACAAAATTATTTTCATAAGAAATATTTTCGTCTTCGTCTTATCTATTTTTTTGTATATTAAATATTATAATAAAAAAAAGTTTCCAAGTTTTTATTTAAAAGAAAATCGAATTTTCTTTGTGAGGCGAAAACTCTAAGATAATTTATATAATGAAGGATTTATATAGTGAACTTTGGAATATTTAGGTGGCATGAGATACAACAATACTATAGCTAAAATAAAGTTCATTTTAAATTGACATAATTTCAACATCTATACTTTTTTTGTCTAAAACAATGAACATGCGAAAGAATAGTTTGAATGTAAAAGGTGAAAAGCAATTCCACCTTTTATTTGTATACGAATAATTTGCGAAAACAATCAAAATTTCATCAATTTTCTTGAAAATATAATAATCTGGAGATCGGGGGAAAAGGTTAACTAAACGGTCATCAGTATATTACAGTGAAATATAAGTTTCAGATGAGGTATTTCAAAAATTGTGAATTATATAGTAACTTCTGAATATAATCTGGCATTTTTTCTTGCTAAAATTGTACAATTCAGGACAATCTTTCGCATGACTATAAATATAATATTTTAGCTATTTGCTTTTTATATAATATAAAAAATTCCTATTAAATTCATCTTTAAAATGAAACATTTATTTAAAATTCATTAATTAATTTTAAAATATTAAAATATCAAAGTAAAAATAATTTAATGGTATTTAATTAATATTTCAAAAGCATTAATATGAAAAAAATCTCCCTCTCAAATACAATAATCAAATATATTTTAAATAAAACACAAAAAAAATAATCGCTTAAAATATTTCATAATAATAAACATTTTTTGCGGATAAACATTTTTAATTATAAATATTTATTTAATTTATATCAACAAAAAAATTGTTATAGGTAATGAGTTTTATAAATTTATTAAGGACTTTTCGGACTTGTATGCTTTTCAAATAAATTAAACTAAATACGGTATTACTTATTTTTTTTATGAATAAACATGAGTTTTTTAATATTTTTTTTTTTGGGTTTCATTAAATTTGAAATTAAATTGTGCATTAATTAAAATAGAAACGAAAATCCCTTTAATAAATAATATTTGTACAATCTGGATTGTATACATTCACTAGAGAAAATAAACTTAATAATATTCAAATTAATATATAAAACAAACCCAAATATTATTTTAGAATTTAATTATAATTATTTAATTTATTTTGTTGTCGTCCGGTAAAAGTCAACATCTGAAACTGAAACCATTTATTATGAAGTTATAAACTTTCAATATAATTAGTTTGGTAATATAATTACATAGACCTTTCAACTTAATTATATACATAAATTGGGTAATAATCCTTGTTGAAACCAAATTAATTCTATCCAGAAATGAAAAGGTTTTCGTGTCTAGTCACGAAATGTTTTCATGTCCGCATTGAAATTTCATGAAACAAAATTCTTAGTACTAAATTGAATAAAATAAATTTCAATTGATTTTTGATTTATTAATATCCTAATTAAAAATTAATAAAATATCCTAACATTTTTTTCTTTTTAAATATAAATTATAAAAGTCCTTGCATTTCTCGCATAAATTGCATGTATGCATCATCTTTAGTTGCACCTTTTTTCGTTTCAGTTGGCCGAATTTCTTGTTGATAAAGTTTTGGTCGTTTTGTTGATGGTAATTTTTGATCTTCACGTTTGACACGTAACGCTGATGGTACAAATCGTGTTACATCTGCACTTAAATTTCTGAAATAATAATAAAAAAAAACCAGTATTTTCCATTTACAAAAATTAAAAAATTAAATTTTCCTTACCTAATTTGTGGTTTAGCTGTAATTGTTGTAATTCCTTTTGAATCTTTTGCCGGATGATTATGATGATGACCTTTTTGATTATGATGATGTTGCATTCCACCACGATTTGGTGGCATTCCAGGTGGTGGTCCTGGTGGCATACGTATACCCATACGATGTGGCATTCCCATGCCTGGTCGACCTGGTGGTGGACCAGGTGGCATTCTCATAGTTATACCAGGTATAGCGCCACCACCACTACCACCAGGTGGTCGCATTGGTGGCGGACGAAACATCATTGCAGGTGGCATACCAATTGGCGGTGGTGGCGGACCACCAGGCATTCCCATTGCTGGTGGTGGTGGCGGTATCGGTGGCAATGGTATTGAAAGATTTGATGCTTCTTTTTCTGTAATATTGCGTTCGTTTGACTTCTGTTGTTGCTCATCATCATCTTCAGAATTTCTTGAATTTGCTGAATCATCATCTTCTTCATCATCGATATCATCTTCTTCAATATCATCGTTATTATCATTTTCATTATCACTAGATTTTTGACTATCTTTATCACTATTTTCTGTACTATCGTGATTTATTGTTTTTTTCTGGACATTTTCTATTTCCTTCATAAATGCATCAATATTTTGTCCAGATATTTTCTGAGATTTATTTGAGTCATCGTCATCTTTCGATGTTAATCTTTCGTCATCTTCTATATTTTTCTTAGATTTTGTATTTTTCAATGATTCTTGCGTTTGAATATCATCTTCGGCATCGGAATCTAATTCACGAAATTTTGTTAAATCTGGTGGTGGACCAGGTGGACAACCTGGTGGATCTTTTTTCTTTTTCTCTAATGATTTTTCTGTAGATTTCGAAGCCTGAAAAATATATATTTTGATGTAATAATCGTTAGACTGAATGTATTTCAAAAGTTTACCGTCTCTCCGTATTTATTTGAATTTCCTTGTGACATTTCGGGTATAAACGGTGGAATTTGGAGAGCACTAGGCGGTGGAACACGGTTCAAAGACCCAGTTAATGGCAGTCCACCAGGTGGTGGTATATTCATCTAAAAATAAATTATTTTAATTGATATTATACATTTAGATTTAACAAAATTTTACCTGAGGTAATGGAATCTCATCAATTTGTACAGTTTGTGCACTTTTAACACTTTCATAGTATTGTTGTTTTTTTAAACGTTTTTTCTCATAATCAACTTCTTTCCGTTTTAGATCAGCCCAGAGTTCTGGATCATCATTGTGCTAAAATATTACGAAAGTGATTAACATTGTTTTTTATTTAGTTTTGTAAAGTTACTTACATAAAGTCTCATGACACGGTCAAAAGTTTCCTTAAGTTTTTTCCGCTTTTCTCTAAGTACTTTTTCATTTAATGGCGAGGGCTGCAGGACATTATATTCTATGTTGAAAATTTAACTTTTTATTAATTATATAAACCAAAAATAAAGAACTTATATTTATATGTGTAAAAGTAACTCGTGTAATTTGAACCTTGGTTTAAGGTTCCTAACAAATGTAATAATTCTCATCAATGAAAATAATACTACCATATTAAATTCCCATCACGATATGAAGTTTTATTTAAATAAACTAAATTGCTTTTGGTGATTCATAGTATTATTCAACATGTAATATTTGCATAATTTAATTTATCTTATTTATTTTCTTTAAATTATTTTAAATTTAGTCAATAACATTCTTTAAGGTTCTCTGAACTGTTTTACTATTAGAATTATTACTGGGCAAAAAAAATACTTATATAAATCGAAACGAGCTTCATAAGAGTACAATTCCGGCTTCCATATTCAATAAACAACTTAGCACCATTGCAGAAAACTAATATTATTCCCCAAATACTAATCAACACAAATGTGAAATCTAATATCATTCAAGTAAATTGTTAGTTTCATCTACCATTATTTAGGTACTTAGCCATTTGTATTAGATATTACAATTACAATATACATGACTTACCCATTTCATCAATTTTTTCCATTTCTTCTAGGATTTGTCCGGGATCTTTACCCTTAAGGACAGCAGCACGTACCATTTGACGTTGTCTTTTATTTTTCTTCAACTCTTTTTTGCGAGCTTCTTTACCTAAAATTCAGTATAATTTTTTTTCCTGATGGAGGAGATAATTTACAATTGATATAAAGGCATTACTTACGAGCTTGATCTGTTGGATTCATATATTTACCACTTTTAGTGGTATTTATTGATCTCCTACCCATTTTAAATTATTATTTTGTATATATTTTTTATTAATAAATCTATAATATTGAATGAAAATAGCTAGAGCAACTTTTCAAATTACCACCATAAAATTTTAATAAACAAATCAGCTGTCAATTTTCAACTGTCAAAGAAACATTTGGAATGGCACCTTTGCTGAATTTTTAACTAGGCGTCGAAATTTTTGATGACGTTTCGGTACATTTCCAAAATTGACAAATCTCAAAACCGACACGTCAGACGTCAAAATAAAGAAGTATAGAAATTTACAAAAAGTTATTGATTGGAGTGTGAAGAATTCATCTAATTAATATATTTTTAATACAACGTTTATTTTATATTTTTATTTAAAAAACAAGCAAGAAATTAAATTTTCGAAAAAATGAAGAAAACTGGAACAACTGAATCAAATACCACAGAAAGTGAAGAAATTAATCCAATACTTTTTGATGCAAGAAATTTCTATCATATTGGTAATTTTATGAGTGCAATTAATACAGTTTTACCAGAACAAACTACTGGAACTCCAGATTTATTAGCCTATGCTTACTATTCATATTTGGCTATTGAATCAGGCCGTTTAATAACAAGTGAAATCAAAGAAAATAATCAAACAGCACTATCAGCATTCCGTTATTTATATGAGTATTTAGAGAAACCCGAAAAACGACCAGAAATTGTTGAATTTTTCCAAAAAAGATTACAACAAGATGTTGGTGATACAAATATTTGGCAAATGACCGGTTCAATTGTATTTGCCCAAGAAGGTTTATATGATTCAGCATTGAAATCATTACATGGTTCAAATGATCTTGAATGTATGGCCTTACAAATTCAATGTTTATTAAAAATGAATCGTATTGATTTAGCAAAACCAATATTAGTTAAAATGCAAGAAAAAAGTGATGATGCTACAATAACTCAATTAGCACAAGCATGGATTAATATTAGTATGGGTACATCTGATTCATTACAAGATGCATATCATATTTATCAAGAAATGTGTGAAAAATATCAACCAACACCATTATTATTAAATGGTCAAGCAGTTTGTCATATTGGTCAAGAACGTTATGAAGAAGCTGAAACAGCATTAAAAGAAGCATTATCAAAAAAGCATAATGATTTTGATACATTGGTTAATTTAGTTGTTGTATCACATTTAACTGGTAAATCACCAGAAGTATTGAATCGTTATATTGAACAGATTAAACAATTTTATCCAAATAGTGAATTTGTAAATGATTACAATCAAAAGGAAGACGAATTTGATCGTTTATGTGAACAATATAAACCTGATTTAGTTGTTTAAATAAAAAAACACTTATTTTTTTATTATTCAATAAAATATTATTATGTATATTATAAAAGCATAATTAAAATTTGTTCATATTTTTATTATATTAAAATATTTTACAATAAGATTTGATTTAGTAAATCCATTGGATCTATTATTTTCTCTACACTTGATTTTAAATTTTATTATTAATTCTAATTGTTTACTGTTAACAATAGTTAACTGAAAAAACAAGTTTTTTTTTTTTAATTTAATTCAAAATCTTAAGATTTGCAAATTACAGTATATTTTATTATTCAAACATATTTATTTTTTACATAATTATTTATAATTAAAATAAAGCTAATATTATTTCAGTATTTATACTATTACTTTTTTCTCAACTTCACAATCTTTTTTAGCTTGTTTTTCTGCTTCCTTTTTCTTTTTTAACATTTCTTCGACAGTTTTAATCAGTTCATACAATTTCTTTTTATAAAAAACCTCTCTGGTTAAGATATCCATTTCATCCTTAACACTGCGAGCACTGACACCGTTATTTAAACGTCCATGAATATATTTAGCATTGTTAATAACTAAACCATCAGTTAAATTAATTTTGGCTTGAGCAAGTCGAATAACATTAAGACGACGTCGTTCTAATTCCTTACGATATGTATATAAATTATAAGAAATTGATGATCTTTTCACTCCTGCGGCAATTAATTTCTGATTTTTATCGTTACATTGTATTTTATTATTTGATGCTGATTTATTTATTGGTGGAGATTTTTCTTTTGATTTAGGTTGTTGATTTATTAAAACACTGTATTCTGTTTTGAATATCATTTTACAAAAATTATAACGAATTTTTTAATTATATTTTTACAATTTTTACTTTGTTTTCTATGCAATTTTATTTAAAAAATAATAACGGATAATTAAAATATTTAAAACTTGTTTATCCTTTCACTACTAAAACTGTTATGAAGATATAGATTAATTTGTATCTTTATTTATATCTATTAATTTCTCGACTTACCGAAAATATTTCTACCTTTATCGCAAAACAGGTATACAATTAAAATTTTACATTACGTAAATCAGGTACAATTAATAAATTGTTAAATTATTAGAAATTGTAATATGTGGTATTAATTCAACTTAGTTGAGGTAAAAATTTTAATATTTGTTACCGCCTTTTTAAAGGATTTAATTTTAAAATTTACCTAATTTAAAACCTTTTTTTGAGATGCAAGAAAAAATTATGACTAATTTGAAATTTGAAAATGTTATTGAATTTATTTATTTAAAAATAACAAAATTTTATTATATAAAAAAAAACTCTATAAAAATATACAATATAAAAAAAAATATGTACTTAGGAATAAAATATATTGCTTAGCATGTATACATATATTTTCTATAAAATTAAACTTAATTTTACTAAATTAAAATTTACTTTTTTCTTCAACACTTAAACCAGCAAATTCGGCACCTAATAATTTCATTACCTCACCATGATTAATATCTGGTCGTTTATAGAATTTATATTTTTCTTTAACAAATTTTGCAAAACCTGTTGCTGCTTTAACTGGTGTGGATACAATAACACCTTCTTTATTTTTTTTATTTATAAATATTTCAATTGTACCATGACAAAAAGAACATCTTATATTTTCAACTTTTTTTGATCTTGAATGTGCATTTGATCTAATAAAAAAAAGAAGAATATAAAGTTGATAAAAATTCGAAATTTTATCAAAAATAATTTTAATGAACTTACTTTGCTAAACATACTGTACATTTATAAGTATATTTATATTCAATATCATAATCATGGCATACACCAATCACAGGTAATTCTGGGAAGACACTATTAGATTTTTTAGCCCTAAAAACAATTTTTTTATATTGTAATTATGTTTTTTTTTTTATATAAAATTTATAAAAATACCATCCTTTCCATGTAGCACCATGTCCACCTTCACCACTAAAAATCCATGTAGCTGCATGACAAAGTTCATGAATTAATGTACATCGTAAACGATCAGCACTTGTTAATACTTTCTCACTTAATTCAACTGTACTCGAACGTTTATTTCCCCTAAAATTAAATTTTTAATATATATATTTTGAATGGAATTTATACTTTTCCGAGTATTATATACCTTTTACGATTACAACACCTTCCAGCAGTATTTTGTAATTTCTTATTCCAAATAATTGAAACATTTAATTTATTATCAAATACCTTTTCATTAAATAATTTATATAATTTATCACATAATTCGTCTTTGTTTTGTCGAAATTTTTCTCGATATATTAATGCATCTGGATGGCATACAGTTTTTGGAAGACATACTAAAATTTATTTACAAATAAAAAATAATTTTAAAAAAATATTTAGTAGCTTAATTTGAATTTTTTAATCAAGATATTTTTAAAATTTAAAAATTAATTAATTTTAGTTTTTAAAATTTATAATAATAATTACCATCTAATGATTGTAAAAATCCATAAGTTTTTAATTGATTATCATCTAAAAATTCATTAGCTAATGCTTTTTTGATTCTATTTAGAGATGATGGAGTTTTTGATGTTACTGATGGTGTAATATCATTTGTATTTTCTTTATTCTTAATTGATTTTGGAGTTTCTTGTTAAGTATATAAAATAATAATAATATTAAAAAAATTTAATATAAATAAATTAAATATATTATACTTTTAGTTGAAGTTGGTGTTGGTAACTTAAATATTGGTGTACCCGTTTTAACCGATTCTAATTGTTTATTTATTGGTAAAGCAAACATTGCAGGTAATGGTATTCGCAATTGTACTTCATTAGATTCATTAAATTGTTGTCGAATTGGTGAATTATATAAAATAATTTCTTCTTCAGTTGCAAATTGTGGTGTAAATAATTTACGTTTTGTACTAGAAAATTATATTTTCAAAATTTAAATATATTAAAATTATAAACATTTTCCAAAATATATATTTAAATTTTACTTTTTCGGTGTTGCTGGAATTTTTTTCTTATCATCAAATGTACAAGATTTTAAAATATATTCTAATTTATCATTTGAATCTATAAAATATATTAAAACGACAATTTAGCTTATAATTTCTAACAATTAGAAATATTTGAATTTGTATGTTTTACATAAAATAATATTACCTGGTCGTTTTTCCGGTGTCGAACGTTTTGTTTCATCAACAATTTTTACCTCATCCATTGAGAGATCCATATAAATTAATTCATTTTTTTTCTGTCGTTGTTTTCGAATTGGTTTTTTAAAACCTTCATTAGAAGATGATGACGATGACGATGAATGTGTGATAAAATTATCGTCAGAAGATGAACCAAAACATTTATCATCATTTGAGTCATCATCACTAGAATCTGAAGATTTCAATATACGACGATAATTTGTTCTCTTAATATGTCGTCCTATAATATCGAAACAAAAATATAAATTATTTACAATTATGTATTATAATTTTAAGTTATAATTTCAAACATACCAGTTGCTTTAACTGTTTGACATTTTTTCTCGACATTTTTTTCAATTTTTGGTTTTCTATCTGTTTGTGGTCTCTTCGAATTTATTGTTGATTTTACCGGACTTTTAAGACGAGTAGATTCTAAATCACATCGTATATTTTTATGAACTAAATTGAATTTTTATAAAAATGATTACAAAAAATTATTATATATATATATAAATTATAAAATTACACATAGAAAAATCAGCTATAGTTGTATCATCTCCAGTCCGTGTTTGATTAACTGGTGATTTCGTCTTTTCATTAAATTTATTTATTGTTTGATTTTTCTTTTTGCCACTTGATTTCTGTACACCAGGTGAATTTGCTGGTGAATTAGTTTTTCTATCTAATTTTTTAATAATTTCTGGTGTTTTCCATGCGTTACCATATAATTTTGTTAAAATCTCTTTTGCTTGATCATCAACTTCATCCAATAATAATGCATCATTATTATCAGAAATAGGTGCAATAATTTTCTCTACCATTTTATTAGGTGTCGTCATTTTTTGATTTTCCTGATAATGTTCACTTTCTCTATTACTATTACTTGAAGATGTGGTTTTTGTTCTTGTTTTACTTGAAGATGTTGATTGTTGCGATGGTTTACTATCTATTTCAATACTTTCATTCGATTCACATGAATCATGATTTTCTACAATAATTTTGGGTTGTGAAAATTGTATTTTGATATTAAATTTTGCTGAAATACTAATTTGTTGATCACAATCCGATGATGAATCTGATATATTATTTGAAGGGAGTGGCGATGATGATGATTTCTTAACAGAACTTTTTTCTGTTTGTATTAATGGTGAATTATCTTCAAGTGTTGGTGATTCTTGATCTATAATTGGTAATTTTTCATCCTTTTCCAATTCATTAACAAATATTTCTTGATCTTGTTCTGTTGAAGTTTCGGCAATTTCAATTGAATCACTAGGTATTGAATCATTTGGTATTGAATCAGTTGGTATTGATTCATCAGATTTTGTTGATACAATATCTTTCTCCTCATCATATTGTTGATTACTTTTTTCTGTATGATTTTCTTCATCTAAATCTTCTTGTGGAATTTTTTCTAAATCATGGAGAAAAGCTTCTACTCGATCAGCACGTGTATTACTCAATGTACTGCATAAATTTGTTTGACCAGATTGATGTAAATCTGATACATGTTGTTCATATTCTGCATTATGATGTTCTTCTTCATCATCGGTATCTGTAATAACAATTATATCTTCTTCACTTCCACTTAAATCGCTATCACATTGTGTTTCTAATTTTTTAGCTGGTGTTGTATTACCACTGCTAATTGTTAAAATTGATTTATTTTCTTCGTTTTTTATATTTAAATTTGCATTAATAATTTCACTTTTCCTTAGACTATTAATTGATATAATTTCAGTATTTAGAACAGTATCATCGTCAGCAATTGGTAACAATAATTTTTTTGGTGATTTAATATTTAAATCACTAACTTTTTGTGATAATTTATCAATTTCACTGCTATTAATAATTTTTTCAGAATTTGTTAAAACAATATTCTCCGTTACTTGTAATCTTTCCATACCAATAACTGAACTTACTATTTCTACTGGTCGTCCATTATTATTTTTCTCATATATTGAACAATGAGTTAAGTCTGTATCATTTAAAACTAATTTATTAATATTTTCTGTATCAGATGAAACTACTATTGTATTTCCAGAATTCATAGATTTCTTTTCATCAGATTCCTTTGATTTACTTAAAAATATTCTATTAATTGCATCAGCTTCTCCTTCTGAAGAATCATCTGATAATAAATCTTCAATTATATTTCGTCCTAAAACTTGATTTATTTCAGAACGATTTTCACTGATAGATTTTCGAATTTCTTTCTTTTTTGATAGCGTCAATTTTGCAAAGCCTACAAAAATCAAAAATGTATGATAAATTTTTTTTTTCTCTACAACAAATATCGGTTAATACTTACGACTTTTAATATCTCTGGGAATGCGGAAGAGATCCTCTGAATCTAATAATTCATATAAATAATCCATTTTTATTCAATTTACAATTTAAAAGTGATTTATCAGGAAAATTCAACCGGCTTCTTTCTTTTCGTTGTACTTTTTTTAAAACAAAACATAAACAAACGGTTTCGTTCCCATCAACTTCATGAACAAATTCAAATTTTCCAATTACTAGGCGACGAAGCGAAACAAGTTTTTTAGGGTTGCACTCTGATAAGAAAAGAACAAATTGCATAGTTTATAGGTACATTTATTTTGGTTTGGATTGAAGTGCCAAAAAACGTTCATTACTCGGCTGATGAGATTCTCGCCGCATTATTTTAATGTAATAAATCATATATTCAATTTATTCCGAAATAATATAGCCGCAGTCGAAACTTAAACATGCAGAAAAGTTCCCTTTTAACTCAGGAAAAAATCTTTTGGGGTTTGGAATACCCAATAAACAATTACTAAACTCTTCACTTTTCAACTGTCGCTGTCATTCATTAAATTTGACATTTTGGATTTAAACTACAAAACAAACCAAAATTATAACAAAAGTTTAACCAACATATCTATTTAAATTATTAAATTTTGAAAATATGAGAAATTGTTTTGTGCCTTGGTGCGACCATAAATGTCGTGAAAATCCAAAAAGAATGATGTTTAATGCTCCAAAAGTATGTAAATGCATTAAAATATTTTCATTCATAAAACAAAAAAATACAATTCATTTTACAATTTATAGGATGAAAAATTATTCCAAAAATGGAGTGATGTGTTACCAAAAAAACGAATTTTTAAAAGAAGTGATAAAGTTTGTGAACGTCATTTTATATCAACGGATATAAGTACAACATTTGATCATGTTATTAATGGTGAATTATTTAAAATGCCAAGAGGGCGACCAAAATTAAATGAAAATGTTATACCATCTAGAAATTTACCAGCAGATGATGAAGAAATTCAAGTATTTTATTAATAAAAAAATTAATATAAATATAATACCAAAAAAAAATTTTTTAATTATATTTTCATTGTAGCCAGTAAAACGTGGTCGAAGATGTGGTAGCAAAAAACAACAAAAAACATTAACAAATAAAAAACAAAAATTAGATAATAATAAAGATTTAGAATTGACAACAGATAGTGTAAATAATGATGATAATGCTGATTGTGCTATAGTAGTTGCATGTGTTGAAATTGATATTCAAGACGAATCAAAAGAATTAATTGAATGCTCGAAAAATGATAATGATAAAATTACTGAAGAGGAAAATAAAGAAAATAAAGATGATGACAAATCTAATAATGAAATAGAAGCACATGATATTGAATTTTTTGAAAATATTTATGAAGATATATTTGAAGTGGTTTTACCAAATACATTATGGGGTATTCATCGTGATCCAAATAAAGAATTTATTGCATTTACATATTATGATCCAAAAACACATACAACAACAAAAATTGTTGAATTAAATAATAAAGCAATATTAAAAGTAATTATGTGCACTAAAATTGTTACAGTAGAAAATTATTATTCTGATATAACATTTGATACAATTTCAAATATATTAAGTGATACCGATAAAGCACGAATATGTAAAATGGCAATTGAAAATATTGAATTATGCGAAGTAAAATTAATTAATACCGATTTAAATGTAGAATTTTGTCAAATATGTTCTCATTTAAAATAATGTTAAAATATATATGTATGTATAATAGGAATTTATAAAATTTAGTATAATGTGAAAAAATTTTTTTTTATTAAAAAGTTATATAATCACTATAAATTTTAATTCAAATTTATAATTTGATTTATAAATAAAGTATAAATGAATATTTCATAAAAATTTGTAAGTTGACATTTTAATTGAATTATTTTTCATAAATTTAAACTAAATTTTATAAAAGAAAAAAAAACCCGTCTTCTGCTTAAATAAAATTCAATTTAATTCAACTTCATCAAATAAAAATTAAAATATAATTAAATTAATTTAATACACTTTTATAACTGCTGCTGCAGCTTCATGATCTTCAATATGTTTCATATAAGCTAAAAATATTGACCAAAGAAAACTACAAACACTAATAAATGGTACACGATTCCTTTCTGGAATTAATGAAAAATTTATTGTAGCTACAAGAGGCCAAATTGATACTGCAGCCTTACAGAAAAAGTAAAAAATTCAAATCAGTTTAGTAAATTTTTGTAACCAAACATTTTATATAATACCTTAAATGTTGGTAAGAATTTTTTTCCCACTTCTTCAAAACCTTCGCGTACTGTTCTACCTTCTAATAATGTCATCAAAAAATAAAAACATGTCATTGCTGCTGGTGTATAAGATATAGTTTCAATTGCAGCTTTATTTACAGCAGTTCTAAATGTTGTTTTTGGATACATTGCTGATGCTACTTTAATCCAAGCATATAAAGTTGGTGCTACAAAAAGACCACCATAAAGACTAAAACGTAAACAACGCCACCAATCGTAATTTCCTATTTTAAAGGTAAATTTAAAATTATATGATTTTTACATTAAATTAATTAATTAATTTTTATATATATATATATATATATATATTTACAACCCCAACGTCTTCCTTCCATTGTCTGTTGAATAATACTGCTTGTTGGCCATATTAAACTATACGAGATTACACCTCGTATTAAAGGATATTTTGTAACAAAAATTTTGAATTGATGAAATAATGTCATTATTGTCGATAAATATTTTGAATATTTTCGATAATTATAAATTCTTCCTAATTAATTACATCATTTTTTAAAGAAAATTTTTATTCTATTTAAGAAGATTAAATATTTGAAATATTTTTGAAAGGAGTGAAAATATCTTTGATTTTTATGTTTTAAAAAAAAGAATCATTATAATTTTCATTTTTATTTAACAAAAATAAATGCATTTCATTTCTGAAATTTAATATTTTTTCTATAAATTCTAATTTATACACATTAAAAGTTAACATAATTTACATTATTATTTACAAAATAGTTTTTTTTTTCATATAACTAATTAAATATTAAATATGTAGATAACATTTAATTAATTTACATGGAAAAAAATTTCTTCTTATTTTGTAATATAAAGTTTTTGTAAACCACAAATATTTAAATATAATTTTATAATTTTATATATTATGTATTTAAATAAATTCGTAAAATTATCCTAAATTTGAATATTATATTTCTTTTCTTTCATATTACAAATCACTTTTTTCTGTTTGTTTTTGTTTCATATATGCTAAAAATATTGTCCAAAATAAACTACATATGCTTACAAATACTACACGATTCCTTTCTGGTACAAATGAGAAATTGATTGTACTTAATATTGGCCAAATACAAATACCAGTCTAAAAATTTGAAATGATAAATAATAAATTTATTTAATTTTAGTAAAAAATTGAAAATTGATATTTAAACATTATTAATTTTATTACTTTATAAGTAGGTAAAAATTTATTTCTTAATTCTTCCATAGCTCCACTAAATGATTTTCCTTCCAATAAACTCATTCCAAAATAAAAACTACTCATTGAAAATGGCCCATAAGATATTTGATCAATTGCAGCCTTTTTGTAATAATTTCATTTTAAAGTCAATTTAAATTTTATAATTTATTTAAAAATTTAAACTCACTTTAATTATTCCTGATTTAATATTTGTTTTAGGCCACATAACACTTGAAAAACGTACCCAACAGTATAATGTTGGGGCTACGTATAGGGCACCAAAAAGACTATATCTAGCAGCACGTTTCCAATCATAATTTCCTTAAATTTTGGAAATTTTAAAAGATCTTTTAATTAAAATATAATTATTTTTAGATGAGACTCATAAGTTGCGAGTTTTGTAAATATAATATTACTAAGCTTAACTTGTTTGTATATTAATATTAAAACGATGCGTATTATGAGCCTCGATTGAAAATAAGCCTTAAATATAATAAGGATCAAATTTCCAAATTTCGTCGCAAAAATTTAAATTTAAAAATAATTATATTCTATCACACAATTCTTTAATTATTATATGTATTAATAATTTCTTACCGGGACGTCGACCTTCTATAGTTTGTTGGATTAAACTTGACGTAGGCCAAAGGACACTTTTTTTTTTTTGAAAAATGTAAAATTCAATTAATTTGGAGAAAATAAAGAAAAATTAAAATTTACTACCCATAAGCAATCATTCCTTTAACCAATGGTCTTTTAATTGCAAATACTTTTAATTTAGCTAACATTGAAACTGAAGTCATTCTGAGACTTTTGAAATTTTGAATTAAATTCGTAAAGTTAGAAAAGTGTTCGGGATTTTTTCGTAAATAACATTTATATAAAATTTAGTAAATTAAAATTTACATAATTCATAAAAATAATTGAGTTTTTGAGGGGGAATGTCTGAAAATACAAAATTAACAATTTATCTTATTATTATTATTATTCAAAAAACTAAAAAATTCTTAAAAATCTCCAATAAAAGTTTTCTGTTTTTACAATAATTTATGTATTTTATAAATAATTTATATCATAAACATTACAGCATAACATTTCATTGCCAAATTCGCATGACCTTTGCCAGTGCCAATAAAAATATATGATTTTTCTTTTATTTATTATTTAAAATTATGACAAATATTATTATCTTTCCTAAATTTGCTTATTTAAAAAAAATTGCTCCTAAATAATAATTTTATTAATATTTCATTTTGATTTCCGAAATATTTTCACTCCTTAACAATTTTAATGTAAAAAATATTATTTATAGTTACATTAAATTAGTCAACTTTTTTTTAGAATCACAGTTTGTTTTTATAATTTTAATAATTTTTTTAATTAATTTTAATTATATATTAAAATTTCATCTTAATTTTCTAATAAATGATTGCAACTTGATTTGAAAAATTCAACTAATTTTATTTCAGAAATTTGCATTTTCAGATCAGGAAATATTCGTGTAAAAGCTTTTTACAAAATTAATAAAGAATGAAATTATTTCGAAAATAGAATTTTTTTTTAACAAATGTTTTATTTATAAATTGAAATGGCATTGAAATGTAACAAAAGTAAAATGAAATATTTCAAAGCCAATGTTTTTTTTTATTAAATTCAGTGCCAAGATTTTATCATTCAAAAAAATTCGCGGTATATTAGTAGACGAAATATCCAAATTCTGAGTAATATATACACACAAAGTTTGTGTTAAATAGGTAAAAATGTTAAATTTTCAATTATTTTCTAGTTCTAGAAGACTAAATAAATGGACTTCCTACAAATAGAGACTATAATAGTATTTATTAATTGTAAATTCGTATTGTTTTGTATATATTAATTTAATCTTTAGTAAACAATGTTAAATTTCCAAGATTTGGACTATTTAAATAAATCTGTTATACAAATCACACTTCACACTTAATTTTTATAAAAAATAGTGAACCAAATCTAATTTCGAATTTATTTTATTAAACAAATATTTCTTCATTGTATATGCAATTACTTTTTATACATGTAAATTACAAAATGAATAATTAAATACTGAAATCCTAAACAAAATTTTCAGTAAAATTATTTATCATCATTAAATAATCTTTTATTAAATAAATAAAAGTGCTGATTTAAATTATATTCGTAATGTCGTCACAAAAATAAATATTGTTGATAAAAATTATACTTCAAAGTTCAATTAAGTAAAAATGGTTTGATTAGAAATAACACTGAAGTTTTGATATATAATTTTTTGTTGTTTAATTAATCGATTTCCGGAAATTAAATCCTAACGATTAAGATTTGTTTACTTAAAATAATCTTCCCCTATTGTCACTTAAAGCTTTAGTAATATACCATTGACCTATATTTTTCTGTTCATTCACTTCACCCACCTTCTCAATAAAACTTTGATGGGGTGAAAAAAGCTTATAATTTTTTTTAGCGTTCAAGTGCAAATATCAAGGCCATAATACAATTTATTCATATATGTATATACTATATAGTACCTTATTTGATAAAAATAAAAAAGTAAATACACATTTCCTATTTTTTATAGTAGATTGCACCAATTTTATTTTAGTTCTCCAGTTTAAATTAATTTTACATATATTTTCACTGAATCAACCAGAATTTACATAACTTTTTAATTTATAAATTAGAAAAATTGCAAAAAAAAAAAAAACAGAAAACTATATTTGGAAAACTTTTAAGAATTTTAAATAATTTAAAATTAAACTATAAAAAATATTAATTTTCTTACTGAAATTTTTAATTTATTAAAATACAATTTTATGAATTTACACAAAAAGAATATATTATTATTATTACGAAATCATGAATTAATTTAATATATAATAAAATATGTATATAAAGAATATTAAAACGAAACTTAAAACGTGGAAATTTCAATACTAAACCATAATTTTTGACTAAACTGATCTGACTAATAGAATATTTTAAATGAAAATTATCATACAGAAGAGAAATTAAATTTAAAGCTTTTAAATCAGATGGTATTATCAAGTTTGTGATGTAATAAAATTGGTATAGATACAAAACATGTTTTATATTCACGCTGACTATATACATAATACAGTCACATGAATTATGTATGCTTAAAGTTTAAATAATAATGGATTTTGTGATGTAATAAGCAGCACTAGAAGAGAAATATATATGTAGATTTTAGCATATTCCCAACCATATTGTGGTACCAAAAAATGTATATATTAGTTTCACTCTGTTTCAAAATGTATATACGGTATTAGTTTTCAAACGGATGGACAGTTTACACAAACTTCTATAATCTTTTTTACGATTATGAAATGGGTTACTCTAATAATGAATGATACTTATATTTCCTTTCGATAAACCCGATATTTATTGTTTTTCATATTTTTTAAAATTTAAATTGTCTGTCTCTCATTTTCTGGTAGTTATAAATGTGGAGGTTCGACCGTATTAGCTTTTAATAAGTATCGATATTGTCTCTGTTATTTATTAAAATATATACATACTTGAATTTTTTATTTTCTCTAAATTTTTAATTTAGGATAATTTTTATCAATTATAAAAATAAAGATTACTTTTTTTTAATATATCAAAATAAACTTTCTGAGTCAAAGTTTTCTTTAAAGCTTTAAATTTTTAAATGCAAAATGATATTTACCAACATTTTTTCTACATATTCACTATATCTTGTTTATTGTTATGTAAATTATATTTGGTACAAAAACGCATATTCATTCGTTCAAATGCAATTAATAGATATAAATCCAAGGACACAGAAATATTAAATACTTGCTTCCTTAATTGCACAGATGATTTTATATTAATTTTATAGCACTACTAACATTTTTAAGAAATTTGTTAATAAATTATTATAATTTTTTACTTAATAATTTAACAATAGTAAAACAAAAAAAAATATTTGAAATTAATTGACTATTTAGAATGATATTAAAAAGAAAATTTGATCAAAATAGAATAAAATTTTGTATATATAAAAAATTTAGTCAGTTTAAACATTATATAATTTTTAGTGACGTCATTAAATTGGATGTAATACCACATATAAAAGAATGTCGGTAATCTAAAATTTTAAAATTTCAAAGAAGAAATTTTTTTTTTGATAAAAATAAAAAAGTAAATAAATCTGTGACGTCATTTCCTCTTTTAATGTAAGTGTTGCCATAGATAGAGTATTATTTATCAAGCAAATTTTAATGGTGAGTTCTGACTATATTTAAATTAATAAATATTTGGAAAATAATATAAATGAAAATAATTCATTTATTTTCAGAACTTTTCAAAGTTTAATATTTCTTGTTTATATGATTAATGATTTAGTAATGATAGTATTTTGAATAGGACACAAAAAAGGACATAATATAAAATTTCATTTTAATTTAGTTGGCGATATTATGTTAAGACTCTGTATAATAACAAGACATGATTAAGGATCTCTTACCATCTGTAACAAGAATAAAATATTTGTGAAAAATCCATCTTACTTTTAATACAATATATTTTTTTATTCATAATTTAAACACTTAAAATATATATAATGCTTTTTCCTATTTTGGGATTATACAAATTTCACTTAATATTTAATTAAAAATAAAAATAGATTAAATTAAAATCAATCCATTACATATTTTTTTAAAATTTAATTTTATTTCTTAAAAATATTTATTTTATTTACGAATTGTATATATATATAGGCAGTTTTATATTTAGTTGTATATAATTTAATTAAGTAAACTATTACCCATTTAAATATTTTGTTGAAGTATATAGAGTGCAGTTCAAAAATTTGATGAAGCATTAAATTATTGAAAATTATAATTGATTTGTTTATTCAACCATTTAAATGTAAAGTTAATTATTTAAAATTTCATTCAAATATTGAGAAAATATGTAATTTCTAGTTTTTATTGGATTTAAACCAAAAATAATAGAATTAATATTTAATTTAAAGTTGAATTTTTAGCTTATTACTTAAATTTGATTAAGGCAAAATTCTTAAATTACAATTTTTCTTATAATAAAATTTAATTACTTTAATATTTACAATTTTAATTATGAATATTTTAATCATAGTCCTTTCTTTTTTTTTTATAATCAACTGGATTTGTTTGTCATTTACAAGGTTTTTAATTTATTTTATTGGTAAAATTAAAAATTACCCTGTATTTGTGAATTTTTTCTTGTTATAAATGGAATGAAAATAATTATTTAAATGATGACTTAAAAATTTTTAATACTAAAAAAAAAATGTTGTAAAATTTGAAAAATTAATTATAAATATTTACAAATTATTTAAGTAATTAATAATAAGTATAGTACCTAATTTTTATACTCCTATTTAATATTCGTAAATTATATTTGTGATAAATCATATTAACAATTGAAAAATATTTTAAAGTAATTTCTAATTGTGGCCATTTTTAAGGTATATATAATATTTTTTTCGTATTTGAAGAATGTTCAGATAATTAGATCTGAACAAATTTTAGTAAAAATATGTTCTATTCTTAAATTTGTTGTCCAATAAATTCTCAACTTGATTTAAACATATGTATATTTCTCAGTCGAGGCTCAAGAGTCGTGACTGGTAGGCGATTTATTATTTTTTTAGTTCTATAGTCAGAAATTTAAATTTAGCTTGGTTTTTATTATGTTTGCATGAAAATCAGCTTTTTACTTACTTAGTATTAGTACAATTCCAAAGCTATTGTCAAAATAAGTATATGAAATTAAAGTCCAAAAATTAAATGTTACTATAATAACAAAAAAAAAATGAATTCAGTGATATATTCAGTGAATGATATATTTACTATCACCGAATCCAAGATTTCATTACTCAAATAAAATCATTTTAATCTTTATTTATTTTTTTTGAAAAACAATGTAAAATTTAAAAATTCGATCCTTAATTATACTTTTTAATTAATTAATTTAACAAAAATGATTGATTTCTGTACAAACATAATTTTGAAAATAGGCACAAATTTTTATTGTGCCAAAAAGTCATAATAGTTTTTCACTAGTTTTTTCTAAACAATTTTTCTTATATAAATATTTTTAAATTTAAACAATTTTACTTTAATTAATTTATTTATTTCATTAATAATTTCACTCATTAAAGTTCAATTTATTAATTCATCTACTTAAATTTTAAATTACATTTTTTTATATATAATTAAAAAACTTTGTTTTTTTTTTATTTTAAATTTTGGAAAATATTTCTTATTATCACACTGCTAAAAGACACATTAAATTTTCCATTTATAATTATAATTAATTTTTTTTTTTATAAAGACACTTAAAAAAGTTTATATTAATTTAAAGAAATGGTTTATTTTCACTAGTTTTTTCTAAATTTCCACTAAGCGTTGGATCAGGTCGTCGTCGCTTAAAGAATCCACATTTCCACATTAATAATGCTAATAATGCTAAAACTATTAAACCACCAATTACTGATAATATAATTATCCAGATTGGTGTTGATGTTTCACGAGCTTGATCCATTAATTCTGGATAAGCTTTAGTTTCCACCTAGAATGAAAAAATAAATAGCAATTAATATCTGAATAAACTTTGGAATTATTTTCTAAAACTTACTGCAACTTTATGATCTGTTATATCAACTTCGTCAGTAGTAAATTCCATTGGTATTTTTATACTTGCTCTGGAAACAATTTTAACTAAATCAACACGTGGATAATCAGCAACTAAAGTTGAATTCCATAGTCGTGCTTTAATATGAATATAAGCTTCAGTTTTTTGTGGCATATTATTTAATTCACATTGAATTTTAACACAAAATGCTGTTTTCTTTTCACAATCCATAATAACAACTTCATGTTGTTTACCATTATCGATTAATTGTTCGGGACGAATTATTTTTGCCATATCACGACGTACACGATTCAATAAACCATCACCAGATTGTGTAGAGATTTTTTCACTTATCGTTCGACTACCAGTATAACTGAATGATGATGTTTTATTGGGACGAATCATATATGGTTCGGGAACAAGTTCTTCAAGACCGGAAAGCATTTTTGAACGTTTTGGCAATTTAAGTGGATTAATATGATCAGGATTAACAACACAAGTACCAGTTATGCCAACTAAAAAAATTGTTTTTTTTTGGAAAATATTATTCAAAAAATATATTTAATAAATCATTTAAATTTACCTCCAATAATTGGTAAATCTTCCAAATAAAGTAACCATTTTCCCTTTTCTTTATCATTTGCAACTTGATGTGGCCATAAAATTGTTACAAAAACTTTTGGTGCTTTCCATGGACCGTCATTGTAGATCTGAATGAAAACAAATATGATTTATTATATTTATTACTATATATAAATTTGATAATCTTACTTGATAAGTGTGGGTAATATAAGTACCAATATCTTCAATAAATTCCATAGCACTCTCACCTTTCTCTTCACCACCATAGAAAGATTGTTCTGGACGAGCCCATCTGTAAAGTAAAATTCCAAATGTAAAACAATATGTGAAATAATGTTTGTCAATAAGAAGGATGATTATAGTAACCACTTACCCTCGTATGCTCAACGATGCCTTCCTAACAACTATGACATCTAATTTAGTTACTGGTAATGCTTCTATTAATTTCGATGTTGTATTTGCAAATATATTAAAAGATAACTTTTCTTCATGATCTTCTACACCACTTGGATCAAATCTTAATGCTACATAAGCTGTAAAATCTCTTCGCATTGGATTACCTAAGCTACATGTAACAATTGTTTCATTGAAACGATTACATATTACAGAATTCTAAAAATATAATAAAACTTATTATAATTTTTACAATTTCTCATGTTAATTTAAATAAATTTACATGTTTGCTAGCTGCAATATAAGTAACACTTTTCTGATGAATAATGTATAAATGAGCTTCGTAAGCTGAATCTGCTAAATTTGTAACATTAACATTAAGTTTTAATTCTTCACTCTCACCCAGTACAAGTGAATAATCTTTACCTAAAATTATTGAAATTTTATGTCCCGATTCTTATTGACAAACATTATTTCACTTACCATCCCTATCCAAATCCATTTCAGCATTTAACACTAGACTACTTTCACATATATCATCATCACCACAATCTTTTTGGAAAGTTCCTTCATATGTGATATCAGCTTCAGTTTGATCTAAGATTGGATTTAACGAATACAAACCAGAACTGGGTAGTTGTTGTTCAACAATTGTATAATTTAAACGGAATTTTAATGGTGTTTGAATATCTCTAGTATTCTCCTTGATATAAGCAGTTTCAAGTTTACAATCCCAAATTCCATTTGGTTTAACACTAATACTTCGTTTAATTATATTACTACGTTTACCATCGCGTTCAAAGAAAATTCTTGAGAATTTTTTCGTATTTGAAAAAGTTTCAGCTTCAATTGTGTACATTAGCTTAAGATCTTTAGATCGTATATTTTGTTCATATGGTTCAATTGTGCAACATGCTTCAAAAGAAAAACTGGAAAATTTCAAATTTTAGTTATTTTTACATTACGAAAAAATTAAAGATTAAATTTACCATGTTAAATTCGATTTAACATCCGATGGACATCCAAATTTACTAGGATCAATATTCTTCAATTCTGATCCTCTTACTTTCGTTCTTATATTAATAATTGGTCTGGCTAATAGAGCTACAGTTGCTGATGATCCATACGCACCAATAACAATATCTGGATACAAATTATTATCTAAATCAGTTCCACCAGTTATAGAACTACCAAATGTTTTAATTGGATTATAAGGTGCTACCAAACCTAAATCAGATGATCGAATAATCTACAAATAAAAAATGTTACAAACATTTTTTTCTAATTATAAAACATTTTTCAATTTATATTTACCTGACTTGGTTTCTTTGATAAACCATTCCGATTACCTAAATATATATAAACAACACCATTATCTTCATATGGTGCACCAATAGCAATATCTTCACAACGATCTTTATTTATATCACCAACATTTGCTAATGCCAAACCAAAACGACTTTCAATTGTACCAGTTAATTTCAATGTTGGTCGTGATGGTAAATTTGATTTATCATTTTGATATATATAAACTGCACCACCTTCAGTTTTTGTAAAATAAAATGGTGCTGCTACTAATAAATCTGGTTCTTCATCACCATTAATATCAGCTGTTATTAATTCATAACCAAAACTAGATGCAAATTGTTCACCTTCAATAATCATTTTAACTGGTATAGGATTTGATGTTGATTTTGTAAATAATATAACTTGACCGTGACCATTTGATCGTGGTGCACCAGCTGCATATGACATTTGATTACCAAAATATCGTCCACCAGTTACAGCCATTCCTATATAAAATTGAAAATTTTATAAATTGTATTTTGGATAATATTCGAAAATAATTAATTTACCTAAGTAGCTATATTTATCTACGGGTGAATTATTATCCATGTGACCACCATAGTACATATTTTTATCTCTTTCTAAATATTCACCACCAATTTCGGTTACAAATATTGTACCACGCCATGTATATGGACCAGGTGTTCCCAATATCATGGTATTATCATCTAAAAGTGCACCAGATGTTCCAGCCTGACAATATCCATAATCTTCATGGGCTCTGAAATTGATGAAATGTAAATAAATAAAATATTGCATGATATAAATTTGTGTTGCAACTTATTTTGTGTCGTTTCGAATTTAATTGAAATACGAAAATTATTGGTTGAATTTTGTGGTAGTAAGTATATTACCACTATTGTGGAAGTATTTAAGAATTTTGTGAAAATTTAGTAAATTGAATATTTAATTTAGGGTAAAATAAAAATTATATAATAATTAATGGATTATACCAATCGGGAATCTAAATATTTAACATGTAAAATTTAACTTTCAAATATAAATTTAGAAAATCTTCCTTGTTAGTAAAAAAAATAGTAGAAATAATGATATTAAAGATAGTTTCGTGTTTGCATGCTACAAAATCATTTAATTAACTTAACCACAAATCAGGTCGAATAAAATGATACATTAGATATTTGCGTGCAAAATGATTTTCTCACTAATTCTTAGTTCGTTCCACAGTATATTTTATATATAGAATATACCTTGACCGCTCCCATATAATTTTCTATGTAAAACCTATTAACATTTTCTGTTGCTAATTTTTTTTTAACCTCGGATAAAAATTTTTTAAAATTTTTAATTTATTTAATTTTCATAAAAATATCTTCATTTTCTTTCTATTATTAAATTTCTATAATTTTTTTTTGCAAAAATTTTTCTATCCTTTTATGTTTTTTGTCCTGTCATAATATTTTTTTTTTGTAAATAATATTGTAATTTTTCTTGTAAATGTTTTAATTATGTTAATTGAGTTTTAAGGAGGTCATCATATTCTGTCATTTTCTCTGTTAAATTTACAACGAAATGAAAATATTTTTTAGAATAAATATGGAATTTAATTTTGTTTCCCCAGAAAGATTATTTCGTATATCAAGAAATTAGTTTTTAAATAATGATAATATATAGAATGTGTAATGTCATCATGTCGTCAAATTGTCGAGGGTATATATATATGATATCCTTTAACTTAAGGACTTTTATAATGGTGTAATTGAATTTATGATTGTCATTTTATGGCTATAAGAGGGTATCATAAAAAATTATTATACCTACATTATGTTAATATTAACTTGTTACATAATTATTTATTATTCATGATGATAATTTTTTTGGTAAATTATTAAACCATATACGATATATTTTGTTTTGTAGGAATTCTTGGGATTTTTCTATGACACCTGAAATTTTGATTAGAGATAAATTTTGGGGTAGCAAAAGAAAAAACACGATTGAAAATATCTGTTCGTTTCAACTAAATCGTTTTTAATCTCATTTAAATTATTAGAAATTTCTTTTACTATTAAGAAAATATTGATAGTAGAATGATACTATATTGGGATCGTGAAACGAGCATACGATTTTTGTAGTATATAATAATAACTGGAAAAGATATGACGACTAACATACATCAGTGATACTCCATATAAATTTAACTCCTAATCTTGATCATTACAGTGTTAGTATCAAAATTCCTTATACAATTTCAACTAAAAACACAAAAAATTTCCAAATAAATTCTTACCTCTGTACTGTTCTTCCTTTACATGGTTCATAAACTTCATCATATTTAAGTTCATTCGTTAGTACATAACATAATCCTTGACCATATTGTGAATCACTAATTTTAGTTATATATCGATGAGCACATACTAATACCTACACATAGAAAAAATTTAAAATCAAATATTTATAATCATCAATAATTTTTATTAATAACTCGTTTATAACCCGCATTAGATATGGTAAAGATTTATAAATTCATTAACAAATATTTAATTTCACATTAATAAAAATACGAAGAACATTAATCTAAATTTGATCAGGCATTAAAAAAAAATCATATTATAAATAATTTAATAAATAATAAAAAAATAACAAATAATTTTTTTTTATAATTCTCAAGAAATATTATATACCGACATATGCAATTCAATTTAATTCCAATTTGCCTGCATATAATTCCAATAAAAAATAATAATTCCAAAATCAAACATAAATTTTATGAAATATATGTTAAAAAAATTTTCTAACCCTGAACTCTTATTATGATAGGGTCTTAAAAATTCAATCGTTCACAATTTCGGGAGATTTAAAAAAAAATATATAAAAAAAACGTTTCTTTGGTTTACTTACTTTTCCACCCAAACCTTGAGAACGTACTGTCACTCCAAGCCATTGACCATCTTTGATCTCTTCGGATGTAGTTGGAGGCGATAATTCTTCATCATCATTATCATATGCTAATATTTATATTTACACAAATTCAAGTTAGAAAAATGGGGAAAAACATAAACAAAAAAAAATTTAATTAGAATTCATTAAAATAAAAATGTCAGACATATTTTTTTTTTAATTGCAAACAATTAATATAAAAAGAATAAAAAAATACTATTTAAAATTAACGCAAAGCATTTTCTTGATTAGTTTTAAAATAAATAATTTATAAATTGAAAATTTATTCAAAATACAAATTTATTTATTAATTAATAAAAGCCAATAGATTTTGTAGTAGTTACATTCGTTTCTTTAACGATTCAATTTAAAGTATTGTTTTTTTTTATTGATTATTAATTGGCCAGTGCAAGGTTAATTACAATATAAAATGTATATAAAAGCTACTATAGTAAAAAATTATTTATATTATTTACAAAATTTGCTGGAAAAAGAAAATTCGAACATGCTAAATTAAACATAAAATTAAATAAAAATTCAAAAAAATAAAAATGGGCTAAATTTGGTCTGAGAAGAAATTGATTAGATGAAATAGGTAAGAGTTTTATCTGTAATTTCACTCACATTTGAGTCAATTATTTATATTACTACGAGTAGTTTTTATCATATACAAAATTGATAAATGAACAAAACTGTCGTAATACTTTTTACTCTTTAAAAGTAGTCAATTCGTTAAGTCTAAGTCTAATTTCCAATTAATTAATACAAAATGTGTAAATTGTTTAATTTAAGTGATCTATGGTATACACACGCTAACATATTTATTTGCATTACAATTCTCTATCTGTGTACTAAATATGATTAAGAAACTTGACTATGAATCCCATTTTACTAAATTATTGGAATCAGAAAATCAGTTAAATTTTATTCACGATTTAATATTAAATTTTTATTCCATTCTTTTATTTTTGTTTTGCAAATTCTTTTGAAAAACGATATTCAAACACTTGAAACACACTGGCTGTTCTCTTGAAGAACTGCTATATGCTTTCATGAACAACTGATGACCTCACACTTTATTTGTGGATAATATAAAATATGATATCCATTATAAAGTAAATTATATCCCATTCAAAAATTAAGATAGAATGCTATATACACTTGTGTGTCCACTAGTTTTTTTTTTGTTGTTATTGATATTACAGTAGAACCTCAGTAAAAAATGAATACATATTTCGAATTTAAAAATGATATTTTGTAAAAGGTTAACCATAAATGATTTGACGAGGAACCGCTTAGAGATAAGTAGAATTATTTGAGTGAAGAATATTATTAAAAATTCACTAGAGACTAGTTCAAGAAATTCACTGTATATAGTGTAGTTTTGGAAACTCACTCTTTTCAAGTTGAAATTTTAAACATTATTTAGATATATAACCAATATGACAAATGACCAATTTTTTAGGATCATGATTTCCTCTAATAATTTTCATCATTCAAAGGATTAACTTTTAACAATATTTTTTTAATTAATTCCATATAACGATACTTTACTGTCAAATATCTTCATATTTATTTTCATTAATCCAAAAATTTCATTTTGATATTTTCATTATAAGTTAAGAATTTTTATTTATTTTTTGCTAAGTAATCAATATTATTTTGGCCCATAAACATAACTCCAAAACTTCACTGACGTTATGATAATTTTGAAATTTTCAGCTGATGGTGGATTTAATAATATATTAAGCATTTAAAGTATTTCAACAAAACAAAATTATCTTAAATTTAAAAAAAAAATATTGTATTTAAAATTAACATTATTTTTGGTGGCCCCTCTTGAAACTCTTTCGTTCGTTTTTTTTTTGACATATCCACTTCACAATTGCCGGCATCATTGCTGCCGAATAAACATAGTACATATAGTTTTTGTACATAATATACGAAAATCTAACAGAGCTGATTTAGCGTGTGATGGAGAACGCCACATGTGTTTTTTTATTATAAAAAAAAATAATATTCTTTTGCTACAATCAAATCCATTCAAATTAATTAAAACTTTTTGCTGTTGTTTTCTTTTTCTTCTGGATAATAAATTTTCTTGTATTTTAAAAAGACATAACATAAAATTGTTAAAGATTTTAAATATGTTTAATGAAATTCCAAAAAACAAAAAAAACACAGAATTTCATGCAAAATAATTTATGATTCGATGATTAAGACTTTAATGAAATTTGATATATTTATATATATAAATTTTCATTTAACTGGAATTTAATCAAGTTTTTTTTTCAATTTTTATTAATCGAGTTTTGGAGCCCCAAACATTATGGGGTGTTGCCATCAGACGGCGGCGATTATTTTTATATTTATGAAAGTTTATTGTCTTCCAAACAATTTTTTGGAATTTGAAAAATATTAATTTGAATATAGATTTGTGTCAATATAACTTCTTAAGTATATATACAAATTTTCCAAAATTGCTGACAGTACATTTTGGTACATGAAGCATAAATGATTTATTATTTTCAGATATTCATAAAAGGCTGATATTGCAGTTGCGAGCTAAAATTTTAAATTTCAAAATTTTATCTACAAATTGAAAAATTCTCTTAAAACATTATTTCAATTTTCTTAATTCTTTCTGTAGATATTTGAAAAATTTAACTTTTAAGTGCATGGTATATAAAATTGCATAAATTTTATTTCGCGTAAATCATAAACAAATAACAAATATTAATATTTAATCAAAATAAAACTTGTCAATATTTTATAAAAATTCAATTAATATTAAACATTTTTTTTTTGCTTTTACAAATACAGGTTTTGCACTCCAAATTCAACCTTTTGCAAACCAAATTCAACTTTTTGCAAACCAAATTCAACTTTTTGCAAATCAAATTCAACTTTTTGCAAATCAAATTCAACCTTTTGCAAATCAAATTCAACCTTTTGCAAATCAAATTCAACCTTTTGCAAAAAACCGAATTAAATGGTTCTATGAAGATTATAAATAATTTTAATTTCAATTAACATTAAATAAATTCAAATTATAAAAATAAATTAATAATTAGAATTTTTTATTTTCTTTGTATTAAATAAATTAATTAATAATTAAGTATAGATAAATCATGATTACAGTGATTCTCCTGCAGCGGCTAATGGCAACTGCATATACATATGTGTATAATAATTATTGCAATTTTCGGGGTTAATAGTTGCCACAGCTTGTTCAATAACTTCTACTAAATTATAAGCATTTACACAATCCGCTAATAAATTACGCACATAAAATTTGATTTTAGAAAAAACTTCTTCAATGGCATTCATCATTGGTGAATATGGTGGCAGAAATACAAAAGTATGTCTTGTACGCGCCACAAGCTCACGAATTTCCAGACTTTTGTGGAGCCGAACATTGTCTAAAATTAACCACGCTTCTACAATCATGTTCTTCTAAATTTTTAAACTACGAAGGAAATCACAAAAAATATTCGAATTCACATTAGATCGTGCAATTATATCATGGAATATTATTCCCTGAGCATTTATCGCTGCAATCAGGGATACATTCCGTTCTCTAATAGTTGGTACAATTACCCGGGCCGGTGTATTGGCTGTAGAACGTGCTTTTGTTCTGCGAAGATGGTAATTCAATCCAGATTCATCAATAAATATTATTTTGCTTACTTGGATTATAAATTATCTAATTATTAATTGTTTAACTTAAGGTAAAAATTAATTTTTCGAATGATTTTATAAAAGGTTGAATTTGATTTGCAAAAAGTTGAATTTGATTTGCAAAAGGTTGAATTTGATTTGCAAAAGGTTGAATTTGATTTGCAAAAAGTTGAATTTGGTTTGCAAAAGGTTGAATTTGGAGTGCAAAACCTGTATCATAAATGTAAATATAAAATAAATAATAAATTTCTGTTATGCTAAACAAATATATCATATTTCTCGTACGTTTTAATAATTTTTCAATCGATTATTAATCAAAATGTTGGGAAAAACTTACTATAAGTACATACAAAAAAACTAATTCATATATGAAAAACTTTATCAATAAAAAATGTTCAATTTATATTATTGCTAAAATGTAATCTAATTTAAAAAGTTCAAATTGGGTTAAACATTTGTTAAATAGTTTTTTCAAATAAATATTAATCACGTTTCAATATTTGCTATATAACATATGTACATAATTTCTGTTTTACCTAGTTAACTAAATTGTTTTTTTTTTTTTTATTTGTAATTTAGGTTTGTGCTCGCTCATATGCTCGATTTACAAATTAAACTAAACTACAAAAAATATATGTAGCTATATGAATTATTTAATATTTTAATAATAAATTTTTATCATAAATAATAATAATAAATATGTAAAAAAAAACTAATCGTTTTTCAAACACATTTTATGAATTTATGTAATTTGGTATATGAGAGAAAATGTTATTAAAACAAATTTGTAAACTAGAAACATGAGTAAAGTTTTTATTTATTTTGCTATTTAGGTTGAATGCGCGCAGTTATCACTTAAACTATAAATTATATAATAGCATAAATGATGGTTTTTGTTTTTGCTGTTATCTTTTTTATACAAAATGTTTATGAAAATAAGACCAATTACATGAACAAAATATTAAATAAGTGAACTCTCTATATTCGACCCAATTGCTTAATTTTGTTTTCATCTAATCTTCAATTTGTTGCACATAGGAAATTATAAATTTATTTAAAAGTATTTAAGATGAGTTGTCATTATATTTGATTTATTTTTACAATTTCAAATATTATTTTGTATTAATTAATTCCTAGTCCAAAAATTTTCTATATTGGCTCAACTGAACGATGTATAATGAAGATGTTATAAAGAAGGCATCTCTCTTAGAGTTTGAAATAGAATTCTCTTTTGCAATTATCACTATATTCAACTATATACTATATAGTAGAATCTATTATAAAATTTGGAATGTGAATGGTCATTTATTTAAATTTTGGTATATAACCCAAATTTTGGATATACTTAATATTATAATAATCTTATCAGAATATCACTGATACCAAAATTTCATAATTTATTTTACCAATGAAATGATTAACCTGAACAATTAAAATATATTCACATAGAACATAGACTCATCATTAATGAATTTTTAGACTTTTAAGTAGGCTGAAATATTATAAATTTGCTTAAGTCTACATGACTTTAGATTACTAAGGCTTATTGCTTACTTTACATTACATATATTTGTTATCATTACTCAACTTTTAATCATTTAATTAATCATTCTGACAAAATTAAAAAATAATAATTCGTCCATTTTAATAATTTCCTACTACAGTAATTTCCTACTATCCAATACAGTGTAATCTCATCTTTAACTCACAATAATAGAATATTTATAGTCCAAAAATTTGTTAAATTCATTGTACCTGCATATGTTTAACATAGTAAAATGATAACAAAAACGAACAAATAAATGAAATTATCCTAACATCTTTAAAAAAAAAATTTTGAATAATCAGTGAGACTTTATTTCACCTCAAAATATATGCACTTCCATAATAATCTCCATATTATACATAATACAACATAAAAATATTTTATTTTAATCTTTTTCCTCGCATCTATCCAAACTATTAAAAAATTTAGCAAACTTATCTCGTAACAAAAACTACTGACTATTTTTCCAATATTGTACACAAATATGGTAAGGAAAAAAAATAATAGTGGCAGTTCGTATAGTAGTAACTAAATAACTCTTTTATTATAAGCACTTTTTTTTATGTTTCTCTGTTGTTAAATATTCAAAACAACAAAAATTACAGAAAAAAAAAATTCTTTAAATAAATTTGTTTTAGACCAAAACACTTTTTTCTTTTGATTTTTTTGAACAAGCACCAAAAACATTGTTAAAATTCAAGTGAATCCCTGTTGGCAGTCGTGTTTTTCTCTGTTTTAGTCCATAATATAACATAAAATATTGGACAATGTAAAAATTGCACAGATTTATCGTTTTTTTTCTTCATATTTTTAAACTATACAAGATTTAAGAGGTTAAATTTTTTTTAAAGATTAATAAACAAAAAAATCCAAGGTGAACCAAACAAGAAAACAATGTTTTTTGGTATCTTTAAAATAGTATTTTTTTTTTTGGGAAAATTTTTTTTTTTCCTTTCAAATTGGACAGCATAGAAGTTAAATCTTTGTTATCGATTTGTATCGATAACCATAAAATGTAATCAATTCGTTAAATCATTTTTTAATTGTACAGATTTCGTAATATAATTTTTGATTTCTAAAAGATCAATTAATTATTGAAAGAAAAAAATTATTGTAACATTTTTTTTTTCGATAATTTTATAATTAATTGATTTTTGATTGCATAATTTTCAAATAAAAATATATTTAAAATTAATTTTATTTTGACTAATAAGATTGAATATTAATAATATTGAATAAAGATTAAAGAAAAATGTCGGAAATTATTGTCAATTAATAAATTATTTCTTTATTTATATGCTTTTTTGTGTATAAATTTTTATCAAAATATTTTTGTCGGGAAAATATAAATTTTAATGAATTAATTAATTAATGTCGTTTTATTGTTAGATTATATTAATAAAATAAACTGTTTAATTTGAAAGGTTTAAAACGTTTATTTGGTTTTTTTCGAGATCATTAAACGTGTTTCTTATAGACAACATTTATTAATCCATTCAAATTATATTATAAAGTTATAACTGAGTAGGTTAGGACGGAAAATGGTGAAAGTAAAAGTTTTCTATTTTTGTAAATAAAAAAATTTATTTAGTTTCCCTTGGAAGCTTTAATCTACCTATAATTCAAATAAAAAAATTTAAATTTACAATAGTAATGATAGTGTACAACCAACCCTCTATTGACGATAAATGTGTATGGGGGGGTGGACATACAAGAATTTTTAAATTTGTTGTAAGTAATTAATTTAGTAAAACCGATTTATTTGGACAAATTTAACATTGTTTTAGGTGCTAAATTACTTCTTCTGACCTGGTTCTAATAAATATTCTAACCAATCATAAATTAGTTATAACGATTCATTAAATTTTACAATTATACGAGTCTTTCACGATTAAGAGGATGAAATACTTGAAACAATATATTTGTCTACAAAATTTTGGATAGTTTGTTTATGTATAGTTTATAAAAGTTTGGTGCGTGTTTGTGTTCTGTAAGCTTTTTGAATTATATAAATGTATAATATATTTCAGTGTTACTTGGTGTGTGCAATATGATATTTATTGACAACAAAAAATAAATAAATAAAAGCGTCCCCAATTAACCAAAATTCAATTAATCAAATCGCCCTACAAACAAAAATTTCATCTAACAAAAATAGAAACAAACATAAAATCTTTCTACCAATCAATTTAACAACAAAATTCAAAAAATTAACTTTCACTAATTCATTTCAAATTATAATATTTTTTCTTTATGTAAAATAAGTAATTAATTAATTAATTTTGCATTTTTTTTTGGTTGTGGCATTTTTTTAATCAAAAATATTAATTAAATTTTTTTTTAAAAACAAAGAAAAATTTGGTTAATAACAAAAATTAGTCACGTGCAACTAACAAAAAAATTAATCAAAATTATTCAAAAAATAAAAAATGGTAGTAAGTGATTTGTTAGCCAATTTCAAAAAAAAAATTGTTATTATAAAAATGTTCAAAATAAAATAATACCCCATTTACCACTTACAAGGTTCATAAGCTCCGCCAGGTACTAATTAAATTTAATTACATAATAAATTTTGATTTTTTTATATATATAAAAATATGTAATGTATATTTTTGTATAATTTGTTTATTTGCGAGAGGACATCCAAAATTAGACAAATTTTATATTTTTATTTTATTTTATTTTTGGTATATAAAAGAAAATAAACAAAAAAACAGGAAAAAAAAGAAGAAAATTAATTAAAATTATAAATTAAAAATTTGAAAGAATTTTATCATATTTTTTCTAAAAAGAAATTATAAATAAAAAATTTAAATTAAAAAAATTAAATTTAAATATTTTTTTTTCCAATTTTAAATTGGATTTATTGTGACTAAAAAATTGAACAAACATTTTGCAAAATTTTTGATTTTGACGAGTTCGGTGGACTTTTTTTTTTTAATTTATTTTCATTATTTTATTTTTAAAATTTTGTACATAAATTTTGAAAATAAGCTTTTGATGTTTACACAATTTTATGTAGGATGTTTGTTTACTTCAAAAATACAGACTAATTGACTGTATATATATTTTTAAATTTATGACAATTTATTTTTAGTAGATTTTAGAAAACAGTGAAATTCTTTTATTAGTGTTTGAAATTTTCCCAACATCAAGTAAAAAAAAATAAAATTATAAATGATGTCAGCAAAATGAAAAATTGAGTTCAATGCTCAATTGATTAGTAATTAGATTTTAAATTTTTTTTTTTTTGTGTTTAACAAAAAAAACGAAAATTTTTGCAGTGTCCGATTTAGTTTTTTTTTAGTATTAAAAATTTTTGTGGATCAAATCGAGCCTAGTCCTGTTTTCATTTATCAATTATGAATGAATTATTTTGATAATTAACTGATTCAGTAAATCGTATGTCGATTCGATGAGTAGGAAATCTTAAAAATCAAAATAAGTAAAGATTATGCCATCTACCTTTCAATTCTATTAAATTAAATTAATATTCTGATGTCTAATTAGAAATACGTAATTGACGAGAGGGTTAAATATTTAAAAAAAAAAAAGTTATTTCTATTGTTAGATTTACGATCGTTCCTTAATATATTAACATTTTTCAATTACTTTCTTAGACAAATTAAGATTCTAGATTAAAAATAATATTAAAAATATAATCTGCAAACTTTAGCAATTCTCGAAAATGTCATATGAGTTTAGTTACCAAAAATTAAACTATTAAATTTTTTTTTAAATTTTTAAATTTTTTTTATGAATTTCGGTCACATAAAAACTGCTATTAAAAAATTTAATATTTTTTTTTGGCAAATAATAAACATAAAAATTACAACCTACATTATTGTAGATGTCAGAGAACTCTACAATTCTTTTTTTCGAAAATTATATTGGAAATATTCCAAAGAATTTTTTGAGTTTAAGGTTTTGTAGATATTTTTTACTTATGAAAAATTCTGCATAAACATAAATTTATAATATATTTATGCTCTAGATAAATTTAAAAAGAGGATTGACTCACAAAAACATAATAAAAAACTGCATGTTTTGTAATAAAAATATATTTTTATATTTAAAATATTTCAAGAATAGCCTAAATTAATGATTTATGTTTTTTTAAGAAAAAGAAAAAAAATTGCATAAAATGTTGCCAAAAAAAAATTCTTTTATTTGTTAAAAATTTCTTATGGAAATTTTATCATCATTAAAGCATAATTTTTTTTAAAATTATAAACTGTGATACTTAACTGTTCAATTTGTAAATATTTCGATTTATATTTTTGAATTGTAGATTTTTTTAGAAAATTGACAAGGCTTGACATTGATTGATTTTCGCTAATTAGCAGAATGTGAATATTAAATTTGTCGAATTTGTTGATTTAATATCAATCATATTTCTCTAATGAAATAGAAAATAATCATGCAATGCAAAATATTTTAGCTAAGATTGACAGCACAGCATCAAAAAATAGACCGAAATTACTCCGAATCAATACCAGTGAACCAGAATGTCTAATAAATTAGTTTTCATGATCATAAATGTAACTTTCTGAACAATCAGATTGAAAAACAAGCTACTTAACTCAGGTATAACTCAGCTATAGGTATAACTAGATCAGGCTGGAAATTATGCCACAGTAACGTAGAAAGATTTAAGGTATCTTTCTTCACGTTGAAATTTTTTTTTAAGTTTTCATCAAATTTGAAGACTTATAAGTTGCTTAGAGCCTTTTAATTCATTTCAGTCCCCGAAGAGTTTATTGACTTAATTTCTGAAGATTACTTTCTAATTTTGCAGATCAGTTACCTTTTTATATTTAAAATGTATATAAAATATTTTCTTATCTTACTAATAAATTATTATTAAAACTGCAATTAACATAAATTTTAAAAAATATTATTATTATTTTTGTATCATCCGGGAATTATTTTGCCATATATCTTGCTCGTTAAAATATTTCCGTTCTCATTAAAGAAATATTTAAGATTTAATAATGAACCAGAAATTAAATGATATTTTTTGATTCAATCTTTTGTATAAAATCACATTTTGGATTATATATATTGCAATGCCATCATTTTTGTGTTACAAAAGAATTTTTATTACATAGTTTTTTTTGCAACAAAACATCATTAAAAACAGTATTGTACATAAATACATAACTTCTTCATTTTTAGTTTTTCCTATATAAAATTTATAATAATTTGAAATATTTTTTTTTATATTTATTTAAACCAAAAAAAAAAAACATTGTTTAAATATTTGACTGGATCATTGCTTTTAAGAATTTTTGCAATATATTTGTTCAATTTCTTTTCTGTTTTCGGTGCATTTTTTTTTTTTTTTTGAAGAAGAGACGTAAAAATAAATAAGTTTATTTAGGAGTAACAAACATTAATTTAAGAAGAAATAAAAATTTTATTAAAATATTTCAATTTTCATTAATTTAATAATAAAGAATTTTTTGTACATCATTAAACACAAAATTTTCTAAATAACATTTATAAAAGAGAAAAAAATATTTTCAGATTGGTAAAAGTTTTATAAATGGATTTCATTGGACATAAATATTTCAAAAGTTTCTGACATAAAAGAAGTGGTAATAAATTTCGGTCTAAAGTTTGGAAATATGAAAGTCAAATATTTTATTTATAGTTTAAGTTTTAGTTTCGAGCATAATAGGAATTACACTGGAAAACAGCCTTTTGGTTGTCCATTTACTAATTTACTAATAAAGTTTCGCATAAGTGAGTGGCAGCAATTGTCTTTGAAAGAAGATCCTTAATTAAGTATCTAACTTAATAATATGCTAATACATCTTTGGGGTTATAATTGCCTTCTGTGTTTTATTTAGCAACTCCAAGGAATTTCTTATAATGTAAATGTTTCTCCTTAATACCATATACGAAAATTATGAACCATTTCCTTCAATAAGCACTGTTGAAAAAATGATATTGAATTTAAATTTCACTGTAAAAGTATCGTTAATTTTTAATATTTCTCCAATATTTGGTATAAAATTTCTTATGAAATCCTTTTAATAATTTTCCTTCCTTCAAAATGTCAGAAACTTTGGAATATTTATTTTTATATAAATTTTTTTTTATTTATTAATTTAATTATTTACTCATAAGTTAATTATTAATTATATACATAATTTAAATATATAAATTACCTAATAAACTAAATTATTTTATAATTATAATAATAATTAATATTTTCATTCCAAAATAATAAAAAAATATAATATTAAATAAATATACTAATAATAAATTAAAAAATTAATTAATCCTTCACCATTTAATTAATTTATTTCCTAATAGCAAATTACTATATTTTCTACAATAAATTAAAAATTATAGGAGTAATTATTATTATTGACAAATATTTAAGTATATAATTAATTTTACTTAATTTAATAACTACAATAATTTTTATTTTTGAAAAAATAATTGATTTCTTATTGAATCAAAAATTCTTATTTTTAAAATTAATTTTTACATAATTAAAATTTAATTTAATTTCTTTTTTTTTTTTTTTAAATATTATATATACATTTACGTCTCTATCACCAAATTTTGATTTAAATACTTAAGTGAAAATTTATCTTAATAAAAATTTATAAATTAATATAATTAATTGGAAATTATATGGAAAATTATATACTTACATCGTCTGCCATCAGTTATAATTTGTTCACAGTCATCAATTCTTTGTGATATTGGACATTTAAATAGAGCACCAGAATGATTTGTTTGTGGCTGAATATTTTGTCCTAATGGAGCGCCAACTAATATCCTGTAAAAAAAATTGATAAAATAAAAATGTTGTAGTAAAATTTGTGAATATTTAATTGAGAATTTATAAAATAGTGATTGATTAGGAATTGTTCTTAGTCAAAATTATTTTGTTACAAATATCATAAATCGTAGATTGTCTTCGACTTCAGACAAAGGGATTAATTAAATGCATATCCTTTTGAACATAATTTGGAAAATTCATTGCAGGAAATATTCATGGTAGAAAAAACTCATATTGACAAAGATTTTTGAATGCTTTTATTAATATTATTTCTTTTAGTCATTATTATCATTACCATACTTTGACAGATTATACCTAAATTAGATTATTGTTATTATTGAATTGCTATTTATTAAAACCCATCGATCTAAGAAGTACATTTAACTGGATAACGCATAAATTTTGTAGATTACACAAACCTTTTTATCGTTATAGATAAAATTTAGCTCTAATTAAACGTATAACTATATTTATATTATCTAAAAGAATCGATAATTTATTGTTTACATTAGTATATTAAATAAACTATTCCAACAAACTGCAAGATTTATTTTTGATAATATTTACTTGCGGCGCCATCTGAAGTATTTTTTTTATTGATATCAATAATTAATCAATGATAGCCCTTTTTCATATAAGTTATATCAATTATTAATGATATAATTTCAAATAAAATATTGTAAAATTATTTATTTAATACTTATTAAAACTTGTTTCTAGTTCTAATAACATCCAAGTAAGAATTTTTCTTATCATATTCAAAAATTTATACTTTTTATATAAAAATACTTCATTTTTTCATATCTCTTAAAACATACATTTCATTATTTATGGAACACCCAAAACATGTCAAAAGTTTCTAATCATAAGTATTGATAATATATTATACATATATTTTCCAATTCACTTTATTATCAGAAATAGAAAAAAAACCAAAAATTTTAATATCATATCAGAACATAAAAAGATCAGACCACCCAAAAATATTCATTGAATTCATTTCTTCTATAATATTACATATTTAATTTGTCCTAATTACCAATAAATTAATTGAATTTAATTTTTATATGATCATTTAAAATAACAATTGATGATTAAATTGTAAAAAAAAACAATTTTTACAAAATAAAAAAAAAACTTAACCTAAATTTTCATTTTGTAATAACAAATAATTGATTTTTTAACGTAACACAATCATTAACCTAAAAGTAATTGAACTGAAACTATATATTTATTTACCTATAAAAGAAATTACATTATTATACAAATTGAAAATCAATTGCAATCGATTTCCAAGTTCAATGTTTTCTTTTCTTAATGGTTCATTACTTTATACAATTTACATTTTATTTTCAAAAAATAAAACCAATTCGTGTAGTTTGATTTTTTAACTATGGTTTCATTCTTAGTTTTGTCTTATTTCAAGGGGGAATATATTTTATTTTGAATGTCTTACAAAAAATCACGTTTTTTTTATAATAAAAGCTGAAAAAAATATATAGAAAAATTTAGCCTTAAGATACAAAAAATATAATATCGAAATTATTCACAGAATTACATAAAGTTATCTAAGTACGAAAAAAACTATTACAATCCGATTGAACAATTCGATGGCTTTAAAAAAAAAATATTATAGTAAAAACCAATTTCGAGTTACTTATATAAAAAACATGAAAATTCAATCAAGACACAAAAATTACGATGAAGCTTTAATATTTTAAAAGATTTCTGAATCGATTTAAAATAAATTGAATTATAAGATATTTTTTAAATATTATTTTTGAGGTTAAAAAATTGAAATTTTATTTTGTTTTTTCTTATTGTGAATTTTTAAAATGAAATTTATTAAAATCTATTTTTATATTCCTAATGTTTTATGTATGACGGATATTTCAATTTTGTAGCCTAAATATTTTTATGTTGGATAATATTCTAATTGCTTGTAGCAAGAGTTTTTTGAATAGTTTTCTTATAATTTGATCAATTTGGATACAAAATTTAATTAGTTTACAATGGTTCATTTTACATGGCAATTCAACGTTTTTCATACATAATTTCACTAATGATCAGTCACAATTTAAACAAACAAAATATTAATGATGCAGAGGACTCGATAATTAAATAACATTAAATTAATTAGCTGTTATACATTCAACAATTTTCACACAAATTAATCAAATTATAATTCAATTTAATTAAATTTCCAAGGTAAATTATATAATCAACGATATTTCATAGAAAAACTATCGATATTGGATAAAACAATCGATATTTGTCAAAAGTATCGAAAATGTTCATATTGTAATCGATAATTTCATATTTTCACTAAAAATTCTCCATGTTTTAAATTGATAACTGAAAAATTCTTCAAATGCTTCAACCGACTTCCTTTACTAAACATTATTGAGTTCATTTAAAAAGTGTTAACCTTCAATTATTATACAATTAATCTAAATTTTAAACAATTTTTTTTGATACCTTCCAGCAAGCAATTTTTACGTACAAATGAAGAAAAAAACATAAAAATAAGAAAATCGAACATCTGTGTTGTTAGTTATTAGTGTAAAAACATTAATGTAATTATTAAAAACATTCTTTTCTTAAATTTATATGTTACTAATTGTACAATCGTCTTTTAATTATATTTTGATACCGACAACTCCCAGTAGCATATTTTTTAAAGTATTTATAATACAATTTCCTTTAAAGAATTTCTTAAAGAGCAAATCTCCTATTTAAAAAAAAAAAAAAAACACTATTATATATTTTATTCCATCCATTTTAAATTACTGGATCTGTGTGCTGTTGTTTTAAGACCAAAAAGTCATTAACTAAAATATTAATCATATATTATAAGTCTTGACTATCGTTTCAGAGAGTTTTTTATACATATACAAAAACTTCGATATTATGGTCACTATAAAAAAATTGTTATGGAAAAAGAAGTCATTATTGAATGATGGAAGAAGCATAAAGTAATAAAAAATATATATTATAATATAATAATATAGAATAGGAAAAAATTATAATCATAAAAAAATTATCCTCGCACTTGCTACTATTTTTTTATGACCAGATAGTTTTCTGTATACAGAACTTTCTTCTGGAAGTGCAGAATTTAAAAATATTCCGTGTGGACTTGTAAATTGATGTTAAATTGCAATAAAAATTGTGAATAATAATAAAAATTAACTATAAAAAACAATCATAATTATAAATATAAAAAAAAATCGATTAAATTGTATAATAACTGGGATGCTTTAAAAATCGATTCTTCATAGACTGGCGTGTCAAAAATGGAGTAATTTTGTTAATATAATAAATTTTAAACGCTTAATAATTAAAGAATATATTAATGCATTTTTTTTTTGAGCTTGTAAATTTCAAATTGTTTATTTTTAGATTAAATTTAATGAATATATATTGATTACGTATTATGGTGTTCCCCCATCTGTTTCTATCAAAAACTAATCTGTTTTTTATAATTTTTAAATTTTTTGGTTTCTATAGTAAGTTTGAAATTTATGAAAATTGAAATTTATGCATATATCCTTTTATTTTTCAAAATATACTATTAATTTTCGTATGTCCTGTTTTTGAATTTATGTGGAAAGGTTAAACTACTTACATGCTACATGGAGACCATGGAGTTGAGTATATCACTAAACTATTTAATAAATTAATTGTATTTACATAATTTTCTAATCAGTCAAGTCTATTATATTACTCACAATCATTTTGATCATCAAATAGATTTCATTCGAATCGTGATTAAATAAAACTTGATTCGATTAAAATTTTTATGCAATTATAAATTCTAAAAATTAACTTTTATCATCATTTAAATATACTTTTTTTTTTTTAAATAATATAATTTACATACTTGATATTCATAATTTCCCAATGATTGTTTTTAAATTGATTCTTGGTAAATTAATTGTATATTTATTATTCATAATTATTTATAGAAATAATTAAAATTTTTCATTTTACTAAAATAATTAAAATATCATCACATTTTAAATATTGAATATTCTTCTCTCATTTTAATATTTCAAGTGATTTTTTTTAATATCATAATAATTTTTATATTATAATAATATGCAAAAGATTAATAATCTTGACAGCCTATGTTCTTTTTATGGTATAAATTTAATAAAGATTTTTTATTTGTTCAGAAAATCGCAATCTTTTTATGGTATATAATATTTTCTTTATATATTCTTTATATGCTGAATGCTTAATGATTTCTTTCAATTACACAACATTTATTTTATTATTTATTTATTTTTTTCAATTTGGTTTAAGGTAATTGATATTTTTCCATGGATTTGTATGCAGAATTTTAAATTAAAATATATACATTTATGAAATGCGATTAAGATAAAAGATTTTTGTGGAAAATAAATGCACATATAAGAGTTCAACATATTTAAATTTAAGAGTGAGTATATTATTGAAATAAATGATCTTATAGTTGATTTGTTAAAAGAATTTTTTTTAGAGAATTAAATGTGAATATTAAATTTCATGTTGACAGACTTGACTTCGAAGACTTTGTCAAGAAGAATATGGGATTGTTCAGTGAATGTCCTTTATTTTAGGTGAATTTCACATTTTTGAGGACAATGTTGTAGAGTCTAAGTTAGTATACCATTTATACCAATTTTATATTTAATTTTTTAACCATTTTGAATATCTTCCACCATTTTTAATTTGTCATCATTTTTGAAATTCAGAATTTTCCAAAATTTTAAGATCTTTTTATTAATTAAGGACATTTAATAATGCAGTAATCGTTCATACATAAATTTTCACTTATGAGTAAAATTTGAAAAAAAAAACGTTCTTATAAAAATTTAATTTAAATAAACTCCTAATTTTCTATATAAAAATTATATTTATTTATATATGGAAAAATAAGTGACCGTTTTATGCCACTCTAAAAATCGTATATATGTGTTTTTACCATTTCAAGAAAAATCTATTTAAATAATGTGCAAACATCTTGTAGGAAATTCATAAAAATCTAAATTATTTTATATAAAGTTGGCCAAAACATTTTGTAACATTTTTTCGTGCAGATTAATGTTTAATGTCTTATCTCCTTTTTCTGTACAATGATTTTTCTAAATAGTTTTAATGAACCAAAACAAACTAAAGTTTATATATTGTATCTGGCATACATGGTATGTAATCAAAATTTATATAGATTTTTATGTAATGTCTATTTAAGTGCGTATGGCGCTTAAAATCGTGACACATCCTTTACCAAGTAAAAAAGGCATATTAGATAGTAGATTTTTCTTATATATATACCTGACTGAGAAAATAAACGTTAATTGAATTGAAAATAATATTTATAATATTAAACATGCAGTTTGGACGTACTAGAGGGAATTTTCTATTTTTATGTACATTTGCTTTAACATAGCTAGATGTAAGATGTATAAAAGTATATAAATGGGCGGATTTCAGAGGCTGGACATGTCAATGGAAGTCTATAGAAAATATATAAATTGAGGTACATGGTAAATAGATTTTCTGTAGTTATATGAATTATATTAAAGACATTTTTCTGAACAGAAATAACCGGAAATGTTTAATGGAATATACAACATGTAATTAATTTTTATAATTATAGTTTGTTAAGAAAATTTGTTTATATACTGTAATGTGGTAACAATTTAGAATTTAAAATTGTAGAATTAAAATTTTAATTATTATGTTATATAAATTACTGTATTATCGAGCTATTAACATCCTGGTACTCTTTTTGTTATGGTATACATAATTTATTAAAGAATTTGTTCGTCCCATAAGTATTTATTATAGATGTTCATGTTGATGCCAATTTTATAGCATAGGCTTTAAGGAGTTAATTAACTTACATATGTATAAAAGTCAAAAGTCAAATAGTTCAAATTTTAATGATAATTCGATAATTCACTAAAAAAATTGTTAAATTTTGTATAAATTTTTCAACACCTTCCAGTTTTCGCGTTTGACTTAAGACCGTCATGCTATCTTTATAAATTTACATTATTATCTAAATTTATTGACTTGATTGTGGCGTTTAAAAAAATATGTCTATAAAATATGTTAAATTATAATATTTCAATTTCCATTTTCAGCTTAAAATTTTCCCATAATATTCACAACTTGGTAGATTTAAACATATTTTTCTTATCATTAGCGAATATCTACAATTTCATGTTTAGTGAAATGTCCAAATCATTTACTTGTTTATTTATATTTTGTACATCTCTTTAATTAAATAAATTATTTAGTTAATTGTAAAATAAATTTACTAAAATTTTACAATTATTGTCATTTTTGTTTATACAAACAAGTAAAACACACCATTTTTGGTAAGTTAAAATAAAACGTATTTTACATTCAATTTACATACTTACTTTATAATTATTTTTTATCTGGTAAATATTTTAACATAAAATCGAATCGGAAAAAACATTTTTAAACGATGAAATGATGCATAACAATTTGTAGAATTCGTGACTAATTAAAATAGTTTTCTCGATTTAACGCCTTTTTAATTAACACTAAAAAAGGAAATTGTACAAATTTTATTTTTTTTCTATTGTTAAATTCGAAATTCAATAAAAAAGATTTTCTAATTTTTTATGTTTTGAATTTTTGTAATTTTAAAGGAAAATCTTTTATACATATAAATAATTGCCTGTGATTTGTTTAATTTAAATTAATTTTTTTATTTTTCTGTAAATTTTAATAGCCATACTATAGAAAATTTAAATTTCTTTTTCAACATATAAATTTTTTTTTTTTGGTTGAAAAACTTGTTTATGCATTGAAGAAGTCATAAACAGAAACTATAAAAATTGGGAACAATTTTCTAATTTAACAAAGAAATTTCATTTAGTTTTTTCTCTGCCTACCAGCTATTTCCAATTTTTTTTTTATAATCATCTGAAAAATTATAATAATAACATTTTTTATAGGCCCATTTCTAATTTTAATGATACATATATTTTTTTATTTGAAATAGTTCTGGAAGCATGAATAATAAATATTAATTATTATTATGGGTTAAAATTTAATGACAAAAAACAAGTCAATGAAATGTTCCATAAAAATTACAAGTGAACCAATAAAACTGTTTGGGATTTTTGTGTATGTCATAGAGAAATTATTTATTATTTATAATTTCTTTTTATGAGATTAATTATGGTTCAGTTGTTGAGATTTTTATTAAGTATATGGTTCAGTTGGATATTTCCTAATTTTTTTTTAATAATTTTAAAAATTAAATTTTACATAATTTTTATTTAAATTTTATTTTTATTTGTAATTAAAGCTGGTTACAGGTTTTTAGATTATAAAATAATTTTATTTTGGTAGAGAAATTTTGGATTTTCTTTTACTCCTACACGAAAAAATATATATAAAATTATTATACTAAGAATTAATTGGATGGAAAATATTTCTTTCAACAGTTTTCTAACCAGTTTATAGTTTTTTTTCTATAATAAGATTTATTGATATATTTCTTGAGGTTTTTCGGTAAGTTAAGGTAAATAAATTATAAGATATTTGAGAGATTAAATTTATTTAAAGATATTGATTAATTATAAAATAGTATTTTAGAGTTTTTTTTTTAGATAATTTATGGAAATTTTAAGTCTTGTTCCTGTTGATTTAATTCTACTTAGTATACCCAATTTTACACTATATAATCCTCTTTAAAATTTAATAATTTTAATGTAATAAATCCAGATCAATGTTTTGATCATTTTCACTGTAATATTATTTTGTTAGTTATTTTTCTACAAAATCTGATCAATTTCTTTGAGAAACTTAATTTTCTTGACTTATTTTTCGATAAAAATTATAAATTTTGATCTGTTTCTGGTTACAAGATAGATTAGAATTTAACAACATTTGTCAGCTTTGCCTCTAAGCAACATTTTTCTTAAAGATAAATAATTTTTTTTCAAATTTACTCCCCTAATAGGCGTTTTTCTTTATTGCCAAAAATTGTGTAATCTAATCCTAATCGTTTCGACCATTTCGCCCACAAAATTAATAAGTAATATTTTTTATGAATAATAAATATCACACGATCATTTTACAAAATATGTAATTAAAATTATTTTTAGTAATCAAAACCACAAAAAATTTTATGTTTATACATAAATATTGGTTTAAATTTTTGTTTGAAAATTTATCGACAAAATTAAAACCACTGGTAGAGAAGAAAACCGCTTATAAAACACAGCGGGGCTAGTAAATTTGTGGTGCCACTGAGCTGTGGTATGTTTATTGTTCAGAAAAAAATGTTTTGTCTACAAATGCTGTTTGATTTTTTTTTCGTTTTTGTAGTGCAGTCCATTAAATATTTTTTTTTACTAACCAAACAATATCTTAAGTTACATATGTGATATTCATAATATTTTAATGTACTATAATATAATAGTGAAGAAATTACATGAATCAACTAATAATGGTTTTTTTTTCTTTGAAGGAGAACATTATAATTTTAATAGAAACCGCGCATCAGCAGAAGCTTCAAAATAATAAAGAAATTATTAATAAATCATAAAATTTGAAAGTTTAAATTATTATCCATATGTATATTAAAATGTAAACATTATATACCAAATTTATGAAATAATCTTTGTGTTGATATTTTCGATGGTGAAATATAGTTTATAGATCAATATCCCAAATAATTTTATGGTCGTTGGATATTTGAAGTTTTTTTTTATATGGTAACTCATTTTTTTTGTATATAAGAAATTAGTTTGACCAATAAATAGACTATAAATTAGTCTAGTTATTGGACTAATGTATTTGGTTTAAATTGTCCCAGTATAACCACACTACAAGTAAATGCTAATAATGAATGTAAAGCTATGGTTTCAATCAATTTTAATGATACTTACTGATAAATTTTAGCATTTTTTGAGGCTCAAAAGGTTTGGAAAGAAAGTTTTTAATAATAAATTCGATTTGTCTGTTGTAAATCACTAATATAATCTACAAGTTTAATTTGGCCATTCATTTTTGTCATTTTGTTGGCTATATTACACTATCAAATTAGACCAAAAAAATAATTTAAGTATAAATGTTGTCTTATATTACCAAAGTTACCCTATCATTACTGACCCATTCATTCAATTGAAACTGAAAAAATCATAAGTATATAATATTTTTTGTTGTTTACAATTATGTAAACCAGAAGTTTTTAAAGCTTCATCAACAAAAAAATTATAATGAAAATGAAAAAAATGAAAAAACTAACATTAAAAAAAATAAAGAATTATGATGATTATAATAAAGTTGACGACCTCTCACCAGCCCGGAACATGCTTAAATATACAGATTTTTTATTTTCTATTTGAAGGCAAATAGACATTGCCGAAAAACTTGTTTGTATATTAAAATTGTAAGAAAAAAACTTTATGTAATCGGATCAAATAGAGAACTTAAAGAAGAAAAAATTTCGAGACTTTTTAAGTAAAAAAGAAAATCTTTTTTAAATTCTTTAAAATTCAACAAAATCTTGCTTTTTTTTTTCTCTTGGTGATGAATGCACTTTTGTTTTGAAATGCATTCCATATACCAGATTAATGTATGAAAATTGAAATGCAAATAACAAGAGAGAAAAATCTATATTTATAATATATAGAAGAAACTTTGTTTTGAGGACCACCATCTGGCATTTTTTTTTGTTTCCTAAATACTCGCTGGCATTAGAGATTTTTATTTTTTTCCTAATCTCTAAAAATATTTTTTTTTTTATAAAAATAGATTTAAATTTTGTTTTTATTCTATGATTTAAAATTTTATTAGAAATTAGTTTCTCCCCAAAAAAATTAAAAAATTAAAAGGGAAATTAATATTTTATCTATATAAATTATTTTAAAAACTAATCTTGAAGAGGTAATTCAGATTATTACATTGTAAATAATCATTTTTTTGTCTTTAAAGTTATGATGATTATAAAGGGAAGAACAATATAACTACAAAAGGCAATTGGTTTGAGTATACGTCATTTTAATGTAAACAAAAAAAAACATAAAAGTATGTTTCATATCTTTGGGAAAGAAAAAAACAGAAAACTAAGGAAAAAAAAAGTCATGTTAAAAATATAGAAAAGTGACATTTTAAAAGCTGTGTACAAATTGCACTTTTCCATAATTTTTTCAATATTATTTCCGGAGGAAAAGATAAAGAAATAAACTATTTTTGTGTATGTTAGAAGACAATCCTTTGTTTGTCGAAATATAATTTTGAAAATTTTGAAATAGCATTGAACTTTAGCTCAAGGTTGCAAAATACTTTTTAGAAAAAAAACTATTTTATTTATTTACTTAGTGTATACAAAATTGTGAGATAAAAGTAATTTAAGATTTTTGTAAGAAACCATGGTCGATAAGAGTGTGAAGGGGGAATAAAAATGGGAATAGTTTAGTGTCAGTGTCACGGGTAGTAAAAGACTTAGATTAGAATCCAAAATTGTTCAATTTATAATATAAAACTGTACTTATTTTAAGTGCTAATTAGATATGACATGATGCATTGAATTTCCTGGTAGAAGTGTAGAAGTAAATGACCTTTTCTCTCTGTATACCAAACCAATAATAGTTTCCTCTTAAAAACAAACCTTGACATTTAAATTTAAATTAATTAATCACTGAAACACATTTAACCATCTTCTGATTCAATGATCCCAAACTAAGAAATTAACCCCATTTAAATTCTGTACATTTTATTAATAACTTGTCGCGCCGAAGGGTCTGATTTATTTATTTATTTTTATCTATTTAACATTTTTATTTATTAAAATACTAAATATTTTTCCTGTATATCATCCTTTCCAACAAAAAACATGAAAATGTCTTGGAACAAAAAAAAAATTATGTTTATTATTGTTACAAGTGAAAAATCTTTCCTTTTATCATCAATTTATCTTCTTGTCTAGGATAAATTTTTTACATAAAATATTTAATGTATCTAATATTTTTATATATATTTTATGGAAAACAATCTGACGAATTCTTACAATATATCCTTTAAAAGTTTGTTTGATACCGCATCCAGACACAAAAAAAAAATAATTCTGTCGAGACAATACTTTTTATATTTCCTTGTTAGTATTTTTCATGCTCGTATAACTCAGTCGCAGACTATGTTTTCCTTCCCAATCTAAATAAAATATGAGTATAATAAAATCAATTTGTTTTTTTATTTTCGTATTTTCCGGAAAAGTTTGCAGATGCTAAGAAATTGTATAATTTTTTATATCTATTTCCTTTATGACCATTTTTTATTTTTGAACTTTAATGGAAATTCCAATGTTAAATGAATCTTTAAGAAAAGTTCAATTTCTTTTTATGCTTAATTATCAACTTTTAGAAGATTAAATTTTGATTTTTTTTAAATTAAAAAAAGTTTCATTGATTGAAAATGATTACAAAACATTAAAATGAAAATAAACTAAAATTTTAATTAACTTTTAAATTTTACGTAAAATGTTTATAATATAAAATGAAATGAAAATAAACTTTTTTTTTGAGATATGTAAACATTTTCAAATTCAATTATTCAATTTAGGAATATTTGAAATTTTCTTATTTGTTGCAATTAATGCTTGAAATATTTTCGTCTGGGTCACTGAACGTGTGTACACATGGGAATTTTTTTTAGGAATTAAAAATAATTAAATATAAATTTTAAGTAAATAAATTACGAAATCCACAAATTTTAAAATTTAGAAATAAATGCATTTTCATTGATCTAAAATTTATCAATAAAATAAGTTTTTCAATTAAGATGAATTAAATTTTTGATAAAATTGAACTTTCAGTAGCCAAAAATAATCAGAAATTTCAACTTGTTATCGTTAAATACAATTTTTTATCGAAATTTTTCAACCATCAATAAAAATTCAAATACATACTCTTTGAATAACCGTCCAAACTTTTATATCAATTTCATATCTGAATCTGAATTAATATATTAATTAATTATTTTTCTATAAATTAAAAATGTAAATAAAAAGTTTCTCGAAATTAAAAGTTATTAGCTTATTGACAATAATAAGTTAAAATATTCTAAAAAAATATTATTAACTTGTTTAAATTTACAATGAATTCTATTTTGTCTATGATAGAAGAAAAAAAACCAACTTTTTAATTATAATATTATTTAAATATTCCGATCACAGCCCACATAAATAAATATTTACTTTTTTTTGAAACCTCATTTATGTAGAAGACACATTATTAACCATACTTTGAGCACGTTGAGCTATTAGACTTTATATGAAAAAAATATTTTATTAGATTGTTTCTTTTTAGTCATTTTGATATTTAATTAATTCTGTTGATTTGCATTTTATTGTGTCGTCGTTATATTATGCATAAATCGTTTTTACGCTTAGATTAGTTAACGAGATGCTCTATCTAAAATGTATAAATAGAGATTGGTTTTTTCCCTATTCCAGGTGGTTAATTTTAGAATATTTTATAACACGTTTTGGCTTAGCTTAGCAAATTCTTTAATACTTTGGTATGTGTGAAACTTTAAACTGGCGACAAAATAAATTCAGATTAATCATTCTAATTTCTAGGTAAATTGATATTTTTTTGCAGATAAATGAGATAAGAAATTCCAGTATTGTGAAATTCAGTTGAATTTATAATTTGAATAACAAACAAATGAAGGAATTATTACTGAGGTTTGGTAATTTCAGAAAAAATTTAGACATGTTTTCAATTCGAAAATCCAATGATTGAAATTCAAGTTCTCTATATTAATTATTTCTATTTGTAACGATAATTTGATATATCATAATGCTAATATCTATAATGGCTCTTATTTACCTCAATTTCCAATGGAATATTTACCAATATTTTCACCCTAAATGATTCATTTGTATAATCATAATTTTTAATGCTGATATAAATCAAAACTACCCTTATCTAAAATATAATCCCTGTTAATGGATGAAACAAGTTCATTTAATAAAATAAATATTAACCCCTATAATAAAATTTCCATAAATTTCTGATAAAATTTATTTCCATCCTCAACAAAATTATAATAAATTCAATTTTTAACGCAAATATTTTACAAAATATAAAAATGATAATATTATTCATATAAAAACTGCAAAACCAAATTAAACAAATTAGTATTTTTTTTTCCAATTTTACAAAACATATTGCTAAGGCCATTATTATAGCCAATATACAAAAACAAAAATTTGTTAAGCTTCCTTTCGTTCGTGTTAACCTTTATGAGCCAGACAAACTTCTATCTCTTATATGCAGTCAATTATCATAATGTGTTTTCGCGAGAAATATAGAGGAAAAAAATAAATCGTGGCCAATAAAATATTTTGTCTGGTGGCAAACAATAGGCCACATATATTTACTATTATTGCAGTCGCAAAGGTATTACACCATTTATTATTATTTACTAGGAAAAAAAATTTAATCTCATGGATAAATAATGATTATAAATGGTGAATCTGCATGTGAATTGGTCTATAGTGAGGGTGGATACCTAAGTTTTTTTTTATAGACAATCAAATTGCAAGATTATACACATCAATTTTTAAAACATTTATTCGGTGCGAGTTTTGCCGCTTATTATCATGGCATTTGCAATAAATTTTTTTTTCTGCGAAAATCTTACAATCCAAGTAAGTAAAAGCCCAATTTATTAGCCATGCATAACAGATTTTTGTTATTAGTTTTTTTGTGCCTTGAAGGCTACTTTTAACAATTTTTCTTACCAATGACTTCGATTAAAATAATATTGCAAACAATTCTGTATTAATTTTTTTCTATTTTGGGACTAATAATAAGATTTGACTTGACCTTTCAAATATTTAATTTTTGATAAATTCTCTTTTTAAGTATAATTGACCCAGGGTTTAATATTAATAAAAAAAAACCAATATTGTTAATTTAAAAAAAACTGATTTAGGAGACAATTTAATAGTTCAAAAATTTGTAGACAAGAAATAGTATGTAATATGGGTTCGCTTCTAGTTTATTGAAAGTTTTATATAGTAATAATTGTAAGTTTTCAAGGGAATCAAAAAGGTTAATATGGTTACAACAAGATAATAAATAAATATTAAATATTTAAGAATTTTTCAGTAGTTTTTTGGATTATAAATTTTATATTTTATTTTTTTTTTTTGATTAAGTAAATAGTTTCACTCCAATTACTTTTGGGCTCTTGTTAGTTTTGTAAATTATCAATAATATTTTATTTTATGTAAAAATATTTGTTGATATTTTTCATAAGGAGGGGAAATTGTAATTGTGGAATTTTTTATTTGTAATATAAATTTATCAGATTTATATAGATTTATTTGGGTAATTGGATTTTTATTTTTGTAGGGCAATTTATGTTTCGAATTGAGATACATATAATTCCTCCACACCCTAAAAAAATTAAATAGAATATGAAATATTGAAAACAGTTTTGTACAGTAAAAATAATTGAAAGTAAATATTGTTTTTAAACGAATATATTGTGGCATAATATGAGTAATTTCATTATTTGCTAGAGGTTAACCATCAATTAGGTCAGCTTAATATCGAGAACTAGTCAGAGGCTAAAGGGAAAATAAAGATTTAATTATTGATTTACAATATTACAAAATATTGACAATTTAAAGTAGTTAATTAAGCAATCTTGTTTCATTAATTAATTCGACATGAATTCAAACATACCAATGCTGTAAGTATTCATAAGTATTTTTATTCTCTTCAAATACGGCAACATTTTTTAATCAAAAGAAATATTTGATTTGTAACAAATTTAGCTCAACGAATATACTATTAAAAAAATTCATTTAACAAACTTAAAACCATCTTTAATTAGAAAAAATTTCACTGATTCTAATCTGAAATTTCAAAAAATCAATTTTTAAAAAAGCTTCTTTGAAACTTCCCATAATAACAAAAAAAAAATAATACAGAAAATTTACTGATTTAAATCTTTATACAAATTGCTATAGTAATAATTTATACAGAAAAAAAATATTTAACTAAACAATTTCTTTTTGGTTGCCCCCAAGGTTCAATTATTATTACACATCCTTATCAAATTTGATTTATGTCTACATTAGCATAAATTTCACTTGAACTTTTAACATTTTCTTAAGTATTATACTATAATATTTCCATATTTGTCCTAATTAAAAGTGTGAATAATTGTTTCTGTATGTAAAGAAAATTAATGTTTATATGAAAAATTCCATCAAATTTACGCATAAAATTATCTAATAAAATGTGAAAAACGCTGCTCTTGCCAGTCATTAAAAAAAACGTATAAACGCAGTAATAAATTTTTAACATACTTAAACTTTAATAATCTTAACTATATAGTAATATATAAACTTTATGCATGAATTACAATCTTTAAAGGTTCACAAAGTAATTTGTTCGGTAATATATTGGAAAATTGTTAATATATAATAATAATTCTGTAGGTGTACTGTATATATTGGTTATAAATATATAAGATATCTTTACCAGAGAATATGCATTATCTTGTTTTTGGCATAATATATATTGGAACTTTTTGAAGCATAAAATTTTTTAAAGATATAATTTTCACTATTAATCATTTTTTGCACAATTACAACGACTAGAGGGTAAAAATTATTTAAACTTTTTTGTAATATTATTTATGATAATTTTAATGACAGATGAGTTTTTAAATATATTATAGTTTAACAAAAAATGAATTTTCATATAGAATTCTCAAGGAAAACTGGTCTTAGATTTACACCTTTTTAAAGATATACATCAAACCTAAATATGTATAAATAAATTTTTGCTGAATAAAGTAATAATTTATTTAAAGAATTATGATTTAAACAACAAAAAAAATATAAATTTTTTTTTTTTGAAAGATTTTACTTAAAAAACATATTTTTTTTTTAGAAGGCGTAAATTTTCATCGAAAAAATTAATTGCAGAAATTCGATTTAATTTAATGATTAAATATTTTTTAAATAATATAAATTAATGAAAAACTTTCTATAATAAATCTTATAGAAATCATTTAAAAATAAAATATGTTTGTGTTAAATGTTAGAAAATTGATTAGTTTTTATGTATCAATAAAAATTTTTACCTTATTTTCTATTCGACATAAATATTAAAAAAAAAACCTAATAAAATTAAAATAAATTATTTATAGAAAATAAAACGTATAGAAAATTATTATAAATACTAAAAAAATATATATATTTTTTTGATTTTCAAAGATATGCAGCATAAATATATGTTGGAGATATACACAGTATATCTAAGTTATATAGATGATCTGCATTTTGATGTTTTTTGGTTTTGTTTAAAAAAAAACTAGTTAAGTGCGTAGGTAGGACAGGTTAAGTCATCTATATAACAACGTCGGTCCTAGTATAAAAACTCATTAAATATATAAATAAGAAATAGACTTTTTATATATCTGATAAATATACCCACCAGCATAAAAATATTTGTATATTTGTGTTTAATATAATTTTTTTTCCTAGTTTTTTTCTAGTTTTTTGTTATTTTCTTTTTTTAAAAACAAATGTCAGTGCATTTATATTTGCATAAAAGACAAACATCACGCTCATATATATTGAAAAGCATTTGGGATTGAAAAATTGCATTTTATTACTATTTACTTTAAATGCCCCAAGATTGAAGATTTTCTTTTTAAAACTCATAAAATTTACTTGCTTTTTTATATGCCAATCCAAATTAATTTAATAATAATAATTTTCAATTTTTGTTTACGAAATGTTTTGGTATATAAAACAAATATGCAAAGAAAATGATCAGGAAATTATTATATGTTGGAATAAAATTATAATGGAATGTTTATTGGTATATAGTTAAGTGGGATTTACACTACTCAAAGTAGATTTTAATGAAGAAATTGCATTGTAATTTTTAGGATAATTTTTTAAAGATTAAAATTTTAAAGGAACAAATAAATTTTGTAGTGATTGAATGCCAAAGGGAAATATTTTTAATTTTAATTATATGTAATTGAAATGCAGATTGCTTTTGCTGTCGACTTAAACAATTTAATATAATAGTCAAACTTCTTTGAAATCTTTGAAACTACAAATTAAAAATTTTCTGGTAAGTAAAAGAACTCTAAACTCCTTTTTAAAATTAACCAACACTGAAATGTGCAAATGTCTTAAATAAAGCTTAGTGGGCTATACAAATTGTCATAGTAAAGTTATAGTGTCATTTCAGGAAAAAAAAATATTTCCATTTTATATTTAATTTCATTTTACTTGTCCTCCTCCTGGCATGATAAAAATCTTAGCATAAACCAAACTATTTATATATATTTCTTAAAATCAGGTCACATTGGGAGGTGAGAAATGAGTTTTTCTGTTTAGGATTATAAATTTGAACAAAAAAAACGCCTACGACCACACAAAAAACGTAACGTAGGTCCCTGCAAGGCAAAACAAAAAGACTTGAATTGAATGCATGAAAACATACAATATTTATATAACGAACTGTGCAATTAACAAAGAAATATCTGTTATATGTTGCGAATTTGCAACATTTATAAAAATGAATATTTATAACCAACAGAAAAAGACAAACTTTTTAGTTTTGCGAAATAATCAAAAATTAATTGCAAAGAAAAAAATATTTAAACATGAATAGGAAAAAAAAATCAAACATGTTTGGGTGTTAAAATTATATTGTAGATCATAGATGGGTTGTAAAAATATCAGAAAGAAGTAGTCAATTGTAATAAACAGATACTAAAAATTTCAGGTTAATTTTAAAAGTAAATAGAAGTAAAACTTATAAATTGATCAACAATAAAATTATAATCAAAAATGTTGCAAAAACGGTTTCAAACATGAAAGTTTCATACAAGTTTGATATAGTTTCAAATATACAAGTTTCATAGATGTTTGATTTTCTATACAAATATTTATTTGGGAGCTTCTAAACTTAAAAATTTTGTACAAAAATATTGCAAATTATTGTAGTTTATGGAAAAATGGAACAAATTTAATTACCTTATACTAATTTAATTTACAATTTGACCTAACAATATTAATTTAATAGAAAATTAATTGACTATTAAAAATCTTATACAACTTTTTATAAAATTTGTAGGCCAAATCAGACTTATTTTAATTGACAGTAATCTATTTACTTTGCAAAATAATTTACTTTTTAAATTTCAAATTAATCCTATAGTTTAGAATACCAAATTTTCTAATTTAGTTAGACAATTTGTTAGTCTATATAACTTTAATTTTATAATTTGTTAGTCTAAAATGTAATAGAAAATAGAACTGATTTTAAAATTTTGATAAACTAAAATTGATAAGGAAATGGTAAAAAATGAATCATAAATTAATATATAAATAAATTAATTATTATATATTAATTATCTAAATTAAATTTATAAATTTCAAAATAAGTAATATGAAAAAATCATAGTGAAACTATAAAAGTCATTAATCATTTTTCTATCTAAAAAAATATTATAATTTATAATTGCCACAATTATTATTTTTTTGCATTTACCACGCTTCATAACAATAATAATAATAATTCATCATAATAAATCATAATAAACAATTTTGACCCTGACATTCAAAAAAGTTGAAATTATTTAAGAAATTCCAATAAAAAAAGAATTACATACTTAAATGGCACCAAAACGTCTACAACATTGCAGAAAAACCGCGATCTTGTTTTTTAGTCCGTTGATTTTGATTTGATATTTTCTTTTTTCCTCTCTTTTTTTTTTTTTTGTATTTAACAATCTTATATAAAATACGAAAAATATTTTTTTTATACTTGTTGCGCCCATACAAACAAGCAGATATAAATTACACCCAATGTTCAATGAACGCCAGCGCAAACAAAAAAAGAACAACGCTTCTTATAACTTTCATTGTTATTTATGCGTGCGATTTTTATATTTCCGCCAAAAAAAAAAGACAATAAATTTTAATTTTACTTTTTTGTAATTTCAATCGAAAGAAGCCGGCAAATTATTTCAGTTTTTATAGTAAATAAATAAAATTTAATATAGTATAAAAATAAAAGATTATTTATAATGCTTTTTCCTTTGAAATTTTCCGGCTAAACCGAAAATTCCGTTTGCAATTTATGTACTTTGATTTTAAACGCAAATACAGGAAAAAAAAACAAATCTGTTGTAATTATTTTTATTGATTTTATATTTTAGTTTAAATTACAAGAATTAATTTATTACTTTATAGATTGTCGCGTGACTTTTGATGCTTCCTCAGTGCATTTGGCTCACTGACCGAATGTCGAATATAACAACAGGAAAAAAATGCACACACGCTTTTTATGTTTAAATTTTTTTGGATTGAACTTATGTTTTATGTATAAAATATATTTTATGTGGTCAGGTCTGTACAGTAAGATTAATTATAATTTTAAATTTTTGTATTTTTAACCCCCTTAAATTAAAAATACACCTTTTTCTGTAATTACACTTTATAAAATGATTATGCGTGTAAGCGTAATTACGTAGAGAGTATGTAATTTACTAATTATTATACGTTTTGAATAATTTCATCTACTCAGGACATGGAAAATGTTATTTCTTTCATTGATTTTTGTTGGAAAAATTATTGTATTTGTAGAGGAAGATAGTATTTTATATTAGAAGGTAAACAGAAAGTCATCAAGGTCATAGAAAAAGTTAAATTTTTGAATATATCAGTTAAATTTTAACATACTCAAGTGCGGCACTCAATATTTCGTACTGAAAAAAGGTCATTTAGGATTAGGAAAAGGATTAAGCATACCTTATCTTATTTGTAATCTAGAAAGTTAAAGTAGTAGTGAGGTGGGAGACCAGGCTCTAGTTTAGTATTTTCCTGAGCATCGTACCGTATAGTCCGAAGAATATTAATTAAATGAAATAATTGATTACAATTTGTGTGTACTATCTGAGCTCAGTAGAAATTTAAATCATATCTGTATATGTATCTAGCACTTGCAGTCTCCTATATCATTCAATTTCCCCCCAATTTCCATAACTCTATCTATAACTCTGTCTTATATAATAAATATTTTGTTCACACTTCTATCTCAACTCTATAATAGGCTACAAAAATTAAACTGAAAGTTTTTAATTTTTTTTTTATATAAATTATTATCTTGCGGGGGAATATACATAATTGCATCCGGTAAAATTATTATGACCGCAGAACACTCTTAATTCATTTTGATTGTATACCATCGTAATTCGTTTTTGTTATTTCATTATTTTTTTTATTAAATTACATAAAATTTGAAGCAAACATTATTATAATCGTTCTGCGTTCATATACATAATTAATTTAGTTTAGTATAGAAAACATTTAATTTAATTGTTATTACTGACACAACAAATCCAAAAAAAAAAGAAACTATAAACAGTTCCAGACAAGAAAAAAAGGTTATGCAATTTAATAACTCTGAACTCACTTAAAAAACATTATTTATGTACACACGCTTTTATAATATCAAGAAAGAAAAATAATAATCATTTGGGAAAAATATAAAAATATTAATGTACAGCGCAGACGTAAATATGACGACGAAGCACGCGTAAGTGGGCGCTATTAGATTTATAATATTCAAGTGGTAATGATCCTTTTTTTTTTTTTAGTTTTCGATGCCAGAGGGTAAATGTAAAAGTAGAATTTACCGTTAATTTTAAGTGGGTTTATTATTAAAAAGAGAGATAAAGGTTCGAAGATTTATTTGTTTACATTATATGAAATTATAGAAATCCTTAATTTTTTGGGTATATTTTGTATAATTTATTTATGCCGGTCGGAGAATTTGATAAGCGTTTGTTTTTTGTGGTTTTTATTGGAAATCAAGCTAATTGAGTTTTTATAAAATTTAGGGCTGAGAGAATCAAAATGGATGAGCTCATAAATTGAATCATTAAAATTTGAATTATGGGTAATCGAAGAATTAAGCAAAGTACTATTTAGATGTTCTTTTGAATGATGCGGCGAACTAAAAAAGGGAAATTTTTTAATCTAATTTTAATTCGTAGACAAGTGTGGAGTATATAGAAAATTATACTGTTCCCGTAAAATGTAAGTAATAATTTGATATAAATAATGATTGAGCAAAACAGATTAATTAAGACTGAAAAATACTTAAAATCAATTTCAATTTTTACAGCAATATATACCAGAAAGAAAGTATATCAGAAAGTTACAGCATTTTCCTCTCTACCAGTGAACTATGGATAGACAATTATGTTTAATTGAATTAGGATTTTATACATTCGTGATACATTAAATAAATTCTTTCCACCAATTCCCAATACAAATTTATGGTGAATTTCCAATATTTGATATAGGTATAGTTAAGATCGTTGTGGATGAAATTGTATATCAAGATTCTAGCAATTTTGTAACATCGAGGAAATTCGTTGCAATATATCAAAGTAAGTATACAAAGTTTAAGTTTAAGTTTGTGATAAAAGGGTGAAATATTATAATTTATCTTATAGAAAGGATACATCTATATCTATACTAGTTCTAGAGTGGTTGGGTTAATCATAAATCATTCTTTCTTCAAATTAATTTAATATTTTCCCTTTCCTAACAAAATGTATTGACAGTGATCTATTCTACTCCTCTCCTAAAGGATTTCCGGTTTTATGATGATAATTAAATATAAATAAAGGTAACAACGAATATAGTTCATCACCATATCCATAATATCGAATTTCCACTCTAATGTACACATAATGTCAATAACTGAAAATGTACCTTTCAATCACAAATAAATAATTACATTTTTCCTCATATTAAAAAAAAATCAGTTTTTCACAATTTTTAATAACCGTCAATCATTCTTCAACATCTTTCTTTAAAATTTTAATTCAAGATCGTTCGTTAATGCTTTTCTTTACAATTCCACCCACAATCCAAAAAAAAAAAAACAATTCAAATTTTATCAATTTTTCTTGAAGTTTTCAAAAAAAAAATTCAACCTCAAATTTCTTGTGGTTGATTGGATACCCTTTCCCCCTTTTACCAAAAAAAACTATTAACTATTGTCGTGATGATATTTAAATTTCAACAAATATTATGAAAGAAACCACAGAGAAACTTATATAATGGATACACACACGTATTATTCTTCTCCACGAACAATTGAAAATTTTCCTAAATTTTTCTTAAAAAAAATTTTTGGAACATGATTTTTAATGTTATGGAATTTAATGGTCTTGTTTGTAATTTTTGTGAAGTGGAGAAGACAAATATTTTCGGGATCGATTTGTCTTCTTTTTCTTTCTTTAAATAAAGGAGTTTCTGTAACTCTGTGGTTCGCATGTAAATCATTTCTCACGATTTTGAAATTTGTAACCATATTTTTTTTTATTGTTATAGCATTTAAATCTTTTCAATTCTATTCTATGTTTTAATAATTTCAATTTATATTTTTATTATGTTTTATCATGTCAAACATAAAATAATAATATTTTTATGCAGATGTTTTTATAACCCATTGCGGGGTTTCTAATATTTGTTTCTAGGTTACCTGTAGCTTAAAGGGCTAGCCAAATTGTGTTCGCTCTATGACTTTTTATTAGATATTCTTTCTCTACGTACATATATGCCCACCTACATTCATCTGCGAAATTTTCAATTTAAACCATGTAAGAATAATTATGGAGTATTTTTTAGGGACGAGAATGGAAAATGTTGTTTGTCATTTTATATATCCAAAAAAAAATTATTAATAAAATTTATTTTTTTCATTTAAATTTTCCAAATAGGATTGACTATTTCACATTATTAGTTAATTTATCTTCTATATTTATACATGCAAATCATATTTCTGTTCAAAATTTTTAAATATTTTTGTGGTTACATTTTTAAATATTATTTTTTAAAAAGGTGCAATGCTTCAAAATTAATTTTTGTTTTAATCCCAGAGTTTTGAGTAAAATAATCACGTTTAGCTATTTATTAGTTTTACATGAAAAAAATTATTGTTTTTAAAAATATAATAATAATTTTTTTATGGTCTCTGGTTAATGTTGTAAAGGGCGCCTCAAAATTTACGAAATATTAAAAATATTTTGAAAAATTATTTTTTGTTTATATATACCAAAATATTTATTACAAATTTAACAAAAAAATGAATGAATTTTATAACGAAATAGTTTTTTTTTTATATAAATTTGAAGGCAAAATTAATTTTCGCTCTATATTTAGAATTTTACATAATCTGAAAATATCGCGCACGTATATCGAATTTAATTAGTTGGACGTGTTTATATGGTCAACATTTATTTTTGGAAATGTTTTATATTAATTTTATTTAATAAAATTTGTAAATTTTTTAAATAATTTAAATGTTTTTTATTGATTGGCCAAAATTTGTTAGTCATCGCACAGACATAATTATGGATTACCAAAAATTTGATAGAAATAAAGTAATTAAATAAGTAATCGATTTTATATTATTTTAATTTTACTTATTTGGTGGTGGACACACTAAAATCATTTGATTCAACAATAGATGTAAAAATAGATTCAGTCAATACCAAAGGGTAGAAAGATTTTCAGAAATAAAAACAAATCAAATTTATTTGATTTACTAATTTCTGAGACAGTAAGTGTATAATGGAATATAATTTTTTACCAATAAAATTTTGACATTGATTTTGACTGTGTTTGGAATTGGTAAATTATCTAATTAAAAATTGAATACTAAACAAAATTAAAAAATCTACGTGATATTTAAATTATTAAAAGATTATAAAATAATTCGGTATATTTTTGTATTTTATTTAACTAAATTTTCAAAATGGTGTCAACAAAATTACCATTGACCTTCTTTAGACTATAAAACTATGTAAAAATACATTATTATTTTTAAATTTTAATCGATTTTACATAAAATTTGTACTATACTAAGGTCTGACTTGATTTATTTCCATTTTATATCCAGAAACATATAAATCTCTACAATCACGATTAATTATACCTTTGGTAAAAATGAAATAAATTCAAAGAGTTTCTCATTTTTCATCATCAATTCCGACAGACAATTATTATTATTATATTATTATTAAATGTCAGTAAAAATGAAATTCGCTAATTCATCAATCTTTCCCCACTGTGCAAATCAACCTATTACTTTTGAATTATAAAAGATAAAAAGAGCTTTATAAACCAAAATCGAAATATAAAATATATAATATGCAAGAACACAAAAATGAATTTGAGTTCTTTCAATGTTTTTTTTTGTTGTTGTTTAAATTTTGTATACGTAACGTAACGTACATCATTTTAAAATTTGTGACCCTTCAAAACATAAATTCTTCACTAAACTTCCGACATTTAATAAAAAATTTGTATGTAAAAAAATTTGCAAAAAAAATTGTATACCATTAAAATCATTTCCCTTTGTTTTTACTTATTTATTATTCGTCACAAAATTCTTTTTAATATGTCAAACACAATAGGCGAAAAATGAATGATCCGCTCACGATTGCTAATTTTTTTTTTAAATGTATTTTTATGCTTTTGCAATTTTCAATGGAGCAGATGTTTTCTGACAAAAGGTATATAGCAAGCAGGCAGCAAACACATTAAAATGATCAGGAAAAAATGAATTGAACTGTTGCTGCTCCTGAAACAAAAAAAAATTATATTTTTCAAGTGCCTCCATTCAATACCTTTTCAAAATTCACGCCAAAAGAATAATTTTACAAAATGTACTTAACGTAATAATATAGGTATGTTAACGTGTCATTTTTGCTCGTTTAAGTGAATTTTTTCGCTGTTAAACATAGTCTTTTGTTCTTCGATATATTTATGTTCCATTTAAAGCACAAATGTCAATCATTTTTCCACACTATTATACTATAAGTATAATGGTCTTACATTTAAGGTGCTGGTGTATTCAAATTGAATTTAAAATAAAAAAATGGAAGTCTACTATACTAATAAATGATTATCAAACTCGATTTGGAAGCGTTTTAAATTGAAATTTCTGTTTTTATCCCAGACAATAATTATTAGCCTTTTATATAAAATAATCTATAATAGAATTTAAATCTTTATTACTGTCAAAATGTCCATTCATTTACATTTTGCAAAAGATTTTTTTTTTTTTTAAGTAATTGATTCGTGATTTTGCAAAATTTGGAATTTATTTTAAGAGATGTAATAAAAGTGGGAATAATTTTCATTTATATTTTATGGACCAGTCCAAAGAACAGTGCAATTTCAAAATATATTTTTTGTAGCGAGGCTAAAATTTGGATGACCCTTCATTAAAGAAAGAATTAAATTTATGGAAAAAAAAATGTCCAGGAGCTGACAGAAATAACAAAAACTTATAATTGATTAGAGTTACCTTTTTATCTAACTTTTATAATATCAAAATTTACTTCGACACGAAATCCCCTACTCAATATTTTCAAAGTCTAGAGTCTAGACCATTAACAACAAAAAATGTTTTGTGTATTGTTCATCCTTACCGCTCCTTTAAACCAAATCAATTATATTTTGATGATTATACAATTCTCATATACTCAGAGGATCCTTTTTCATAATAATTTTTCAAAATTACAATGAAAATTCTTGCAAAAATTATATCAACAAAATAGCACAAAAGCATTTTTATGGTACTTTGCACATAAGACAAGCAACAAAACAAAATTAATAATATATCATCCACACCTTTATAATATTTTCTTGGTAAATATACAAAATGTTTTTTGTTTTTTTGTGCAACTGCTTCCTGATTCGATATACGAATACCCTTAATGTGTCTAACACCTTTCCTACGCTATTGTTATACCTAATGGCCATACATGATCTTTATATGTCTATAATATACAATCAAGAAGTCTTTTTTCATAAAAAAATTTACCAGCTAATTTTGTGGCCAATTGTTAAATTTATATTTAAAAAAAAAAAGGTACGTGCCATTTCCCGCTTCACTTAGCAAAATTTCAAAAATAGAAAATAAAAATATTGATGGAAAAATGAAAAACAGAAAAAAATTTATAGACTAAAAAATTATTTAGGTATTCTTAAAAAATGTCGATAGATGAGGTGTGCATTGTATACCATTTAGTATTTCAATTGGAGGTTTAATTTTTTTATCACTCTAACTATTATGTGATTATTGAAATGTATTTTAGTGAAAATCCATATAATCATCATTTTGTTGTTGTTGCTGTTGTATAATTTAGTTCCGTGTTCAATGTTGTTAAATTGTAATTTTTGCTTTTGCAAAATTTAAATGGATTAACTAAAAGGTATGCCAATTTTTTTTTTTTTAGTTATGTTGGATAAAGATAAATATGCATGGACATGAATACATGTTACTTTTTTTTGTTTGTTGCTAGAAATAACAAAATATTCAAATGTTGTAACATAAATTTTAATGTAATGTTTTGTTGTTTATTTGTTAAACTATAAGAGAGAAAAAAATTATCAAATGGAATGCTGATTGGTTTTAACAAAGTAATTTGAATTTTTTAAAGTGGAAAATAATTTTGAAAATTGTTAGATATTAAATTATTTTCTTTTTTCTGTAGAGGTTTAAGAATTTTGTGTTTAAATTACTTGGTAATTTTTGAAATTCTTAGATAATCAAATGGATGGAAAGCCGAAAAGGTACAAAAGAAGTTTATAGAATGAAATGTTGACATTTTTGAAGAATCTTTATTATAATTCATGGAATAATCTTATATTGCTTTTTATTCCTGGAAAATTATTATTATAATAAATTATGGTTTTTTATTGTATATAGGATCAAGTTTTGCATTTTAAATGATTGCTTTTTATTATAGACATCTGTTGATGACTATATAAGCTAACATTAAATTTCAAACTTTAATTAACACTTTTGGTTCTTGTTATATGAACAAATTATTTCGTTCTGACAATTGTATCCTGATTTCAAAGAGATTCTGGGAAATCTATACACAATTTCTTCATGAGTTATGGAATAAAAATGATGAAGTATTATAAAATGGTCGCCTTACACTGTCGACTATACCCTAACCAACAGTTTTCATTGAAATACATAAGTGTGTGGTATGGTTAATGCTAATACAACGCGCATTATTTCGGATTAATTAGTAAATTTTTATTGTTCAACCACAAGGAAAAAATGACTTTTCTTTAAATTTATCGAAATTAAAAATTGTTACTATCTTCACACCAATTTTAATTGTTATTTGTGGTTTTTGCGTGAAATTTCAATTTATGTACCATCATACAATTTTCAAACAATATTTGAAATACAGCGTATAAGAAAATTTATTAAGAATAGACGAATTTGTGGTTTGTTTTTGGGGTTAATATTCAATTAAATTGTAAAAAAAAGAATCAGATTTCCTTGAACATATCTGCGGGTAAAAATAATTTAGTTAAGTAATTAATTTTACCACCTTTTGGACAGTTTTATAAAATTTACATTGTGGTCTTTTAAAATTGTAGAAAAACCACTGATATTCAACTTATACAACTTTCCTATACAGTTTGCCATTATCTGATATATTTACATAATATAACATTTCCGCACATAATTCAGCTAAATGGTAAACTATATAATTTTCAATTTTATTCAAATTTCTAACAAAAAACTATAAATTAATTTAACATAAAATAAAATTCCAAAATAGATTCAATAAACTATGTATTTGATTTTGGAATATGTATACACAATTCCCAAGCAATATATTAAAATCACCAACTAAAATAAACATTATAATTTTTCTTTAGTCTTTGAGCAAAACCATATAGCACTCCCTCTAATTTATAGTATAGTTTTCAGCTGAAAATGTAAAATTGTGAAACTCTCTACATATTTTTGTGTCTTATGGTTAAAATACCTGACCGAATATTGATAAATTTTTGTTGTTTTGTTAATATCTATCTAATATTTTATTTTGGGTTTGGAAAAATAAAGATTAAATTATTTATATACGAGACTACTAAAAGGCTTTACGCACGATAAATATAGTTACAAACTATCAGGGAAAATCCATCGATTAAAATGCGACACAAAGAAACCCACAATAAATTTGACCTAAATATTAAAATTTGCTTGTCGAAAAAATGAAACAAGAAAAATGTGGTGTTCAATAAAGGAATTAGTTCATCAGATTAAAGGGAATTATTTAGTATCTCTATGATATGGATTCTATGATATGGATTATGATAGGGATTTTTTCCTTTGAAGTTTTTGACAAATAAAACTTTATTAACAATATTTGATTTTAAATTTATTTGTTTTGTGCATTACATAAATCTTATTTATGCAAAATTAAGTCGATTTCATTTTCATTGCCTAAATTAGTGATGTTAAAACGAAATTATGGTGAAAATAGAATTCCTTTTAATTAATTAATAAATGACAATATATATAAAAATTCGTATTGCCTCAGTGTATAATGACTAAAACGAATAAATGCGGGTGGATATTTCGTTTCTGCTCATCCTTTTATGATAGAGTTAAATATTTTATTGGAAAATTTATGATTATGCTTTCATTTTAATTTTAAGTATACATTATAGGGGATTATAAATTAATATTTCTTTTTCTTTTTTTGAGAAAGAGAAATGACAATTTTAATAAAAAGAAAAATAATTCGTGATCCTTAATGATAATTTTATTAAAATTTATGTTATTACAATTTATGAACAATATTAATGTGAAGGCTAAATGGATGGTGAGTCAAAAGTCAAATTTTTATTAAAATTGACAATTTAAATAAAATTTTTAACTAAATAAAATATAGTAGAAATTTATAATATTTGAACCATCGTTAGTCAGAAGCCTTGAGTTAATATGCGAAAAATTATCTAAAATAATTGTAAATTTTAACGATAAATAAATTAAGAAATTCCATTGGAATTACCACTTGAATATACTAGAAAACATTTTTATGAGCTAACCGGAAAGCTTAAATATTTATAATCAATTTGTCAAACTTAGTTGCATTTAGAAAAAAAAAAACTTTTCAACTATAAAATTTTATATTAATCATAAAGTTTTTGAGTCACAAATTCTTAAGTCCATAGATAATTTTTATTTACTTGTATTTCAACTTTATGCCTAACTTGCTAATATTTCTTACTTAATTTTCAAATATATATTTATTATTCAAACCAAATGGCACTCAATTTCAATTTCCGTTTATCGTTATAACAAATCAATTCAAAATTTATAAAATTCTTAATTATAATTGATTCATATTACATTTTGCAGCTGAACAATCACAAAATTTATAATAAATTTATAAATTAATGAAATTGCAAAAATTTCCAATTAAATTAGCTTCCATTCCACTACCACAGCAAACTAAACAACAAAAATTAATTGCTTCAATTTGCACAAAGTTTTGAAATTCCAATAGAAATTTGTAATAAAAAATAAATTATTTTTTTTTTTATTAATAATATTTAATTTTTTAATTTTAATTACGAACTGGTTTTTTATTATTAGATTTTCTTTAAAATTTTAAATAAACTTACTAATAAATTAAGTTCTTTTGGAACTTGTTGCAAAAAGTGGCGGCTCTGTTTTAACTGCAAAATAGCTTAAAGATTTAATGAAAACACAGTTTAGTCAACAATTTGACATATCTTTCGTGTTCATTTGTGCGATTTTTTTTTTTTGGTATGTGGTAATTGGAGACCACAAGAATAAAAATTGATAAAAAAATAAGAATTATATTGGTAAGAAAAAAAAACAACATTAAGACTACTGGGAATCTTTTTTTTTTTTTTTTCAAATTAATTCTCCAATTTTGTTGATGTAATTTTTCTGTGGTTTCCGACTACTGGAAACTGAAATCATTTATACCATCAGCAAAAAAAAAGGAACAAAATGTTCAAGAATAAAAAAAAAGTAATATGTAATAAGAAACAATTTAATTGTAAAAATGTAAAATTGATTGGTTGGCGTTCTCTTTTGCTCATCCTTTCGTAAATTATTATTATAAAAAAAACAGAGATGGAGCAATCTTTGAAATCTAGGAAAGCAAAAAAGGATTTTGATTATTGCTGAAATATACTTTAAATGAGGAGAAGTTTCGACAGGGAACAGACATATAACTGGGAGCTATTCAAGCGAGTGTAAACCAAATAAGAAAGATGTGTCATTAAACAAATTTTTTGAGAAAAATCGATGAAAAATTTAATATTAGGTCATCACAAAAGCGAATACTCTTTGATCTATGAATTTAATTTTAAATATATAAATGTTTTTCATTCTTTAAATTGTATCCCTTAATGCGTCCCTTTTTCCTTTAAACACTATTTAAAATGGATCAAACTACAAATCATACATTTTTCGAATTAAACTAAAAAAAAAAAATTCTACAACTTTTGATTTCATCTCCAAAACGACTAACTAAACTACCAATCATCATTTTTAATGAGGAGCCTCTGAAAATAATGAAGAAATATATATAATCTTTATTTCCTTTTTTTTATAATATTCCTTTTTTTAAATACGCAATAGCGCAAAACAATAACGTAAAATTTAAATTTATTCCTTTCACATTTTTATAGTAGTAGAAAAAATAATTGTTGGGTGTACTCGGATATGATTTTTTTTCCCTTTACAAGAATTTTATTATTTTCATTTCGGATGATCTTTTGAATAATGCAAAACAGCGCACACCAAAATGAAAATTTTGTTTTTGTTTTTGATCAAAAATGATACACAAAAATCTTTAATGATTATTTCTTTGAAATTTATTTACATTGTACTTTTGATTGTTCAAGGATATTCCTTATTTATCCCTACGTGGAATTGCTATTACACTGGCTATACATATACTATTTTCGAAATTCTTTACCGCTTTTTGAACAATGTTAAACAGAAAATTTATATTTGTGAATATTTTTTTTTTTTTGTGGAAAAAAAAGTTACCAATTTGAACAATGACCATAAATAAATTTATTTTGACACTAATTGGATACGTGATTAAAATATCAGGGAAACGATATTCTGGATGGATAAATAAATAATGGGATTTTTTTGTATTTTCAAATAAGGAGATCATTAATGAAAAATGACAATCATCAGATTTATATATAATATAGAATTAAAATTTTATGGAAATTCTACTGGTCAATTTTAGAATTTTTTTTTGATTTTGTGAAATGAATCAGTTTAATTGTCAATTTTTTGATGGTAAGGGGTCAACCTTTTTTTGTCTTATATATAATTTATTGGCATAGTAAATGTAGTTTTTGCTTGAAATTTTCTATAAAAGTTAGGATAGTTGCAGTTATTTTAAGAATTTGACGTAAATGTTGCAAAATTAACGATGTTTGCAAAATTAACGATGTTTTAACTTTCTGATTCTAAATTCATCTACAATTTTTTCAGAATAACAATTTGGTAATCATTATCAGTAATGAATGTTCAATATCTCTTCTAACCAATACATTTGAAAATATCCAAAACTTACGATTAAATTTTTCAATAATCTTAATTTCTTGCTTCCTCTAACCTTCATTTAAATATGAAAATCATACAATTGTAGCCATGAATTGTCCAAGGAACTTACCTGAAAGAAGAAAAATATTAATTATTACTAAAATTAGAATATATAATTAATAAATAAATTTTCCTATATATGACCTAATTATTATGTAGCACAAAATTTAATTGACTATATAGTTTCTATTAATAGTCCATGACAAAATTATTGGATAACCAAACCTTATAACTCATTATCTTTGTTATATTTTTTACACATATGAAAATTATAGAGAGAAAAAATTAAATATATTAAATTATTATCAATCATTTCGATAAATTATCACGCCCTAAAATATTTATTAATATTTCTATTATTAAATTATTTATTATAAATAATTTTTTTCTATATATTTAAAAATTATCTATTTTTTTTTGGTTATTTTTCTAATCATAAAAAAACCCTCATAATATTTTTCATATTTTTATCAAAATCAAAAAAAAAAACTTTTATCAATTATGAACAAAAATATTATACGTAAATAAAATAAAACTCAGGGGGATCAAAATAGTAAAAATCATCTGCCCATAAGGGTCGTGTATTGTCATCGATAATTTAAGTTAATAACATAAATATTTAATATGAGTTTTCAATTTGTTATAAATCCAGAAAATTTTTAAAATTCAAAAGTTTTATCAAAGAAATGAGAATTTCATATAAAGGAGTTTGTTCAAAGCCCTAGTGTGACAGGTTGGGTGCTGGGGATTTTAGAAGCATTTAACAATGTTTAAAGTTTATGTAGTTTCTTTACTTAAGTTATACTGATCTAATAGTGGTACTTAGTCTATATTGATCTATAATTTGAAATTTCACGATATGACAATGTGGCAACATGCTTCTTGGTTGGTTAATTGGGTTTGCTACTCACTGGACTGGAAGCACCAAAACCGCGAATGTCATTTGAGTAGGTCATTTCATTTAACAAAATTTAATACTTTGTGTTATATAATTTCCATACGCACAAATAATATCATATCCACATTCATGCTCACTAATTCTATACCAACTGACAAATATATGTAATTAATTCGCACATTTTTCCTAACAAAAAACAACGAAGTATTTCTTGAAATTAAACAATAGCGTATCCATATATCGATTTCTGACAAGAGAGTACTTCGCGGTCATGAAAACAGAGAATATCATCGTCTTAAAAATCATATCTAACCACAATAATATATAAAATCTATAAGAAAAAGTTTTTATAGTGAATTTTTCGGTAATTTTTACCTGTGAAGTGTGGTATAATAATAAAAATTCATTATTACATGGGGTCTTAAAAAAAAAACTATCTGTGTGTGGTATTATTCTCATTTTTATCACGGATCTTTCTAATATCTTTTGTAGTTTATTATCTTTTGTACATTTACCTCAAATCGAAATTCTACATTTCCTTTTGTTAACCAAAAATTATTAAAAAGGGATTTTATATTTTATTAAAATTGGATAGAAATTTAAAAAAAACTATCTTTTGTTATGCAAAAATCTTTTTAATAGACAAAAAAAATTACGTTTTTAGAGTTTAATGAATTTTTTTTTTTAATGTCCTGGATTTAAAATCATTTTCTTTTCATAAGTTTAACATAAAAAAGAGTTAATTTTAGATTAAATTTAATTATTGTGGTGGTGGCTTTTTGTGTGGGATTAAAAGGAAATTTTAAAGAGTGTTTTTTTTTGTGGTCTGAGCTGTTCGTCAGTTAGAGGTGATTGGATATCTGGGTGTGCACTACATGATGCCCGACTGGAATTATGTTTATGTTGGGTATATACATAAAATATTGTGTTTTTGAATTCCTTTGAGATTTTAAATGGGTTAAGTGAAAATGAAATAAAACTATGTCTAGTTTAGACTATGTGAGATAACATATTATGCATTAAATTTGCACAATTCTTAATACTTTTAAAAAATTCTTCATGCGATTGTAGTAATTGTGAAGCTTCACCTAATTTCATCTGAAATACACGTTTTTCCTTCTTCCAGCTTCACTTTACTTTAGATAATCATGTAACAAACAAAATTATTTTTTGAGACTGGAATCAGATTTCGTCTTAGTATGAAATATAATTATAATTGTTTGTCTCTCAAATTTTTATTTGAAAATTTCCTGCCATTCTCATATAATGTAAAACCAACTTAATCAATTGGTAAATTATCATTTATGCGGTGCCCTTATCTGCTTTTTTTATAAAGCCAGTCAGTCATTTCACTATAATCAAGTTTTTTATCATTTTTTTTTTGTTATTTGTGTTACAGAATTTTTAATTAGCACTCAAGAACCTTTTCCAAATTTCCTTTTTCTGACAAAAAGGATAATTTAGAGACCAGAGTGTGTGTAGGTGTTTTATCAACAATATTATTATTATTATATATTTTGTTATCCAACATTAAAATAATTTTAACAATACGAATAATAATGAGAATATTTACGCCCTATTAATCTTTTTCTCTGACATTTTCGTAAAGTCATTTTTCACTTTATTGCTTTTATGGTGCTTTTTATTATTTTTAAGCCTCGAAATTTAATTCCAATGAAATTAATTTTGTATTTTAACAGCTCTTTACACATTTTATAGTGACTCTTTTTCGGTTATTATATTATCTGGATGAACAAAACAATTATAAACGTTGAGATGGTGCATCCAATCTATATATCTTTATTTCAACCAAAAACAGAGAGTAATAAATAAAAAAGGAAAAAAAAAAGTGTTGAAATACGGCGGAAATTTGAAATTTTATTTCAGTGAAATGATAAATTTTTCGTTTTAAAATATTACAATAACAATTTTCCTCCTTCGCGTTGCCCTTTTTCACAGGTCTTTTCATTCACTGTATAAATATTTGAAACATTAAACCATTTTCTTTTTTTAATTTTAAAAGTTTTTATAATCTATAGTATATAATTTTTAGTGTATTTTTCACGCCTTAAATAAATAGATTATAATTTTAAATTAAGATACTTTCAAAAATAAATTTCAATATGGAATTAATAAATCGAGTAATATAAAATTTTATTTGTAGAAAAGGGTTAGGTAAAGTGTGTGTACTTAACTTATTAAATAGTGCAGAGCTTTATAAATGGATTTGAAAAAAAAAAAAATTACTTATAAGTAAATTTATTTAATATTATTTCTTATTTGAAGTTTTTAATCGAAATAGAAGTGTGCCTTAAATTGTTTTATTTACATATTACCAGAAGGCCAGTTTGTTTTTAATTATGAGAAGTTTTTAATAATATTTTCTGTTTGAAGTGGTTTTATTTAAATATTTACTGAATTTGAAAAACTAAAACCCACTCCCAAATAACAAATAAATATACATGATTTTATTAATCTATTTGATTAAAAATTGTATTTTGTTAACCTTAACAGGTGCAATGGTAATAGTAGTAGCACAGAGTATCAGTAGTAGTAGTCGTAAAATATTTTCAACTTTGTTGGAATTTTTATGGAATTATTAGCCTCACATTTACTAGTCTTTTGATTAAAAAATTTGATGAAAAAATACTGAAAATAATGACCCCCCTTTTCAATATTCTTAGCCCAATAATTTATAATTAAAAACAAATAAATACTATAAATAAAAAACAGCATTTAAAAGAAATTTTGTTATCATTTTATTTTTGTCTTTTATCAATAAATTTATTAATCTGATTTCCGTTTAAATTAATCAGCTGATGGCAATTTTAAATTTACAATGAGCTATTATTTTATATATAAATGCAAATAGTATTCAGTCGGTGGGCAAATTTAAAGGAGTTCATTATGAAATATTGCAAAAAAAAAAATCAATAATTAATTAAATTTTACATAAAGGATTGTTCAGAGAAAATAATTGTTGCCCAAAAATTAGCAATTTTGTGAAATTAAAAAGTAAAAATTTAAATTTTGTGAACTTAGGATTGAAATTTAAATTATTATTAATTCATTTTCACTTTCGATCGTTTTGAAAATAGTAAATGTGACTTCAATGAGTTTAATTTAAAAAATATAATACGTATAATTGGTACAGAAAATCATGATTGTCCGATATAAAATTATGGATATGATTATGATAAGGTGATTTTTAGTGTAAATAAGTTAAATAAAAATTGCAAGAGTAAAATTACATTGACAATATTTACGAGTTAAAAATTTAGTATTTCAAAAAAATTCAATTGGCAGAATTTTAAATTTAAATTCAAATAGAATAAAAAATAGAAAATATAGCCTTAAAGAAATTTACTAAAAAATTGTGAATTAAACCAATGGATTTTCAGTTTGTCGAATTGCTGCCAACAATTCATTCACTTGAAAGCAAATTCATTAGCTGGTTGCAATTAATAGTTACTCCCCTCCAGAGGATCGAAATCTTTGTAGTTCCAAAATTGTAACAGAATCTCGACAAAAGCTTTAAGAGATAGTCCGATAGTACCACATCGGGCTATTGAGCCACTGAAGTAGAAGATGAATATTAATGAATACAATAATGTAACCAACAACTTTATAATATATCGGCAAGTACTATACCAAAACTATACATTAAATTTATTTACTTTTAGATATAAAACACTATCATACCTTTACGGATTAAGTAAATATTCTTATCTATAAAAATTTGTGATTAAAAAAATTATTATTTTTTAACTTAAATTCAAATATTGATATTAAAAAATGTTTTTACTATTAAATTAATTAACAAAATTATTAAAATGAAACATTTTAGAAATAAACCAAAATATATTATATTTCCGATAAGAAAGATAATTAAGAAAACATATTTTTTGTTTTGTACCTAGATGCAATATAAATAAGATAAGATCTTTTAAAATTTTGTTTAATGACTCAAAAAACTGAGAATTTTAAAATTAAACTATGATATCATAATTTATTTATTTTTTTAAATGTTAAACACAAACACGTTTATTCATTAACTTATTTTTCTTAAAAAAAAAAAATATTTATATATATTTAATATTATTTTGTATACAAACATTTTTATTAAAAGTGTATAAGAAAAAAATTATCAAGAAATTTCAGTAAAGCAGAAAAATGGAAAAAAAAAATTGAAAAATTTAAATATTTATTAATAAAAATTACAAACAGTAGACACGTACTATATAAATAAATAACAAATATAATATTATAAATTTAATAAGAAAATGTTAATAAATTTATATAATAGTATAATATACCAGCAATATAAAAATTCCAAGACTTTCTCTCTATATACATATACTAAGTACCAGAAAATATCAACAAAATCAGGTCACACACTGTAATATACTCTCTGTCATCTAGCTAGAATATTACATTTTTAGAGATATGCGATAATAAATATTGTGTCTAGTTTTTTTATTTATTAGAAAATTCCAACTTTACCATTTTAAAGTGTGATATACAATAAAAGTTTTGAGTTTGTCAAAAATATTATGCTAACAGTGTTACATTATTTTTATAATGTTTTCAACATCATTTTATCATAAACTTTAATTATTATTTTTATTTTTTTAGATTTACATATCCAACAATGAAATAATTTTTACTATTTCTTGGTATTTAATTTGTGTAAAAAAAAAATGATATATGATCATACTTTAAATCTTCATTCAAGCATTAAATATGGTATATATGTGTACCAGACAGGTAAGACTATTTTTTTATAATGCTCTGCTTTAAACTAATTGAAAAGTGCGTATAATAAACCTCATCGTACCGTTTTGTTTCTTGTTATCTTTGTTGTGAAACTATTTTCTTGATATCTATCATAATCAAATCATCAAATAGTAATAGAGCATATACATAAGTTTGTGTATCAGAGAATATTATGAAGAAGGCATAACCAAAATGAAACATGTTGTTGATTTAATAGAAAATTGTAAAATATAGAATGAAATAGAGGAGAAATATAGAGCCTTTGGGGGCTCATCATTATTATTTAACTGAGGTTAAATCATTGAAAAGGAGGTTTGATATATTTAATTTACAGATATAAGTAAAAGGAATGAATTGAAGAAGATTCAAAACTTAATTATTAAATAAAGTCAGATTTGAAATGGAGCTGAAATAGATTAATAATTACTTGGCGATTTCCTAGTCTAGATTAAATTATGATTAGAAAATTTAGTATGAAAGAAAATCCAAGATGTCCAACTTTTGAATTAATTTATTTATTTTTAAGAATGTTACACACCAAATAATTTATTAATTTTCTCAAAGTGATGCATTTGAGAAATGCATTTTACTTGGCAAAACTGATTAATATTTTGATTATTTTTTTTGCCTATAATCAAGTCTTAATTTTGATTATCATTTTCTAATTTTTAAATACACTTTATGTGATTTTATATGTCCAGTAATCATCATTGACTTATCAAATCAACCGAAGATCGCTATCCGTTTATTTTCAACAATATCTGATCATATTTTAAAATTTTCCATATTTAAATTATTATACATACAATTCTATTAATAATTTATTTTAATGCTTGAAAGAATAGTCATTGTGTCAGAATTAATCATAAGAATTTTTGACTTATCATTATATCCGCTTCAATCGGTTCAGATAGTTTCTATCGGTTCATATAAAGAGACAAATTTACATTAAATTTTTAGTTTAGAAGAACATGAAAATAATATAAACTTTTCTATATTATGCAAAGCCTCTATTTTACATTTTCTGGTTTAGAACAAAAAAAAAGGCTTTTTTCCAACCTCCATTATCATTCTTCCCCATGTTTAATATGACATTAATACTTTTTTCTTATAATATTTCTAACTTATAATATTAAAAATTGTATCTCTGTTTGTTATATATTTTTACTCTTCTGGGGCTATTAAAGAACCGGCTGTGTATACAATTTTTTTATATAGATAGACGGTTTGTATTCCTCCATAAACCGACATTATGATGACAACAAACAACCTGTTTTTTTTATATAATATTTCTACAAAACTAAGACCTTAGACGACATATCTTTTAATAATAAAATTTTAACATTCAAAAAAAAAAAAAATTTATGCTTTTATACAAAATTTTGTAATCTGATGAGACTTTTTTTTTTTTTACATATTTTTGCTTCTTTGATATCTTCAACAGATTTTCAACATCATAAAAATTATGGAAAGGGAATTTCGACCTCGTGAATTGAAAATTTCTTTAAAACAAAAACAAAAATCCATGTTTCATGCAGATTTATAGAAAGACAATAAAGAAGATCTCTTCTTTTTGGTTTGGACTAATGTCAAAAAATTTATGAAGTGTGTGGTAGAATATAATAATAGTAACTAATCGGGAAAATAGCAAGAACAAAATTTAGTGAACTTCGAGACAGTAACAGAGATACAGCAAAAAAAAAAAAAAAACAAGAAAATTTTATGATATGAGATTCGTGCGACAAGTACCTTGAAAGGTTCGCGTGTTGGTTGCACTTTGGTATTTTTCACATATTTTTTTTGTTTGTTTGTTTCTTGTTGCCTCGAAATGGAGATTTTCTGTATCACAAGGTGAACTATAAAAGATCATACATATATTTTTGTATTCATTGTTTTTCTTTTTATGATATTATTAAATTTTGTTGTTGTTGTGTATCTTTTTTTTTCTCTCGATCTTGAAAGATATGACATGACTTTTTGGAATTTTTCATGCATTTTTATATAGCAAGTTTTTTTGCTTCTTCAAACTATAATAGTAATAAAAAAAAAACGAAGATTATGAAGATGAATGAAGCACACAGGTGAGTTAGTAACTTTACCAACAATAACAAAATAATAAAGATATCTGCATACTATTAATCAGATTGAAAAGAATGTCATACCTACTCGTATATAAGAAGAGTTGACATGATAAAAATAAATAATTCAATGTGTTTGATAGAAAGGAAATAATAAATTTAAATATGTAATTATGTATATAGGTAATTTTATATTTTGTTGGTTCTATGATTATAGAAAATGATTGAAAGGTTGGGAATATTTTCTATGGATATATAGAATAGTGTAGACAGATTTAATGGGTAATTTAAAAATTGAAAATTAATTGAAATGAAATTATATAAGTATATATACATATATATAATTTTTGTTACTGGTAAAAATAATTATAGACTTTATTTCTTGTGTCTGTTTGTATAAAGGAAATTTTTTTATTAATTATATAAAGTTTAGAAATTAATTTAAAATGGCATATAAGATTAATTATAGTATAATTTTATAATTGAATATATTTTGAAAGCGTTTGAAATAGTAAAGTTATCATTATAAAATTGTAATTTATTATTTTATAATGTATAATTATAATTTTCTTTTAGCACTGACGTTTGTTGAGGTTTGGTCAGTCGTATGGAATATATGCTGGTCAATCATTTAAAGGAAATAACTTTATAGTAATAAAAATTGACTATAAAAATAATAGTTTATATCTTTCAATCATTTGTAATAATTTAGTTATTAAAAAAAATTAGAAATATATAATTGCCAGTAATAACTCTAAATTTTAATTGAATGTAAATAAGGAAATGATCACTAGAAAAGGTGGTAGGCAGCATTTGGAACGAATATGGTATACCCTTTTTTTAAATATTGAAAATTCAATTTGCATATACATAATATTTTTATTTTAGTTTTCTTCAGCTCAGTGAGGTGAGAGTTCAATGTTGGGCCTAGCTAGTAAATATTTTCCAAACAATCTACGTTTCAATTTTGGAGCTAGTAATTATGGGTAGTTCTGCTATAGTAAATTGTTAATATAACAACGAGGTATAATCATTTAAATTAGATATTATCGACTTGAGTTCTATTACATTTTTAAATTGCACGAATCTTAGAACACATTAAATTCAATAAAATCTTATTACAGTTAATTCATTTTGAATAAATTAATTTTATTTTAAAAACACTTGAGAATTAAAATGCTCTAAAATCTGTTTAAATCTTTCTTTTATAAACTTTAGAGCTGATAAAAATAATCCCACGATTTTTCTTCAAACCCGCATATTAACAATTTCAAAATACCTAAAAATCCATTCCTGACATTTCCAGTGCACTAAAGATCTTCTGATAATATCTGGTTAATATAATTTTAATTTTATATTAATATGCAGCCTAAAATGTAAAATCAATAAAAAACCTTAACCAAAAAAAAATAAGCCAATAAAATAAAGTGCATCGCAAAAAAGTCATCTAACTATTAAAAAAAATATAAACTCGATATTTGCATTTCCATTAAGATATCAATCTTTAATTTCCTTCTATATTTTTCTATTTTTTTTTTTAAATTCTTTCTAACAATTTCATGATGCATTTACTATATATAAATAAAAACTAGAAAAATAGTATATCTGAAAAGGCCATCATACCCCACTAGACTGATCAAAACCACTTCAAAAACGACTGATAACCCAAACAAACTAATTTTATAAAAAATATTATATTTATTTAACAGAAAGTAAATAAGGAAAAAAATTATTATTGAGTCTTGATGACTATTTCAAAGATGCACTCAAAAGATTCCTTTTTAACTAGCAGAAAAAAAAATTGGTTAGCATGTTCGTTAAAAAAATATAGTTAATATTTACACTAAATTGATCTTAAGAAATAAATTTTATGTGGTATTTATAGCATATTCAGGCAAAATTCGTCTTTTTACAATAAGAATTGGTCCTAAGACTATCCATAATGGCAAATTTATATTGAAAAATGACGAATTTGATTAGATAATTTTAACAAATACCACAGAACAATTATTAATCTAATTTGAGCTTTCACAATATAAACTCATCCTTTTCTGAATCAAATAAATATTTTGTCCTTTTCCTGAAGTCCATATTTATTTTGGGAAAAACACCAATTTGAAATGTAAAAAGACTAATTTCAATTGATCATTTTGACCTGGAAAAATACTATATAAATTCTACTACATATAATATTTCTATATAATAAAAATAATTTGAAAAATTAATTATATTGCATTAGCAATAAATTTTAATTTTAATTATATTTCTGAAAATATTTTAACAAAATGAATTTAAATGAAATTTATTTGAAAGTTTTGAAATAACAAAAAGATATCCATTAGTGTAAATGAACTTTATTTTAAAATTTTTATTGACTTGACATGTTTGTGATTTTCAAATAGAAACTTTTATGTTAAATTATATGTTGCAATATATATATGTACTATAAATTGCATTTTATTAAATGTGTTAATTATAATTTCTATACTTTATCTAACTTCCCATATTGCATATTCCATCGACATAAGACATGAAAGATTGGCAATGATGTAGGTAAAATCAACATTGATTCATTTTTTATGTAATTAAATTGTTGCTAAAAGTGCTATATTTGCTAAAACAGATATATGAGTAAATATTGCAAATACATAGTGAGATGAATCAAAATTGTGTAAATTTTAATAATAAAAAATTTGATAAATAAACATAATAAAATACGTAAAAAAAAAAACAAATTTTATTTGAAAAAGAAAATTTTTCGTATAAATAAAAAAAAGTATTATGTTAAAAATTCTTCTTCATTTACGTGTTTATTTATACTCGTTTACGTTGCTAATGAGCAAATCGTTAGCATCATAGACCACAAATAAAAAATTATAATGAAAATCACTGTATATATAGTCAAAATTAATATAAACAAAATCTATTTCTATTTGGGGGGTCAGTCAAGTCTCTAGTTTATTTGCTAAAAAAAATAATAATTTATGATCAAACAATAAATTTCAAATGATTATTAATTTTTCTAAAATTTCTCCAAGAAAAATTTATGATTAATTTTTGATTAAAAAAAAGTTCAAGTTAAAATTAATTGAACAAAAAAAGTAAAAATTCGGGAAATATGGTCTTGTCGGAAATATAATTTGTTTGAGTCATTAAAAGTTTTTGATAGGCGCCAGGTTATTGAGAATATTGTTTGTAATATTTTTGATTTAAATTCTATTAATAGATAATTTTATGATTTACCAAAAAATAAAAATTATCGTTCCACGAATAATCAAAATTCCCCTTTTTTTTAAATTAAAAGATTGTTTTATTAGATCTTTTCTTTTTCCATTATAAAATGCGGAAGTTAAAATTGATTTTAATTCTAAATTTATACCATTAAAAAAAAATTTGTAAATATAGTAAATAAAATTCTAACAATTTTTATCGATTCCTTTAATCGGTAATTTCATATTAGAGCAACTTCTAGTTTTAGCTTTATACAAGCTTTTTTTTGTATTTATGGTTTACTTATCTAACTGGAAAATAATGGAGAGTAAAGTCAATTCTAGTTATTGTAAATAAATCTTGATATTGGCGCATCAATTTGAAAATATATATTTATTGTACCACACTTTAACTATTGGCATTTAGATTTCTAATTTCGTAATATATAACATAAAAATGGACATTCCATATTTTATGAGGATTATGTGAACCATTTTTGGTTACACATTGATGTATAGAAGCAAATAAAGAAGACCAGATTAACAAGAATTCTTTATCTACAAATAAATGACTAAAAAATGTGCGTAAAATAAACAATTTCCTAATAAAAGTCTAAATTAATATTGTAATTCCCTTTTGTTATAAATATTTATCTACTAGTTGGTCTACCCTTTAGCTGACCCTGTTTTATTTTGTGCAAAAAAATTTCAACGAAACTGAGTGGGAGCCCAAAGAAACGAAGTTAGTTAGTGAAATATTTTAACAAGGATATTTATTTTTTTCCTTGTCTTCATGTTATGCTGAAAATTATTCTGTATTTGGGTTTTATGGTAAATAGTGTGTTTGTTAATTTTTTTGCTTAGTTGATAAAGTTCCAAGATCTAAAAGAAACATACAGACAATTATTATCATTTTAGTTAGTCTCTGGGTTGGATAATGAAACAGAAAGAGAACATGTTCAGAATTCAACAATTATTTTTACGTATCTGTAGATTACAACAAAAAAAAATAAACAATTTTGAATCGATTCCCAATTAACAGAAATATAATTTTTTTCCTTTTATTTCTTGCCAATCTCTTATTCGATTTTGATAAACAACCGGCAAAAATTAAATTGGACTGCAAATGTCTGCAGTGTTTTTCACAATCAATAATACAAGAGGGAAAAAAAAATTAACTGATATCTTTAATAATTTTTTTGTTGTATTGATTATATTTGCCAATTAAAAATATTGACCAGAATTAAGAGGGAAATTCGATATATGAATTATTGGCTCCAGTCATTCTGGTACCAAAAAAAAAAAAAACCTTCCAATTCAATCTATAAATTGTCGGCTTTGTGATGTGTAGATCGTAAGAAAATATTAATATTATAAATTTCATATTTCATTTCATTATTATTTTAATTTTTTTCATAAGGAGTGAATTTCGTTTTGTTTGTTAGGGATTCTGCTCTATAGATTGTAGTGTAAGTATACTCAATTGGTTCCCAATAGACTCTGTTATTTCATTGTAAAAGCCGATAAGAACCACAAAATGTAGTCTATTCTATATTCTTCTTTTATGTGCCCAAAAAATTTTTTGACCCTTCAAATTATGATATCTTCGATAGCACTGAAAAAAAGGGGGACATCCCAAAACAATGTATCCATCCACTTTAACAAAAATTTGTGTATTATTCTTCATCTTAAAAGATCAAATTGTTCTTGTTTGTCTCAAGTGAGCATATATTAAAATTGTAAAGGTATATATACAAAAATTTTCTGTATGTGTACCTAGGTGATTCCTACGTATTTTGTTTTGTAAAATCTTACATGGGTTTTTTCTTGAATAATGTTTTATTATAAATTTATTCTGGGTGACTGTGAATTCCCAAAGAGCATCCAGCCTACAAAGGAAATGAATATATATGATTTTTTGTTTCTTGTATTTTGTCAGGGAAAAAAAAGGTGCGACATTTTGTTGTTGTTAATGTTATGTTGATATGTTTTAGTTGTTAGTTTGGATGTTTAACAAAAAAGTTTTTTTTTTTTTGTTATTTTGCTTTCTTGTGGTTATTTTATATTCAAAGAACAAAAAATGATTGGTTAAAGACTTTGACATACAGAATTTTGTATTTTGTATATGCAATAATGTTTTTAATTCTTTTCTTAAAATTGTGAATATTTATTTTTCTTATAGTGAGGCGGCCTGGGTAATTTATGGTTTATTCTTATTATTTCTTATATATATTTTTCTATACAGATTTTTGTTTAGTTATTAAGCGATGATGATGATGTGTAACCAGCTGCATTTTGTTTCTTTTTGGTAGATATAAAATTAATATTTCATATTGAAGATATAGAATAAGAACTTGTGAAAAATTTCATATTTATATTTATTTTTCTGTATATTTTAATTTCAACCAAATTTTAAAGTGGAGTTTACATTGAATTAGATTTGAATTGTCTTCAAAATTTTAGTTTTTCATAAATTGTATATTTCTTTTCTTCCTTATACTTGGTTAATTTCAAAAATCATTCTATTAGGTTAGCTATATGGCTACAAATTTGATGGTTAATTCCATAGAAATCTGACAAGACTGAACTGAGAAATATGTATAATTTCTATAAGGATTAATGTCCTTTATAGAATGGAAGGCTGTCTATTAACCTCAAATAAATAAATAAAACTGTCAGATTTAAGTCATTTAAAATATTTTAATAAATCAATTTTGTGATACCAATCAGATTTGTCCTTGATATAAATTCATCTATAAATTGTAATCTCTTCATCTCCATTCTCGAAATTTAATTAAAAAAATGAACTATAAATTCATCCACACACAAAATCTCAAATAATGTAAATATCATTTAATATAAATTGAAATGCTAATTTGTAAAATCATTAAAGGAAGTATTGTATATTTATATAATATAAAATATGGTATGCACCCTAAACAAACTTGCACCAAAAGAAAGAAAAAAAATATATTTATAACAAAAGAAACATCAAAAACAAAATCCTTATGCATCCCGTCTGAAGTGTTGCACATTTAATATTTTTTTTATTGAAACAGCCGCACCTTTGCAACAATTGAAAATATTCTCTGTTGTATGTAATATTCTTTTTTTTTTCATTTCCCATCATTTTTTTCCCCAATTTATTTGTATATAAATATTCAATTAATTAATTTTTTTCTTGTTGTTGAGGTGTTTAAGAAGTTGACAGAGCCTCAAGCCTCATTGTTCACTTTATGGTTAAACAGAAAGTGTCTTAAGGGCGCGCTTAGTATATTGACGACGACTGACAAGCTATCTTCATGACTTCAACTTATATAACGAAACAATCAAGATAATTTAGATATACTCGCGTATAGTAATAAACCAAACCTTAAAAGTATAATATAAAGTTTTTAAAGAACCTCAAATTCAATTGAACCTTGTGTGGATGCTATTATTATTTAATCAAGATTTTTTTCCAAATCATTCATCCGATTTTCCAGACGAGAAAAAAAAAGGAAGAGAAAACAGACAGACAACTAACTATAAAATTTATATTGCACGGAAGCAAAATATATAAAATATTAATTATATATTTGTTTGAGATTTTATAGGTTTAGGTGGTTTTACCATTCCATTATCTATTTTAATACATACAAAAAAATTCACAGTCATAGGTCAATAATTCAAGAAAATAGTTTTCCCAACAATTTTTATAACTATTATTAAATCAGAGGAGTTTTATGAAAATCATGTTGTCATGAACTTGTTCATTGAATTTGTGGTTTTCTATATAATATTTTAAAATTACACTTAAATAATTGAAACATTTAATAAAAGAATTTTGAAAAAAAAAAAACACTTTTACCACAAATTTTCATTTAATTTATTATTCACCACAGGAAATTTTCTTAACAAATAATAATTTGAATTTAGAGCTACTGAAATACAAAAAAATGCTTTAAGAAAAATTTAATTTGTAACTAGAAAACTATTATAATAAAATTTTATAGATAAAATGAACTGCAATATTTTTTATAGACCAAAAATCGTGAAGTTATAAGAAAAATATAATTTTATTATAAATATTTCTTGCCAATATTCAGGTATACATTTTTCTAATGCACGTTTCTCGAAAAGTGCATTTCTTCTGTTCAATTTTTAAAGTTCAAAACATTTTTTTGTTATGTGGTCCAAATTTTGTAGACAGAGAATTTATTATGTAGGATAATTTTTATGATGGCCCAGAAAAGAAAAAAAAATATCGAATTATATTTAATTTTTGTCTGCGATAAAGAATCGAAAGCATAAACTAATCTAAGAACGCCCACTTTAAGCTATATTTTATGTTTAATGTATAGAAATTCCTACATAATTTTTTTTGTTATATAAATATTTTGCTTCTATTTTTTTTTTTTGTTTATGTAATTTTGATCGAAACATAATTCTTGGTAAATGCTAATATTTATGGACTCAATAAAGTTGTAGGTATATCGAAATTATTTGATTTTTTGCAGAAAACATCAGGGAATCTTAATAGAATAATTCTTCTGGGTAATATTTTATGTGAAAGGTGAAATCCTCAACATTTTCATAAAAATTAAGAAATTGTTTAAGAAAATTTTGATGTTAGTTATCTTTAGATTAAATTTTAGAAAATTAGAAAATCTAAATGTCAATTTGGTGAATAATAATTATTTGGAAAATAGGTTCGAACCAAACAAATAGAAAACAAAAATCTGAAAATATTTTCGAAATTATTCAAGGATTCAAAATTGGAACAAAACTTGGAAAATTGAGTAAATGAGTAAGAACATTTCAGTTGTCCAATCTGAATAACTTGTTACTAATTACTTAAATTTATTGAGTACTAATTTGGTGGATGATCTTTAATAAGTGGTAACCTCAGCAATGAAAACTTTGATCTGTTAATATCATAATAGTCTTCCTTGTTTATACCAAACTTATAAATTTTCATCTAAAAAATTTCGTGTTTCTGTTTGTCATCTTATACCAAATAAATTTCATTTTTAAATTTGTAATAAAATATATAAAAATTTCGTATATATTTTAATATTAAATAAATCGTCTCATCTGCCATCGTTAAATTCTAGATTTCGTCATGGTATTATAATCACTTTAAATTCATAACCATTAACATAAGTTTTCATATTTATGAATCCATGATGGTCAACAAAACTGACGATGTATAAAACAAAAAAAAACATATATGTATATAAATAAAATAAATGATATTTTTAACATGTCATAATTCATAAAATCATCATCATACTTTTCGATCAAAAAAAAATTTATTACATATAAAACAGAAAAATGAATAATTTATCTACTTAACATAAAAAATTTTAAGTATTAATTTTATTTTTATTCTCAAAATTCTAAAAATGGGAAAATAAAATTGTTTTTTTTTTTAACGCGCGCCGATGATTGTAGAAGAAACTAATTTTTATCCCACTTTGATGGTATACAATTTTTTTTTATTACACAGAAGAGTTTTAGTTTTTTTTTAATATATTAAAAATATTTTTATGTAATTTCATTTAATTTTTCTGTTTTTAAGAAATTGATGAAATATACGAATTGAAAGATATTATTAATTTGTAAAAGAATAATTTAACTATATTATGCTAAGATAATTCTGGAGTCCGGATAATAAGAATAATGAGGCAATTGAAATATAGATAAAAAAAATTTGGTAATAAAGTAGGAGTTTTATTATAATTTATAATCTCCAATTCTTTGGTATACAATAAGAGATGATTTCATCTTCAATTCTTTGGTATTTATATTAAGAGATCATATATGAAGTTCACATATAGTTAATTAATTTTACTGGATCCGAAATTTTTTAATGAAACTTTGTTATTCGAAAAAATTTGAATATTCTTAAAGAAACTTTTAAATTTTAATTTACAGAAAATGTTATTAAAATGGAAACTAAATCATCAGTTTGTTTATGGGGAAACTAAGAATTTCTATTATACAGAATGAAAAATTATATTTATCTATTTACTAGATCATCTCAAATTGGCGCTAATAATTGTGGACTCATTTTACACAAATAATTTACAAAGTCGGAAATTATATTAATTATTAACAGTAGAGGAATTTAATATTTTGACTTAAATTCGAAATATATTTGTATATTCATTCATTAAGAATTTCAGTATTAATATGAAAGTGTCACAATTAAATGTAAAATTTATTAAGCAATGATGAAATTTATTACGAATAGAAATTAGAATAAATATTATATACAATAAATTAGTTAATAAAAGGGTGTAGCATAATTAATTCTGTTTGCTCCAAATTTTTATGGATTTATATTACACCCATTAACATATTTTTTAATTAAGTGCTTTTTTTTTTAGAACTTTTTGAAACTAGAGGGAATTATGACATCAATATTTTTTTTTTTTATTTCTATGTAAATTGACCATAATAAAAATTAACATTTTTAAGCTTTACTACTATTAAATTTAATATTTTTATTTTGTGAAACTATTTTTATATAAAACATGATGGGAAAATTTAATACATATTAATTTTTTCTGAAATTTTTACAGTCATTTGTATAATAATTCTTGAAATTCTTTATGAAAAAATATTTTGTTATAATAAAAAAATTTATAATTTTTTGAATCTCTGTAAGAAAAAAGCTTGAAACTTTTGACCCAAATTTATCAGTTTCTGGTTATTCAGAGAAAAATTAACAATTCCAGATAACCTTCAGCTATAAAATTAAATTAAAAACAAAACAGTTTTTTTTTATAAATCTTACGTTTTACATGACGTAATGAATTCATATGTTAATTAATATAATTAAATATATATTTTTTTAATTAACATTACTACAGTGAATTTAGAGATTCACTTTATAAATAAATGCAGCACGATTTTTATTTTATTTTTTTCATTTCTTACCGCACACCTGAGTTTCTTTATTAACCGAGTATATAAAAAAAAATTATTTAACCTGAAACCAATTAGTAAATCAATTTACAATCATCTTTGAAAAAAAATTTTTTTAAGAATATAAAAGGGAACTTTTTAACCTCAGCATATAATATAAAAAAAATATGCTAATTTCTTGCAGAGACATCGACATAAATTACATAAATTTCTTCCCCCAAAAAAATGTAAGGATAACATGAAAATGGAATTTTTCATAAGTAATTCCAGATTCCTTTCCGCCTTTGGGTGAAATTATCAATAATTGCTGTACATGTTTTTTTTTTGTTATGAAAATTGTAGTTTTTGTGGATGAAAATTAATAGTGTATAACTTGTAGGTTTGCTGAGAGGACAAATTTTTTTTAAAATATATTTCAAAATTGAAATTCTGAATTTGTCTAACATGTCAGATATTTTAGTAAAATATCAAGCTATATATTGATTTTAAGACAGTAAAATTCTTTTGGTATATTTCAGAGTCAAGTATCATACATAAAGTGGTTCGCCTGGTCTAAATTTTAAAGTTGACTTCTGACTGACTTTCTTTCGATTAGCCGATTCATAATTTTTATTATTCTTTGCATATTTATATTACCAATATTTCTTTTTTGGTCTCAATTTATTATAGTTTCTTTTTTAGAATTTAATCTTAATCTGATCAAGTAGCAAAAGCAGCTAATTCGATGGTTTTTTTGGATAAAAAAAGATTTTGTGGTTTTGAATTTACTTTTTTTTTTTTTGCTATGGGCTTCACGTTTCTTCTAAAGGCAGAAATAATCTCATCCACATTTTTTTTTTCGTATACGCGATGAGAAAAATGGTAAGAAAAAAATATATAAATTATTTATTATAATTCGATTATTAAAAACCAATGTGTGTGTTCATTTTTACTAATGAGTTTTTGCATAAAAAAAAAATCAAGTTTAAAAAAATTTTGTGGGAAAAGATTCAAGGATAAAAATTATGCTGAAAAAATTTGATATTTTTCTGAATATTTTTCAAACCAAACTATAATAAATAAATAATTGTGTGTGCTGTGCAACTTTGCATAGCAAGCAAAATTATAAGTGAAATTTATGTATACACAAATCTAGTTAAAAATTATGAACGTATTTTTGTATAATTGAGTAAAAAAAAAAAAATAATATTTCAAAAATAAAAAATTTATATTTAAATTCTTAAAATAAGAAATTTTTCGTATATAATTTTAAAAAGGAGAAGAAAATTATTTTGTCGTTAAAGAAAACTTGTTATGGATTTCTTGATTTCTTTTACGTGTTTAACTCAAAAATATGCAAAAATAATGATATATTAAATGGTAAAAAAATAAATATTTATGAAAAAAAATAAGTGTTTTGCTTAACATGACAGTTTGTTTTTTTTTCATTTAATGATTTATGGTTTAAAAAATTTCTTGATTTTAACCAAAAAAAATTTAAAAATGGGTTTCTTAAACGAGGGACATGATGGGTAATGACATCCCAGAAATTTATGATTTTTTTTTTATGTCAAAAAATAAAAATCTTATTTATGATTGCAAATGTTTCAAAAATTATAATTTTGGTTGATTACAAAAAATCCTTTTTGAAGTTAATATAATAAACAGAAACAGATGACTGATTTGGTTTTTGGCTCCTTTTCAGGCCGAAATTGTCTTTAGGCATTTCAAAGGTTTGAGGCCAGTTTTGGGTGTACAAACTTAATGAACATATTAAGTCTGTACACTCAACACATTTGAAGGCTTTTGGATGCATATTACATTATAATTTGCTAATATACTTTCAGTTTACTACTAGCATTCACATTTATGGAATTTTCTAGTTCATATTAGGCTTTTCTCCAAATAATCTTTGGAAAACGACAAATTTGATTTGGAAAAAGAACCAATTTGACGTTAAAAATTCTGTTTGTTCAAATTTAACTCTCGGTCCGCAGATATTCCTTGCATTTACTACTGTGCCAAAGTAATTGAAAAATAAAATTCAGTTCTCTTTACTTTGCAGTCCTCAAATGCTTGTGAAAGGCATTGAAAAAACATTTTTGTAAATTGTAAGCATTTCAATAAAAAAAACATTTGTATCTATACAAAACAAGCATAACTAAATAATCATAATTCATATTTTTCTATTTTAGTTATATATACAATATATTATTATTGCACAAAATTTCGTGATTTTATCTAGAAAACCACCTACGCTCTCCATTCTGGACATTCTATTTAAAATAAATATTCAAATAATAAATACAATAAAGAATAAAATATCCTGTGGTGGAAGACCACTAGAACACGTACCAAAAAAAAAAAAGATCAAATAAATAAAAAACAAAATAGAGAATTGATGCAGGTATACACAGAAAGATGCAAAAGAATTACCAATTTTTAATTTTTCCATTTCTAAGATTATGAAATTTCTATATTTCTATTTTTCTGTTCATATTTTCTTAAATAAAACAAATTCTTATTTTTATGTTAATATCCATAAATTGTCATTTTAGAAAATAATAAGTTAAAAAAAAACGGACAATTTTTGTTGCCCCTAAAAAAAGAACTCGTTTCGCAAAAAGGCGTGAGTTTTGAAGGATTTTAAAGATTTTAAATGCTGTGATTTTAATGGTCATTCTTTTCATTATTATTATTTTTTTTTTTGTATTACAGGTAAAACATAATATTTTTCTTTTACCTGAAGCCATATAAGAGTTCGAAATATATAAAATGTGGACAGGTTTTTCAGGGAACAGAAGAAGTAAAAAAAAAAAACAGGTGCTAGTAGTTCGTATATGCTTTTATTATTATTATCTTTGTAAATGACTGACGAAAAAAAAAAATTATATTAATGAACACAAATTAAGCACGAATATTTGTTTCCCAATAGTTTTTGTGTATAGAATCCTTTATTCTCCGAAATTTTCAAAGGAAAGATTTAAAAGAAAGATAAATACTACTCTGTATTTTGTTTTTGCTCAAATTCAAGGATATGGCATTATATGGACCAGCATATAATTTTGTTTTGTTCTTCTTGGGTCTTGTAAAAATATTTTGTATAATTTTGTGTTTTATATAATTCTGACTAATTTTTCTGATTATATGAAAATTATATGAGACTATTAATTATATATCCTTCTTTTTTAGAGAAAATGATGACGTCTAATAGAATATGATTGTACCTGAAAAATTCGATTGTAGAGCAAAAATTTGCAGCATAGGACAGCAAAAGTGTACAAAAAAATGATGCTAAAGAAATTTGGAGGAATAAGAAACTATGTTACCAATGTCTACACGTCTTATGGAGGATGCAGAAAAGTATACACAAAGTGTAACTTAAAAGAAAATGGACATATAAATTTTATTAACTTTATATGCCGCCTATAAGTAATATAGTGATAATAGGTATATATGTGACGATGATAATACTTACTATCAGTAATTTAAATTTAAATTTATTGATAAATTTTGCAATAAGTATATAACATAATTTTAAATAATAGTAAAATAAAATTTTGAATTTCTTATAGTAAAATGATTAAATTTAATTTGCAGATAACTTATCAGCCACAATTATGTAATCTATATAAAATAAAGATTATACTTTATTGTGTAATATTTAATTTGAACTATATACAATCTAAGCTAGCTATAGCTTAGTACTATATACAATCTACGCTAATTCTGTATATAATATAATATAATAATATGATAATAATATTCTTCTGATATATTTAATATGGTATGGTTTACTTCTTTCATATCAGAGATTAATTTAATTTTAACTCTATGGACCATAAATATACCGAAATGTAAGCAACTTAATCGCAAAAATTGTAAGTACAATAATAATAAATATATATTTACATTTTATAAAGTACCAAATGGAATTTACAAATAAAATAATATTAATTATTTGTTTATCTATGTATAATAATAATTTTATTTTGTGAAAAATAATTTGATTAAAATTTATTTACATATTTTCAATTATTTTTTTGATATTGTAATTTCGATAGTAAAATATTTCTTCTAATAAACAAAATTCGAATATACTTAGTTTAACAAATAATTTTATTTTTTTACCAATAAAATCAAAATATATAAAATATTTTATTGATTTATTTAAGTTATTTGTAAATTTTTATAACAATTCATTTAATTATTATTAATATATTAAATAAACATCCTGTAAATTTTATATATTTATATTAAATTAATTTTAATATTTTACATATTGAATCTATAGATACATTGAATGAATTATTGATTTTATATACGAAAATAAATAAATTATCTTATCATTATGCAAATTTGAAGTCTTATCATTGACAAAAAAATTGTTTTTTTTTTAGTTTAATATTTATATAACAAATGTTTGTTTACATAAGTATATTTTATTATATGAGAGATTATTTTTTGTATATAAATTTTAGAGTTGGTATAAAATTCTGCAAAATTTTAACTTCAAAAACGCCAAAGAAATGCCGCAAAATATTTTGGATATATAAAGAACGATATTATGTGATGATAATTTGGGGGCATTGTAAAAAAAAGGAAAGATAAAATTTAAAATATTTTTAAAGGATCTATGGCCAAATTACATATATAAGAGGGTAAATGATCTTATATTTAATTCGTTTGCTAAATTTCTATATGACTAATATTTTATTTAAAATTTAAATTTAGTCATATATTAAATTGATAATTAAATATGAAATTAAACCTCTGATAACCTTTTGAGTCATTTTACAATATGAAAATAAACTGAATTTAAATTTTCAAAAACTCCTAGTCATTTATAATCATCCAATTAAACTGAATATTTTTAATTATATATATGTATTTCTAAAATTTATATATATTTTTTCATAAAATTAAATTAAATATCAATTTTTTTTATTACCATTTTGTATTTTTTGGACTTTCTTTTTCACCAATAATATGTGTTGCTATTGAATATCCAAAATATGTACCATTTTTACCATATTTAATAATTGGTAAACGATTTTCTAAATTAAATGCATTTGTATAATTTATAATATTAAAATAACAAAAACTAAATAATAATATTAAATAATTAAATAACATGACACTATTTTTATAATTTAATTTTTTCTTATAATTTAGCTGTAATAAATTATATTTTATAGTATAATTATAATTTAATTTATTATTCATTTTATATTTTTTATATTAGTTTTTGTTATGCAAAAAATTAAACATTATATTTAAAATAATTTTATGCTGCTTTGAAGGTACAAAAATATACAGAAATTAATTAATAATAATTAACAGAAAACTTCACTTTTATTTTGATCGCTTCACGATCGTTTCTTTTGAAAAAAAAAAAAAAAAACAAGACCTTGAAAGCTCTTTTTTTGTTATTTCTTCTTTGAAACAACAACTGTGCTAATATTGGACCAATATAAACTTTATATAATGACTACGTAACGAATTTTTATTATGTTATTATATCCGCAATGTTTACACACATATATTTTTTGTATTAAATTTTTTTTTTTAATACATAAAATATTCGTAAATAAACCTTCACCTCATTAGATATTAAAGTAGTAATAATTATTATTAGGTCAACTATGTCACAACAAGTAAAACATATATACCGGTTGATTTGTATTATTGATTTTAAAAATTATTAATGTTTACAATATTTTAGAAACATTTTTTTTTGTGAGATATTTAATATAGAAAAACTTGATTATGACATAAACACTTCTATATTAGACAATAGGAAATTAAGAATTTTTATAAAATTCTTTTTTTTTTTTACACTAAGACCAAAATTAAGACGATTACCTCGAATTTTATTTGGTAAGAATAGTAGAATATTCTTATTTAAGTATTATTATTTTTTAATATATATTTCAAAAAAATTAGTTATGGATTTTATATTAAAATTACATCACCGTCAAATATATTTATTTTCCTGGTGGCAAGAAAATGTTCATTTTTTTGAATCGATCGTTACAATAATAATAACACTAAAAAAACTATTATTACTGTCGATAGTATAAATAGTTTTACGATAGTATATAGAGGCACAATTTATTTATTTTTTTAATATGTGTTTAAGTGAATTTCTTCGCTTTTCAAAAAAAAAGCTATCGTAAATTTATGTAAAATAAATTATATTATCGCTGGCTTATCGCAACAAAAACACAATTAAATAATTAATGTACTATACTTAAAATTTATAAATTTCTTTATAGATTTATTTAAACTTTCTGCTTAATTAACATTAAGTAATAAAATTAAAAGTATATTTAATGCCAAAGCTTTTGTAAAACGATATACGAAATATTTAAGTAAAAAAAATTCAATTTTCGACTCTATAAAAATTGAATTTATAAAATATTAATTGAAAAAAAAATTAAATTTTATATTTTGGCGGGAATAAAAAAATTTAAATTTCGTAAAATATAATTAATTTAAGTACTGAATCTAATTCATTATTTACAAAATAAAATAAAAATCACAATTCGAAATTACATTATCGGTCCACGTGTATCGTACACAACAGTCAACTTCTGACTGAATAAATTTCTTTGATCGAAAAATAAATTTTATAGTTTGTTTTTTTTTCTGTGTTTTATTCTTTTATTTGAGCATATTTGCTGAACATTGAGCTATAATGTAAGCATCAAGCATGTGCGGAAATAAGAGAGATGTAAACAAAGACCAGACCAACCAGATACGGCTTTTGGTTTTGGGTAGGAAAGGAATTATAGTTATAGAATTATAAATTCAATATAAATATACGAACTTGGAGAGAATTTAGGAAAAATGAAAATTTATTATAGTATATGATATATGCAGTATTTTTACGATAAAACTAATACCGATAATCTCAAATACAATTTACTCCTATCAGACGTTTTGACATTAGATAGTATATAGTATATAGTATATACCAACAAAAGATAGTATAGTTCCAACAAAAATATCAAAAACTAGATAGTATTTTCAACACGTGTCGCTTTCTTATTTTATTACTACAATTTCAATTTGTCGTAAATTTATGTAATATATACATGCACACAAAGTTCGCCCAGGAAGCTTGAATAATGTCGCTGGCGTAAGAATTAAATTGTTTTTTTTTCAAAATTGGATTTCAAAATATTAATATTTATTAATTTTTTTTTAATAAAATTCTTATAGTAAAAAATTACAAAACAATTTGTTTTTTCTTTGATTTCCTTATAATTATTTTTATTAATTAAATTCAAAAACATATAATTCACTTTTGAACTGAAAATATACGATATTAAAATTAAAAGTGAACTTATAAAAAACTAAAATCTTAATGGGATGGTAAAACTTTTATTGTGGCGAAATTACACAAAACTGTCATAAATTATATTTTACAAAAAAAATTTTTCTTTCGTTACAAATTTAATACACAATATTTTTTTAAAAAAATTAATTTACTTGAATTTTCATTTAAATTAAGGAAAATTATGTCAACTTTTTTTTCTGTATTTGTAAATGTTCGCCAATTTAAAAAAAATATACTTTAAATATAACTTTAAGGAAAATTGGTTTATTTTTTTAATAATTCTAATTTAATTTATTAATTGGAAATCTTGTCTGTACTTTTAAAGCCTTCTTCTTTTTTTTTTTAATTAAGTATATAAATTTCTTATTATTTTCAAATTATTAAATAATTACTTTTCTGTTTAGTGTATTATATTATATATTTTTTTTAATATAAACTTTCTGTATTCGACGATCTTGGTTTTTTAAGTTTTTCCATATTTTTTATTACAATATCATGTAGTGATGAATAACGATTTCTTACTTCACATACAACCAACCATAAACTTAAATATTCTTTTTCATCCAATTCAACAACAGCACGACGATAATCATCAATATGTGGATATTTAGCAACTTTTGATACAACTTTAGCTCTTGATAAAAAATAACGTGATATTTGATCAAAAAATGCTGCAGCTTCAGATTCAACAGCTTGTATTTCAGCTAATGTATCTTCTTGAATTGATACACCAAAATTATTACCATCTTCAATTTTTGGTATCATAAATGAAATCCACATTTTTAATAAATTTGCTAAAACAAAAAGAATTTACAATTTTAGTTTAACCAAAATAAGAGAAATTATTTATGTATATTAATTTACAATCTTCGACCAATGTCCTTATTATTGGTTTAACCAATTTAATCATTTCGCATAATGGTTGATTACATGGTACTGAACCAGATGGTAATGCCATTACTTTTGTACCAGTTATTAATGTTGTTGTATCAGTTCGTGGACGTTTAGCAGCTGGTTGTTCGTCATCATTTACTTTCTCATTAACATGATTACACATTGAAATTACATCCGGTATTGGAATGTTTAAATCTTGATGTACTTCATCAAAATTTCGTTCAGAAAACATCGATGTTGCTAATAATTCATTTAATTCGACAATTTTCTCCGGAAATCCAACAACAATTAGATTTTCCGCTTTTTTTATTAAACTATCTTTATAATCTTGGACCTAAAAATATAAAAAATATACAAATTAAATTTATTTTAGAAAATATTTATTAAGCATATGATATCACCATCTTTAACGTCAAAGAACTTCTAGAAAACTAATTTAATTTCACGCAATTATAACAACAAAAAAAAATAGAAACGAAATGAAAGATATAGACGCACAGTGCACAGCCTTGTTGCGTGTTAACGAGAACATAACCACAAAAAAAAACTTGACTTATAAGGAAAATTAAATATTGTAATGAAGACTAACCTTTTTTGATGTATTTTGAGACATTTTAATCATTTGTTTACTAATTGAACTTATTGCTTAAATTATATATTTTATTAATTATATTATAATAATAATTAAATATGATTTAAAATTTAAATTGGTTTTCCGCAAAAATTCTGATGAAAGATGAAGTCGAAGTGTATTTATTAAAAAAAAACTTTAAACCTACAAACAATTACTACACGAATTCTTGAAGAAAATATCTTATTATGGTGAAGTGACATTTACCCATGTAGTCTAAAAATTATTATTGAAATCGAAACTTAATGGAATGAAACGGATTTATTAATGTATACAATTAAATTAAATCCTTTTCTTATTTCATAATTTTAATAAATAACAATTATAGATTTTTGCGAAATCACAGGATAATGATTTGAACATAAAGTAATTTAATTAGAACTAATACCAATTCAACAATTCTAAATACATAAGCAATTTTGACAATTGCTATCCGGTATTAGTATTCTCTAACAACTTCATAGTACCCTAGACCTAGATCCTCTTTCCATGCACACTAATATAATCCGAATTGAACTCGAGTCGAATCCACCATGAAAACTGCATAATATATAAATGTACTTGTATATGTAAGTTTACATGTTACAGAAACTTTGCATAAAGTCAACGCTTTCATTCGGAATTTATAGAATATCTTTTTGTCCAATGGGACCGAAACAAAAATATAGTTTCGTCTATGAAAACCTAGATGGCTCTGTCTAAATGCATAAATAATAAATTTATTTTAATGCAGTGAAATCCTTTATATTTAAACTTTGAATATAGAAAATTTAACTCAAAATAGATATAAAATATAATTTAACTTAAAATATTATTAATTTAACTTAAAATAGTTTTAAACTTAATTTTTTTAAAACTTAAAATTATAAAAGAATATTCACAGATCAGAGCAAATTCATTTTCTACATTACTTCTTCTTCTTTAAATCATAAAATAAACATAATATTTTTTAACACAAATGATTTATATTTTATATACCAGATATACCAGATCAAAACATTGTATATACAGCTACAATGGTATTCATTCAAAATCTTGTAATAAATTTGTAAATTTAAGTATAAATAATAATTTAAATACCAAATTGCATTTCTGGATGTAACGAATGATAAATTTTTATATCTTAGAAATATTTTACTACAAACATAGTATACTTTAATACAAATAATATACTATTTAACTGAGATACTATAAATGTTTTTCTTATAATAGATATGTTTGAATTTTATGAAATGTTAATTTTGTTAATAATTTTGAAATTAAAGATGAATTACAAAAAAAAAAAAAAAAGTAAATTTTGAACAAATAAAAATAAATATTAACGAAAATAATTTTTTTAATATCTTATAAGCTTAAAAAATATACAAATATTTACTTATTAAAAAAATATATATATTATTATTATTGAAGTTTTTCTTCTAAAATTTTCTTATATTTCATTTCCATATAACTAATTAAACTTTGAAAATCCTCTTGTCCTTTTAAATTATTTTTTAACATTATATTACCAACTATTGAGGCGAATTTAATTTTAATTATTTTATGTTGAAAATTATTTCGATAATATTGTTCATGCAATATTTCTGTATAATTTTTAATAATTTTTTTATATTTTGATATTTTCATTTGATCACGTTTATCATGTAAAATTCGTGGTTCATCCTTAATTATTTTTATTGTTTGTGTTGATTTATCAATAATATTATTATTATTATCATTAAAATTATTTAATTTTGATTTAATTTCAATTTCATTAGCAAATTCAATTAAAATTCTTTTCAAATCATTATCATATGTTTTCATTTTATTATTATTTTTAAATATATTACTAAATAATGTTAAATTTAAATCTTTTAATTGTTTAATTGGATTTTGATCTTGTGTTATTATTTTTAAATCAACAATAAAATTTTCAATATAATCAATTAAATTATTATTATTATTATTATTGCTATTATTCATAAATTGATGTTGTTGTAAACTATTATATTTATTATTAAATATATCAATTGTATTAACTTGTGATCCATTATCATTATATAATTTTATTGGTATTTTATTTTTATATTTTTCTAATTCTTGGATTTTATTTGCTTTAATTTCATTTTCAAATTTTAATAAACGATTTTTCATACGTAATTTTCTCATTGCTAATAATATTGTATTAAATTCATTACGTATATTACTTAAATTACTTAAATTTGAATCAGATTGTATTGAATGTTGTTGTAATAAATTATTATTATTATTATTATTTTGTTCAATATTATTATCATTATAATTATGTTCATTTTCTATACTATATAAATCATTATTAATTGATGATTGTAAATCATCAGATATTATTGATGATGTAGATGATTCTTCTAATGAATTTAATATATTTTGTAAATTACAATCTGATTTTAAATTTGATATAAATGGTTCACCTAATGTTTGATTATTTTTCATTTGTTGATATAATAATGATATTAAACAATTTCTAGCAATTTTTTGTTCATTTGGTGTATTATTAAATATTTCTAACCATCTTTTACATAAATTTATTTCATCAACATCATTTAAATTTAATATAACTAATTTTAATGCTGCTAAATATTCACTATATAAATTATCAACAGTTTCATAATCAATACTTGAATAATCATCAATTGAATTAAATGGATTTATATTATTTGGATCGTTATTATAATCTTCCATATTGATATATTTATTTACTTATTTTATTATTATTATTATTTTTTATGTAAATTATTTAGTAAAATATAATATAAATATTTTTTTTTAAATTATTAATTATGTAATTGATTTTATGAAAATGAGAAAATTAATAAGTAAAATTTTATCAAAGGTTTCTTTTTTTTAAGAAAATTGTAAATTTACTGACTTTTTATTTATTTATTTCGAAATTTGAGCAATTAGGATCAATTTTTATGGTATATTTTTGGTCATTTTAGATCTCAAATTTTTTTTTTAACATTTATGTATCTAAGAAATACGGTTCTTTTGTCTATACATAAATCAGAGTACTTTAAAAAACTTAGTGCACTTGTTATATATAACAAAAATAATATTGAAATTTAACACTTTTTTCCCCTTTCTTTTTGCTCCAACAATTTCAGTCTTTGTCACGTCGTATTATCGGAAAATGAGAATTTTCCAGAATTATAAAACAAAATTATATGACAGAACAAAATTTAATCTGTCTGATTATAATTTTATGAGGTTTGACCCAATAAATATCCAACCTCTTCACAACAATAAAAAACCGTATTCAATCCTTGATATCCAAAAGAAGTATTTATATACTTTGTCATCTCATAATAATTTTCAAATATGTATGTATATAAAAAAGTCTTTAATCATCTGAAAATTATATTACCTTTTTATAAAAACCAATATAATATCTAAAGATCCTGGCATTCATCTTTTTATATTTAAAAAAAAAAATATTAAAAAATTTATATTACAAAAATAAATAAATATGGTATATAAAAAGAAAATTTATAGCATTTTCATTGAGAAGATATAAAGTTACAAAAACGAAAAAAAAAAGAAAAAATGAAAATACCATTATTATTTACTATTTTTAGACAAACCAGAAAGTATAATATAATTTTTGTTTTTTCACAACAATAATAATATGTATATGTCCTTGTGGGTGTGAATATATGGTGCGAATATCCTTTTCTTTTTTCTTTTATGCTTACAGACCATCAATTTTATTTCACCACCCAGTTAAAATGAGAAACCAAACTCTGATAACAAATTTTAATGTTGTGTGATATATATTTGTGCAGTATTGTATTATATGTTGGAATAATCGAACCAATCAACCCTTGGCGGTCATAATAATAATAATAAACTTTTTTGCAATATCTTTATAATAAATTCAGCAAAGAAACTAATCGGAGATGCTATAAGAAAATTGGTTCAATTTGGCGAAAATTTTATGTTGTAATTTTTTTGTTTAGCTCAATTCCCAAAACTAATAAATTTTTAAATAAATTGTTTCCAGATAAAGAGATTTAATCTTGTGGAAGATAATTGAAATCTGACCATGAAAATTGTTGTTTGATGAAAATGTTTTTTTTTATATAAGATTTTTCTTTTTTACGATTTTGTAAATCTTAAATTTAGTTTAGGAAGGAATATGTATTTTAGTTTATATGTTGAAAAAATAATGAAGTGATTTAAATAAATTACTTAATTTCAAATATGTTGAAAGATAAAGAAATTATTATTATTTCGTTTTGCGCATTATGAGAATAATTTCACTTATATACATATATGTAGTTTAAAACTTTGAGGATAAGTTAAGAAAATTAAATTTTTTGACCAACAAATATTCTAAAATATCCAATATAAGTTAATTTATATTTATAGTTCAAATAGATGGAAAATTTTAATCATAACAAAACTGTCCAAACAAAATTCAAATATCTTTTCATTTGGCCTAAATATAGCAAATTTATTACTTATATCATTTTAATCTATCTTAATTGTGCATATTGGAGCACTCAGAAGGTGGATCGTCGCGTAATTGCAGAATTTCGAATTTCAAGTTTTGTTCAATTTTCTTGATAAAAATCAAGATTTTTTTAAAAATGTTTTTAGATATTTACATTTGAAATTAAATTTTTCTTTTGAAACTCAGTTTAAACTCAGTTTAATATTTTTTTCTAATGATAATTTCACCCAAAATATTATCGAAAAATCATTACAATCGAATTACTTATATGTAATAAATTTTCAAATACATATTGCTATTAAATTCTTACAAAATACTCAAAATGATTTTAATAAAGTTTTATCCGTAAAAAATATTAAATTTATCTAAAAAAAAACATTTATATAATTTTAGTAAATTGTAAACTTTACTTTACGCAAATCAAATTGAATAAAATAAATTCTTTATAATTCAAAACTTTTTAATTGAAAATTCAAAAACATCTACAAAATTTTTCTTGAAATTTTACTAATACATAATATGATTTATTATGTAGGTATGTATTTATATTGTTATATTACACATATTATATAATAAAAGTGTTGTAATATATACAAGTGAATAAATCAACAAGTTATTTACCAGAAGTTTCGTTACATCAGCGCCAATGATGTAATCGTAAAAGGAAATATTTTCCCTCAAGAAAACTAAATAATAAATTACAGTAGAACCTCAATGGTAAAATGTAGGCTTTTTATGATTACTATACTACTATAAAGGTTTGAAATGAAAAACTGGGATGTGCAATATGATAAGGGTAAAAATCGAAACTTTGAATTGATCGTAATTCATGATAAAGTAAAGAAAAAGAAGTTAATTGCAAATATTTCATTATTTTAACTGAAAGTTATTATTTTCCAGGTATATGATTATATATTGACTCTGAATTTTTATATATAAAATTTTCCATATTTACGAAATAATATAATTTCGTAGCTTACTGAAATTCTTAAACAATAAAATACCAAATCAACAAACTAATTTAACAAAAAAATTTCCAATTGAACGAAAAATAATTTCAAATTTATTTGATTAAAGCAAATCCTTAAATTTATATAAATAATAAAGATATCACTGTCATCATTTAAGCTTATATTCCTTGTTATACATTATATTTTCTATATAGTTTTCCATTTTGAAAGTCTCATTATTTTTCAAGATTTTCTTATATTTACACACAAATTGTTCAAATTTTTATAACGTAGAAAAATAAAGTGTAAACAATATAATAAAATATTGAATTTTGATTTTAAAAGTAAATTCCCCGAATTGGGAATATTCATTTGTCTGTTTATGTCTGGTGGTATCCTTGGAAAAAGTAATTGGACCGTAAAAGATAATTTTGTATACATACACACATAAAATAAATAAATGAAATAAAATATTTTATGTTTTTTATTGGAAAAATAAAATTTTAAGAAAAATTTAATTTTTATTTATTTTATTACCATAAATATTTAATTTAAAATTTATTTATTCTATCAATTATATTATAGCTTTTCCTATTTACATTTAATTTTCTATAGTTAAAAAGGAGTATTTTAGAGTTTTACTTGAATTTTACATTGAAGAAATGAATAAATCAAGTTTTATTAAATTTTTCTCGAAAAAATCAAAGCAGATTTTTTATTGTAACACAAACTTCAGAAACTTAAATTTTTAAATAAATTGTAAAGTCTTAATCGGAAGTTATATTATTCTTTATTTGTGATCTTTATTTTAGTTATCCTTTTGGTTGTATACCACAAATTATATTATAAATCTGTACTCTAGCTTATATTTCGCTCTTTATTACTAATAGACATTTATTAATTAAACTATTATTAAAAATATTTTAAAATGGAAATCATGGTTTTCATTATAATCAGAATTTTATTTTTATTACAGTGGAAAATTAAAATTTCCAGACAAAGTTTAGAAATTATCCTTAAGGTATAGACAACCTCAAATACTACAAAAAAATATCAAATTCAATCCAAAACAAATCATAAATTACAAAAAATATGATACTCACTTTATTTAATTTTCAGGAATAAATTTAAATGAATAAGCTACGGCACGGCAGTCAAAGTGGCTAATATTTCTAATTCAATTAATAATAGTTGTGGTTAAATGACTAAACAAACCAAAAGTCCACAACGTTGCTCCTTGAATCAATCCAAACATGAAAATATAATATAATTTGCTCTAAAATATTATTTTATCCTTTTTATATAATTCAGCACTTTTTAGTTGACTCGCAATAAAAAAAATAATATTTTATTAAAAATTATTAGAGGATTTTTAAAAATTTATTTAGGATCAAAGTTTAAATATACCAAAAAGAAAACTTTTTCCCACACGTACAGATCCTTTATAAAAATAAATTATTATTTTTGGAAATTTCATCTCGATATAAAATAGTCTACAAAAGTTATTTTTTATTCTTACTAATCCTTTTTATAAAATTTTCAAAAGGATAAATATTTTTTTTCGGGGGTGTTACAAATCTCATCTATATAAATGGAATATAAATTAAATAATTTTCAGTTGAAAACAAATAAAATGAAAATGAACAAAGGTTAAATTAATGAAAACAAAAAGAAAATTCTTTTTCTGATGAAATAACTGAAACTGAAAATCAAGAAAAAGTGATGATTAAAGAACTTTTCCTTGATGAAATGGGGGGAATTATTTTCATGCTTTAATAAAATGACGAAAATTGAAAAAAAGAAGATACATAATTTGATGGTAATAAAAACTAAGGCGAGTTCATTGTTTCAGATTTTGTGAAAATGAGATTTGATTATAATAATAGTTTTAGATAAAATTAAGATTTTTTCAAATAATGTCATTGAATTTATTGTATGACTGAAATTGATTTAATTTTTTTTTTTTTGCATCAGAAAAGCTGGGAAATATTGATTACACTAAATTGTTCTTATCGGTCGGAAATCCTTAAATCTCAAATTTTCCAAACAAACGAATTTTTCGAGCATTTTATGTTATGTTCAAATTCCATTTTTAAATTATCGAAATGTTATTAATCTCTGAAAAGACTAAAAAAATATTTAAAATCCACTAAAAATTTGATATTTTCAAAATTGTATAAAATATATTACATAAATTTCAATAATTTATCTATAATTTTTCAAAGGCCCACTTACATAACAATCCCTTTGAAAAAAATTTAAGAAATTATAAGAATCCTTTTTGTTACAAAAACAAATTCTCATCACGTCCATTTACAAAAACAAAAGAAAGTCACAAACAAGAATTACCTAATATCAATACAAATGTCCTTGACAAAATTTTCCGTCTTTTATAAGTGGTGGGGGATATTATCATATATGTCTGTCTCATATAAGTCAGAAAAATATTTTCCATATCCGCCCTTCAAAACAAATAAACAAAAATTTCCTATTTGTATATAAGAAAATTTCAGAATATTGTAATAATTTTCCATCATTTGATTTATTGCACAAAATTTCCTTCGTTTTTTTTTGCAAAAAAAATTTCAGTGTTTTTTCTACCTAAATTTTTGAATACAAAGTTGAAAATTTTATTTCTTTTCCAAAATCTAACCAATAAATTATAACATTTTTCCCAATTTTTAAAAGGTGGTACACACACACACAAATTTCCAGATATATGGTTGGAAAACTGAAATAAATATTGACATCAATTTTGAAAAAAATAAAAAAATATTTTCAAGACCTTGAAAAGCCTTCAATTTTATAGTAGAGAGTGAAAAATGCTATCATATTTTATGTTATCATATTTGATAGAGATTAGTGTTTAAAAGGATGTGCACGAAAATATTATTTTCTGGAAAATAACAAAAATTAAATTTCTACAAAAATTTTATTTTAGTTCGCGTGTAAATAAATTTTTATTAGAAAATTTGTTTTTGAAAAGATTCACAATTTAAAAGAAATTCGTCTTGTAAATATAATGTAGATAATTTAGATACTTATAATATGTGATATTGACAGAAATTTTTTTTATGAACATTTTTATAATAATGATGACATATTTAAAAAAGTTTATTTAACAACTTGGAAAAGAAATTGAAGTAATTTCAAGCAATTGAATTTAAATGCTATGTAATAAATTTTGAATAAGAAATTTTCTTGTCAACAATTTGTCGCGAGATAAAGATTAAAATTCTTTAACATAATATTTAAATTGGTAATTTTTTTCGTTAAAAATAAAGGGAAAATTTCAATTTTAGTTTTAATTATTTAAATTATGTTTAAATACGACTTTGGTTATAATTTAATATATGTATAATATACGGCCTTGATAGAGCTCAAAAAATTATCTGATATTTTACAGGATTATCGTGGAAAATTGCTTAATCTGTGAATTTTCGATAGATGTGGCATTAAAGTCTCCATATATATAATTTCACCATAAGAAAATGTTTTGTAGATGCCAGATTAGTTTAAATCTATTCATTTTTCTCAAATTTAATTTCCAATCGAGGCACATAAAGGCAACACAAAATTTATAAACTTAGTAAATTTTGAAAAAGGAAAATGATAGTTGGTTCTTTGTAAAAGTATTCCTTATTATTCTAGACATATTTTTTTGTTAATTGTGTAACTTCAAATAAATGCAATCATGACAAGAAAGAAAAAGATAATTAAAAAATTATGTCAGTCATAATTTTAATTACAACAATTTTGATTACAAATAATTTGTGAAACAAAATCCTTAAGATATTAATATTTCCCATAAAATTAATTAAATTCAATTATTTCATTATAATATTACAAAGATTTTTTTTTAATTAATTATAAACCATAAAATATAGTATAATTAATTTTACAATAATCATTTAGTTAATTATTTTTGAACATTAAATTAATAACAAGAATAAAATTCTTATCATTTTCAATCTTATTATAAATAATAAATTTTCTTTTTTCATATTAAAGGAAAATTTCTAAGATTTTCCTTCGTATTTTCAAGCTCAATTCAATATATACGCCAAATAAATAAATTACATTCACTGGGATACAAAAATTTCCATTATTATATCTATAATAAATTCAAGTATAATAATAATGTGGTAGAATTATTTGCAATGGTTCTGTGATTTATTATTAGTATAGTTGTCTTTCATGCGTAATGAATTACATAGGAAATAGCCTTTTTTTTCATCATTTATTATTATAGGGACACACATACGAGATACACTATTAAGAATATTCTTCATCTTATAATTTAAGGAATATCCTAACATTATTTTGTATAATAATTTCATATTACAAACAAATAAAAAAATGTTGCGCAAAGGAACTACTGCACAGTAAATTCAGATTCATCGGCTTTTCTTTAAATCGTTAGTACATTTCAAATACTTTATTTACATCATTACTATTTACTTTATACATATACCAATTTACTTTTAAAAGGTTTAAAGTAAGATTTTTTAAATTCATTGTGTCTAGTTACAGGAATTTGTAATGTGTTAACTAGCATCGTATTATTGTACTTTTAAATTCCTCCCGAACAAGTTTAAACTTTTGTCAAATATGTTTGGTTCCAAGAAGTATTCTAAGCTTTCAAATTTATGGTCAATTATACTACATTGCGTCTATATATTTACTACTCTAAATACCTGCTCTATTTATTATTTATATTAAACGAACGGACAAGCAGACTGCTACGAAAGCGTTAGCATAAGAAAATTGTTTTTTTAAAAAAAAACCTGAAAATAATAAATTTCTGTTATGATAACATTTCAACCGGAAGCTTTTTTCCAGATGTTCCGTAGATAGAGGAAAAATACTAATTTCTTTCTTGTCTTTTATTTTTATTAAGAAACATTTTATTTTTTGCTTGGTCATGATAAACTTTTAACCACAAAATTATTGTTACAAAAAAAAAAGGAAACATTGTCAGCTGGACCATAAAGAAAAGTAAAAGTCAGAGAGATATTTATTTTGAAGAGGTCAAAAATCTTGAAATGGAATTTTAAGTGGTTTTTATTTATTTTTTCTTTTTTTGAGATAGAAAAATTTCAGTATATTTTTTTTTTTGAGATTAGATACAAAATTTTTGACACATGAAATTTCATCAGTCATGGTATACGAAATTGCTGAAACAAATAAATATATAAATTTCAAATGAATAGGTCAAAAAAAAGGTTGGTATATAATGTTCTTTGTTAAAAGTTAAAATTTTATTTTTCAAGTTTTTTTTCGTAATTTTTATTTACCAAAAAAATTTTGACCTTAATTTTACAGTAGAAAATAATATTATTTTAAAACTAATATAACTTAATTATTTAGTTTTCTAATAAAGTTTTGTTATAAAGTTCAAATGCATACAAAGATTCAGGACCACAAATAAATTTTAACATAATTTGATGTTTATTTCAAATAGAATTAAAAACTTTTTTTTAGAAGATTTACAGAATATGAAAAAATCATTGAATAGAAAAATTACTTAAGGTTTATTTGTTAAAGTTTGATTATGAAATGGTTAAAGTTTTGAAGTTGAAAAGTAAATTTCTTGTAATCGAAGTTACACAAATGATTTTTAGAAATTTTCTTTTGAAACCAAAATCAGATCATTTTACTTTTGGATACAAAATTATGACCCAATTTGCACACTTATGTACATTAAACCAAAACTTTTCAAAAATTCAGAAATTCTTAATCATGTTTCATAATATTTCATTGGTTTTCCCAAAATTTCAAATATTCTCCAAATATATTTCAATTTAAAAAAGTGATTAAATTTATTTTCATAAATTACTAAATTAATTTGAAAATTTTGTATAAAATTATTAATTATTAACAGTGTCTGTGCATAACGTTTGAATGAGACTAATAATTATTTTTAAAAAAATAGTTGTTTCCTAAACAAAATTTACCAAAATTTTATTTGAAAAAAAATATTAATTAAGACAAAATACATAAATAAACAGATTTATATTATTTAAATAAAAAAATAGCTATAATAAATTTTATCTCACAAACCAAAATGCAGAACCACAAAAAAAAACACATATAAATAAAATTTTATATCCTTGCAGCATAAATTTTGCGTAAAAATCCCAACAACAAAAATATAATATACCACACAAAAACAAAATTCATTTATTTTTGTTTATTTATTTTGTATATTAGCATAAATCCTTTTTTTCCTGTTTTTGTTGAGGATTGCCACAGGTTGACATTGTTTAGTATGTACTGGCGAATTTCAAGAAATGTAATTTTTGTCATGTAACTTGGAATTTTTCTACAGCACCAAATTTTTAGAATATACCAAAAATTTTCAAATAAATATACCAGAAAATTTTAGAAAATATATTTTTTATATATATAATATTTTTTAGTGAGACTACAACAAAATAAAAGGACATTCAGATATTTAAATATTTTTTGAAAGTTTTTTAGAATATTTAATTAAATTTATAGTTACAAAAATTTAATAATTATGTAATGTACATATTTATGAGAAAATATATTTAAAATATTTTAGCATTTAAAATTATTTATTGAAACATTGTAATTGTTGTTAAAAGTAATAATTATTTTCATAAATATTTTTTTTTTGATAGTCTGGATGGCTGCCATAGGGTCTCCCATTTTATGGAAAATTGAAATAAATTTTGGAATTTTATCAAAAAGAAAATAAGTAATGAAAATTAAATATATAATAGAAAAAATAAATATTTGATTATCGACCGAATTGCGTATATTAATAAATTGTTGAGATATTTAATTTTTATAGAAATTTTCTATAATTTATATTAAGTATCAACAAAACAATCAAAAGCTTTTAAAGATGATACGTTTTTAAGTTTACAAATATTTTAAAATTATTAATATACAATTAAGAATATAAATTTCTACATAATTGTTAAGAATTTCGTAAATAGCCGACAAAGCTGATTAAATTTATATTCGTATTATATTTAAAGTGATTTTAAATATCATTTTAATTTAATCAGGGATAACTCATAAGATAACTCAAATAACATGAATTAATTTCTAAATGGTTCAAGGAGAATATCCTTACTAATCCCTATTACTGCAGTCTTTCGGTTGTTTGCAGTATCAAACTAAGTATGTAAACTTTTGTACATTCAAATTTAGTTTAATATACTATAGTATATTATTCATCCAAATCGACTAAGTACTTAATTTCAGTACCATTTTAAATGATTTCCATAAATTAATCGAAAAGAATTAAAATTTGATAAAATTACATTTCTTGCATAGTTTTAGGTGTTACATATAATAGGACTACAATTAATAGGATTTTAAAAGTAATAATCTTTACTATACAGAGATAATTTTGAAACAACACGAATTTAATGTAATATTAATTACTATACGAGAAAGATGTTGCTAATATATTTCATTAAAATTTTGGGCATGATGACGATATAATAAAAGCATAGGATAATTTAATTCCACAGCTAATTTGATCTAAGAAAAAAATGACTAACATCATCTTTCAGTTCGCGAAAATTGATGATTCCACAAAAATAAAAATACAATAACTTAAATGCGTAGAGAGATGAAACTTCAGCAGCCACAAATTAATTTCCATAATCATCTCAAAATTTTCCATTTTTAATAATATTTCGGAAACTTTTCAGAACATAATCCTTAAAATAAATAATCTACGCACAAAGCGGTCAATTTTTAAAAAAATTTTTGAAAATAATTTGTTCGAAATACGAATTTCTACACAATTACGATACGAAGATTTTCAATACGAAAATAAAATATGCATTTTCCGTAACATACACAAACATAAGAAAAACGAAAAATGTAATTTTCCGGTGAACATGCGCTCATTTAATGTTTACAGAATTTTCTTTACCACCCCAAAAATCCACCAGACAACAAATACATTTTTCCATATATACTTTTTCGATATTCATGCATTTTTCTTTTCTTTTAGTTTTTTTTTATCAAAACAAAATAGAATTTTCACTTTTCCTTTTCATTCAGTAAAATATAAAATAACAACCACAAATTTTCAGTTCAACGTCAGACATCATTTAAATCGGTTGTGTGTATACGTCTCAGTTTGTTTGATGGTTTTTCATTAACGGATTTATAGAATTTTTCTTATTTTTATTATATATATTTAATTTTCAAGTGTTGGCATATGGGATTTTCCGGAAAATTGAAAATTTATGTACAAAAGAAATATTATACTTTTATGTTTTATAAATAAAGGAAACATTTGAAAAAATTTATTGAAATAAATTGAATTTTGGAAAATGTTGTTTGTTTTTCAAATTTGATAAAAAGAAAACTTTTAATTTCCCTCTTTTATTTTCCGAATTTTTTTTAGTATTTTTTTTCTTTTGTAATCGTGCCGAAAATTTGGTTTTAATTTTTTTTTAAATTTTTGATTAAAAAACAACGAATTAAAATTTTTTACAAAAAGTTCAAAAAAAATTTCCGACAATTAATAAGGAAATTTTTATAGAAATTTGTGTGCCAAGAGTTTATTTTAATAAAAAATATACTTTTAAGATTATGAAAATGATATTAGAAAAAAATATATAATTTTGAGTTGGAAAATAAACATTTAAATTATTTTGGCCTGTAAATAATTATATAAAAAAAAAAGTAAACCGATTTTTTCAAAGTGATTCGTTTATCAATTTTTGTGTTAATTATTTTTTGGCCTAAATGCATCCAACTGTGACAATAGTGATAAAATTTATTAGATATTATTAAAAATAATATTTTCAAATATTTATTAATAGAAAACGTTAATTAATTCTAATTAGAAAAATTTAGACTAAGTGGAAGTCACACAGTTTTAGTGTGAGTTCAATAATTTCTTTTTGGTTTCAAACTATTAGAATTAAACGAAAAGGTAAGTGGACAATAATATTTTTGTTATATTTTTATATATGTAGTAATAGTAACGTTCAACAGGTCCTTTAAATTAGTACAAAAATTACAGTGTTTACTGTTTTCGATTGAAATTTTATTATGTTGAAAATTAGGTATCCTGAAGTGTAAATTTTAATTGAGCCAGTAAAGATTTGAATTTGCCAAGGTTACCTTTATTTCAAATGTCGTAATTTCTCTTGAAAAAAGTATATATTGAATATAGTTGGGATTTTGAATTACCAATAGTAGACTCAAATGTGTCAACAAAAATTTAAAATTTAAAATGATTTTTATTATCAGAAAATGAAATATTTGTTTTTTTCATATTTTTGTGAAATATTAAAAATGAAATATTATAAGATTATTTTATATAAAAATTAGACGAACTACTTATTTCAGACATAATTATTTTTTATGATATATTTCTTTATCTTGAATTTGATTAATCATTGTTAAAAATATGAAAGACAGACTAAAGTTTATGAAAATATCGTTATAGCCCCAATGGTATGAAACTTTCATTTTTGATGTAACTCTTATTTGAGTATACCTCAAAAGTTGATTTGAAAGACTTGTTTCAAACCTTACTATTACACTGTTTGAAAACGGTCTAATTTCAGGAAACTTTACACTTCTTATAGACTTAGTAATAATATATGAATTCAATCCCTATTTTTATATAGTAAAAAAAATTTCCATCTCTTTATAAATCTCAAGATATATTTTCATATTTCTTATTCTGGTTAGAATTTTATATATGTACTAAACAATTTATAGTTTATTACTCTTTACACCAAATTCATTTTTTTTTTTACTTGACATAGATTTACAACAAATTATAGACTTGTAATCCATATAATGGACAAAGTTTCTTCTAAATTTAATGATGGAATTTGTTTTATAAATTTTCCATCATAATTTTTATATATATGAATGTACGCCTTTTTTTGTTGTTGTATATATACATAAACCCATTATAGTAGAAACACTTCAAAATGTACAAAAAAAAATATATATAAGTAATAACTTGAAATAAACTATTAATAATCTTGACATCTGGAGCATCCCTCTAACCATTTAATATATTTTGTATACCACACAAAAATTATTTATTAACAAAAATCGTTTATATCTTCCTTTAAACAAAAAATTATTAATATTTAGGACCAACTCCCACAATATTAACCTAATAAAAAAATAAAATATACTTTTAATATATAAAAATAAAAATTCTATTTTCCGAAAAAATTTATAAGAATTTCTTTTTAACATTAAATTATATTTTTATTAATAGAAATAATTTTTTTTTATATAATATTTATAATAAATTATTTATTATATACGAAACACCACAAAAAATTTACTATGATTATTCCTTAATTGTATAAAGTGTTACATGTTTTCCTTTAATGATAATGAATATAGAGAAATATCGTTTTTTTTTTGGTATTATTATTATTTCACCCCATAAGGGTGGAAAGAACTTTATCTTGAGAAGAATAAGTCAAAGAAGAAAACTAATATAAGGACTTTAATATCCTTTTTTTCAATTTTTTTGCTATCGTACACACATTATAAATGAAAATGTATATAAATAATTTCGTTTCAGAAACAAATAAAATTTATATTATTATAGACAGACGACTATTAGGTCATTTTTAAACTGTGGCATATATAAAAAACTATATAATATTTTTTTCATTTATAAAAGGAAGGTTAATAGTGTAGTATAAATTAAATGATTGATTGCGATAAATCTATTATTTTTAGTAATCAATAAATAAAAACACTTTGACTTAATTAATCTTAATAATTTGTATTTCATTTTTATCTAGAAAAAAAATTACGATTAATTCAAACATTTTCTTTTTTTCCATAAATTATTGTAATTAATCGTAAATTATGCAAAATTATATGTATATATAACTTAGCTTGACTTTAATAAAGCTGTGATGTTGTGGACAAGAATAATATGAAATAATTTAAATTTTTGCATTTAAATGTTTGATTTAAAAATAATGAATATTAAATTTAGTGAAATGAATTTTTGTAATGACTAATTGACGCCAAAATACGATGTAAAATTTATGTTACTAAAGAGAACGTCCAATAAACTAATCAATCTTGTTTATCTTGTTGAATTTGGCCAAGTTCGAAATTGTGCCATATTGAAATTAAAATATCTATGTACAATTTTCAATCAATTAAAATTTTTCTATTTAAATTTTCTACAAATTAAATTTGATGAATTTTTTTCGATAGTTTTGACTTTGAATTTTAAAAAATCATTTTAACCATTGCAATATCCCGACGGCTGCAACAGCATTTAAATTAATAAGTCGATTTCCTAATAAATATGTTGAATGCTGTAAATAAATTTTCATATCACCTCATAGACATATGGTCATAAAAGTATATTATGCATAATTTAAGCAACATATAATATTCTGGTATCCAACGAGAAAATACGCATTTAACAGACACAGAAATTTATTAATTCTTATTAACTATGTAGCTATAATAAACCAATACGTGATGATTTATTATTTTTACGGACACACTAATTTATCGGTGTTCAGATTATTATTATTAAAAAAAATACAATTCAAATTCTATAGAAAAGACGCATACGTTTTATAGCTACAATACAGAAAAATATAATAAAATTTGATGAAGTCTTTAATTTTTGTCGTATATAATTTATTATTAATATAAAGATAATTTATAAGATAACAAAATTTTAGTGGTTTCGAAACATTTAAATAAAATATATAAAATAAAATTTAATAAAAATATTTGACATAAAACATAAATTTTCATTTATGCTTTATTATAGTTCAAAATTTATATGATTCTATAAAATTATTTAAGTAAAATTGTTAAGATTTTAATTAATTTTATTTGCCATTTTAATAATGTGTTATAAAATTTACAATTTCAATTTATTGAAGAAGAAGACAATAAATAATTCTATTGGAAAATGTTAAAATGATTTCGAATCAGTACACTATGAAAATTGTGAGTCTTATTTCTGTTCAATAGAGATTTTCTAATTTAATTTCAAATTCAACCCATATTTTTATAGCTTATAAGCTAGTTAACTATTACAATCTAATGAATATTTTATTTTCAATCTGTTCCTTTATGGATGACCTCGTGGGGCACAGTATAGTTAATTCAATAATAAAACACATTTTGTTTGCAAATAGAATTACCTGTTAGTACTTTTTTCTCAATCATTTGTGTATTTTCGAAAGTAGTAACTCTCGCATAGAATCGGAAAAGAAGTTACCAGATTAAACACTACTTACTCTATTTAAAATTATTTGTCAACAGCTAGACCAAAATTATTTTCTGAAAATTCTGTCAAAATTAGTTCCATTAAAATATTCTATAAACAATATTAGATTTAAAATAATAACAAACACTAAATTTTCAAATCAAATTCTACAGATTTTAAAATTATATCAAAAATTTATAATACGATACAAGATAATTCTGACAGATGTTACTTCATCATTTACTTTTCTTAATATTTAAAGTCATAAATTAATTTTTAAATTGTTATATAGTAATACGAACTATTAATAATACGACGTAATCATTTAATTAAAATGTCAAATAAAACAACAAGCAATAAAATTATAATGTTATATAAAAAAAAAATTAATGTCTGCGCCCAGAAATAAATTTATAACTTTTCGTATGCATAATTATTTGATATTATTTCAACATTTTCATTCTACACAATTTAATGGAATTAAGTATTGCACGGCTGATATAATTTTTTAATGATTAAAACGAGAAAATATTTCCATTTTACTATTCGAATTTTTATATAGAAAATTTAAAAATAAAGATACAAAAATATAAAATAAAGTTCAACAAATTTAAAAATAAAAATGTTTAAATGAATTTTTTGTGCGTTCATCGCTTTTGGCAAATAAATTTAAATTTATATTATACATTATATATATTTATACAATTAATTTATTTAAATTTATTAGAACATTATAAGAAATGTTTAAGTTCAAAATTTTAAATAAAAAATAAAATTATTTAATTTTAAACAAATTATTTAAAGCAAAATCATTTTTAGCCTTGTAACAGAAAGGAAATTTGTTTTTTTAAGTAAAATTATTAATATTTAATAAATAATTTAAATATTTTTTTAAAGAAATTTTTATTATAAATAAAATTGATAAAATTGACAACAGACATCTTTGTCCTTATACTGATTTGAACTTTAAAAGTCAGGGGAAAATATTTCACCAGCATTGCTGGGTCACAGCATGAAACTCCAGGAATCACAAAATTAGGGAATCGTTAAATAATAATATTATAAAATATGAATTTTTAAAAATATTTAATATATTTTTTTGAAAAAACGACGTAAAACATTATTAGGTACTTATAAATTTTCCTTTTTCACTTAAACTTGATTTTAATAACAAAAAATTATTATACACTGAGAGAAAATTCTTTTGTAAAATTAAAGGAGGAAATACAATTTTCGCTGTCATGTATGGAAAATGTACAAAAGTTTGAAGAAATTTAATATTATGTCCATTACAGTAATGTGATATTCTAATAATTACTATAGATATTGTATTCACCATAATTTGGTTTTTGAACTTACTAATGAATCATAGTTGTCCGTTTTGCCATGAAACTTCCATTTAAGATAGTGTCAAACACTAGCCATGACCAACTGCTATAGACAGGCAAATGTGACGATAATTCACAATGCCATCTATAAATTTTGTTTGACCCTTACAGAATTAAAAAATGTTATCTATATCCAACTTTAATACCTGAGGTGGTATAGGACACACTTCAAATTTATAGGACACACTTCAAATTATCATTATAAATTACCACGACAAATCTAACAATCGGCATCAGACTGCAAAATTTTATCTCAGTTAGCTTCGTTTAAATAAAATTTAAGGAACGATACAATTTTACTAGTCACATCTTTTTCTCACTGTTAGATAAAATTTAAAAAAATAAAACATAATTACAAAATATTTATCACAATGACATAATACAATAATTTTCATTTTTATAATATTTTGACATTTATAAAAAAAAAAAATTTTTTTCATGAAATTTGATATTTTTCTTCATTCTTTTTTATTGACACAGCACGAAGTCCAGCCAACGACATTGTTAAATTTTTGTTTAAAGGAAAATTCATAAAAAAAATTCTTTATTTTAAGTCTATATAAGAGAAAATAAATAAATAGAATTGTAGATGAGGATTTAAAAAAAAAATATATGTAAATTATTATGAGGGTTTTCCTTTTTTTTATATTATTATAAATACAATATTTTTCCTTTTGCCTCATTTAAGCACAAGTGTTTTTGATTTTCAATGTCACCATTATTTTTCCAAATACAAATTTAAATTGACAAGTTTAATTTTTTCTGCTTTATTTTTTTACCATAAATTTTATACACAGATTAATAAAAAAGCCGAGCAGTTAAACAGTACAAAAAGAAAATTCAATTACTGAAGTACGAAGAAATTCTACTTCATCACCCAGTAAGGAAAAGAAAGTTTCATATATAAAAATATTATATTATTAAAAGGATTATGTTATTTTTTTATAAATACTTTTAAATTGTAGAAATTATCCTTATAACGAGTATATAAAACGAGTATAGTCTCTATATGTCAAAGTTCGTATCTTAACCAATTTCCCTTTTCGTTTATAGAATGAAATGTTAAGATCAAAAAAATTATATACTTATAAACAAGGATGTGTGGCACAAAAACCACACACATAAAATCATTTACAATGTGCCAAGAATATAAATTATATTAGAATGGATAAAAGAAATTAGATGGAAAAGGATAAATAATTGAAATTATTATTACATACTTATATTCTTTTCTGAAATGTAGGAGTAATAATTTTATTTTTCCATTTATACTCTACAATTTGTTTTTACAGTTCTATGTATGTCAGAAATTCTTTAATAACAATAGAGAAAATTAATTTGGTTTTCCGAAGGATGATATTATATATAATTATACCAACTAAAGTAGAAAAATAATTTGTATTTTTTGTTCAATTTTCGTTTTTACAAAAAAATTATATTTTTAAAATAATTTTATATGTGAATTTGGACAAATGTTTGAAAATAAATAAATATCAAATCTGTGATAAAAATATTATTAGATTATTGATTTGGTATTTTTAGGCATTATACAATATAATTTTTTGTTAAGGGGAAATACAAGACGATAATTACAAATTGTTGTTAATTTTAGGGGATGTACAAAAAATTATTAATTTTTTAATTTTTTTTAAAAAAAAATTATCTTGTTATTTTACTTATTTACTTAAAAAATAATAAATAAATAATTATAAAAAATTTATTTACAAATATAAATTGAAGGTCAAGAATAAAGGTAACAAGAAGGTCAGTGTCTTTAGAATAACAAACATAAAAAATTAATTAATAATTCAAAAATAAATATTAATTTTAGAATTTTTTTATTAGCTTCTAATAACCAAAGAATATAATTAAAATAAATTCAAGTAAATTATTCAATAAATGTCACAGGTATTGAAAAAACTTTTAATTTATGATTCATTTTTTTGTATAGAACAAATTGAAAGTAATTTGAAAGTGCTAGAAAGCTTTAAATAATTGATTCTTAAAATTAATTATAAACACAGAAACTTCACACGGTCAGTCGACAATAGTTGTCGCATTTAATTGAATAGTAAAATGTTGAATAATTAGTCAAGAATTGGGCAAAATTTGAAGAGACTTAAAAAATTTAAATGATATCAATTGGAACCTTGATTTATCTAGAGTTCCGGAAAGTAAATTTATAAAACCCAAACTCCTTGAGGTCTTGAATATAATTTATGAAACTTCTTCAAATTTTATCGATTCCATGATTTCAGGAAGAATGTTGCTTACTGTGATTCTTTATTCTTTCAAAATTATCTTTCCCAACGATTATTACCATAATCCACAAATGATTATATACATAATAATATTTACATTGTAAAATACTTTACATAGTGATAGTCACTTTTAATAATTATTTTCTAACCATTTATCACATTACAAAAGAATAAATTAAATTACTAATTGAAATTTAAATATCACAATATTAACAATTCATAATTTAATTATTACTAAATTTTCTTAATAAATACAATCTAATTTCATATAATCAAATATTTACACATATACATAAATTTCCGAAAGCTTGACAAAATAATTATTGGTAATTAGTTCTTTACTCTGTAGTATTATATTTAGCTTATAGTTGTCAATTCAATTTAAATAGATTATTTAATCTCAATGAGACTTAACATTTCAAAGAAATATTATTTCGAATCCTTGGAAAATTATAATCAAATTTTAATATACCAAAATTATTAATTTACTATCTTATAAAATTTATTTTAAAGATTTTTTGACAAGATATTTTAATTTGTTAATTGTTTTATTTGAAAATCTCAACAATTTTTTTTTAAAAATTTTCAAATATCAAAATTTTTTTGATTAATTTAAAAATGTTATAAATCATAAAATATGCTATTCACAAAGGTTAAAGTTGAAAACATTTTATTAACTATCATTTATATATGTTACCAAATAACCTAAAATAAAATTTATTATTCAATTTTTGTTTTTATTATAATGGCAAGGTCGAAGACGAAGATATAGAGTAACACAAAATGTTATAAATAATTAATTTTAGTCGTAAAAGTTCATTTTTATTATAGTTAAATTTGATAAATCCTAGACAATTTTTTTTATTATATATTTTTTTAGTAAATTTTTATAGAATTTTATTAATAAAAATTTTTTTTTTTTTGGTTTTTATAAATTAAAATCAATATTAAAATATTTTATTATGATATTTTTCAAATATCTTTAATATATTTTTATAATAATTAAATTGAATTCTATATGGTATATTTGAATTTTTGTTTATTAACAAATATAAGCTTTTTCTTGAGTGATTAATGTTGTTTTTTTCTTATTTATATATTTTCCCTAAGGATGAAAAATATTTGACAAACCATAATTACTCCTATAAAACAACAGAAAAATAATAATTCTATGTAAGAAAACTTTTATCAACTTTTTTTTTTTATCCTCAAAAGGAGCTTTATTTTCTTCCCTAACAGGGGGAAACATGATTCTCATTAATATATAAAATTGACAAGAAAAAAAAGTTTATTAAATACTTTGTAAGCATAGAGAATAGAGTATACTTGTCAAATCATATCTGTCAAATATGAAAGGAAAAAGTTGATGTAATTACCATAATAAATATGTATGACAAGAGAATAACTAAAAAGAAAACTTTTAGTTAAAAGTTTCTTCTAACATATATTTCGATTAATTCCATTTGTCCAACATTTTTTGATATCATTACCATTGTCGTACAATATCAAATGTCTTTAGAAACCCCTTTTCAAGTTTAAAATGCCTAAATTTCTTCTTGTTTTAAATATACCTGATGGACAAGATTCACAAAAAAGAAATTTTAAGGTTAATAGGTTTACTAGGTATTTAAAACAATGTTTCATTCAAACTAAAAACAAAACTTTAAAGGCTTCACACCTAATGGGAATTAAACAGACCACCCATCATAAATGAATCCATAACATGATTTTTAAGAATTTAACAAAATTATTATAACAATGACAAATATGTGAAAATTTAAGTATACTTAGAAAATAATAGTAGAAATTTTAAGAAAATATAGTTGGTTGGTTACAGTGGCGAGTATACCCGAACGACTAACAGGTGACTCCAATTAGCGCACCGATTTGAGACCACTCACTCTCGAGACCACTCACTCTCACGACCACTGACCTATAGTTTGAGGCATAATTCTGCTGTGGCACTCAGGAAATGAACCATGTACTTAGGTTTTGTTCCGGCTAAGTCGCCAATGTAATTAAGGAAGAAACTACCGAGTGTTCGAAGTCTGGCTCTGGCTAGGGCACGACACATTCGCAGGCAAAGTAAACATTTTACTATTTTACTATATTTTCTAACAAATGTAAAAGAAACTATAGCTTTTTAATATTTTAGAAAATGTAGTAAAATAGGAAAATGTTTAATTATTTTTTTTGATATATTTAAATTGTCATTTTTCAATTTTATTTAAATATAGAAAACTATATAATTATTATTTTTAGGATTATTAAAAAGAGTGTTGGAAATAGCTATTACAGTTCAAAATATTTAATAAAAGTAAAATTTGATTATTACTATTATGTATAAATAATATTTTCCTCGTTTTCAATGACAAAACAAATCAATAAAAGAATATTATATGAAAAACTAACAATAATAAAATATATTAATGTCATTTTAAGAAGTATAGATACTATTTTTTTTTTGTGTTTCAAGGACACTTTATTTTACCTTCACACCATAAAACCGACACTTCATTTTATTTTTTTATTACTTATATAGATTTTTTTTTTTGTATTTTTTAAAGGAATATTTAATTTTTTATAATTCCGCAGTAATAATAAAAAAAATATTATTTAATTATTAAATTTGGTTAAAAACAAAAAATAAAATTGAATTTCTTTAAAAATTTTTCACATTTAAAAAAAAAAAATTACATAAAATTCAAGGTTAAACTTATTGAAAAGCTTTTTCATATTTTTCATATAGATTGGAAAATTTTGATTTAAGATTATTCTTTCTATTTTGATTGATGATTGTTTTTTTTTTTTTGGTTTATGAAAAAAAGATTTAAAATTTTTTCCCAATATTTTATTGTTATAAATAATTTATTAAATTGTCTATTTGAATCTTCGATTTATAAAATTTTAAGTATGAAATATATAGGGAACTTTGGGGCTTATTGGCACTAAACACTTGTAAGTTTATTTCTCAAAAATGATTTTATTAAATTTTGTGACATTCAAATCAGCTAATTATTTTAATTTTATTTAGTTAAAATTTATTTTAACAAAAATATTTAGTTAAATGAACTTTCTTATCAAATTGTTTTATCTTGTATTTAAAATTACAAATTTTCTTTGGCAAATTGACAACATTTCTTAAAATATTATTAATAATTTTGATATAAATTTGGTATATAAATTTTTTTTGGAAATATATAAATATCAATTATGTAATAGATTTCAAAAATTATAGAGTAAATAGTGTGAATTCCACATAACAAAAAAAAAGGATTTTATTTGCAGACGCATTTATATATTCAAAATGTAAGATTATCTAAAGATTTACAATATTAAATCATTTTAAAAGACCCACCAAATATCTATAAATATATGTAAATTTACTAAAACCCCAACAAAAAAAAAATCCTTTCACACGCATAAAAATCCAGTTCAATGGCCAAAAGGATTCCTTTTCTCTTTCTACATATAATATCTCGGTTTACTAGTCCAGAAAATTTATGATAATGGCCATCATAAATTCTTAATGCCAGTTTTACGTGATGCAAAAAATACTAAAAAAAAACGAAAAACCAAATCTTTTCTTTTTCTATTTTGAAAATGAAAAAGGATTTAGAGTAATCCTTATTCTAATATTATAATATAAAATTAAACTGACAGCATTTAAATTTTAACACAAAATCTAAATAATGAAACGAAAAATTGGTAAACTATTTTAACAACAAAATAACCCAAAACTTCATTTAAAACCCCAAACCTTTTATCACTTTTTACTTGAATAACTTCAACAGCAACATTTTTTATTCTTCAAATTTCACTTTACTTACGCATTAGTCCTTTTTTTTATCTTGGTATATTACAGAAATTTCGTATGTGTAGACAAATTTATTCAAGGAAAAAATTTTTTTCATGTACTTTAGGTAAATATATATTTAAAAAGAAAATATCTTCCTATTTAAATAGAAAAAATCTTGTTAAACATCATTTATAAAAAGGATACAATATGAAAAAAGAGAATTTCCTTTTAATTTTCTATTCATATGTGTGTGAAAATTGAGGAAATTATAATAAAAGCAAACATACTTGAATGTATTTTAAATAATGAAAAATTCCATTCCCTTTCCTCTTTTTTTTTTGCTATCTTTAAGAATTTTATTGCGATGGTGGTATACATTCTGGGAAATAGAAAACTTTTTAAAATTATTACATCATATATGTAAGTGGAAAATTTTCTATGATTTCAAAGACATTTTATAAATTATGAGATGCAAAATTCAATAAAATTTATCAAAAAAATTTCAAATATTAAAATTTACAATGACTGAATCCTTTCAGAGTTTTCATAAAATAATTTTTATTTTATTTATTTATTTCGTATTTTAATTTATGAAGAAAAGCTAAAGACAAGATTTTTCTTTTTTTGTAGGATTTATTATTGAAAAATCGAAATAATAATAATAAATATTTATTGATTATTTTATTAAGATCCTTTCTTTATTCCCATTTAATATAGTGTGTAATCCAATTTTTGGAATAATCTTATTAGCACATTATAAATTAAGTATAAGTTTATAAATTTAATTTGGTTGAAATGTTTTCATTAAATATCATTCATAATTTCATTTATGTAAATCGAAAAGGATGTTAGTTTTGAAATTAAATTATTATTCTGATAAATTTATAAAATATCATAGAAATATCAAAAAAAATTGTTATGTTAATTAAACTTAAATGAAATTTTATTAAAACAAATTTAATTTTTTTTTCTACCACTTCCTAAAAAGCAGCTTTTTAAACAATTTTTACACATTTCAGTAAAAAATCCAAAAGATTTCAATTAAATAATTTCTATTTAAATTTCAGAATTGAATTTAGATTTACAATGAACCCCTATAATTGACTTAGTCAAAATTTGTCTTTTATAACTTTATTAAAGGATATTCAAGGCTTTATTTTCTTGAGATTTTTTTGAAAAGATTTTCCTTTATTAGTTCATTTTTGGGTTTCTGGGAGTTTTTTTTTTGAAAAATTATATACCTGATTTTTTTTGGGGAAGAAATTCCGCAAAAATTTGATTGTCCTTTGGTATCATAAAGGCAAGACTTTTTATATGTCTTATGTATGTAAAGCTATTATTAATTTGATTGTGGTTCAAGATTTATTATAATCCTGGTTGATGGTTTTTGGTAATAAAATTCACTACTTTACTTGTGTGACACTAAATTAATTATATTTTTTCTTGGTTAGATATAATCTTGGTTAGATAATATAAAATAAAGTATTTATATTGTATACAATTTTCCGATTAAAATTTACAACATTATATCAAATTTCTTTAATTATTGTTCAAAAATATTAAATTATTTTTCAGAATTATTTCATCATGCTATTTTATTCTATTTCCAATTGATTAAAATAATTATATATAAATTTTAAAAATGATTAATTGACTTCAAAAATTAGATAATTTAATCTGGAAAATTTCATTATTGGTTCAATTAAAGTTTATTAGATGAATCAAGATTTAAATGATTTTAACAAAAAATTTCAATAATAAAAATTTTATAGATTTCTATTTTTAATAAATCATATTACTTAATTCCCTTACTAGAAAAATTTCACAATTCAGTTTCAAATAATCGCAGGACACGTTTTCTCTTTCTTTTTTTTTTTTGGAAAAAATTTGTACAATTTTCATTTAAAAATAACAGCAAACAATCATATTTTTTTATAATTTTATTTTTTTATGTAACCTTTGTATATATAGTAAAAGTAACATAAAATTTAAAATACCCCCCGAGGCTCTTTTACTTTAGATACATATTCAACATACCAGATTTTTGTATTATAAGGATATTTTTTAGCATTGAAATATTTTATTCAGGATAAACAACAGGTAAAAAACAGAAGAAATAAAAAAATGTAAAATAATTTTTCCATGCCCGTGTAAAACAGAAGTTAAAAAATATGAGAAACAATTTGTTTATTTTGTTTTGTTTTTTTTTTTTCAACTTTATTTTCTTGGCATGTTTTTTGCTTTATTCATTTATACATGATGAAAGGTAATTGTTTGTACATAAATTTGTACATAAAAAAATTGTTGTACAAAAAGTAATTATTATGTAAAAGAATAAAAATGAAACATAAATAAATTACATTTACTATAAAATTAAAAATTTCTGTTGTAGGCAGAAATTTCCGTTAATTTTTCCTAAATTGTTACTTTGAGAGCTTAATAATTAGAATTAATTCCTTTTCTGGGCAAACTCCTTAAGGATTTCTTATAATTATCATTGAAATAATCCAGAAAAATTGTTATTAATTTGATGGAATAAGTAATGCCAAAGGCGACTTCCGGTAGGCAATTTTATTGTTGACGATGACAGTAAGAAATTTTTAAGAACATCAGTAAATTAAAACTTTTTAAGGATTTTCAATTTTATATACAATAAATATTTAACCTTTTTAATTAAGGATAATGCCAGCATATATAAATTTACTTCAGCACACAAAAAAAATGATTTTATTTTTTCCAATGACATCATTTTCTTTTGTTCGCTCAGTTTTAATAGTCCTTTTTATTGAAATTTCCTTTTTAACTAATTACTTTGAGATTTTTTTTTCTGTTTAATAATATACTTCAAGCTTTAAAAGTAATAAATTATAAGGGCATTAAAATTTACTTAATAAAAATAAAATCTTTGACTTTTCTTCTAACCCATGTAGATGAAAAAGGATTTTCCTTTTATTATATCCGGTTTTTAAAAGCATCCTTGCAATTTTTAAATTTTTAAAAGAAAGCTTTTTTGGGTATTTTTTTTAAATGCGTATATAAAAATATTAAATTAAATTTAAAATTTAATACAAAAATAAATAAATTTACTAATGACTTAAACAAATAATAAAATTTATTTAATCACAAAATGGAAAAAAAATGATACAATCTTTTTTTATTAAGTTAAATTAATTTTCTTTTACGAAAAAGGCTCTTTTACTCTGGTTCTGATCCTTTCGAAAAAAATCTTTGTATTTATTTGTAATAAAAAAAAACTGAAAGAATTAGTTTTTTAACATTCCTTAAAAAGGAAACCACAATTTCCTTGCCATTATATTTCTTGTGTGTACATAATATATTAAAAAAAATATTTTATTTAAATAACCCATTAAACCTTTTATGGTAAATGATTTACTAAAAGTTTTTGGGTTATTAAAAATTAATGATGCATTTTAAAATTTAAATAAATATAAAAGTTCCAGTATGTATTATGTAAAAGATGAATTTTTATATAATTTTTGTGGGTGTTGTAATTATTTTAAAGATAATTTTTAAGCACATTTTTATTAAATGTAAAAATTAAAAAAGCAAAAGAATTTCTAATTTATTTTTGATTTAGAAAATTGAAATTTAGATTTGAATTTATGGTTTTATACTTAATTTAATATTTAAGCTTTACTGTAGTATAGTCGATCCTGTAATCAAAATATTCTTTATAATTTATAAATAAATATTAGAAATATTTTGATGAATATTTGGGAACCATTACCACTCTGTAATTTCTATGATTTTCTTTATAGTTTGATTATGTTCAAATTATGAAAATTACAGATAGAATTATAGTGAATTTAAACTAAATCATTTGATGATTTCGATGGGATAGCTAGAAATACGAATTTCCAATAGTGGTTTAGGATATAACCTTAATTTAAGATTGAAATATAATTGTGTGTATATTTTAATAATTATAAACGTATCAGTTACTTTGGACATCCATCCATGGTTACTGTCTTACACTATCATTTTCCAAGCAAGAATATTGGCTACTCTCGCAAGAAAGTAAGAAATTATTATTTTTTTTGATCATCTTATCTTATTTAATTGATTTTATTTCAGACAATAATTTTTACTTAAATAATTACTAATGTCTTTTCTAAAATTAGCTACTTTATTTATTATTGTTAGGAGTATATTTTTTGTATAGTAAACATACTTAATTCTCGAATAATTAATAAGATAATTAGAAATTATTTACTACAGTATTCATCATATCATTAACTTTAATAATAAATAAAAATTGATGATCGTTTAAAATAATTAATAATTTCTCAAATTATTAAATTTAATATACCCTTACCTTTCCAACAATATTATATAAATAAAATGTAATAAATTATGAAGGTAAATAATATATTGTTCTTTTTCTAGGTAATGAAAATAATTTCTATACCAAAGTTTTTTTATAAAGTTTATCTAAAAACTACAAAGTCCATAATAAAAATTCTATATAACACAATAAAATTTTATAATATTTTAGTTATATCGACAAGAAAACTTTGAAAGTTTCTTAAATAAATTATATTATAATCATAAAATAGTTTTCCATTCCAATCATCACAATTCTAATTTTTCTATATATTTTATAATATTATGAAATAAGAAAGTTTTTAAATAAAAAAATTTAGTTAAATTAAAATAAGATGAATTGTTCGTATTTATTTAGTAGAAGGTCTTACCCCATGAACTTGTCAAATAAATTCTAGTTATATAAATATAACATTTCTGGTTTAAATAATAAATTTTCTATCCAACATTTCGAAAAGAAAAAATTCAACTATGAATATAAATATTAAATTTAATCTAAAAATTATAGGAGTAATAAATAAAAGTGTGTATAAATTTATTTAATATAAATTTCATATATTTATTTTGTCTCTGGGTGGCTAACTTTATAAAAAAAAAAAATTTTCCACCACACAAATTAATTTTCAATTTTTTTGAAGCTTTTTTTTACATACGAAAAAAATTATGGAGATTTCAGAAACTTTTCTTTTACATACCACAGAAATGCTGGTGGTTTTGTATCCTTTTTTTTTTGTAAAATTTAAATATGGTTTCTACACTTTATGTTTAAACTTTCTGGCAAAAAATTAAATTATATTAACAGAAATATATTTTAAATCATTATTTGACAAACGCTGTTTAACGGAATTTGCCATAATTTAGAGTCAATTTTTTGTTAGTTATTTAAATAATTTAATTTTCTTTAATTTGTATATTAAAATTTTAATAAATTTTCATTAAAAATTAAATGATTTTCACTGTTAAATTTTAAGAAAATAAATAAAATTTATAAAAAAGTTAAATTAATGAAAGAATTCAAATATTTATTACATTTCGAAATAATCATTTAAATTATTTTTTAGTAATAATCAATTTGTAAGACTGTCTTCATAATTAATTGCATTCAAACGCATCGTCATATCCATTCTGATCATGGTCGTGTTAATGTTTATGATTTTGGATATTTTTCTCATAGAAACCATCCCAAACAAATCTTAAATCATGCATAAATCCATGTTGTACAGTGTTAAAAATGTTGGTACATTGTGAAGGCTATAAATTAACGTTTTATTACCCACCAAGTTGTCCATGTAATGATCAACATCCTGAAGGAGAATTTTGGATTGAAACGAAATTTTGTTTTACTTATTTGTATGGAAATATAATTTAAGACAAGTTTCACTATGTATGGAATCATTGCAGTCATTTAATACTTTTAATTCAGCTGAAGCTTAAATGAATGAGAAACTTTTAATTTACAACCAAAATTGAAGATTTGTTTTTCTCATTTAACCCATCACCCATTTATTACTTGGTAACGAATAAAGTTAAAATTAACTTTCCAATATTGTAAATAAAAGTAAAATTTCACTGTACATTTTGTTAGAAACAACTTCTGCTCGATACAAAAGTTAACTGATATTTGAAGAAATTATATTTTTAGCTTTCATAAATGACAAGTAAAAGTTTAATTTAAAAAAAACACGCTTTTAAAATATAAATTACCTTTTTCATTGATAATTTTCTTAGAATTTAGAGCCATAAACGTGCCAAACAACATTCGATACTCCATTTATTTTGCAATATATCTTAGCTTAGAATAAACACTTAGTCATAAGTCACTTTTATAGCTTTTTATAGTTCTGTGGTCACAAGGCATAGTTATTTTTCAGATTTTAATAAGATTTTAACACTTGCAATATTTAGTTTGTTATAATCGCTTAAGTTGAAATAAGATTAAGTGTGCTATGTTTAACTATAGGTACTAATGACTTATATCAGTTAAGTGGTTCTTCTTCTTCGCGAATTATTTTTTGTTTATAATTTCCGTTGTCAACATGTAACAACTTAAATCGACTTAAGTAGGTATACATAAATATTTTTTTAGACGTCCTCGGACATGAATATGAGTAAGTGGTTGTTCCCTATTATAAAAATTAATCTGAGTACACATAAGCGGTTTCAAATTATTTTGATCAGAATTAAGCGATTATTGCATATGTAATTCCATACTGCGTCGGACTTAAATTGATAGCAGTGTAACTTTATAAAGGTTATAGCTAAATGCATAAAATTATGCCATTCACCCGAATTTATAAAAATATTGAACTGATTTTTCTTGTGGGTATGTGTATTTTAATGTGGCGAATGTAACAGCAGTCATATCTTTTTTTTTTCATCTTAAGTTGATTAAGCGATTATGCTTTGTGACCACATAATTATAGATAAATATTATTGTGTGTTTTTATGATGAGGGTTTTCCCCATTTCAAATCTAGACTTTATTTTATGACGCTTGTCGAATAAATCACATTTCTAATTATTATCTTTTTATGTGATTATTAATTTTAATAATAAAAAAAATAATTATTCGTATGTAGTATGATTATTATTTACTTGTTTACACTGATTTAAATTTATTGATTCTTTAATTCAGATTTAATTTCAAGATTTTGTATTTTCTTTAGAATAAATAATATAAGCTTTTTTTCAAGTGCGAATTGGAATTAATTACTAATACAATAAATTAAGTTTTTCCCCAAGTTTTATAGTTTTACTAGTTTTATATTTTTAACTATTTTTCTAGAGAAATATAAAATAAAATTGTTTTATATATTTAATTATATTTTTTACTTATTTTGAATAATAATTATGGCACATCATGTCAGATATGAAAATATATGCAATTTTACTCTTAATTATATTCAATTGGTATCCGATTAATTAATCTCATACTTGTCATTCAATTGGTATCTGATTTATTATATTATCTAGTTTTGAAATTATTTTCGGCTTTAAGATTTTGCAAATTTTCAGATGTCCAAAATAATTCATAAAAGTTATATCAATTACATAATTTTTCTTCTAAAATTGAAATTTTGAAATTTCATTATGCTCTTTTAGATTATTTTCTGTTGTAAAAAAAAATTTATACAAACAAACATAGAAATATTATTAATGAAGTAAAAAATTATAATTTTAAATCCCATTCGTAGATTATGTCAAAGAAATTATAAAATTAATTGAAAAATTAATAGATTATTAAAATATATTTGAAATTTTTTGAAAATAATTAAAATTAATCTCTTTTTCTATCAAATTCTATACCTATACTCGAATATGTATATCTGTGTTATTACTCCATGTTTTGGTATTATTAATCAGAAGATACATATACATAAATTAGCATATCATATAATTATCAATCCTAAAGGGAGTTCGTTTCAATTTTCATTCTGAAAATTTTAAAATTTATATTTCATAAGATTAATATTATTATAATAACATACCACTAAAAATTCAATAATATTAAATCGATTTGTAAAATGAAAAACTATTCGAAATTTTACTATAAATAATTATTTAAAAATTATGTGCAGACATTTTAATGATTTGTTAATATTTTTACGAAAATTGTCAATGACATAATTTATTTTTAAAATTTATTTATATACTTATTTTGAAAATGAAGAGAGAAAAAAATCAGTTCAATATTTTTATAAATTCGGGTGAATGACATAATTCAATTTTGTATACAAAAATAGATAAAATATTATATTAAAAGTATGAATATTTGTAATTAAATAAATTATTATAATAAAATGTTATATTGATGTGCCAAATATTTTAAGGAATTGTTAAATAATTTACAAATTGCAGTGATTCACAAAAATGAATAAATATTTTTCTACCAGCAAATATGTTTTTGATTTAATTAAATGAAAAGAAAGATAAAAATTTATAGACTTCGACTATAAGACATGTACCCCTGAATATATGGAAAGTTTTGATAAAGTTTATATACATAAAAGCCCCTTGACAGCCAAACTAGTTTCTATTATTGTACAATCATTAAATACATGTATTTCTGTCAATAATAATATTCATTATTTCAGAGAATTCAATTGTTTATTTCTTTATTTTTATCACATAATTTTATCGCTGATTTTTACTATAAAAGCTTCGATTTATTTGAGCTTATTCATCAATTAAAAATTAAATCTTGAATCGATAACAAGTAGTCTAAGAAATGTACAAATTAAGTGCAGTTTTATTTTTCGCAATGTTGGGAAGCTCAATTTCTCTTCATTTGATTCCAACTTATATTAATAAATGGGACAATGGAATCGTTCCATTAGAGATCAAAGGAGATTATTGTAAGGACAAAAAACTTCAAATTTGGTCGTAATTAAAAATTTCCCATTAATTTCAGCTCCAGCAGATTTAAAAGTATTAAACGAAGCCATTGATTCATTACATAAAGAAACTTGTGTTAAATTTGTCCCACGTACAAGTGAAAAGAATTACGTTACAATCCAAAACACTGCGTCAGGATGTTGGGCATTAGTGGGTCAACTTGGTGGCCAACAAATGGTTAATTTCCAAACTCCACAATGTACTGAGAAAGTTGGCACAGTTCAACATGAATTAATTCATGTTTTAGGATTTGTACATGCCGAACATGATGAGGATGGTTTCTATGACAAGCATGGACAAGACCAAGTAAATAAACATGGAGATGATCATGAACATGAACATGAACACGAACATGAACATGACCATAAGGATGAACATAAAGAGGAACATAATCATGATCATCATCACGATCATGATCATGAGGATGGACTTTCCAAAGATGATGTTGACAATATTAATAAAATGTACTCTTGTGATAAACCAACTGGTGTCCAATCACCATTTACTTTAACTGTTTAAGAAAATTTATTTCTGAACAACTAAAAGAATATTTAATTCCTATAATGTTACTAATTTAAATGTTAATTAATAAATGATTACACAAAAAATTTTAATATTTTCTTTATATAATTTTATTATTTCTATTACATTTAAATTTTCGCCTCATCGTAATTTATTTAATTATTCACAAAAAACTTAGATTATAACTACAAAAATTGTATTGTAAAATTTGTCCATTATTTTTCTTGCTAAATTTTCATTTAAAAATTTTGTTAATGTTAATTGGTTCCAAGTATATTTAAAATTTATTTTCAAAAAAAAATTAAATAAAATAATAATTTCCGAATTATACAAAAAATAATTTGTATATCTAATTAAAAATAAATTTATGACAATTTTAAATTACTTTTAAAACCACTTTAAAACTTAATTCTAAATTGAAAATTTCACATTTAATTTGTAAACTTAATTAGATGTTTTCAAGTATATAAGATAATGCAAAATGTTGAAAATGTTAGTCTAAACTTTCTTTTCAAAAGAGAAATAGATTTAAAAAAAAAAATGTTCAAGATTGTTAATACAATTGGATTTTTACTCGTTGTTGCCTTAATAAATGTTAATTCATTTACTTTGGTACCACCAGGTGGTGTAAAAATTTGGGAAAATCGTATTATTCCAATACAAATCTCGGGAACATTTTGTAAGAATGCATCAAGTGAATATTTTTAATAGTGAAATACTAACATTTTTTTTTATATTATAATTTAAGCACCAAGTGAATTGAAAAATATTAACTCTACTATTGATCTTTTCAATGAAAAAACTTGCATAAAAATTATTCCATATACCAATGAAGAAGATTTCGTTGTAATTCAAAATACTCCGACAGGATGTTGGACTGTAGTTGGTCGACTTGGTGGTAAACAATATATAAATTTAGAAAATCCAAAATGTACAGAAAAACCAGAAATTTTTCATCATAAATTAATGCATTTATTGGGATTCGATCATGATGAGAGTGTTGAAGATGATCATTTTAATGAAGCTGAAGAACTTAACGATGATGATATTGAACAAATATCTGATTTATACAATTGTAATGAATGAAAATTATATATATGTAAATAGTTTTTCATCAGCGAATTATTAAATAAATATTATTTTATTTTAATTTGAAAAATTATTTTTAATTTTATAATTTATTAAGAGTTTCCTTAATTATTGACTCTAATTTTAATCTTAACTTAATATAATCACTTTGTAAACTTTGAATTGATGATTTTTTACTGTAAATTTTTGATGAAATTTTCGGTTGCTGATGAGTAAAATATAAATTATTTTTATTGGATTTTAATTTAAATATTTTAGTAACATTATTCATCCAGCCTTTATAAATTTTTCTTGATGGAAGTGAATTTTGGCGTTTATAATATTTTGGAATTTTAATTTTATTCCACGTTCTATTAATTTGTTTTTTATCCATTATTTTAAAATATAAAATTATTTCGTTAATTTTAAATATTCGTAATTTTATGATGATTATTATTTAAATGGTAAAGTGGTAATGAATAACATAATAATATTTATTATACGATTAGTAACATAATATTATTTAGGATTCAATTTTTTGGTGAAGGGATATTATTAATAGCAGAAGGTAGAAGCAGAAGGTATAAATTATTAATATTATGTATTAGTAGAGGTAGTTAATACTTAAATAAAGTAATTTTGATTTATCGTTAAATTTGGATTACTAATGAAATGAACTGAGTATTTATTTACAGGTCAATTTTTGTAGTTAAATATTATATATGTATAATAGAAAAAGGATTGAAAGTATTGTGAGACCGCCCTGATAATGTGATCTTTTTTTTCAGTAATCCAAAAATAAGTGCTTTATAAAAAAAAAACAATTTTTGCTATAAATCATGACTTTTTTATTTACAATTTTCTAAACTAAAAGAACATGGAAAAATTTACAAATTATTGAACAAAATGCTTTAATTTAAGCAGTTAGTGTGAATGCTGCTTGGACACCAGTTGGTTTCTTGCAGTCGTACATTTTATTAATGTTGTCAACATCATCTTTGGCAAGACCTTCTCCATGACTGTGTTCATGATTGTGTTCATGCTTATGATCATGTCCGTGGTCATGTCCGTGGTCATGTCCGTGGTCATGTCCATGATCATGTCCGTGGCTATGTCCATGCTCATGTCCATGATCATGTCCGTGATCTTGTCCATGGTTGTCATAGAAACCATCTTCATCATGTTCGGCATGTACAAATCCTAAAACATGAATTAATTCATGTTGAACTGTGCCAACTTTTTCAGTGCATTGTGGAGTTTGGAAATTAACCATTTGTTGGCCACCAAGTTGACCAACTGATGCCCAACATCCTGATGCAGTGTTTTGGATTGTAACGTAATTCTTTTCACTTGTACGTGGGACAAATTTAACACAAGTTTCCTTATGTAATGAATCAATGGCTTCGTTTAATACTTTTAAATCTGCTGGAGCTGAAATTAATGAGACATTTTTTATTTACGACCAAATTTGAAGTTTTTTTTGTCCTTACAATAATTTCCTTTGATCTCTAATGGAACGATTCCATTGTCCCATTTATTAATGTGAGTTGGAAGCAAATGAAGGGAAATTGAACTTCCCAACATTGCAAAAAGCAAAACTGCACTTAACTTGTACATTTTTAAAATTATTTCTAACTTGTCGATTCAAAAGTAAAGTTTTAATTGATGAAATTGCTCCAATTGAGAGAAGCTTTTATAGTAAAAGTCCAGCGATAATTGTGATATAAAACAAGAATGAAAATAATTATTACATATATACTTTTATTGGAAATTCTATACTGTATTAAATATATAGAACAGATGCAAAGGTCTAATCTTTCTATGTTGTTGGGAATTTCCAGTTTGTTTATTTGTATACAAATAATTATGAAAATTATAATTAATTTTATCGACAATTACAATTCATTTTACAAATATTAGTAATATTTTTATCTACTTTTTTTGTAGCGCATAAGAACAGTAAAAGTTCATTACATAATGGAATCTTTCCATGGGGAAATTTCATCAGCAGTTTAAAAATTATCTTCTCAAATTATTTTATTGAAAATTCTTATTTTTTTTATCATAAAATTAAACAAATAGTTCAAAAATTGAACTAGCTATGTATTTTTAAATGTCTTTGATAATTTCTAAGGAGCCAAAAATCATGAAGTTAATATTACTACAACCTATAGCAATGGATAATTCTAAAAGTTTTTTAATTAGAATATGAAGTAGTAAATATAATATTGCTATTAAAAAAATTAAATAATTTGAGACGATATGCAATTTAATCTTTACTCAAAATTTCAAAATGCAAAAATTGAAAAATGTGGTGAAATTTTCTTGTGAATCTGGGCAGCATAAATTATAAAAACTTCCTGATAATTGCGTTTTATATAATAAATAATCATTGTAAACAAACAAACTGGAAAATCCAAAATTCATAGAATAATTAAGCTTTTCCATCAGTTCTATATATTAAATATACTGTGCATAGAATATGCAATAAAATTATCTACTTAAGTAATTATTTTAATTCTTGTTTTATATCACAATTATCGCTGGACTTTTACTATAAAAGCTTCTCTCAATTGGAGCAATTTCATCAATTAAAACTTTACTTTTGAATCGACAAGTTAGAAATAATTTTAAAAATGTACAAGTTAAGTGCAGTTTTGCTTTTTGCAATGTTGGGAAGTTCAATTTCCCTTCATTTGCTTCCAACTCACATTAATAAATGGGACAATGGAATCGTTCCATTAGAGATCAAAGGAAATTATTGTAAGGACAAAAAAACTTCAAATTTGGTCGTAAATAAAAAATGTCTTATTAATTTCAGCTCCAGCAGATTTAAAAGTATTAAACGAAGCCATTGATTCATTACATAAAGAAACTTGTGTTAAATTTGTCCCACGTACAAGTGAAAAGAATTACGTTACAATCCAAAACACTGCATCAGGATGTTGGGCATCAGTAGGTCAACTTGGTGGCCAACAAATGGTTAATTTCCAAACTCCACAATGCACTGAAAAAGTTGGCACAGTTCAACATGAATTAATTCATGTTTTAGGATTTGTACATGCCGAACATGATGAAGATGGTTTCTATGACAACCATGGACAAGATCACGGACATGATCACGGACATGACCATGGACATAGCCACGGACATGATCATGGACATGACCACGGACATGATCACGGACATGATCATAAGCATGAACACAATCATGAACACAGTCATGGAGAAGGTCTTGCCAAAGATGATGTTGACAACATTAATAAAATGTACGACTGCAAGAAACCAACTGGTGTCCAAGCAGCATTCACACTAACTGCTTAAATTAAAGCATTTTGTTCAATAATTTGTAAATTTTTCCATGTTCTTTTAGTTTAGAAAATTGTAAATAAAAAAATCATGATTTATAGCAAAAATTAATAGCTTTTTATAGTCATTTCGAATTCTTGAACAATAAATCACATTGGGACATATATTAACACTCATGCTAAAAGGGTTAACACTGTTGAATAATTTTGCTTACAATACATTTTATGTGTAATGTGGTACTAGTAATTATTTCAACCACAGAAAATTTTATGGTTAATATTTTTTTAAATAGTTTTTAATTACTTATAACTTTCAAAGTCGCTAAATTCTATTATAATTAAGAAATTTGCTTACAATTTTGCATAAATTAAACCATTAACAATGATAATTAATGTAAAACAGTCAATCATGTATGTAATTTAATTTACCAAAAATATTATCAACAGATTTTTAAGTATAAAAGCTTAAACTTACATACAGAAATTGCATTAAACCAATTTTGTATTTTGAGTTGAAAGGTGAAATTTTAAAATGCTTAAATTTAATGCAGTTATATCATTTTTTTACATAATTATCGGAACAATAAGTTTAATTCCTGCACAATCATCAATTTTGAATAAATGGGAAAATGGAATTGTTCCAATAGAAATCAAAGGAAATTTTTGTAATTAATTTAAAGATTAAAAATATTTAATTCTTTATATAATAATTTTGGTATAATTTCCAGCACCACAAGAATTAATAATTATCAACGAAGCTATTAATTCATTTCACAAGGAAACTTGTATAAAATTCGTTCCATACACAAATGAAATGAATTTCGTTACAATTCAAAATATTGGTTCAGGCAGTAGAACAATAAATCTCCAACAAATTAATTTGGACACTTCAAAAGGTCCTATAAATATTGAACTTGTTCAACATAAATTATTACAAATTGTTGGACTTAAACATATCGAAAATATAGAAGGTGATGAATTAGCTTATGGAAATGGTTTAAGTATTCAGGATCTTGAAAATATTTGGATATTGTATAATTGCAAAGAACCAACGCTCGATAAAGTAACATTTCATATTAGTAATTAAATAATTAATTAGTTAAAAATGTTATAATTAATTTAATATGAATCCTTAAACCAAAATTTAAATAAATAATACAAATTGAATTATATAAATAGATAATATAATAAATATTTTTTATTTTTGAATTAATATCAATTTACACTTTTCTTAAAAATATCGTTAATTACTGCATCCAATTTTACTCTGAATTCAATATAATCTTCATCTGTACTATAAATTGATGGATTTTTTACAGCTTTTCTATGATGAAATCGTGGTATTTTATAATGAAATAATGTTAACATATTCGGTAACTCAATTTGGTTGAATGTTCTTTTCATATTTGATTTAATATTTTTTGAATAAATTTTCAATTTTTCGATAATTTCCAAATGTGAAATTTGATTAATAGAAACACGATTGCAATATTTTTTAATATTAAGTTTATTACATTTTTCTTTAATTTTAACTAAGTCCATTCTTACAATATTTTATTTAATTTATTTAAAAAATTTAATGGTATACGTTATGCTTATGATATTTAACGTTTGACTATTTATTATAAACTAAATTTTTAAATTTTTACAAAAATGTAAATCACATTATTAAAATTCTACCTGAATTTCGTTAGAACAATAAAATTGAATTTAATAACAGGATTTCTGTACATTTACTTATATATTATAACAATTATTTATTATTATTTTTATTAGGTATTAAAATTAAATATTTAAAATCATTTTACAGGTAAAATATTTTGCAGAAGAAATTATTATATTTATCAATTTATTTTGATAGTGTTAAAGATTTAATTGTAGTTGATAATTTATGGAAATTAACAACAAATATAATGTATAAAAAAATTTAAATTAAATATTTAACCGAAAACATTACAGCAAAATTGAAAAACAAAATTTTACAATATTTTGGTCAAATTTAAGTAATTTACTATGTCAAAATTAATGAACGATTAATCTTACATTATGTAAATGTATTATTCTATAATTATGTAATTATTTATTTATTTTTCATAGTCCTGAGAATTTCTAAAATGATATGATGGTATTTTACATTTAAAATTACATCCTTAAAAAAAGACTAAAATTCCGTAAATTACAAGTAAAAGATATCTTTCGGTTTATGAATTTCTAAATTTAAATGAATTAATTGATAAATAATTTAAGTTCACATATATTAATTTAAAATTTAATTGTTTCATACATTACTTAATTTAAAATATCATTGGAATCAATTTTCCAATTAAAATCAAAATTATATATGTATAAGTTAAAATTATTATATAAATATACCATCAAATTTTCCTAAATTAAATTTTTACAAAATATTTCTTATTTTTTACAAAACTTCATCAAAAAATATTCTTTTTCTTAATTTATTATTAATTAATTTTTTTTTATTATAAAATAATTTTGTATTACTATATCCTGGATATATTTTTGGTGAAAACTGTCCAGATATTGCTTCTGGTATTCTAGTAACATTTTGTAAACAATATTTTGGTGTATTTTGTAATTGTTCAGTCCATTGTTCATATGAATAAAATATCATATTATTATCAAAATCATTTTTTTCCATTTGTAATTGATTCATTTTTGATAATATTAAATTATAATTTGTATTAATATATTTACGTTCTAATATTGGTGATGATGTATTTGGCATTACTTTTGTTATATCACCCATCATTTTTATTTCCATTTTTAAATCACCAACAAAACTTTTCTCAATACTATTATCACAATTATTATTTATTATGTTTGTAGAATTTTCATATTCATCTGAATTTAATTCAGTTTTTATTAAATCTGAATTACAGCAATAATTTTTACAATTTATATCACAAATATCATTTTTTTGTTCATCATTATTATTATTATTAGAAATTCGTTTATTTAAAATATTACGAAAATTTTTCCTTTTTCTATCATTACGATAAAATTTATTTTCAAATTTTCGTTTAATAGTGAAAAACTTTTTTGTATTTTTATTAAATTTTTTATAAATTGTTTCATTTAAAATATCATTTTGAGGTAAACTTTTAGTGCAACCCATTTTGTTACTTTGTTGTATAAACTATTTTGACACTTTATTTTCGGAGAAAGTTTTTCACAGGTCAAAGGCTAAGAAATTACTGAATTTTTAATGTTAATTTTTAGGTTTTTTTTTTCGGTATTTGTTACAATGTTATTTGACACTAGATAATGTTGCCTGTACCTGTACATAAAAAATAAATGATGTTAAAAATATATTTTATGACTATAATTATTATTTACCTGTGCAAGTGAGAAGTTAAGATTAGTAATTTATGATAAACACATGTGTTGCTGTGATATTCAGGTCATAATAATGACTAATATTAAATTATATAGAATATTCACACGTAAATATAAAAACTAACTTTTAAAGTAATTATAAAATTACTTTACAAAATGTTTGCAACAATTTTTTTGAAAATACAATAATTAAATTCTTAGAAATTGTAAAAATTATTATAATAAAAATATAAGAAAAAAGTTGTAGTCGTTTTTATGGCCTTCTTAACGATATCAAAATAAAGTTATGCATAAATAATTCTTTCACTAGAATCAATTATTATTCATTTTATATAATAATTTTTCTCCGAAAATTAAGGAGGGACTATATATAAGTTTCTAATTAAAATAATATAAATTGATTTCAATTTTAATCTTGAAATTTTAAAATAAATATTGTCAATAATTAAATAGAATTACATGAATAAAAATTTAACAACAAACAAATTTCATTTTTCACGTTTACATTTCAAGTTTTCAACTTAGTTTTACCTTCAAATTTTAAAAATATATTTCAATTAAAAACGTTTTAATTATATTTTGGTATACAACAACTTTTTTACAGATTGTGAATATCGTTTTGATTGGAACTTAAATGAATTCGCACTACAAATTTCCTTTTCTTTCCATGAATATAGGAAACTAAAAATTAATTAAATTTGTATACCAAAATTTTGACGTTTTTTTGTTGTTGTTGGTAATTTAATCTTCTTTTCAACGAAAGATTTTCTTTCTAACATTTATAATCTTTACAATTTTAATTACAGTTTTTCTCTCAAAAATTAGATAAAAAATAAAAGTAAATATATTTTTAATTATATAAACTGTCAAATTATTTGGTATTCAGGAGAGAATTAATATTTTGGTTTTTGGGATTATTATTTTGAAATCAATAAATTAAAATACCTTAAGGAACTCGAATGTAAATTATAAATGAAAAGTTTCAATTTTATGATAGAACGAAATTGTTTGTAAGATTCTATAAATTTGTAACAGAAAATGTTAATATTTTTATTCGAAATACTATTTAAAATTTATATTAATGTATAAAATATTACAAATAATGAAAAAGTCATAAACAAAAATCATAAATTCTTAAAAATTAATCATAAGCACATAAAATTATGTTCAAAATATACTTTAAGGTATATTCAAAAAATAATCTGCCAGTAAAACAATTGAATTCTAGGAAAAATAATTTAATTATTACCTGTTTCAAATGTATAATACTATAAACAAATCAACCTATTTAACAAATACATTTCATATCCTTTTATTGTAATCCTTTTGTGAAAATTGCCTTAAAGCATATAGAAAAATATGAAAATGATTCAGATATAAAATTTACTATAAATTAAGACATCAGCTTACAACATTTATGATAGATCACCACAACTAGCTGAATATATGGACTATAATTATGTAGAAAAACAAAATCATGATTTAATGCTGAAATATAAACGTGGAACATCAAAACGACGATATTTACGAAAAACTCATCGAAATATTGAAAATAATGAACCAATTATTCAATTATCTGATTCAACAATAATACAAAATGAAGAATTAAAATTTCATACAACAAATTTAACAAGTGATTCATTAAAACGTTCATCATCATTTTCTGATAATATTTGTCTACATTGTGAACATGAGCATTTATTAAATTGTTGCCAATATTATTATGATACTGTTGAAGATGCATTAGATTATGCTAAATGGAAAACAAATTTAGAAAAATTACGTACAATTGATATAATCAATGTTAGTGGTATACCAGAAGCAATTTGTGGCAATTTTTCACCAATTCATTTTCCTGGATTTACACATAAAAATCCAAAAGAATTTTTTCTTGATATACCAAAAAGAAATATTCGATTAAAATTCACATTTTTATGGTTACGTAAATTATTCCGCCGCTGCCGTAGTAGAAGATATCAAAATGATGTTGAAAAAGAATTATTAGAAATGAATGAAGATGAAAGAGATTATTTAGAGATGTCATTACGGACAAAGGGTATATTTATTTATATGATTTAAATAATATTTTAAATATGTAAAAAAAAAAAGACGAAATAAAATTTTATGAAACAAAAATTTCAGTTTTTTTTATACTATTTAAGTTTTTCCAAATATTCGTAAAATTATTTTCGATTTTAAATTATGGTTAATTAGAATAAAGTTTTTCCTCCACTAAATATAGAAAAGATTTACATATATGTGAATCATAAATCATAAATAAAGCCTGAAGGAAAGAAATATGCACTATGCATTTCAATGGGCAAAATTAAATGAACAAAAAAAAATAGGAATTGGGATATTTTTATTTTCTTTAATGTTAATATAAAAAACATGATGAACGTACCAAATAAATAAATTGGTAGAAAAACGTGTTGAAAATAATAATGAATGCAACTTTTTGTTTTATGAAGGCAAAATGAAAATATAATAATTTATTCTACTTTATCTAGGACATAAATTTTCGTGGATTCGTTTTTATTAATAGTTTTTTCCTAAACATAAATTTCTGATAATTCTTACAAAAAGTTTTTACTATATATATAAATTTATTTTTTGAATTATTTCTATTTAACTGATTTTTTCCGAGTAAGGGTAGCCAATTGTTTTTGACACATTGAAAAATCAGAGAAAAATATTTGCATATTAATTCAGGATTTTCACTAGGACTGGGATTTCTGAAAAAAATAGCAACTTTATATAAATTGAAAATCAATAAATTAGGTGGTAGCTTAAGATTTGTGTAAAAACGATTATTTTAAACACTGTTCGTCATCACAAAATCATATAATTTATTATGTTCTATGATTCTCTTTTTAAAAAAAATGTCTCAAGTACAAAACGTCAATCAAAAGTAATCCAAAAATATAGTATGTGACATTAAATAATGTGAAAAATTAGGCCTAATTATTTGTATCACAAAAAATCTGTATCCTAACAAAAAAGGAAAGAAGATTTTCACAAGATAAAATTAACTCAATCCCCAAAACGCCCATTATAAAAAAAAAATAATGATAAAGCTTATGCGATTGATGATGATCATTTTGATTAACTTATACATTTACAAATTCTTCAAAAAAAAAAATAAATGAACCATGAAAATATCATAATAATAAAAACAATTCACCAATAAAAATTAAAGATTGTGTGTGTTTCTGCCCAAAAATTTTCTCCCATAAAAAGATTATTACTAAATTTTATGTAATTAGAACAGATTTAAAAAAATAAAATAAAGAAAATACTTGAAATTAAGAATTTTCTTATGTTCCAGCAAAAAAAAAACGGATAATGTTAAGAAACAATGAGAACCTTTTCTCAATGTTGAAGAAAAAGGAGAAAAGTATCTCCATTAGTGGCACTTTTTCATTCATTTTTTTTTATATTATTACCCAAATTTATCCTTTCTATCCATCCACGAAAGAAGAAAGTTAATTGAAATAATTTTTGAGATTACTGCAAACATTAATTTAATAATATACCAAAATAAGTTCTCTTCTGTATTTGTTGTGAAAATTGGTTCAATATAAAAAGAAAAAATACAGATAAATTTATTCGTTTCGATAAATTAAGTTTGTTGAAAATTAAAAAAAAAAAGAAATTTGTAATGTTTGTAAATAAAATTAATCTATTCTACTTTAGAAAATGATGGTCTGTGTGTGTATATATTAGAGTTAATTAGTAAAATTTGTACTAAATTATTTCTAATTAAGAACACAAAAAAGAGCTTGAAAATTTAATTTTTTTTTATCTTACTTTTGAGGTAATTAAAATATAATTTAGTATATAGAAAGAGGATTTATGGAAATTGTGGTTAACCACAGACAAAACTAATTATAGTATACAAAATTTATTATATTAGCACATTTAAATTTAAGTGGTTTCTATTTTTCGATACATATTTCAGTTAATTTTGAGATTTTGTTATAAATTTAATTTAATTTTAATAGACAGATTTTCTGCGTTTTTTGTTGTTGTGGAAATTTAAATTATATTTAATTTAATAATAAGGTTTCTCCCTTTCTTTAATGAGGACACATAATTTCTAAAAATATATATATTATTCCTTTAATGAGGAAGGGTAAATGTTATCCTTTTAAGTAACGAATACAAATGAATTGGTTGCTGTTGTCGATTTTGGCAACAACAACGAACAATTATTATCGACGAATATGACTACTATCGACTGTATGGCTTTTCCACAATTTACAATTCAATTTATTCTCTAAATAATATTCAATTATTACATATTCTCCTTTTTCATTTTTCACATTTATTTGATTAATTAAATATTATTAATTTATGACGAAGTTTCATCTTTTTTAAGACAACTTTTTCAACATCCCATACTAAATAATTCAATTTCCTTTATTATTCTACTTTTTTCATAATATAATATTTCAATGTCTTTAACACAAACTTATCAATAATTCAAGGTAAATCTTAAAGCTTATTTTTTTATGTAAGTTCTAACAATGTTATTATTTTTTCTCCTTCTTGCTGCCAAATACGACAAATACCGGAAATTATTTAAGTATATATACGAAAAAAAGTTTTATAAATCAATATTTTAAGGTAAATATCCTTTTTCTTTTCTTTATGAAGTATATATTTAATATTTTGTATATTTATCGACTCCAGAAAGTCGATGTTGACTAGTACTTTTGTTGATATAATATCAAATTAACAAGATGTTTTTTCCGATCTCTTTCTAATTCTATATAACCATTTATTTTTTTATGGAAAAAATATCAGGTTTTTCTTTATGTTACCTGACTATGTAACAATATAAATGGGATATGTGTATTATGTGGCGATAGAGAGGATAAGGCTATTAAGATAAAGAATAGGAAAGAACATACATAAAAGAGTTTGTCTTTTTAGTAAGTAAAGTTTTCAACAAATCCGAGTATTGAGGGAATAAAAATATTAAAAGTGCCTGGGAGATTATAATGTATAACAAGAATAATAAAGAACAAGAATTTTTGATGTCTTTTTTTTTTTGCTATAATTATAGAGTGGAAGAAAAGGATACTAGAGACTGTGATGTAGAATAGTTTGTTTTAATTTATACTATTACAGATTTTAATGATAATTTAAATGCCTACAGGATTATGTAATTTGTCTTCTGAGAACGTAAAAACTGGGAGAATAGATATTTAAAAAAAAATTTATAGTTGTTCTAAGTAGTTTTAGTAATAAAATAGCATGGTTTATCTCAAATATTTCATATACTAATTATTAATCTATCTTATCCATCGTAGGCGTAGCTATAAATTCTATGTAATAATTCTCGGTAAACAAATTGCGATGACTCAATATAAATCGATGAATCATCATAAATCGATGAATCATCTCAATTTTAAGATAGTAAATTAATATAGGTAAGCTATAGTTAATAGTAAATAATATCTGTGTCGTTTATGAGGTGTCATTTCGTTAATAAATATTAGAAGCATAAGTCATTAAGGTACATTTTTTAATTGTTAAATGTCGACTGAAAAAGTATTTGGAAATGACAGGATACCATAGGTCGCACTCAAATAATAGGATTTTAAACAATTATAATTCCAAATTGACTTCTTGAAAAAACGGTTTATTCAAAATTTACTTATTGTGACTTACATATTTGCTGCTTGTAATCTGATATATTTCCTCTCCATTTCATATAATTTCAATTACAATATCGTTAGTTACTCGTGTTACAAAAACTATAAACTTTCTGTCACGTGTATCACATTAATTTTAAACTTTATATAACGAGTTACGATCTTATCATGGCTCCATGGCAGTTCATAGAAATTGTTATTATTGATTATTTCTTAAAAAATCATCCTTTTAATATATAAATAATTTTTTTATTAAATTAATTTAACATTTGAATCTTCTACAATTTAAAAAAAAAAAAAGAAAATATTCAATTAAGAATTTCCTGCACGGATTTATAAAGATTAAAATCTTTTATTATAAAAATAAAAGTTTTTCTTATAAAAATTTCTGAACATGTTTTACAATTTTAATTTTCAGAACTACTCGTATAAGCTTTTTTCCATATTATATCTAAACTTATATTTTTACCTTCGTCAGAGAAATTCCATTTTTTTTTTGCCACCTTCCAAAGTATAGAGCAGTTTTTTTCACCTTATTTAAAAACCATTTTACATTAAAAATACATCGGAAATATCTTTAATGGAAAACCTCATCCACAAAACTGTTCAGTTCTTTTTTTTTCTCTATGTCTTTTGATTCTTTTAAAGATCTATTAAAAGATTTTGTTTTTACTTTAATTTATGACTGTCGACAAAACAGAAAAAATTGTGTTGTATCGAAGAGAAAAAATGCCGCGCAGCAGAACTACTGATCAGTAGTTTTATAATTAGGGGCTTTTTTTAAATTCAACTACTCTAAATGCATATTTGGAGTATATGTTGCACCCTCTATCACCAGAAATTAAAATTATAACTGTGATTTAAACCTAATTTTTGGGGGTTTTTGAGTATTGCAAATCACATTTCAAAAATTTACATTTTATATATTTTAGAATTTAGCGTATTCTACTCTATCGTATTCTACTCTTCAATACCTTTCCAACGAATGGTCAAATTTAATTTTCGGTGCACATTTACTATATAAAATTACAATTTTATTCGGAAAAATATGTTTTGGCAAAATGCGAATTGCGTCACCTACCGGCCGAATTTAGAAATTCTATCAATAACAACTGGTTCTCAATAAATCAAGCTTTCCATCGGTGGGTCTATCATAAACTTGTGTGTACAGTAACTATGTGAAATAACTGGTTTTTATTGTTTACATCAGACAGACGGACAGACGGACGGACAGAAAAGCGTTAACATAAGGGATTTTTTTTTTAAAAAAAGCCCTAAAAATGAACTTTGAGATAGAAAATTGCCTTGTTGAAATAAAAAAAAAATCGATTACGATTCTGTCTCAGTTAAGTAGAAGAAAAATAAAAGTTTCTGTTGTTAAGGTCAAGGCTCAGTATGACAAGAATAATAAAATTTGTTTTGTTGATTAAAATTTTTAAAGTTGTTTTTTTAAATTTAAGTTTTCTTATCAATTTAATTAAAAGGTAAAAAACCTGGAAATGAATTTTTAAAAAAATAAATAAATTCAATTTTAAATATTATATAAAATTTCTGAATAACAAATTTTATTTTAAATATGAAGTTAAAAATTTTCCATTTTTGTCATAGTCCTAGAGAAAACCAAAATATGAAAAAAAAAAACTGAATATGCAAATAAATTTAAATTATTAAACGTTTCCTTTCTTTTTCCATTCCTTGATTTCTTTAAGATATTTTTTTATAAAAGTTCAATGTTCTTTTTATAACGAAAAAGAAAATACATCAAGGAATTTGGATCCTTATTAAGTATCTATAAGACGAAAATTTTTGTAGTAATTTATTTTTTGAATATTATTTTTGAAATGAATATTATTAATGATTTTGAAATTTGAAAAGGGTTGAAAATAAAGGATTTTGTACAAGGATCGAATTTATATTGATAATTTACTCTAGATTCTAGAGTAATTTATCTAGATAAACTCTTGTTCAGGGTATGATTTTGTTGAAAGTACAAGTAGAGAATTGAATACGCGAAAGAGTCGGAAAAAGAGTATATAGCTGCCAACATAAGTATATATTACTGTCCCTACTTCTCCTTTTTCTTCTTCTTCTTCTTCTTTGGCTCAAGGGCACGATGAGAACCTAGATGCACACCTTAGAGTACTTCCCCCAACATTCTGTTACACATTTTATTCTTAACTTTAAAATTCATCTAAAATTAAACAATTTATAAACTATTTTTGAATAACAATTTTATTGATTTCATTAAAACAAGGAAAAACTGATTGGTTAGAAAAAACTAACCATATAATAAATTTCTTTTTTCTAATCTAATATTCAATAATTGTAAATCGTTCATAGTTCACTTGAACCAAATAAATTTTATTGAACCTTTCCGGTTAACAATTATAATATTTCATTTTATTATCCAAAAATTATTGACTTTTTCTTATATAAACAAACACAATTTGATATTTGATATATACATACCACCAAAGATATTTTCATTTATAACCAATTAACCCATTAAAACCACTTTGGAAAATTATTATTTATGCTTTAAGAAAAATATTATCAGTATTTTCCTTTCCGTTTTATATCCTTTTTTCATTTAATATTCTACGAAAGTAAATTGAAAATAATAATTAATAATTAACATGAAATTAATACTTTTCCTATTTAAAAATAATAATTTTTTTGTGATATATTATCTTTTCATTTATCAGTAATTGTCCTCGTTATTTATAGTGTTAATATACCAACAATAAAAAGGTGTGTGCAAATTGAATCCTTGTCAAAAATTGAAATGAAAATTTACATTTAAATTGGAATTTTTAAATAAGAAAATGATTATAAAAAATAAAAAACTAGCAAAAAATTTCCATTATTATATGTATTTGAAACTAAATTATCTGAGTAAATAACAAAAAAGGATGAAGAAAAATTATTATTTTAGTTTTAGTACCAGACATGAATTTATAATTTTTATACTTTTGAATATTAATGCCAAAAAAAAAGGATACGATCATTTTAAGTTTAGTTTATCTCAATAATAATTTTATATGTAATATTTGGTGCGGCAAAGTCGCATTAATGAAAGTCTATAAAAAAATTGTTATTACCCAAAATATTCAAATATATGGCATAAAAAATATTTCTTTCAGATTAAAATATTTAATGAGCTTTGAATAATTTAATAGTGAAATAATTGGAGTGAGAATTTTCTACAATAAAATTTGAATATACAGAAAATCTAAAATAGTATTTTCTGGTTTATATTTCAAAAATAAATAATATCAGACTTCTGTGTGTGGTAAATCATCAGACATCTGTGGTAATTTTGTCAAAGTTTTAACAATTTTTAGAATTCACTTATATATTTACATAAATTCTAAATCTTTTATACTTAAAATATGAATATCTCATTTGTAGACTTCAATTTCCAACAAATATCTAAAGTCAATTATTTTACGAAACTTATATAACGCAATATATTGTCTGAAAATGATAAGATATCGAAATTCCCTTATAGGATATTTTTTCATTCTTAATCAAAGTTAAATATTTACTATATAAACAAAATATTTACTAGTTTATTTAAATACAATTTTTCACATAATCTCATTATCTTTAATTATATTTATATAGTAACCAAAAAAAAAAAAAATTATAGTCCTTGCAAAATCTACCCAATTTCAGATTACACATGTACGTAAATAATACTCAAATTTTATTTGACCTTTTATTGGCATTAACAACTTGTTGTTATTTATTTTATTATTATTTACTATTTAATTAACTTTGTAAACCGAAATGACCTTTTTTATATCTAATAGATGTAATATTTGTATATCGTCTGTCTTTATGGAAAAAAAAGTCAAAGGATTTAATTGTGAATGCCTAAAAAAAATATAATATTAAATTAAACCTAACCATAGAATTTAACAAAATTCAATAGAATTTTCTTTTATAGGCCCCCAGGATTTATAAATTTCAATGGAAAAGAGTAAAAAAAAAAAAGCTTACAAAATATTTTGTATATCAAAAAAATTATTAGTAATTTTTGTATTTATTAGTTCCCTAAGATAAGTAATTTATTTGTAGATTAGTGAAAAATATTTGTAGGAAAGATTTTCAGAATATTTGTAGTTAAAATGTGGAAGCTTAATTTATAAAAATTGAAAAATTGCTCAAATTACTATTATACCAAATCCTGGGTAACACCATTTACGATAACACCATATTTTTTATCTATTTATTAAAGGGTTCCATTTATGCAGTTTAAACATTATCTGGGGTACTACATCTGCCATTAAAGTATGTTCTATAGCTACTATTAATGTTCTAATTATCAACAACTTTAATTACTAACTTGTAAATTAATTATTAAATTAAAGTATGCAATAATTTTTCGATTAATTAGTAAATTAGCTTATTAAGATTAAATTTATATATAAACATATTATATAATTATTTTATACAATACTTTCACTATTATAGAATCATTGACCCGAAATGCGGATGGCATTACATTTTATTTCAATAGAAAATTATGATCAAAAAAATTATTATTAAATAAATTTAAGTAAATTAATAAAAAAAATATAAATATTTATTATTTTATATTTATTTTTATCAAGGAATAGAATTTTTACCATGACTACAATTTATTCCAATTAAATTTAATTTATTTAAATTAATATTTATGATAATAAATTTTCATAAAATTTTATTAGAAAATATTTTTTTAATGTTGTATAATGAATGATAAAGAATTTTTCTGAAAACTTTAATCACTTGAAATAAAGAACAACAAAAAACTTAACAACTTAATTTCTTTATATTTAAATTATAATTTTAAATGTTTTTAATAAAAAAATTTTCCGTTTTCAATTTTCAATTTCCTTTTTGGAAAAACAATTTAAATTAATAAAAATTGAATTTAATATAATTACATTTTCTGAGAAAATTAAAAATTATTTAAATAATATAATACATATTTCAAAAATTTTCATAAACATATATACTTGAAATTGGAGAATTTCTGTTGAATTTTTTTAATTAATTTTGAAAATATTTTCACGTTTTTCAATGTATTTCCTAAATGTTAAAAGTTATGTTGCGCAAACATTAAATGCTTAACAATATTTCAAAATTAGATTTGTTCTTTTTGCTATATGCAATATAAATCTCATGACATTATGCTACTTTTAATAATATCATGACATATGCTACTACTATAAAATATGGAAAAATTCAGTATAGATAGCAAAAATTGACGATAACGTTATCGATTTTGAATATATCAGTACCGAAAAAAAATAGCACAATATTCAATATTTCGCTTATTCAAATTTTTATCAGAATTTTAATCAAAATATTTGAAATATCGCTATAGTTTTTTTGATTGGAAATAAAAAGTTTCTCAAATTTTGTACAAATCGAATTTATATAAAACAAACATTTTTGTGGAATTTATTTTAAAAAAAATTCTTCGACAATTGTAATAAATCTTTTCGCAGTTAAATAATAAATGATACAAAATACAAAATTCGTTCACAGTAAGTGGTGCCAAGCTAAGAATTCAAATACATTTCAAAGGTAATTTCAGGTCAAAAATAGAATATTTTATAGATTTATTTTTAGAATCAATTTTTAATGAAGAGAATTTCTAAAATTTGCGTAAAATGTAAATATAGAAATTCCATTAGAATTATTCAAAATTAAACTAAGTCTTGGGTCTTACAATTAATTCTTATTTAAACTATTATTCAAATTCGAAACAATTCCAAGGATAATGGTCTTTAAAATGATTTGTAATATTATATTATTTACTTTTTCAATTTGATTTCTGACGCAGTGGGATATTAAAGTTATTAAGTTATTCCTATTATCTCTGACGTCTATTAAGACTATCCGGATTATAGAATTTATTCAAATTTGATCGTAAGATATAAAATTTTTTATCTTACTGCACATAAAAATGCATTTTTCTATTATAGAATTTTTATTGTATATTAAAAAGATTATTTTCACGCAAAATCATTTTATGTGTTGTAAATGTAGTTAAAAAAAATCATTTTGTAAATATAATAATAAAAAAATATAAATAAATAATAATTTTAATGGTTTTTCCACTGGATAAAATTCCATTAACTGCTCTAACAGAGCACAACAAAAAAGGGAAAACCATCAGTGTTAAAAAATAAAGAAAAATATGAACATTTTTATTTTCGTAAATAAAAAATAAAAATAATAAAATGTTTGATAAAAGTGAAGATGAAAACACATCATAAATTTTGTAACAAAAATAATATACCAAAAATAAAATTTATAAAAAAAGTAGAATTGACGTTTGAAGGGAATAATAGAATTTTTTTGATAAGTTTTCAATTATTTGTCAATATTGTGGAAAACGATTTCTGTAGATCACATAGATTCAATTGTGTAACGCTACTTACTTTCCCCAATTGTTCGTCTATCTTTCTGTTTGCATATTTCCATAGTTGCTGCACTAGCTTTGCTTCTGTTATTTTCATGTCCTACCGTTTCCTTGATGAAAGAATACCCAGGCGAAATCCTAAAGTTTCAAATTTTGTCCACCAGATTTATTGATGTTTTCAAAAAATTCGTAAACTTCGAATTGTATTGATGCCATTCCCTAACCAAAGTGCAATTTCAATATAAATTTTATCCTCATTGTTGCTAATATAAATCTCGATATTAATAATTATTCTTTCATCATGCGTCAATGAATTTATATTTTTCTACTGGAAATTTGAAAATTTTGTATATTTTATTAAAAATATTTATTTTCTCATTTAAAAATTTTTTTTTTATTGTTAATTATTAAAACTGATTTAATGTGAATTAATGGATACACTTTTTTTTTATTAATATACCAATTAAATTTAAAAATCAACATAATTTTTTTATATATATATTTAAATATTTAATTAATCTTTCAATAATGGAAAATATTTTGATCAAGAAAATTTCTTATAAATATACTGTATTTTGTTGGAAAAATGCCAATTGATGAGATTTTCTAAATTTATAATATAATTAAGTTTAATTTATAAATTAGGTTAATTCTTTTGAAGATTTTTTTTATTAGAAAGATAATGTAAATAAATTTAAATTTTATTTATTCTTTTTTAAATTGTTTAATAAAAACATTAAATTAATTACTTTTTTAATTTTATACATCAGATTCCAAACTGGATAATTTATTAGCAGAAGAAGATACAACCCCAAAAATATCATCAGAAGGTAAAAAACAAAAATATAATAATTATTAATTACAATTTTTTAATTAAAATTGAAGAATTAAATAATAATAAATCAATTTTATTAAAAATATTTTAATTACATTTATTTTTATATGCGATTGATTTAATTTTTTTTTATATATGTGTAGAATGGGGTTCTGGTGGTGGAGGATGGTCGGGACCAGAAATAATTGTAGAAATTCAAGAGACTGCAGCTACAGACTTAAGAAAACAGAATATGATATTCAATTCAACAGAAATAAACGATGGTAAATTACATTTTTATATTAGTATTTTTTACTATTCTACATGTAATTTAAATTATGGAAAAACAATTCTATAAACATAATTAAAATTGATATCATTCATAATAATTATTCAACTTGATATTCGTGTTTGTTTACACTTTGAAAGTAAAATACCCTATGGTGATTTTTTTGAAATTTAATACTATATTTATGTATACTACATTTAGAATCTTAAACTATTTATAATTTAACAAAAAATCTTTATATAATTTTAATTTGTAGATTTGAAATAAAAAAGCTTTGTTTAATTATATGCAAAAAGCATTTTTAATTATTGTTGAGCGATGAAATTGCACAAACATGAATAATAAAATAAATATTTTTACAACTCCTAAAAATATGCAAGTAAATATTATTTAAAAATTACATCCTCTCAACAATCATATTTAATTATTTATGACAATGTTAACGACAACATGTATGCACAAAATTAAGAAAAATTTACTACATTTTTAATTAAATAACAAAACTTTTTTTATTAAAACTTAAGACTTTATTTAGAATTATTTTAAATATTTTATTAATGTATAATGTCGGTTACATTTTCCTGATAGGAAACTCGTTAAACAATTTTACAGAACAAACTTTTCCATTAAATTTAAATAATAATTGAAATTAAAATGGAAATAACTTTTTTTAAAACTTTAAATAATTTGTTAAAATTATATAATAAAATCCTAACAAGTAGCAGATAATCAACTCTGATGGAAATACTTAATGAATTAAATTATAATTTAAATTCTGTTTAAGGTTAGAAAAAATATTTTCAGTCATTTTAACTGTCAGTCATATGATGAGTCCAATATAATTCCATAATTACTATCTTGATTCTATATATTTATTTTTTAAATATTTAAATCAATATTTTAACAAATTCCATAAAGAAATAGAATTATGTTGTAATATCATCACCACAATTCTTCTTGGTCTTCTGTGCAAATATTTTTAAAGAATTTAATTCCATTTTTTAGTTTCTATTAATTAAGTAACAATTACTTTAAATGTTAGGGAATATTTACTTAGCAAAATCGCGTTTTAACACCATTAAAGGCAAATCATTAACCAAATATTTCACAAACTCCTATAAAACATTTAATAATTTAGGTGACGGTATATAAAGTATTTATTATTTTTATAAAAACATAAAATTTTATAATACCTGCAAGGTTAATAATGCAGGAAGATACTTTGTGTTGACTACGTGTAACATGTAACTACATATAAAAAAATATTGATTAAATTTCCATTTTCTTTTTACCCATATTTTTCTATAAACATTTTTTATAACACCACACCATAAATATCAATTTTTCTTTTTCAGAATCTTGATATGAAAAAAATTGTGAAAATTATACTGACAATTAGTGATAATTTATTTGTACTATGTGTCAATTTTTTATCGATTTTAATCAATCATGTTGTAGACTGTAAAAGAGACTAAATAATTTTATATATATTGATAGACCAAAGGAAAAAGTAATCAGTGTCACAGTTTTTTTTTCACACAATTACAAAATATGTTAAAAATAATTCTGTAGATTTTCTATAAAAAGTTTATTAAATTTTAATGAACTCAATATTATTTTCCGCGGCAAGGACACTCAGCCTTGCAAAATTAATTTCTTTTTATATATAAATGGTTTATTATTGGCCATTAATGCTTTGACGTTTAATTAAACCTGTCAATTTGTACACTGGGTAATATAGAAGAAGGTCATTGAATAACACAAAAAAAAAATAATTATAACAAAATGTAAATTTTATAAAATAATCTATATAAGTATTAAAATTGACACCAAAATAATTAATGATTTTTTTTTTTTGTTTTTTAAATTTATTTCTAGGACCAAAAATTATAGTTCGTGCTGAAGAAATTTTAATTGTATTATTCGTCCTTTTATTATGGGTTGGTGCAATAGCATTATTTTTTAATCGTTGGGGTAAAATTCGTATGCTAGAACCATATCAACCAAAATTCCAACAACAGCATAGAACTTCCTGTCCATTAGTTGATATTGAATCATTGGATCATCCTGTAAGGAAATAACCCTTCATATATAAAAATCAAAATATTTTTTTAAAAAAAATACATACATCATAATTATGATTTCTTTCGTTTTTTGTATATATATTACATACATATATGATTTATTATCTCTTCTCATATATTTTAATTTGATTTCGAAATGGTAATTTTTGAAATTTATTTAATATTTAAATTAAATGGAAAAAATGAAATTAAATATAAATTCGTTTTCTTTTTTCTTTTTGCAATTTTGAATAATTTGTTTAACAGAGAACATCAATTTCTAGAATGTCAATGGGTTTAGCAGTTCCATGTCAATTTTCTAGTTTTAGTTCAAATTCAAGAAGTAAGTTGTTTTCGAACTTTTTTTTCATTTAATACAAAAAAATTAAATAATAAATTTAAATAATATTAAATAATATAAGTAGTAATAGAAAATGTGTCACTAGTTAGATTGCTACCGTTTGAATATTGGATACAATCTTAAATGATAAATTTATTAGCAAAATTTGAAAATCATCCCTATGATTTTGTTACAAAATATTTGGGATTGTTCTTATTAATTTAAGCTTGTTTTAAATATTTTGTTACATAAAATCTTCTTTAAAAAGTATTTATTAACTTTATTTATCTCTAAACTTTTGATTTATTGTTATTTAAAAAATTTCTTATAAATTTCCCATTACTTAAAAACTTAAAATTTCAAATTATATTAAATCTCTTTTAAATATTTTTATTTTCGAATTTCTATGAAATACAAAAAATAATCCTTAATCCACTCATCTCCAACATCAACAACAGCAATGAATTTAACATGCAAAGAACAACCTTTTTTATGTATTTATTTAACGAGAAAATAAGAATTTTTAGAACAAATGCAACCATAAAACATGTTTTTTTATGTGATATAAAATAATAGAAATAAATCAAAAGTTTTAGTACACTATTATAGCATTATTTTAAGTATACCAAAAAATAGAAAATTTCTAATTTGTCAAAAATGTATTTGTCATTTATTTTACGTGGTAATATATATTTAACCTCTTTAACATATTTTAATTTAACTTAATTAATTTACAGGACGTGATAAATTTCAAATAAATTAAATTGAATATAAATATTACTCAAGCCGGTATATTTCATTGACATTTCCAAATGAACTGATCCCAATAACTCAATTGTAGAAAATATTTATTATTTATTTATGTATATTTTATTCGATTATCGTTTTTATATATAAAAAATATATTATTACAAATTGATATATGTATATATATTTTTTATATAGATTAATGGTCCCCAGAGAAACTTTTCTATACATATATTTATCATTTTGTAATAAAATTGTGCGCTGCTGTATATAGTTTTCCCATAAGAAAATTACAAAAAATATTTTATTTCATACATAAAAAATATTATCCTTTTTTTGAATATTAAAAATATTTACATATAGATATTTTTATAATTTAACTAAAAAAAAAGGTATTACACCTGTACCCAGAAAAATAAATAACAAGGGATAATATATACGAGTATAGCGCCTTTTTTTAATATATGAATATTAATATGTCAAGCTTATTTTAACTTTAATCTCTCTATAGACCATAGTAACAAATATCGCGCAGACAGAAAAAAAAAGGAATTTCTATATAAAAAATGAAACATTTCTTTTTATCAAACAACTTTGTTGTTTTTTTTTTGGAATATTTTTAAATATTATTGAGGATAACAAAACAAGCTATGATGGAAAATGATAAATTATTCATATCCTTAGAGACATACTGTATTGTTTGGATTAAAGTTTTATACTTATAGAATATTTTTTGTAAATAAATAAGTATAAGGGATATAAAATTTTGTATTAATTTTATAAGTCAATTCGTTTAACATTTTAAATCAAGGATAGTTAAAATTTATAACAAGAAAAGTATATAGCAAAAAATTATAAATTAAGATGTATTTAAATCATAATGATAAACATGAATTTCATAATTTTATGGTCTAATGATCCTTAAAAACAATATTTATTTATAGATAAATTAAATTGATACAAATTTATTGAGCATAATATAAAAGTGAAAATAATCAAATTTTAATATTGATTTGCATTAAAAAAAAAAGCTGTAAAAAAATAAGTGATTAGAGGAAATGAAATTCGTATGGAAAATATATTATTAGGAAATTTAATGACCTTAATAAATATGAAAATAATGTTTTCCGTATTTAATAGTATATTTATTGGAAAAATTAACATTTATCATTTAGCATTTTCCCCCATGACTCAGACATCGTCATTGAGGCAGACTATATATAGAAAATTATACTGTAATCACTTTAAAATTTACAATCTCATATATTAACTATTACTTTTTAAATATACCCAAAAAAAAATCGACATTTTAAAATCTACTTTCAAATTTACTTAATATTTTTCTGTACAAAAATTTTCCAATAAATGTCGATGGCAGAAAAAAATATTTTATCTCTCGAAAAGATTTTTTGTTGCTGTTGATATTTTATTAAGCAGGGAAAAAAAATCCTTTCCTGTAAAATCATCTAAAAAATTTTAAATAAATTTTTCTAAAGTGTAATATGTGTAAATCTAAATTTCTCAATCCATTATCCTATTCCATTTATCCTATATATAACAATTATGATAACACAATAAATATTCGAACAAAAAAAATTTTGAAAATCACTTTGGAAACGTTTTTCAATATAAATTTTATCCCCATTTTCCTTTAAATGGATTTTTTGGTATAAAAAAATATGTTATTATATTTAATCATATATTTTGGATCAACAAAAAAAAATCATAAATATTTTTAATAATAAAATTATATACATATAAAATTGAAAATTAAATATAATGACTATATAAAAAAATGATTTTCTAACAATTTCATTATATATCCAGAAAGGAAATTATATTATATGCGTTTATCATCACAATTAATTTAATCGCAATTTAAAAAAAAAAAAAATATTAATTATTATTTTTAGTAAATTTAAAAATATTTTTTAATTAAAATTTTAACTTTTTTATTTTGTAGCTCGTCATCCAGAATATTTTCGACCACGACAAAATTCTGTATTTGTATCATCAGCGATAATGTTACCAAAACAAGCTAGAAAAACACGTTCTGCTATGGATTTACATTCAATGATACTAGATGAATCAGCTGAACAAGTATGAAAAATAAATTTCAATGAGATTTAGAAAAGGATTCTATAAAAAAAAAAAAGGATTCCAACAACAATAAAAATTATAGTCATAAAAAAGCTTTTAGGGAAAAAATTTTTTTCTATAAATTGTCAAAAAAAAATTAAATGTACAAGTCATTTTAAATGATACCAAAATGGGAATCAAAAAATTAATTTAAAAAATAAAATATATATTTATAATATTAATTTCTAATTATAAGAATTTAATTAAAATTTGAAATACAAAAAAAAAAACGACTAAAAAAGCTTTAAAAACAAAAATTAACTTTATAAATCTTTATAACAAAAATGAAGAAAATCAAATTTTTCAAAACTTCTTATTCTATAAGCGAAAAACTTTAAAATTAGTTCTTTTTAGTATATTTTAAGATTAATTAGAAGATTTTTTTTTATAATTAGTTACTTTAAATAATAATTTAGTTTTTAAGAAAATTATTTTGTAATAATCTAATTTTATGTTTTCATCAAGTTTTTTATTATACAAAGTAACAAATATTATTTTCATGTTTATTGGGACGGATATCATTTCATTGTAAGTTGTAAGTATATATGTGTTTTTAAGGATAATCGTCTTGTATATTTTTTCATAAAAATAAAATGTTGTTACAATTCTTATTATTATTTTAAAAACAAATAAAAATTCTTTACTTTTCTTAAAAATGTCCTTGCAACTGTTATTTAAACACATATCTTTAAGTCATTATCCTGGTGACATGTTATTTATTATATAGTATGTAACATGTTTTTTTTTTATTTCATTCATTTTTAATGTGGGATCAAGAAAATTTGTTACAATTTTTACTTAAGTGTAATTGCATTTTGTGCACATCAGTAAAAAATGTATATATATTATTTTATAGATATGAAATCCTTAGTTTTTTTTTTCGTATTTACTCTATGCTCAGATAAATATTTAAGTGTCAAAATCCTTTATATTATTATATATAGAAATGGGAAATTTTATAAAATTTAATAATTGCTCAAGATCCAAGGAAATATTTTTTTAGATGAAAAAAAAAAAAAAATGAGAAAATAATTTTTATATAATTGAATTTTTCAAGCAGAAAATTTTATATAATTATTTATTTTTTCTTTGTATAAATAATATTTAAATAATATATATGAAATATCTTTAAGGTATAAAATTAATTTTGTTAACTTTTATTCAATATAACTTTTTAAATATATACAAATGGAAAGTTGAAGAAAATTCTTGTGAATTTTTTTTTTTTTTTTCATTTAAAAAAAAAAAGTGTGAGAGCTTTAATTATTTATAATTGAAATTCAAAGTTTATATTTATTATAATTACTAAAAATTATACACTTCTTACTTATTACCATGAATTTTGTAAATTTAAATTAATTTTAATTCATTAAAAAAAGTATACTTAATATTTTTTATGAATTTTGTACAAAAATCAATAACTACAAAATTATTTATTATAGTTATTTTCCATATTAAGATAATTATCATTTATATTTTTTGTGTTATAAAATATAAACCGCAATTCATGTATAAATGATTTATTAAAAAATATTTATCAGTAAAATTTACCACAATTGAACACTTCACTAAATTTATATTAACCATAAATTTCGTTCATATTGTATATTAAAAGTGGTTTAATTATTATAAAATTATATATAATTTAATTCATTTCATTAATTTTCAATAAATTATTCTATTTAACAAAATTAACCAAACAATTTATTTTACAAAAAAAAAATAATATTGGTACACGTTTGAATCTATAATATTAAAAATAGATTCATTAAGAGTTCATTAAGAACTAATTGTATTTGTTTAATTTAGTGTACTACAAACCTGCCGGTATTCATTTTGCTCCCCTTAAAAAAAAATTATTCAAAATTTTTAATTTATTTTAAAAAATAAATAAACTTATGCTTTAAAAATCCTCCTTTTAAATAATATGTTTAAAAGAGTAGAAATAAATAAATTTCAAGGCCATTAGTCACACAGATTTCAAAATGTAGGTTACTAGTCCTAGACCTAGAGTAATCAATTTTAAATTATAATTTCCGGAAAATATGAACTCTAAAATTGTATATAGACAATTAATTTTGATGCTTTTTTCTATTACATACAAATTTCTCAATTAATTTTAACAAATTTCCAAATGTTCCCATATCAATTTTCTAACCATTACATCTTTTGGCTCGTATTTCCCTTTTTTAATGCTGGTAGCTTTATAATTTTCAATTTTCCTTAACATATAAATTAACCATGTCCCTTGAAACATTTTTAACATTACATACATGTATGTATATATGTAATAAAACATTTTCATTGAATTTTCCAATAAACATTATAGTGCTTACCACTGTAAAACAAAATATCAAAATAATTTATCACCAAAGCAAAAGCAAAGCAAAAAAATAATCATCAAAAAGGATGATAAAACCTCACACATATACAATACATACTTTTAGGCTATACCAACATTATATATACATATAAAAGAGTATAAATTATTATGAAAATATTCAGAAAATAAGAAGATTGTTGTTTTGACTGACATGGTATCTGGTTAGCATATCCAGAGGCGACCAGGCAAGAATTATTTTAGACTGGAAAATTTTGTTTATATTATTTTTTGGGGTAAAAAAAAAACTAAAAAAAAAAAATTTATGCTTGAGCAAATATCAAAATAATCATGCCAAGCGAGTTAATCTTGTAAATAAGGTTTGTGGCATAAATCCGAAAAAGAATTTTTATTATATTTATGAGAAGATGAAAAATGATTGAATAAAATTTTACCTCTTTTGCTTGGGTCAGAACTCAGAACAGAAATAACATAAAAAAATAAAGTATTTTTGGAATTTTCACTGTAAAATCAAAATTGAAAATTTATCATTTTATGGTTAGACAGTCAGTATATTTTTTATTTAACTAGACTTTATGATTGTAACTTTAATACAATATAACGTTTATTTCCATTTTTGAGGATTATATATTTGTATAACTTTTTGATAAATTATGTAAGTCATAATTTTGGTCATTTATTTAGATTGGAATTTGACAAATAAACTAGAATATATCCAAAAAATTTATTATCATAATATTTTACATGAATTTACATCTTCGTATATATTTGATTTGCAAGTTCGAGAATATTTAAATTATTATACTAAGTAATACAAGTAAAATTAATGTGCAAGTAAAAACAATACAAAGAGTTAAACACGATTTGATGTCAACAATTGACTCAATATTAAAATATCTGTCTCACAAGCCGCAAAAACGTAGGTTCACAAATTAGACAGTCGCGACATCGAAGACGAATTTATGCATTTGCAAATATCACAAAATTTAAAATCAACTAAAAATAATTGACGCCAAAATTTATTCCCATATGAATTTTTCTCTATTTATTAAACAAACGTACATAATATCCTTTTACTTTAGAAGCTTAATAGTCTCATATCATTATTACTGTAGGAGTTGTAAAAAAAGTAATAAAATAGTATTATGTTGCATACACAAAAGCCCACGATTTTTTCCCAAAAAAAAAAAATATGCATCACATACGGAAGTTAAAAATATATAATCCTTGTTAATCCTGGCACGTCTGTACAATTTTTCCATTCTTTACTATAGTTTTGATAAAAATAAATTTTCTTCTTTTCATAATGGAAAATGAAACGCCAAAAATTTTAGAGTATAAAAAATGGAATTAATATATAAAATTTTATCGTATCGTGAAATATGATCAAGCGAAGATGATGGTCCTCTCTCTGTTCATATATAAATTTTTATATTTTTACGAAAAAGGATATATTTGTTGACTATACAAAGTCATTTTTTTATATGATTTTAATGTACAAAATATTTAAGAAAATTTGTTCAAGAATTTATGTTGATTTTTTATATATTTATTCACATTTTAGTTAAGTGCACTTCACCATTTGGTTTAGTATTACAAAATTATAGTATTATTTGTGATTTTTACTTTACTTAGTATGTTTTTGTATTTTATATACTGGTCTTTTTAGTAGAAAATTTATTTTCAATAATGTAAATTTTATGTAGGTAGAATGTATATAGTAGTTATATTTACTTATCTGTGAAAGGATTTTTATTGCAACAAATTTTAATTATTATTATTATTTGTATCTCAATTTTTTATAATCGATTTTATCAAGGATTTAATAAAATTGGTATATGTGTGACATTTAATCCTTGCAAAAATACATTAATTGGATTGAAAATTTATATATTTTTACATATGGTATTTGGAAAATTTATTTCCGGGATCAAATAATTACGAGTTTAATATTTTGTTTAGGTTTGTTCAATGATCTTTTTAACAAAATTTTTGCAATTTTTTTTAAATAGAATATTTGGTGTACAATTTGATGAAAATACTTATATTCCTTAAATTTATACAATTTAATCCTGTGGAGTGGAGCAAACTGAAAAAAACTGACTAAAAATAGAAAAATACCATTTAAATATGTTTAAAATTCAGTGCAAGTGAGAATTACTTTAGTGACTTTGCATTTTTACAAACATTTTACACATCAGGAGATTAATCTATAGAATAATTTTGAATACTTATTAATATTTATAGTAAAGTTATTTCAAATATATTTCATGGGCAACTAATATTTCACTATACATTTTAAGTAATTAATATTGAAACTCTGTGAGTAGCCTTTTAGGATATGGTCTATATAAAAGGTAGATATAAATTAAAATATTGAACTTCATTTAATATAAAGACCAACCATTATTCTATTTTTGGATTTCATTTCAAATGAGCAGACAGAAACATTAAATCCTTCTTAGCACAATTTATTGAAAATTTTATTATTAAACAAAGTTACTATATCCATTTATAGCTTTAAAACTTTAATTTAGGTATTTTTTTTGAAAATATTTACAAAGTTTTTAAATATTTTCGGTATTATATATTTATTATTTATAACCAAAAAAATTAGTAATCCGTTTTTTTATTATTTAAATAAACAAAATAATGAATAAATTAATTTTTTTTTCTATCGTTTTACATCGAATAATAGTTTTTAAAAAAGGATTATAAAGGATATACAAATATTGTTATTTAAATTTTAAAAAAGGAATAATTAGCATTTCAAAAAAAATAAATTTTATAATAAAAATATTATGGCAATATTTTAAAAAACTTTAAATTAAAATTCAAAAATTCTATTCCAAAATAAACTAATTCTAACAAAAAATTTAAATTCTAATTAAAATTATATGAAAAAAATTTAATTCTCTAATAATCTAAAAACTTGCTGTTCTAATGTTTTTGTAATGTAGTAGAAAATTTTAATCTAAATTTTTTTTGTATGTCTAACTTTTAAGGAAAAATCGAATTATCAGAAAAAAAAGTCCCTAAAAGTTTTTTAGAGGCTAAAAATGTTGGGCACAATTTTTGTACAAAAAAATTTGTGACAAGTAATATTGGAGAAGAAAATTAAATTATATAAAATTATATACGTATAGATAAAGTTTTATAGATTTATTTCAAAAACTAACTTTTCACTATTCTACTATAATATATTATACAAAAAAAATTATTATCAACTTTATGGTAAAAGAAAAACAGTCAGCATAAAAATATTTTCATTAAATTGTTGACACCTAAAGGCATCACTTTAAGGCCAGTTCAACAATTTTAATGAAAAATTATTTTTGACAAAAAAAAAGAAAATTTTTATTAAAAAACAAGGAAAATTTATATTTTATTAAAGGAAGAAAAGGTTAAAAACAAAATTAATATTTAAGAAGTTATAACCCAAAAAAAAAAGGAATCAGTGTTAGAATTGACACAAAATTTAATTTTTAAAAAATCTTCTATATTTTATATATACTTTAAAACTTTTAAGCTCTTGAGGAATGGGAACAAACAAAATAAAATAAAATAAATAAATTATCTAAAAAATTAATTTGATATATATTTATAGAAATTATGATTTTGATGTAGAGAGTAGAGTGGAGGCACTCAGTATAAATTTAAAAAAAAAAACAGCACTTCAATTAGAGTGTGCCAAAAAAAGGATATTTCTAAATTATATCTAAAAATAAATTTTTAAGTCAAAGATTTTATTTTTGGCCTAACTAACTCTTTAATTTATCTTTAGCTTTTAAAGTTAAATATTGTAAATAATTTTTTTTTTTTAAGTAGACACAAATTGATTATAACTTTTAGAAAAATTATAATTAAATAATATAAGTAATTTAACTTTTAAAAGAATTATATTTTTCTTTGGTGTTAAATTTAAGGAAATTTTTTAAAAACTTAAGTTAGAACTTTTTTTTGTTAGCTTTTAAGAGCTTTAAACTTAAAAAATATATTAAATTACATATTTTTATTTTTTGAAGAACATAAAATAAAATACAATTTTTTTACATATACATATATATTATAAATTTAAATGTTATAATATGTACATACTTACATATATATATTTTATAAGTACAGAGTGATTTAGTATTTCTATGAATTTAACTGACATTAAAAAAAATGGAAATTAATAGTAGAAATAAACTAAAAATTAAAACCAAAATTAATTAATTTGCTAAAATGTTTGTCATCTAAAAACTTACAACTTTTCGATAATACTAAATCAACCTGTAAAATATTTTAATGTTAAAAAATATATCTTTGTATTATTCTGGATAAAAATAAAGAGAAAAAAATATCGAACTTATTTTATTTTTACATTCTACAATTTTTTCTTTTATATAAAAACTAATGCATAATTTTTTTTTATGCTGGAATAATATATAAATATATTAAAAATTGTCGCACATTTATTTTAATGCTTCGAGGTATACAACAAAAAAGAAAGTTATTCAAAAGTAACAGAAGAAAAACCGGACATAAAAAGGTATAATAAATATAAACAGGATTCAATGTAGTTAAGGTATATTTTAGTTTCCAATTAAAAATGAGTTATTACAAAAGGATAGTAAAAAAAAACTGTAAGGACAAATTATTACTTCTTATATTCGTTTCAAATTTCAATTTTCCGTAATGAATTAATTGGTTACCATAGAAATTTAGAATGTTATCGTAAATATTTGCTTGAAGAAATCAGCATTTTAAATAACAAAATTATTATAAATCTATTTTTATGATAATTAAAACTCATCCTTTTAATGAAACTCCACTTGTGTTTGTGTCACTTAAAGGCAAAACTATAGCTTTTAGCAAAAATATTTTTATGTACTAAATACATTAAAATATCATACAAGAATAAATATATAGAAGAGCATCAATTCTCTAAGGCAAACCCACTCTTACACAATTCAGAAAAAAAGGATATATGTAAGTATTTTTTTTCCTCCAGATTTTTTAAAACTTTAATATTGTCTCTTAAATAAAATTTTCAAAGTAACCATAAATTTCAAAATGCTATAATTTTTAAAATTCATTAAAAATTTTCTTTATTTGAAATTTGATTTTACCCTGTATATAATTTTGTTTGTGTCGAAAAATATAAGCAATCCAATTAAATATGGAAGAAAAGTCACCCACATAAAACATAAAAATATATATATAATAATTTCTATGCTAAATTGATTTGATAGAATTGTTCTACTTGGAAATACAGATGTAACCTAAATTTTTATTTCCCACGAAAAGAATTAGAATAAAAAAAGTTTAGGTGTATAATACATTTAAAAGTGTGACATTTTTGCCTACCCAATTGAAAATATTAATATCTTAGAACTTTTGAATAACAATGAATATGGATAATCTCTAAATGGTTCTAAAAAATCAAGCTGGGGTTTGCTTATACAAAATATTGTGATTGTGATATATAAAATGATTGGAATTAAATTTACAACTAAAATGGGAGTCGCGCTTCTAGCCAGGAAACATTTTTAATTAATATATCATTTGTCATTAGACTTTATTAAATACTTTGCTAGTATACGAAACTAATTCATTCGTCCATATCGAAATTAGTCCTCTACCTACAATAGGACTATATATATGTCTTATTCTACCAAACAAATATCGTATCCGTACGCAAATAGCATAAATAAACAACCAAAAATGTAGTTTTTAATTTAATATCTTTAACTTGCAATTGAAAACATATAAATTTAAATAATAAAATTTCATATCCATGAATTATTATTCATTCGTTAATAAGGAAATATTTTAAAAGATTTCCTATATAATATTTCAATTTCCAATTGAAATTTATGTCATTTATGTAATTTGTTGACACAATAATTTATATTTCTTTTTTGTTACAACATATTTGTAATAAAAACGTGCACATCATGAATTTTTTCTTATATAAATTTATTACAACATTTTTTTTACACATTACTGAATCATTATACATATCTTCCCTTTTTTTCTGTCAACTCACATTACACAATTTCAAAATTATCTAACGAATAATTTCCAATCAATTAAATCATCTAAATTTTTAATCCTTCACCTATAATATATAATTTTTTTTGTTCATCTTACAATAATCTTGACCTAGATTAAATTATTTTTGGTAAGAAAATTGGAGTATGATGAGGAGGAAATGAACTATACAAGGTCATCGTAAAAGTTTGAGTAAAAATATAAATATGAAGCAAAACTATCATTAGCATTTATTTGCATATTCATTAGCATTTTAATATTCTTAATTAATTTAAAAGAAAAATATTTTAAATTAATGAAGAAAATTTTAAAAGAAAAAAGTTTAATATATTTATCCATTAAATTTTCTTTAGCAATCACTAAAATTTCTAAAATCTTATTTTCTTTTCAAAATTAAGTATATATAGTTTATAAATTTTCAATGAGAAAATTCTAGAATATTTTTGAGGGAAAAGAAAAATTATTTATTAATATTTGCAAAATGGGTAAATTATGAAAATTGTAAATACATAATAAATAACAAATTAGTTTCAATTATTCATCTATAATTTTTGAATTTTGCTATTTTTTAAGTAGTAGAAAGAGAAATGTTTTTCTTTGTAATTTGAAATGGCAAACGATTGGGTATAACAAATTCTTGTATATTTTAAATAATCTAATTTCCGTATATTATTGTAATATTTTTCCTAATTTCCTAGATCATTTTTTGGTCATAAATTTTGATTAAACAGAGAAACATGTTACCTGTTTTTATAAAGCAAAAATATTCGTTATTATTTACATTGGAATAATATTTAAATTTCTATTTTGATGTTTCTAACATAAAAAATTTCAACTATATTTTTGTTGTTTAGAGAATTTATGAGGTAATGAAAAGAAAACTTTTACCATTAATATATGTATTTATATTATAACAAAACTTTATATCATTGTTAATATAATCAAACTATTTTTTTATATAACTATTATAATAAAAATTCCTATCAGCAACTATTAAGCAATAAAATGTTGTATCAATTTAAATATTTATTATAAATTATATTAAATATATTTCTAGTATATACCAAAATATTGATCTGATCAGCAATAAAATAATACTTTAATAAATTATATTCCAATTAATCAAATAAATAATTATCTCTGCACTAATTCTAAAATTAAAAAATCTATCATTAATTTTAAAATATTTTAATTTAAATGGACTGACTATAAATTCAAGTTATAATATACAATAAAATAATTTTCACAAACTGTTAATAAGTAAATTTTAATTTTTAATGGCAAAACTTTTCAATTATTTATATCTATTTTATATAAAACATAAAATCTTATAAAATATAATTTAATCTGGGTAAATTTTATTTCAGTTTTTGTTCATCTATCATCGAAAAGAAATTTTCTATAATTTTATTAATATATGTATATTATGTTTTCTCTACAGATTGAAAATTTCCACAATTTTTGGTTTTTAGTCTGATCTGATTCAATGATTGCAAGGACTTTTTTGAAATGCAAAAAAAAAAATTGGAATAAATTTTATTATGGTTTTTTGAAAATAAACCAATTTATCCTTTGGGGCATTTGGTAATATACTCAAACTCAATTTATATGCAAGTGTAAGTATACTCGTATATCAAATGCAAATTTTAAAAATTATTTTAACAAAATATTGTTGTAAAATATAAGTAAGTATAACTAAGTACTATTTTTTTTATATAAAGATCTAATTCAGATCAACAAAATTTAAATTATTTTTTTTGAAATTATGAATATGAAAATATTTTGTTAATTTAATAATTTTACCTTTAATGTAAAATATGTTAAATTATCGGGAATTGTTTTAATATATGTTGTTTTAATAGTCAAAATATATTAATAGAATTTAATAATTAATATACATATACTTACTAATAAATTAAATTTTACAAATGAAATTATTCAAAATTCGAATAAAAATATTTCTACTAACCTGTAATTTTATAATAGAAGGTTGTTGTCTAGGCTAAAAATTAATGTCTATCTGTTATGCTTGGTTGATATCAACACAAATATTATGGTATTGTAGTTTTATCACTTTTTTTCATATAAAAACATATTTTAAATAATTTAAGTATTTTTTTGTATCAAAACATAATCAATCTTGTAATAAAATCGCTACCACTATGTAGGTTAGGTATATAATTATAATTATTAAATCGACACATTAATTTGAAAATATTTGTTTACCATTTTCATTTAATTAAATGCAAAATGCACTGCAAAACCCGAAAACACACAAATTTACTACAAAATTTATAATTTCTTTCATTTTTTTTAAATTTTAATATACTTTTATAGTTTTTTTACCAACTGAAAGAAATTAACCTGCCGAATATTTATATTCCCGCCAAATGTTATGTCAAAATATTAACTAATAATTACTTTTAGTTAAAATGTTAACGAATAAATTTAAGAATAACTAATCTAATATTTAATATCGGCGTGGAAATATTGAGTATATTAATGTGTGGTTCATTTTTAAAACAAAAGCAATTAAGTTTTTTTTTATAAATTATGCAAAAACTAATTACTAATTGAGTAAAATTTGAAAAACCAATATTAATAAGATTTATGCATTTAGCATTTTATATACAGTTGAGCATAAAACGAATTTCACTCATTTTATTTCGCGGATGGTACAATACAACCACTAAATTTCCTATTGGATATAAGTGCGTCATTTTACTAGTGTAGTGTTACCGATTGTTTAAAATAATCTGTTCTAGATTTTTGTTAGTTAATTTTTTCTTATCATTGAAACATTTTTAAACAAATTAATTTTATTTGTCATTTTTTTTATTTTCAATGGAACTAGTTGAACGAAGTCTTCTTATTACAAATGTTTTTTTAATTTAAATTCATTTTTACTGAAATTATTTTTCCTTTTCAATTGTTTTGTAAAAAAAGCCCCTCAACCATATTATTTTACTTTCAGTATTACCATTGGCAGCACTGGTAATCATTTTTCTCTCCTTTTTATTTTTGTTTTTGTTTTCATTTTTTCTTGTGTTTTTGTTATTTTTTTGTGTGAATTTTGTGAAGTACGTGACCGACTAGCAAAAAGTAAAGAAATAAACTTTTTTTTATTTTCAATTCGGATTTGACACGCAAAACTACCTAGTAAAAAATTGAAGCGAAGAAGTTTCTTTTTAAATTCAAAATATTTAAAAAAAAAAAATTTAGAAAAATTGTTTAGAAAAAATTGCAACATAAAAATTGCATGATTATATTTTCTTTTTACAATAATAAATCAGCTGTAATATAAGCAAATAAAACTTTTTAGTGCAAAAGTTTATATATAAAAGTGCGCAATTAAAAGTCTCGGCAAGTTTAGTAAAAAAAAAAAACAAGAAAAAAGAAAAGTGAATTGAACGACGCATAAAGTTACTAATAAAATAAACCACATTATTCATAAAAATATTGATATAATTATTAAAATTACAAATAAAAAAAAAACTAAAGGCAAATAATTAAAATGACAACAACACCAACAAAATTAATTGGGGAAGATTTATTAGGAGGTTAGTAAAACTAAGAAGTTGTTTTTTTTTGTATGAATGAAACCATAATGCAAAATTTTTTGCACACACAAAATTTAATAGCGAAGAAACAACACAACATTTCCTTATTGTATTCTTATAAAAAATTTTGTTATCATCTAAAAATAGAAAATTTATTACTTCATAAAAATGTAAAAAGAAATAATGATGATTTTTTTGTTACAAACGCAGTAATAATTTCGTTCGTAGTATCATCATCGTATGACCATGAAAAATAAACATTCTTTGTTTTATGCAAAACAAAATTCAGTGACTGGACGAATGAATTTACTTTATAGAAAAAGAGATTTAATATTTTCGGTTTTTATGTGCACAGGAGGAGAAGAACGTAGTAATATAATATTATTTTTAAATTTTGCATAGTCAAAATGTGTGACGATAGCAATTCGCAGTCAGTAACATATTTATTGCGATTGCTTTTGTTTTTTTTTTGTACCGTAGAATAGGAAAATTTAAAATTACGTTTATAAGAAAATGCTGCTGCGTATAAATTATTTTGAAATTGTAACAAAATTATGTAAGCTTTTGATTTAGAAAATTTCCCACATAACGAACCGTTGTCGTCATTATTTACCTTAAAAAAGATTACAATTTTCTAATTGGAATTTTTATATATAACTTTCCATACGATAAAATATTATCTACTTATGTATCTACAAAAGTATTTAAGAGTTTTGGTTGATTAGACTCGACAAATTAACTCTAAATGAAATTAGAAGTAACATTAATTTTGATTTGATACACGCGCTTCGTTAAAATTTAATAAAAATTTGCTATTTATAGAAAGAACATTAATAAAAATGCTAATAATATGAAAATAAATATAAGGTGGGCATGGACAAAACAACTTAAACGTAAACCGGCTTTTTTTTGTATAAAAACAACTATGAATTACTTTGCGAAATAATCCATAATTAACAGATCGGAAAATAGTAGCAACAAAACATTTGGAATGATTGCTAGTCTAAAGATGATTATATCAATTAGCGAAGAATGAATGATTCATTTCTCACCTCCAAATTAAACAAAAACACGATTTAATGATATAATCAGTATTTTGTAATAGACCTCTTACAATATGCCCTCATTCAAAAATGTAACTTCTCCTTATTTTTGAAATTTGTTTTCGCTTCCAAGTTTACCTCATTTTCTGTAAAATAAAAAAACAACAACAACGTATTTTTTTAATTTAAAAATTAAAACGATAATCCTTTAGTTAAATACAATTTAGATAAATTAAAATTCATTTGTAAAAATTTAAAGGAATTTATCTCTTATATTTAGAATTAAATTATTGATTTAAAAAAAAAAGTATGTTTACTAAAAAAATATGTTCTATCCCCCCACCCCACTAATAATTTAATATCATTTTATTTAACTTAATTATTATTATTGATATTTATATATTTATGCAAATACTTAGGTATATTTATAGTTAGCCTACAGATTAAATTTTTAAGTTCAAGTTAATCATTTATTTATATAGCTAAAAATTAATAAGACAACAATAAAATTATTATTTATTTTGTGATCGCATTTTCTTAATTTAAGTGCGCGGATATTTATTTTTATTTATTTTATATTATAAATTTAATATTTCTGAATTCTGAATATTTTTTAAAAAAATACTTATTCTTTATTTTTTGAGGTCATCATAATTTCAGACCAGACAATAACGACGATTTGTTGTTGTTATTCTTGTTTATTTAATTATTACTTTTCTTTCGAAATTATTTTTTTCTTTTTACAAATCAATGAGGAGATAACAATAATTATGTTATACATAATTAAATTTACCAAGAATATAATCATCTTAATTTTTGTGAAATTTTATAATTAATATTTGTCAATTTCAAACGACGGGTACAAATATGATTTTAAATCTTTGTTTTTCTTGAGAACTTTAAAAATTTATAATATAAATTAAGTATTTTCATTTCCATAAGATCTAGATGAAATTTTCAAAACAATAAAGCTTTATGAAAAATCCAAATTATTAATTTTTTAACTCTTTTTTTTTTTTTTATGGATCATTTGATTTCATTATTTTTTCCCATCATTTTTTTAAATATATTATGAAATAATTTTAAATTTTATGAATAAAACGAAAATATTTATTTTTGTATATAAAAGTATAGGTAAAATACAGAAATGATTTATAGAAGTAACAAAAAAGATCGCATTTTTTTTTTTAAATGAATTTGATGGGTCAATGGACCATCACTTATTGAGCAAATATTTTTGAAATTTGTAAAATAAATTTTATTCAATTGAAGATTTAAATTTTGACTAAAAACGAAATATTTTTTGGCATTAAAAATATGTGATTTTTATTTTAATAATATTTATTTTATCATGCTTTTCTTAATTTACGAGGATACGTTAGATATTTAGTTATATTGATCCCAATGTTATTGATTCATTAAAATTCAATCAGTTTATATTTTTAATTGTTTTATATATTATTTACGTTTTCATTTTCGAACATTTTAACTCGAAGAAAAATATTCGGAAACGCTATAAATTATTTTCATTATTTATATTTAATATTTTCAAAATTTATAATTAATATTATATATGTTCTTATTTTTCATAAGAATCATGGATAGAATTATGTTCGAATGCGAGTAGTGGTATTTATCCAAAAACACCAGATCGAACAACACCAGTATCATTTGCAACTGGTGATGAATATTTACGTTTATTACGTGAAGCACAACGTGAATCAAATCAATCATCATGTGTTGTATCATTGGCTGGTTCTAGACGTAATTCACCACATTCTAGTCCAAAGTCACCACCAAACAGTCCAAATACAGAATTATGTCCAGATGAGGAAATTAAAAATGCATATATAAATTTTTGGGGAAAGGTAATCACTTATAATTATAATAATTATTTCAATTTAGAATTTAATAAACCATTTTAAAATATTTTATTTAATAATATGATATATATTATAGGAACCTGAAGTACATAAAGATAATGATTGGGTTTGGCATTGGAGTAGTCGTCCAGATCAAAGACCACCAAAGTAGATTTATTATAGATTTATTACTAAGTATCGCAATATTTAATAAAAATTCTTGTATTAGAGATTGGAAATTTGAACATCCTCAACGTAAAACTGCTGGATATTCTATAAGATTGGCTCGTGTTGGTAAGAATTCACTTTTTTCTAGAGAAGTTCTTTACTCATTGATTTTGACAAATGTTTTGTCAGTACTTTTGGGTGCCGGTTTAGGGTAATTACTATTTTATTTATATTTTTTTATTTATTTTAAATTAATATGATAATATTTTTTAGATTATGGTTGAGCAAAAAAGGATATCTATTTGCAAGATTTACAATTGACTGAATTTTACCACGTTTATTTGTTTTGTTTACTTTTTTTATATATATATTCTCATTAAAATGTTTTTTTCTATTATAATAATAATTTTAATTAAAGTATATAATTTATTTTCTTGTAAATTATAATAATTTTATTTTGTTTTATGCAAAGAAATTTTTGGAAAGTGAAGAAAATTTAACATAATTTTTAATTGTAATAAAATATTTTTATAATTGCTCAAAAGAGGAGGAAAATAAATAAAAACTTATCTATATTCATAAATTCTATAAATTAGTAATTTTATTTTAAAGGAAAATTGTCTTTTTTTTTTTTTTAAATATATCAAATAAGATATCAAATAAAGTACAAAATCTGAATATATTAATTATTTGCAAACAAAAAATATAATTTTATGTCTTTAAATTAATTTTCTTTATATAAAAACAAGAAAAATGTTTAATGAATTTTAATCTTTTGTTTGCAAAGCTGATGCACCAGATATAATTTCAATAAGTTCATTAGTAATAACAGCTTGCCTAGTACGATTATATTTCAATTTTAAACTATCAATCATATCACCAGCATTTTTTGTTGCATTATCCATGGCAGTCATTCTAGATGATTGTTCTGAACAAGAACTTTCTTTCATTGCATAAAATATTAATGCTGCAATATTAAATTCTAAATGATTTTGTATAACATCACGGTCAATTGAATCAAATATTGGCATTTTTTCAGAATTTTCAATTATTTTTGCCCCATAAAAAAGCATTCTATCTAATTTATATGAAACAACATTTCTAAATTTATTATAAACAATTATTCCTTCGGTAAAATCATAGTCGGATTTTAAAATTTCATTTGCAATTACAGATGCATCTAAAAATATTGGTGGTATTCTACCAACTTCACTGGCTGTTACTAAAAATAATTCACGATATATACGTTGCAATATTAATCTTGATTTATTACCAACACATACAACTCTAGTATTTTTGTCATTTTCAATTAATGAATTACGTACGTGTCGGGCAATACTAGTATGGCATGCACCACATAAACCTCTGTCCGATGTTATAGCTATATACATTTTCTTTTCTGGAATTGATTTAATTGGTACAACTTTTGTTTTATCAACAAATTGTAGTGCACCTATACCAAATGGACGAATTGCTTTAAGTTCACGTTCAGCACGTGCATATTTAGCAGCCGATACCATTTTCATAGTTTGTGTTATTTTTTGTATATTTTGTACAGATCTTGTACGCAATTTTATTGTTTTCATAGTAGCCATTGTGGAAGTTTTATGTTGATTTTCTTCGTAGACTATATAAAAAACCAAAAATTGTATTTATTTTAAAGATTTTTTGCACGAAGTACAAATAAGAAAATATTTTAATACCTATTTATTAATCAAAATTACTGAAAGTTGAATAGATTTTCAATGAAAAAATATTTTATACTATATTAAGTCCTTTATTTGTAGAATCCTCACAGCAATCCAATATTTTATAATTCCAAAATTCCAATAATCTGACTGTCTATGAAGGATAAAATTCGGAAAAAGTAGACAAAACACAAATTACAAATAGTAAAGATAACGACCGGAAGATGGGCCTCGAAATATTTAACCAAGCCTACTTGAAATAATTCAACATTTGAAAAATTAAATAAATAAAAAGTACGATACGAAGCAACTTTTTGCTTTACTATATTTTCAAATATCTATGTATTTTTGATAATTAAAATTAAATTTAATTTAAATTTAACACATTGAAGACGGGAGACGTGAATTCACGTTTTTTAGAATTTCAAGCAACATTATATAAAAACTGCAATTATAAGTAAGTAAAACAATACAACGTAGAATTGTTGTTATAAACAAACATGTGACGAAAGTGTGTACATTATATAGTATAGTTGAATAATAAAGAACCGTTATATTCAATTCAGTGTTATATTTACTTTAAAAAGTTATAAAATTTCAAAATCATGTGCGGGAATTCAGGCTATATGCTTTTCATCACATACCGTCTTCAATGTGTTAATTCCGGTGATTTAAAAAATATGATTTAAAGGTCTATCGATTCCTTTTGAAGTCCAAAATGACCAAAATAAATTTAAATTATAAATGTTCATATATATCTGTTTTGATTTCAAACATCTTTATTCTTATAATTAATACAATAATTATCGATATTCAGAAAATACCAGAAAAAAAAAATTAATTTACAATTTTATTTCTCACCAATAATATTAGATATAAATAAATATCAAAATATATAATTTCATTTTTTGATATTTATTTTTCCTTTTCAAGAGCTGAAGCACCAGAAATAATTTCAATTAGTTCTCTGGTAATAACAGCTTGTCTGGTACGATTAAATGTCAATGTTAATTTATCAATCATTTCACCAGCATTCTTTGATGCATTATCCATAGCAGTCATCCTAGATGATTGTTCTGAGCAAGCACCTTCTTTCATAGCATAAAATATTAATGAGGCCAATGAAAATTCCAAATGACTTTGAATTACTTCTGAATCCAATGAATCATACACAGCTAATTTATCAGCTGATTCAATAACAGGTGTACTGAATATTGGCAAATCTGATAGTTGATATGATACCACTGACCTGAATTTATTGTAAATAATTTTACCCTCAGTATATTCATAACCAGATTTTAAAATTTCATGGGCAATCCTGGATGCATCCAAAAATGTTGGTGGTAGACGACCAACTTCATTAGCAACCATAATAATATTTTTGCCATATAAACGTTGGAGAATACCACGAGATTTATCACCAACACAGAACACTTTTGTTTTACTATCATCTTCAGCTAACATACCACGAATTTGACGTGCAACACCAGTATGAATAGCACCGCACAAACCCCTGTCTGATGTAATTGCAACTAATAGTTTCTTTTGTTCAACTTTATCACTTGGTGCAACTTCAGCTTTTTCAAAAAATTGTTGTGCACCAATACCGTATGGACGAGCTTGTTTAAGATCACGTTCAGCACGGGCATATTTGGCAGCCGACACCATTTTCATAGATTGCGTAATTTTTTGAATATTCTTAACAGATTTTAAACGAATTTGGATTGATTTAAGTGTAGCCATACCACGTTGACTTTGAGCCCCATTTTGTAAAACTGGCAATAGGACACCACTTGCTTTAGATACTGCTCCAGCGCACTGCATAATCGAAATCTACACTTACGTAATATGAAAAAATGACAAGAAATGAAAACGAAAATATTTGCGATTGAAAATTGGACTAGAAACAATTAGGTAAATGAAAATATTTTACCTTATTTAGTTTCGATGTGGGAATTTATAATTCTACACAACCTGGCAAAGGATTTGTGTGGTGAAAACACTTAAATTATGAAAAATTTGGAAGTATTCAATTGAATCTCCACGCTGAACAAGAGACTGGCGAGAGAAAATGTCATTACAAGACAAATGTCATTAAATTTAGGGTGAGCTCAGATTTTGATAATTACGATAATCCTAAATATATGGAATTCCGTGAGAAAATTAGCAAATCGGTCATTTTTCAAAACGAAGACGAACCATTGGAAGACCCATATATAATTGGAAAATTTCCCAATCCTCTTTCAATTATTTACTACAATAAATTAGGTAAAAAAAGATAAATTAAAAAAATGTATATTATATTTCTAGTTAACTTGTTTCACTTTTATTGTTTTAATACCTAAATGTAATTTTCTATGTGCTGTTAAATTACCCTTAGTAGCAAATGCCCTTTCACATACATCACATTGATGTGGTTTCTCTCCTGTATGTGTTAATTTATGAATAGATAAATGGCTTGTCTGTCGAAATGCCATTTCACAAATATTACATTTATATGGTTTTAATCCTTTATGTACCATATCATGTCGATATAATGCATTTTTTAATGCAAATGCTTTTCCACATATTGTACATTGATACGGTTTTTCACCAGTATGCCATCTTAAATGATCCTTTAATGCTGCATTACTTTGGCATAATTTACCACATACTGAACATATAACTTTTTTATAATATTTTTTTTGGCGAACAAGTTTTTCACCATCTGGTAAATGATTTCGTTTTATATGCAACTTTAAATGTGATTCTAATGTTTTTTGTTTTTTAAATGTTTTTTGGCATTCATCACATTGCCAATTTCTAACATTTGAATGTACAGTACTATAATGCTGGTTAAGAATATATGATCGTGCAAAACGTTGATCACATGATGAACATTTATATGGTTTACGTTGTTCATGAAAATCTACAATATGACGTTGTAAATTACGTGGATTTGAAAATGTTTTACCACATAATTCACATACAGAACCACCAATTCGATTATGTACTTCATCCATATGAATTTTTAATTTTGTTTTTGATGGACACCATTGAGAACAAATTTTACATTGAAATCTTTGTTTGCCATGTGATCTTATATGTATTATATAATCATTTCGTTTCTCTATTATTACTTCACATGTTTCACATTTATATCCTTTTGATAATTTCGTACATTTTTTTGTATGTGGTTTTTTTCTTATTTTGTCAATATTCTATAAGAAAAAAATAATTGAAATTCTTTTTTCTAAATAGTAATTAAATATTTAATTTTACCTCTTCAATAATTATTTTTTCAATAAGATTAAAATCAACTTCATTTTTCATCTCATTTTCAATAATTTTACCATCTACAATTTCAATTTCAATTATTGAAGAATTATATGTCTCATTATCTGGACATTTTTCTATTTTTATTGGATCCTTAATTGAATGTAATTCCTTTCTTAACTTGGCATCAGTTTGTTCACATTTTATTCGGAAATTAAAAGCTAAATTTAAATCATTTTCACAATTCTCACATATAAATTGGGGCAATGGGTCATCTTTTTCTAGCTAATGAAAAATATTTATTATTTAGAAACTTTACGCTTGAATAATTTTAATTTAACAAACCAAAATATTTGTACATGCTTGCAACTTTTCAAAAATTTTAATATTTTCATTATCGAAAATATTTTTAAAATTAGCATTAATTATTTCACAAATTCTGCACAATAAATTCATAATTTCTGTTTTTCATCTTTTTTGTTTACCAAAAAAATTTCTTTGTTGTCAAATTGACATCTTTCAAAAGTGCGAAAACGGAAATCTGTCACAATTCTGTATAAGTATGGAATAGAAAAGAATTGTAATGGATATCCGAATATATTTTATGTTTCCAGAAAAATGTTATTTGATAATTGATAATTTAGATATAATACCATCCATAATAACTCGATGTGGTGCTAGGCGCTAGGCTTACCTCTTAGAAGTTCACCCTACATTATGTTGTACGTAGGAATCGTTGTTTTCCAATCCAAACCATAAGAAAGTTGAAGTTCCTGTTTACCAGAAAGACTATTAATTGAAGGTGAATTTGAAGCAACTACCTCGCAGTACAGTAGGGAATGAATTGGCAACAGCATTCCATACAATAAGCTATAGCCTTAATCTTAGAGTATATAATTTACTCTAAATCTATATCCAGTCAACTCCACTCCATAGCTACAAATCGTAAAAATATTCTTAATTTTATAATGTTAATTTGCTATCCGAATTCTGAATTGTATTGTGCGATTTGGGATTAGAGCGGGAAAACATTTTAGTACTACACTCTAATTCGTTGACTACACTTCAATTCAAGTATTCAAGTACAATTCTCAGTCACTTATTCAAAACGTAAACAATACGTTTGAAGTAAATATTAATAAAAAGTAAATGACTAAATTTAATTAAATATATATTTATAACAAATGAAGAATAAAATCTGTAGACTATGCAAAACTATTAATATAACTGAATTTAATTCAAAAAATATATTCAATTATGAAAATTATGAAATTATTGGAAAATTAAAATTAAGTGCAAATATACTGGTGGGTTTATTTTAATACATATTATTTTTATACTTTGTGTTTTATTCAATTATTTTAATTACCTATATATTATATATTTTAGCTTGATAAAAATGATCGTTTACCAAAATTTATTTGTGCTGATTGTGAGTCTGAATTAAATTTAGCTTTTAATTTTCGTTTAAAATGTGAACAAGTTGATGCCGAATTACGTGAATCGTTTGAAATCGATAAATTATTTGATATTGAAAATGAAACTGCTGCTGAATATGCAATTGAAATTAAACCTGAAGAGGAAAGTTGTAATGATTTTGATTTCGAAAATGATATTGATCAGAATAACGACTCGAATAAAAATATACAGGAAGTATACAAAATACCTACATACATAATTCAGCAAATTAAACATATACACCTATTTGTTTATTTATAGGATATCCATATCAGTAATGTTTCGGAAGATGATATATCTTCAAATAATGAAGCCGATCCTTTAAATATCGATGAAAATGTAGGTTAATACCAAACAAAGTGTAGGACTATTTTACATAGATATAATAATTAATTATGTATTTTTTTCAGAATGCCAAAAACTTAATAAATACATCTCAATTAATTGGCCGTTGTTATACATGCGAAACATGTGAATTTACAACTGATGAATATAGTAAATATTGTTTACATAAAAAAATTCATAAAAATAATGAACGACATCAATGTCCAACTTGTTCACAATGGCTTAAAACAAAATCAATATTAAGAGACCATATTAATAGAATTCATAAAAAATTAATTTCATATACTTGTGAAGTTTGTGGTAAAATTTTATTCAATTTACAAAGTTTACGACGTCATCTTACTAAACAACATAGTACATTAAATCTATATAAATGTAGAATTTGTAATTTTACTGGAACTGGAACTGATAATTTACAAAATCATATATTAAAGGTACATACTATTGGTAAAAGATATTTATGTGATAATGAAAATTGTAAAAAAAAATTTAAATTACCACAAACACTACAATATCATAAAACACAATGTCATAATAATAATAATAATGAGTTAAGTAAAAGTAAAAAAGCAAAATCTCATCAAGTTCAATGTCCAAAATGTGATAGATATTTCATATGTAATGCAGTATTAAAAAGACATATTATGCAATATCATAACGGTGAGAAACCATATTTGTGTGAAGAATGTGGTAAATCATTTTCATTTGATACTGGTTTACGAGCACATAGTATGATACATAAAAATTTAAAACCATATAAATGTAATATTTGCAATATGTCATTTCGTCAAATATCCCATTTATTATCACACAAAATTACCCATACGGGTGAAAAGAATTACAAATGTGATTTATGTAACAAAACTTATGGACATAAATGTAATTTAAACGTACATATGAAAGAGCATTTAGGTATTCACCGAAAAAGATTCGTATGAGACAGAAATCAGGTAATAAAATTAATGTAATCAGTTATAATAATAATTATATAAATTATTTTTTACTTTTTTTGTACCGAAATATTTATAAGATAGAGAGCTCTACCTAAACACCGGCGTACGGCGTATATGTCGATACGCTGATACGCCAGCGTATCCCGAAATAAAATGCCACATTTGTATACATTAAAATTTTTTTGATCAATGTTTCTTTTTGCTAAATTTCAAAAATAAAATTAAAAATTTTTATACGCCCGTCAAAATTGGAAATTCCAATTCTCGGCGTACGTACGTCGCGTATTTCGGGTGCTCCAATACAAAATGTATGTACCAATATCGATTTTGACAGACGTCATACGCCGGTGTTTAGGTTGAGCTCAGAGAATTAATAATTAATGTATAATAATTTTTTCATACTTTTAACATATTAAATATGATTTTTGATTAACAGTAGTCTGTCTAAAACTATTATTTTATTATAGAAATAAAGCACTTGTTTTTAAAAACAATCTCTGTATTATTAAATTACCATTTTACATTATATTTTTTAAAGTAGGTATTCCGAAATTATTCTGTATAATTTTTCTTAAATCAAAATACTGTTTTTATTATTTATTTTGTTTATTTTCTGTACCACATTTGAAGTGTTTTCATTCGTTTGACTTTCTTCTGTAATTGTAATACACCATACAATAATGCTTCAGCACTTGGTGGACATCCAGGTACATAAATATCAACTGGAATAATACGATCACATCCACGTACAACTGCATACGAATAATGAAAATATCCACCCACCACCATTTGCACAACTACCCATTGATATAACCCAACGTGGTTCTGGCATTTGATCATATATTTTACGAAAAGCTGGTGCCATTTTATTAGTCAATGTACCAGCTACTATAATGCAATCAGTTTGACGTGGTGATGCCCGAAATACAACACCAAAACGATCCATGTCATGACGTGGTGCAGCCATATGCATCATCTCAACAGCACAACATGCTAAACCAAAAGTTAGTGGCAATATTGAACCTTTACGACCCCAATTCAAAATATCATCTAATCGGGCTAGTGACCATTCAACAGCATTTGGTTGTTTTTTACCAAATGGCGAATAACCGGGACGTGGTGAATTAGGATCAGCTGGCATTGTTTGTTGATTTCTACGTGCAATAGCTACATTTACCCCGGCCCACATTGAGCCATTAAGTAGAGTAGATAAATCTGTAGAAGTGGATAATTTCGGTGCATTTGATACACGTGTTAGTGCTGACCGTAGCATCCTAAAAAAAGTACTTTTAATTTAATGCTGCATTACTTTGGCATAATTTACCACATACTGAACATATAACTTTTTTATAATATTTTTTTTGGCGAACAAGTTTTTCACCATCTGGTAAATGATTTCGTTTTATATGCAACTTTAAATGTGATTCTAATTTAAATGTTTTTTGGCATTCATCACATTGCCAATTTCTAACATATGAATGTACAGTACTATAATGGTGGTTAAGAGTATATGATCGTGCAAAACGTTGATCACATGATGAACATTTATATGGTTTACGTTGTTCATGAAAATCTACAATATGACGTTGTAAATTACGTGGATTTGAAAATGTTTTACCACATAATTCACATACAGAACCACCAATTCGATTATGTACTTTTGATGGACACCATTGAGAAGAAATTTTACATTGAAATCTTTGTTTGCCATGTGATCTTATATGTATTATATAATCATTTCGTTTCTCTATTATTACTTCACATGTTTCACATTTATATCCTTTTGATAATTTCGTAGATTTTTTCGTATGGGGTTTTTTTCTTATTTTGTCAATATTCTATAAGAAAAAAATAATTGAAATTCTTTTTTCGAAATAGTAATTTAATATTTAATTTTACCTCTTCAATAATTATTTTTTCAATAAGATTACCATCAACTTAATTTTTCATCTCATTTTGAATAATTTTACCATCTACAATTTCAATTTCAATTATTGAAGAATTAATGTCTAATTATCTGGACATTTTTTATTTTTATTGGATCCTTAATTGAATGTAATTCCTTTCTTAACTTGGCATCAGTTTGTTCACATTTTATTCGGAAATTAAAAGATAAATTTAAATCATTTTCACAATTCTCACATATAAATTGGGGTCATCTTTTTCTAGCGAATGAAAAATATTTATTATTTAGAAACTTTACGCTTGAATAATTTTAATTTAACAAACCAAAATATTTGTACATGCTTGTAACTTTTCAAAAATTTTAATATTTTCAATATTTTTAAAATTAGCATTAATTATTTCACAAATTCTGCACAATAAATTCATAATTTCCGTTTTTCATCTTTTTTGTTTACCAAAAAAATTTTTTTGTTGTCAAATTGATATCTTTCAAAAGTGCGAAAACGGAAATCTGTCACAATTCTGTATAAGTATGGAATAGAAAAGAATTGTAATGGATATCCGAATATATTTTATGTTTCCAGAAAAATGTTATTTGATAATTGATAATTTAGATATAATACCATCCATAATAACTCGATGTGGTGCTAGGCGCTAGGCTTACCTCTTAGAATTTCACCCTACATTATGTTGTACCTCGCAGTACAGTAGGGAATGAATTGGCAGCAGCACTCCATACAATAAGCTGACAGTGACGCCACCTAACATTCGGGGCTGCTGACCAAAACGACTCATCAACAGGCGTAACCCAAAATGTATGTAATTCTACAGATGGATACGCAAGGAAACCCAAACTAAGTACGTAGAAAACAATTTGTTCTCGGTATATAAAAAATAAAAAATAAAGCCTGCCTTAATCTTAGAGTATATAATTTACTCTAAATCTATATCCAGTCAACTCCACTCCATACCTACAAATCGTAAAAATATTCTTAATTTTATAACGTTAATTTGCTATCGGAATTCTGAATTGTATTGTGCGATTTGAGATTAGAGCGGGAAAACATTTTAGTACTACACTGGGGGCGTTCAGTGGCAAGAAAAAAGTAACTAGTCACTTTGACTATAAGAGTTACAAAAAATGACTACTTCCCGCCAAACATTGCGTAACGGAAACGTAAAGTTTTCCGAGTCTAATTCCTTCTAAGGTCTTGGAAAATGTTACGTTTTGGCGTAACAGAATTGATATGCAAATGTTACATTCCTTATATGAGAAGTGACACTATTTTTCGTTACGATAAGTCCTCGCAAAAGCGTAATGTTTCTGTACAGTTTAGGTGTAATGTTTTCGTACTGTTTAAGTGTAATGTTTTCGTACAGTTTAGGTGTAATGTATTCGTACATATTTAGCGTAACTTGTGCGTAATGTTTATGTGTAACGTTTACGTACAAATTTAGCGTAATTTTTTCGTACTGATTTAATGTAGCGTATTCGTATTTATATAATAATTAAAAAACAAATTAGTTATTTTAATAATATATTTCCAAACAAAAATAATAAATTCATATTTATTAATATATAAAAAATAAAAAAAATAATGAATAAAAAATTGTAACTTTTTACAAAATTTTTCGTAACTTTTAAGGCGTTCGTAAACTTAACATTTCCGTAAAGAATTTATCGTAAACTTGAAATAGTAGAAAAAAAAAGTTTACATTTCCATTACATTTTCATTCGGAATTTAGCGTATACAATTTATGTGTACGCCAACGTTACATTTTGGTAAAGAAATTTTCGTAACTTTTTAGGCGTTCGTAAACTTAACATTTCCGTAAAGAATTTAGCGTAAACTTGAAATAGTAGAAAAAAAAAGTTTACATTTCCATTACATTTTCATTCGGAATTTAGCGTATACAATTTATGTGTACGCCAACGTTACATTTTGGTTAAGAAATTTTCGTAACTTTTTAGGCGTTCGTAAACTTAACATTTCCGTAAAGAATTTAGCGTACACTTGAAATAGTAGAAAAAAAAAGTTTACATTTCCATTACATTTTCATTCGGAATTTAGCGTATACAATTTATGTGTACGCCAACGTTACATTTTGGTTAAGAAATTTTCGTAACTTTTTAGGTGTTCGTAAACTTAACATTTCCGTACAGAATTTAGCGTACACTTGAAATAGTGGAAAAAAAACTTTACGTTAACATTACATTTTCGTTCGGAATTTAGAGTATACTTTTAAATGCTTGGCGGGTTATTGTTCATGGTACACAAAGGTGTCAAAATAACACCTACTAAAATTGATTACGAGCGTTCAGTGAACACACTTTGATCAAATGACTATTTTTAACTGCAGTCTACTAGACTAGAGTGTAGTCGCCGGGTGTTATTTTGTACTAAGCAAACGAATTGTCATTTTTGTAAACAAATATTTCAGTTGTTTTTTTGTTATTTATTTTAAAATTAAATGCTGAAGATAATATGCAATTTGATAATATACAATTTGAATATAATAGGTATATAATTTGATTTGATCAGCTGATATCATATGACAGTTGGAACACCAAATGACATTGCTCGTTCAGTGCACCGAAGTTACTTTTTATGACACCGCATGAATTTTGACAGTCATCGACATCGATAACACCGACTACCATACCAATACCCAACGATATAGAAGATATATGGATAGGGCATAAATGTTCCCTCTCTTTTTAACACATTAAAATTTTAATATATTGAAAAATTGTTTATGAAGCCACGATTTTGGTAGTTCTCTTTCCTTTTGCTCGCCGAAGTGTCAAATTAATAATATGAAAAATATTATAACAGCTGATTTTAGATTTACAGGGCTGGCTTATTTTTTTAAGTTTAAGAGTCTCAATATAAATTAACAATATTAACTAGCTAAACAAATTACTCTATTTTACTTTCCATTTTGTATAATTATTTGTATAAAGCGACCTAAAATATTCCTTAGGATGATCTTTACTTGTATTTTTCAAAAAAAAAAAAAAAATTATCTCCTTAAAAATTGATGTCCGAATGAAAAAAAACCTAATCCGCCCCTAATTTCTCATTTTTATATTTTGACAATTCGGCTAGCAAAAAAAGAGACAACTATACCCGGCGTGGCTTCAAATTTTTATATTTATGCCCTATCCATATATCTTCTATATCGTTGCCAATACCAACTACTTTTGCCACTGAACGCTCCCAATTCAATTCAAGTACAATTCTCAGTCACTATTCAAAACAAAACGTAAGCAATACAATACGTTTGAAGTAAATATTTAATAAAAAGTAAATGATTAAATTTAATTAAATATATATTTATAACAAATGGAGAATAAAATCTGTAGACTATGCAAAACTATTAATATAACTGAATTTAATTCAAAAAATATATTCAATTATGAAAATTATGAAATTATTGGAAAATTAAAATTAAGTGCAAATATACTGGTGGGTTTATTTTAATACATATTATTTTTATACTTTGTGTTTTATTCAATTATTTTAATTACCTATATATTATATATTTTAGCTTGATAAAAATGATCGTTTACCAAAATTTATTTGTGCTGATTGTGAGTCTGAATTAAATTTAGCTTTTAATTTTCGTTTAAAATGTGAACAAGTTGATGCCGAATTACGTGAATCGTTTGAAATCGATAAATTATTTAATATTGAAAATGAAACTGCTGCTGAATATACAATTGAAATTAAACCTGGAGAGGAAAGTTGTAATGAATTTGATTTCGAAAATGATATTGATCAGAATAACGACTCGAATAAAAATATACAGGAAGTATACAAAATACCTACATACATAATTCAGCAAATTAAACATATACACCTATTTCTTTATTTATAGGATATCCATATCAGTAATGTTTCGGAAGATGATATATCTTCAAATAATGAAGCCGATCCTTTAAATATCGATGAAAATGTAGGTTAATACCAAACAAAGTGTAGGACTTTTTTACATAGATATAATAATTAATTATGTATTTTTTTCAGAATGCCAAAAACTTAATAAATACATCTCAATTAATTGGCCGTTGTTATACATGCGAAACATGTGAATTTACAACTGATGAATATAGTAAATATTGTTTACATAAAAAAATTCATAAAAATAATGAACGACATCAATGTCCAACTTGTTCACAATGGCTTAAAACAAAATCAATATTAAGAGACCATATTAATAGAATTCATAAAAAATTAATTTCATATACTTGTGAAGTTTGTGGTAAAATTTTATTCAATTTACAAAGTTTACGACGTCATCTTACTAAACAACATAGTACATTAAATCTATATAAATGTAGAATTTGTAATTTTACTGGAACTGGAACTGATAATTTACAAAATCATATATTAAAGGTACATACTATTGGTAAAAAATATTTATGTGATAATGAAAATTGTAAAAAAAAATTTAAATTACCACAAACATTACAATATCATAAAACACAATGTCATAATAATAATAATAATAATAATAATGAGTTAAGTAAAAGTAAAAAAGTTCAATGTCCAAAATGTGATAGATATTTCATATGTAATGCAGTATTAAAAAGACATATTATGCAATATCATAACGGTGAGAAACCATATTTGTGTGAAGAATGTGGTAAATCATTTTCATTTGATACTGGTTTACGAGCACATTGTATGATACATAAAAATTTAAAACCATATAAATGTAATATTTGCAATATTTCATTTCGTCAAATATCCCATTTATTATCACACAAAATTACCCATACGGGTGAAAAGAATTACAAATGTGATTTATGTAACAAAACTTATGGACATAAATGTACTTTAAACGTACATATGAAAGAGCATTTAGGTATTCACCGAAAAAGATTCGTATGAGACAGAAATCAGGTAATAAAATTAATGTAATCAGTTATAATAATAATTATATAAATTATTTTTTACTTTTTTTGTACCGAAATATTTATAAGATAGAGAATTAATAATTAATGTATAATAATTTTTTCATACTTTTAACATATTAAATATGATTTTTGATTAACAGTAGTCTGTCTAAAACTATTATTTTATTATAGAAATAAAGCACTTGTTTTTAATAACAATCTCTGTATTATTAAATTACCAATTATATTTTTTAAAGTAGGTATTCCGAAATTATTCTGTATAATTTTTCTTAAATCAAAATACTGTTTTTATTATTTATTTTGTTTATTTTCTGTACCACATTTGAAGTGTTTTCATTCGTTTGACTTTCTTCTGTAATTGTAATACACCATACAATAATGCTTCAGCACTTGGTGGACATCCAGGTACATAAATATCAACTGGAATAATACGATCACATCCACGTACAACTGCATACGAATAATGATAATAGCCACCACCATTTGCACAACTACCCATTGATATAACCCAACGTGGTTCTGGCATTTGATCATATACTTTACGAAAAGCTGGTGCCATTTTATTAGTTAATGTACCAGCTACTATAATACAATCAGTTTGACGTGGTGATGCCCGAAATACAACACCAAAACGATCCATATCATAACGTGGTCCTGCCATATGCATCATTTCCATAGCACAACATGCTAAACCAAATGTTAATGGCCATATTGAATTTTTACGACCCCAATTCAATATATCATCTAATCGTGCAACTACCCATTCTCCTCTGGATTTTTGTTTTATACCAAATGGTGAATATGGTTTGAATTTTCTATCATCACCTTCTTTTATTTCTTGTGGTTTAATTGTTGTATGCTGATTACATCGCGAAATAATTATATTTAATGGTATTTTAAATAATGATGATATATTATTACTTGTATAATATAATGGTTCTGAAGTATATCTCCAAATAATCGATCGTAGCATCATATACGCTTATTATTTGTTTTAAATAAAATAAACAACTATCAACAAAGTAATTATTTCTGTATATATATACTTATTACTTTATTACTAGGAAGGCGAAAAAAAATTTAATTTTCAATTAAATTAATTAGATGAAATTATTTTTGATTTTAATCTGAACAATTGGGCAAGGGTAACTTTGGTAATATTAAAAATAATAATTTTACTATGAATTAGTTAAAAAAGAACTGAAACAATATTAGAATAATAATTAAATTTTATTTAAAAAATAAATAAATTATTAAATTTCATTTTTAAAATAAATCGATTTTAAATTTTAAAACTCAATTTTCAAATTGAACTTAAATATATTTTTTTATTTCTTTCATATATTTCGTTTAATTTTATTTACACGCAAAAAAAAAAGTAAATTATTTGATTAAATCATTTTATTCTTAATATTCTAAAATTTTCTCCGCAATCCAACAAAAAATTTCCTAAATAATTTTACTTTCGATACCACATTTGTAAGGTATTCATTCGTTTGACTTTCTTCTGTAATTGTAGTACACCATACAATAATGCTTCAGCAGTTGGTGGACATCCAGGTACATAAATATCAACTGGAATAATACGATCACATCCACGTACAACTGAATACGAATAATGATAATAGCCACCACCATTTGCACAACTACCCATTGATATAACCCAACGTGGTTCTGGCATTTGATCATATACTTTCCGTAATGCTGGTGCCATTTTATTAGTCAATGTACCAGCTACTATAATGCAATCAGCTTGACGTGGTGATGCACGAAACACAACACCATATCGATCCATGTCATAACGTGGTGCAGCCATATGCATCATCTCAACAGCACAACATGCTAAACCAAATGTTAGTGGCCATATTGAACCTTTACGACCCCAATTCAAAATATCATCTAACCGGGCTAATGACCATTCAACAGCATTTGGTTGTTTTTTACCAAATGGCGAATAACCGGGACGTGGTGAATTAGGATCAGCTGGCATTGTTTGTTGATTTCTACGTGCAATAGCTACATTTACCCCGGCCCCCATTGAACCATTAAGTAGTAGAGTAGATAAATCTGTAGAAGTGGATAATAATTTCGGTGCATTTGATGCACGTGTTAGTGCTGACCGCAGCATCCTAAAAAAAGTACTTTTAATTTATATAATTATTGGTTAAAAGTAATTCGAACTTTTCACTTAAACTACTTTTTTTGGTGACCAAAAAAATAAAAATATATCAAAATATGAATTTATGTAACTTCGAGAGGAATTGGCAAATGTCACTATGTTAAGTTGGTATTGGATAAAATTTGACAATTCTCAAATTAATGGCTAAATTAGAACACGGCAGCGCAACTCATTCTAATTGAACTTTTGAACTGCATTGTGTGGCGTTGTGTGTAACTGCGTTGTGTTGCGCTCAGTTGCGTAGCCTTTAAATGCGTTACATTTTACATTGTGGATTAAATCTTACCGTAGCCGAAATTTCTGACAAAAATTTACACGTTGCGTTTGCGTTGATTTAGGGAGTGCCCTTAATGTTACAAAGTTTAAGTCGTTAAACCAATAACGTTCGCCAGTCCATAATTAATAGAATACACATGTTTATATATACATATATCAGTAAATATTATGTATTATAATGACGATCTGACAGTCACGAAAATGTCCAGCACTGTACTGTACCATTGACATTTACATGTAGCTGTACTGACAACTGTAGTAAACAATTAACGACTCATAAACATTCTTCAATTTATTGCAAAACTTTTACTCAATTTTTTATTCGCCTTTTATAAATTTCGTTTTCCTATTTTCGATTTCAGATAATAAAAATCTGAAATTATATACTCAAATGTAAATAAAAATGCTGATAGCCAGACAAATATTATATTTATAAATATAAAATATATCTGTAATATTTATAAAATATTACAGATAAATGTTCTGAATTGGACGTAAAATAGACAAGATAAAAAGAGAAGAAAAACAATTTAAATAAATTTAACAAACAAACAAAAAAAAAACATTTAAAAATTACCTCATTTTTTTTATTTCGTATTTTTGTAAACTATATTTTTAGGTAGTTACATGTATATTCCATAATAAGTGATTTTATTTATTTTATTTTTCATTTATAGTCCTAAAATATTTATAAATCCTTGTACCATGTATTTTTAAATATTTTATTACCAAAAACAATTATTTGTTTTATATATATATATATCCACGTTAACAATTTTTTTTTAGTTTTTTTTTATGTGTATCTACTTATTTAATAAAATATATAAATCAGTTCTCACATAAAGAATGGTCATTATTTGTTATTTTATTGTTTATTATTTTTTTTTTTAAAACATTAAATATTTTTTCTTCTTTTTATTTTATATTTTTTTATATAATTTTTTTTTTTTTAAGTCAACGTGTGCTAAAACAAAAGTAAATACGAAACCATTTAATATTTTATTTATTTAGCATTAATTTATAATTATATTTTAAATATTTTTTAAAAATGAGAATATTGTTAACAAGTAGAAAAAAGTTTAAAAAAAAAAAATAATGTATAAAAAATTGATAAAAGCAAGAATGAAAAATTAAAAAGAAAAAACAGTTGAACATTAATTTATTGTTTTTTTTTTTAGAAAATTAATTCAATTTTCAAATTTCTCTTTTTTTAAAAATACTACTACTACAAAAAAACACTCAATTTAAAACTCAAAAGTTTTAAAACTTTTGAGTGTAATATTGAGTGGCCAATATATAAATATTTACTCTAATCTCTCAAATTTACATAATATATATTTTAAAACACGATTTATTCTTTTTTTTTTTTTAAAAACAACACAGGAATGAATATATTTTTTTTGATATTAACAATTAATAATAATAATATTTAAAAATGATTGAACAAATACAATTACACAGGATAATAAAAAAAAAAGATTGTATATAAAATTGATCTTTAATAATTTCTTTACATTTTCTATTTTCTGTTTCAATTTAAGTAAGTCAGTTTTAAGTATAAATTAAAGACACAAGAAGAAATAGTTTAAAAAAAAGATTAATCCTAAATAAGGTTTACAAAAATTGCACAATTATTGATTTTTTTTTTTAATTTTATAACAAATACATTTTTTTTAATTCCTCTTTTTGAATAATACAATTAAAGCGTGGTTACAAATTGTTTTTTTGTTTTGTTTTTTGTTTTAGATTAGAGCGTACAGAAATTAAAACAAATTACAATATTTTTCTTTTAAAATTATTTATATATAAATTTTTAGATTAAATGTGATTTTTTTTTTATTATTATTTGCTCCATATAAAATTTCAACATTATTATTTGAATCTTAATTTTTTTTTTGTTTTTGTTTCTTGGAAAATAAATTAATTAGAAAAATTTTGTAATAAAAAAAATTATTAAATATTTTTTTTTATGATTTTCTTTCCCAATAAATTATTTTAAAAAGATTTTTTGTTTTTAGTTTGTTTCCATAGACAATTTAGAATTACATATATTTAATTTTAGTTTTCTTTATCATTTGTAGTTGTAACGCGTTTTCTAACGGTTTCATCATTTGATGATTCTTCAGTTTTTAATTCAACACTACCAATATCTTCAACAGATTTATTTTCAGTTGTTGTATCTTCATCCTCATCAAAATAATCAGTTGGTTGTTCACCAGGTTTTAATAGTTTACCAACCAAATCGTATTTTTCTAAAAAAAAAAATAATATGAAAAAAAGTTTTGGAAAATGTTAGTACTAAAAAAAAATAAAATTTGTTAAATAATTAAAAAATATTGCATCGGACAAGATTTTTAGAAAAATTGACAATTTTAAACCTTAATTAGTCTATTCTTTAAAATATTTAATTAATTTCTTAATCATATCAATTATAAGGTGCAATATAAATTTAATTAATTCTTTTGTTCAACAAGTTAATTAAAATAAATTTAAAAATATGTTTGAAAATTAATAGAATTTCTCTATTTTACTAACACACACACATCAACCAAGTGAAATTTTTAAACAAGTAAAATAATTTTATTTAAATATTACATACAAGGATTATCGTACAAGAAGAATCAATCATAACTTGACAGTTTTCTTTTTCATAAATAATTTAAATAAAATGATGTAAGAATTTAATTTATTATTCTATATACATTTTCTATTTTGAGTGAAAATTAATTACACACAATTTATCCATGATTAAAATATACGAACAAATGTGAAGGTTAGATTTTTTTTTCAGATAAAAGTATAAATAAACATGTACAATCAGAATTTATAATAAGCCACCACCACCCAAATAGCAATTAATTAATTATAAATTTCATATAATTTTGAACTTGGTTAAAAATTCTAATTTTTGTGTTTACCCTTAAATTGCATTTCCCATTCTTTAACTGAATCCATTTCCATTGTATTTAAATCACTGAGATCATCATATTCATCTTTGTCATTGGCAGTTACACTAAATGTTGCTAAACATCTTGATGCATCACGTCCACCAAATGCAGCATACGGTCCACCTAGAAAGGAAAAAAAAATTGAAATTTATTATTAGTTTTATTATTTATTTAAAGATCCATTAGAATTTTGAAATTTTAAAATTTTATTTTTAAATATATAAATATTTATTTTAATATAAAATTTTTAATGGAGTAGTAAACAAAAATTTAATGTTATAAACGAATTTCTTACCACAGCTGAATTAGTTAAATTCAAATTAGCCTCTAAATATAAATTTGTGTTTATAGTTTTATTATTTGCAATAAAATAAAATTCAACTGTAAAGAATTTCCATATTATAGAAAATACAATTTAAAATTATGACTAATTTGTATAAAATTGAAAAACATTATTTTTTTTTCTATTTCGAATATATTTCAATATTTTGAATATATTTAATTTTTTCTTTCAGTATATTTCGTCAATTTTATAAATATTTAAAATCACAAACCGCTGGGATTGCAGGAAATAATTTGAAATTCTAAAAACAAAACTTGTTTTTTTTTTATATAGATAAAAAATTGAATTTTTTAAATAACTTTGAGGAAAGTTTAAGAATTTTAGATTTTATTTTTTTTTTATTGAAAAATGAAATTAATAAAATTATATTTTTTTTATTAATCAATAAAATTTTTAAAATAAGGCGAGAAAAAATATATTAAAAAAATAAAATTAGATATAAATTATTTTTAGATATGAATCAAAATATTTGCTTGTGATTGTCTACAAAAAAATAAATATAAAAATTATACATACATTTGCACTTAACTTATTTATATATGATGAATTATTAATTTTAATTAACTTTCTGAAATTAATATTTGCTTTAAAAAATAAATTCTAATATTTAAACTTTCAGCAAAGTCATTTATATACTTATTTACATTACAAATTTTTCGCTGAAGTTGCAATAATTCTAATAAAAATTATAGTAAAAAATAGTAGGTATAGTATAATATTTATATTGTAACTTCATTATCATTACATTTCAATTCTAAATTTTTATTAAATTTTGTGCTATTTTTAAAATCATATATTAATAAATTAAAAAAATTTCACGTGTATATAATTTTGTTTATTAAATTTTTTTTGTAAGTGATTAATGAATAGTTAATGTAGGTTAAAATTATATTATGAGAAAGTTTATTACAGTAAAAAAAAAAAAAAGATTGATTAAAAAATTAAGAATTTTATATTTTGTGATGAAAAACATTTGGGAAAATCGGGTCAAAATTGTTACAATAATTTTTTTTTTTGTAATTTTACTTAGGGTGAAAGTAATTTGATGTACCTATTTTGGAATTGACTTGAAATTTAAATATGTTTATTCAAAATTGATATTTTAGTTATTAATCATAAGTTTTTGCACAAAATATTTTTTGAGAATTAGTTTAAAAATAATCAAAAAAAAACCCAAACTAATTAACATAATAAAAGGAAAAATTATCTTGCTTTACCACATCATTTCTCCAAAAATAACATAATAAATTTGCACTAATTTTGTTTTTTTTGTAATTTCTGAATTAGTCAGACCTTTAATATTATATACTTTAAAAATTGTAGATAAATTCTATTTTTTCTTCTATTTTCATTTTTTCATAATATTATTTCGGTCTATAATTTTCAATTTCAACTAAATTTTGTAATTAAATATTATTATCTCTATAAGATATCATAAATATAATTTTAATTTTATTTTTTCAAAAGAAACAGCAAAATAATTTCTGTATATTCATAATTTTTGAAATGGTTTCTGTATAGTAAAGTTTTTTTTTCAGAAAATATGTAACATATAAAAGGAACTTATATTATAAACTTTGGTTTAATAAAGTTTTACCAAAGTACGTCATACATTTCAATATTATTAATATTTTGTAATGGATGCTGTCCCTTGCCAACAAATATTTTATATTAATAATTGCATGAGTGTGGCATAAGAATTTTATTTAAAAATATATTAAAAGTTATGTTGTAAACTCAAAAAAGATATCAGTGAAAAATCATTTATATATTGACATTATGTTATCTTACATTTTTTATAAACTAACAAAAAAAAAAAAAAAAGAGATATGGAAAAAATTGTTGATTTTGCATTGTCACTGTCTGTCATTTAAGAGGCATTGATAAAAAATTCTTTCTTATCATCCAAATTGAAGTTTTTTTTTACAAATATTTTTAATATAAAAAAAAAAACAGAATACTTAAATAACATTTTTTTTCTCACAAACTTATTGAACCGTAAAAATTATTAAAATATTTTCTATTTACTCAAACTATTTTATACCTAAATAAATATTATATCAATTTGTAGGGTATAAAAAAAATCAATTTTACGCATTCTGCTTTATGAAATTAATTAGAGTGCATCGAGATATATCAAAAAAATTAATACAAAAACAAAAAATTATTAATTTTTTTGTAAAAAGACAAAAGCGACATAACATTTAATTTTTTAAAAGCTTTCTGAATCATATTGAATATATGAAATTAAATATGTTTACTGCTATTTAATTATTATCCTAAAAAAGAAGAAAGTAAAAATTATATAAGGAATTCCAATATGAAAATAATATTAAAACCGCCTACATTTATATAAATAAGATAAATTTTTTAAATTAAAATGTCGTTTACACTCCTTCTCCCACACATTAATAATACTGAAAAGAAATTTTGTATATATATAATAGATTATAATCTAAAAATCAACAATTTCTACTAAACAAATAATTTAATTAGATTAGAAAAAAATGATTTTTTTTTCTTCAAATTTTTAGAATAAAAATATTTTAGACTTTTTCACACCAAAAATAAAATTAATTTCAACCAATTTCATTTTTAAAATTCCAAGGAATTGTCTTAACACAGCATTTTAAAATAATGTTATCCTTGGGACAAAAAAATTTGTATTAAATCAAATTATTAAATATAAATTTTGTCATAAAAAAATATGAATCGCGTGTCGTATGGATAATTACATAATTGCTTACTGTGTGTGATCCTGATTCTATATAGTGTATAAAGGTTTAATTTACTAACATACTGGTATACTTATAGGTTGTAATTAATTTTCAGGTTTTTTTATAAATAAAAATTGTGTTTAATAGAGAAATTTTAAATTTAAATTGAAATCAATGTGATAATTTGGTGAATTTCTATAATGAAAATATCAATTAATTACGAGACCCTTCTTTGGAGACAATGAAGGATTGAAATGTTCTATATAGTTTTCTACTCATACACCATAGTCGTAACTTTATATAATAATATTTTATTGTACATAATAATAAAATAAATTAAGTATAATGAATTATTTTGGGAAAACTGAAATTTAGTTTTATTTCTTTTTATTGGTATCGTATATTTAATTGAAAAATTGTTATCGCTCGAATGAATGATTCATTTTTTTTACAATGTTATCGAATTTTTGGATAAATAAATTTAACATTATATTACAATGTTTTCTTTTTGCAAAATAATTTTTAAATTTTTATGTTATAAAACACGCAATTTTGAAATTAGTTAGAATTCTATATACCTAAAACAGGTGTGCTATAAGTATTTTAGCAATGAGAATTTTAAAAGATAAGTATAGTAATTTAATGAAATACAAACCACAGACAAGTTTAATATTAATTTAACAAAATATATATACCACAATTACCTAGCCATTATAAGAATAAAAAATAGTGAAAACTAAATTAATGGAAATTCATTCATGAGGTAAATAAAGTCAAGAAAGGGTTAGTAAGTTAATAGCTTTGTTTTTTTTCCCATATAATTATAATATTTTATGTGGAACATCGCTTTTCCTGTTTACTATAAGAAATCGATGAAAAGCAATTGATTTTTCAGCAAAATCTCATAATGCAGTGGAAAATATAAAAAGTTGAACTGAACATATCATAATAGCAGACAATTTCAATTGAATACAAAAAAATTTTTGTAATAAACTAAAATATTTCAAAATAAATTAATATACTTAAGTATTTTTATTTATTTTTAAAAAATTCTGAAATATAATTTTATTCTACAAATTCCAGAACTAACATATGCCAGTTTATAATTTAAAATATTTTTGTAATATTTTTTATTGTTAAGTATTGCAAATTTTATGGAACATGAATAATAAATTTCAATATTGTGTACTTATATAAAAACCAGATTTTTTAGTTATTATTTTTCAAATAGAATTAAAATTTTTTTTTACATTATACTTATTTCAAAAAAATAATGTTAATTTAATTGATAAACTTGAAATTATCATTAATGAAGTCTATTTAATTCTGAAAATATACGACATAAATATATGTGTTGTTTATACTTATAAGTTTGTAATTTCTTAAAAATTAAGAAGTATACATAGACTATATTTTTGTTTTCAGAATTAAACCGGTAGAAAGGTCAAATTTAATTTGGGAATTGTGTAATAATATTTTTAGTAAGTAAATTATATACGGTCAAATTCCAAAAAGTAGGTATTTCGAATTGAGCAATCAAAATTAAGTATATAAAATTTAATATTAGAATACTATTTTTTTCTAGAGAACTATAAGTGATTTTTGTCTTGTATCATTATTTAATAACAAACAAAATCATTTAACTTTGAATTCATGACATATTTAAATCCATCATATATTATACAGAATCTACCAAAAAATAAAATGACATTGAAATTTGATAAAAAACTTGATTTATTACAAATTTTTTTTAGTACTTAGATCTTGGTATAATTGGTATAATAGTTTCGAAAATAATGAAATACATTATTGAATTAAATTAACACGCAATATCCACAAGAAAAAAAATTGTTTTGATTTTAATTACAAAAATATATATAAACGTCATCTTTAGCATTTTAGTATTTTTTGTATACAAAATAAATTTCTAAGGTGTTAAATAGAGAAATATACAATGAAATATACTTGAAACTTTTTCTTTTAAATGACGACTTACCTGGTCCATAAAATCTTTTTCCTTTGGTTACATCATAAACATTTCCCATAACAGCAACTAAAACTCTACCATCTGGTTGATTACCATCATATTCTCTTAATTCTTTTACTGTAAAATCACGTCTTAATTTTGGTAATTCTGGTTCAGATTTTTCATGGCTATGTGGCACTTCAAATCTTCCTTTAATTATTTTATAAATCAATATTGAAATAATTAAAAGTAATAATAAATTCAATGGACTGTAAATTATTTCACTGATAACACTTGATAAAAAACTTTCTGATTGTGGATTAACATCACCAGAATCTCCTCCATTTGAATTTTCAATTATTTTTTCGGGCGACATTTTTATCTATTTTGCAATTAATTTGACTTTAGTTTATTTTTCCAACCAAAACTCTGAAGTGAGATTTTTAACTTATTTATATTGCACAAGCTGTTTTCTTATTCCAATATTACAAGTTTTTTTTTGTATTAAAAAGTTTTCTTGGTTAACATATCAAGTCCAAAATGAAACTTTGCCCCTTAACATGCGATTTGACACGGAAAAAAAATTAAATTAAAAAATTTATAAAACGAAAAATTAAAAAAAAAACAGGAAAATTAAAATAAAATATTAAATTAAAATAGAAAAATTAATTAAAATAAATAAAAACAAAAATAATAAAAAAAATTATGTCTGCTAAAATTTTGTATTTTTTTGTTGGCCCCCAAGTTGTTTTAGAACCGATATTAATTAAAATTGTTCCTTTTTTTCAGTTTTTTTGTAATCTTTTTAATTGTAATTTTTTTTTAAATATTTTGTTTAAATACAAAATTCCTCGCTTTTATTTTTTTCAGCTCTTTCAATTCCACCACACAACTTCACAATTCTTGCGATTTTACTAGTGCGATTTTTTATTTTACGTATTTTCAAATTAAAAATGTCTGACTCTGACATTGATGTTGAAGGGCTGCCAAAACTGGAAAATTTCTGTAATTAGTGTGGCCAAAGAAAGTAATAATTTGGAAAGCATTATAAAAAATGAATTATTTGGGACAAAAACCTTTTTTTTTTTCAAAAAAAAGAATACAAAGCGCGGGAAATTAACTTCATTTTAATTGTGTCATTTGATTATGTCAATTAAAAAAAAAAGCGTATCGTTGCTATAGTTTTGGCATTAATAATAATTAATTTTTACCGCAAAAAGTGAATATTATTTTAAAATATTTAATAAAAAGTAGTTTATTTGTGTAAATAATTGAAATTTAGTGATATTGTGTGTTTAAAATTCGAAAAACATTGACAAAAAACAATGATTGAATCAAATTGGGATGTTCATTATATAATTTGGATCAATGAGAACTAACTTCCAAGGTAAATTATTCTTTTAAATTTGTTGTAAACGTTCTTAATCTTAAACAGAGCATTATTTCATTATATTTTCATTTTGTTGCAAAATAATAAATGATCATTAAAACAAACCCATTTCCGTTTCTCATGTCATATATATACGCGATTGCTAAAAAAAATGCAATTTATTTTTGTGTTCTACAAGATAAATATATTAGAGTGTTGTTCTAGTTTACAAACAAACATAATTAAATATAATTAATGATCATAATTATTTAAATTAATAATTATTAAAAGATTCATTGAACCAAATTTTGTTGTATTTAAATTATGATAAATTTTCGTGTTTTGTTCCATATCCTCGTATAGGCGGGTAGCATTATTCTGTTTCAATTATTTTTGCCTTCAGTTACAATTAGCCATTCTGTTGCTATTTGGAATTACTGTTTCCATAAGGATTTCTTCTGTAAGGAAGAAAGTCTTTATTGAAACAAGCTATTAGCTAACTCAGTTAATTGTTTTACTCTCAAATTAACAATTTTCACAGCTTTACAAATTATACATGACTGTCAGTTTTACTATTAAAGTAGGTTTGAAAGCTTAATTTACTTAAAAAACATATTTACTAAAAACGTGTGCAAACCCCAGGACCTCATATAAGCCACCGCAGATCTTAAATTATAATTTATTATTATATAGTGCACCAAATAATAACCATACATTAAATATTCATCAATTTTCCTAAGTATATCATAATTCTGACCTAAACGCCACCAAAATGATGATGAAAAAACATTAAATTTCTTAAAGCTTTTCATAATCCGCATAAAATCTTTGTAAATGTTGTTAAAAAATTTTTTTGTTTGATAAAATATTATTATTATTGTTACCGCACAATTATGATCTATAAAATTACTAAAGGTTTATTAGGTTATAATAATATTTTTTTCATCTTTGGTGTATACGGAAAGTTTATATAAAACCTAAAACTTGAAATTTTTTCTATTTATTTCATTGTTGCCTTTCCTTTGGAGCATTTAAAAATTTAATAATTCACAGTAGAAAAAGTATAATGTATATTTTAATTATAATTTATATAATTTTAATTATAATTATTATAAAATTATTTAATAAAAATTTCTATTTACTTGCTGGTTGTAAATATATTCGTGTTATTGGTCGGCAAAATAATTTAAATAAATTCTTATTTGTAATACCAGGTAAAACAATATTTGGTAATAATTTTGATTTAAAAGAAACAACAACATTTGGTAATTTTCAAATACATCGTGAATTAGTTAAAAAATCAAAATATCAAAATTATGTTAGATATTTTATTAAAAAACCATGTATAAATATTGTAAATCCAGAAGAAGCTGAATTAGTTTTAAATAATAAAGAATTAATTCATAAAGGAGTTGCATATAAAGTTTTACATCCATTTTTAAATGAAGGATTATTAACAAGTGGTGGTGAGTTTTTATCTAAATAATTTGAAATATTTATATGTATATGTTGAAAAATTGTGGAAAATTATAAATTTTATGCAGGAAAGAAATGGTTCAAAAGAAGAAAACTAATATTACCAGCATTGAATTTTACAATATTAAAGAATAAAATATTGAAAATATTTAAGTAAATTTTTATTTTGTTTTGAATTAATTTAAAAAAACAAAATTGTGTAAAAATTTAAATTTTACAGAAAAGAAACAAAAAAAATATTGGAAAATTTAAAAATTACAAATGAAGATAATGAAATTGTGTCACTAATAGATTCGTTTACAAAATTCTCTTTAAATTGTGTTTCCGGTGAGTTTTTCAAATATAATTTCAATAATATATGACTTATGAAATTTGAATTGCATAAATTTAAATTTAAAGAATCAGCATTTGGTATTCCTTTTGGTAATACAGATGATAGTGTTGAGTATCTGAAAAATGTCCATCAACATGAACAAAATATTATTAATGACGTCTTTTCGGGAATTACATTTTTTCCAATTTTATTAAATATTAAAAATTATTTTATTAAAAAAAGTAATATTGTTACTGGGCTACATAATTTTACAAAGACAATTATTAATCAACGACGAAAGGATTTAGAAATGGAAAATTTTGAATTGTGGTGAGAATTTTATAAATTTTTTTTATCTAAAATTTTGATAGCATTTTTCTTCTTGAAATAAATTAAACATTGAAGTGGATATCCATCGCTATTGGATAAATTATTAAAAACTGAAGCTGATGGTATAATAGATGATGATGGTGTACAAGAAGAAATTGATACATTTATGTATGCTGCATATGATACAACATCGGCTACATTAATGTTTACATTATTATTATTATCGAATTATCAGGATATTCAACAGAAATGTTTAGAAGAAATATTAAATGTTACAAGTATTTTACTCAATTCTGTCTAAAAAATGTTTGCCTTATCCTATAATCACTAAATTTTTTAGGTAATCCTTACAATTTATCAATTAACGATTGTAGTAAATTGAAATATTTAGAATGTGTTATTAAGGAAACATTACGTTTATATCCATCAGCACCAATATTAGGTCGTGAATGTATTAAGGATACAATATTGGGTAATTTATTATTACCAAAAGGCACTAATATTCATATTGATTTATATGATATTCATCATAATCCAAAACATTATAATGAACCAGAAAAATTTAATCCAGATCGTTTTTTACCAGAAAATTCGATAAATCGTCATCCATATGCATTTATACCATTTAGTGCTGGACCAAGAAGTTGTATTGGTAAATAAATTTATGTCGTTTTGTATAATTTAAGAATTTAAAAAGTTTAATTAAAGGTCAAAAATATGCATTTCTTCAAATGAAAATTATGTTAGCGAATTTTCTAAAAGAATTTAAAATATTACCAGTGACAAAAATTGAAGATATTGAATTAGGATCAGGAATTTTATTAAAACCAAAGGATAGTATTAAAATAAAAATTATTCAAAGAAATATTTAAATAAATTTGAAATTTTTTGTATGAATTTTTGTTTTATTTTTTAAGTTTTTTTTAAGCGCCTGTAACTTTTCCATAGTTTGTTTTCCATTCCACATTGCACATTAAATTCTACAATTTATATTACTTAATAGGCCAAAAGACAATTTAATGATATTTTGAAATTTTATACAGAAATTTAAAAAAATTGAAAAACACGTTGAAATATAATCTTAGAACTGGTTTAACGAATTGTCTTGCAGTTAAAAAGATTATAAGTATTTGAGAAATATTACAGTTTCCTTTAATTAGAGTGGAATAAAAATTGTAAAAGTTACAAATTAAATCACAGTTTTTCAGTAGGTAAAAAACTCAACTGGTACTGTGACCAAATTGTACTACTATATTGTAATTGATTATATTCAGTTTTGGGACAATCGTCAGGACAAATTATTCCGTTTCTCGTCTATACTGTCTAACCCTAACGCAGGACTATATTTGTTGCATATTTGTTTGGTTGTAAGAAGGACTCTAAAATTTGGTTGCATTCTTTTGAAAATAAAACCATAAATTTTAACGCCATATTCCAAAATCTTAGTTCAATTTTGATTGTCGTTGCATTTTCTTACAAAAAGATATAATTCTAATTTTCTTTCTTCTAACAATTTCTGAAATTGATAAAAATTGAACCACTCTAATTTCATATAAATATCATATTTTGAACCGGCTAACTGACTTCTGTGGTTGGAATTTACATTTTTATTTACTTTATGCATAAATTTAGTTTTGATGTACCGCCTGCAAAGCTAAATGTGTTTAAGAATGTTGAATTTCATTTGGAATTTATTCGAAACAGTTGTGGTAGTTAAATTGAAATTATTTACCATTAAAGTTTAATTAAAAATTTCTACCACTATATATAAGAGCCACCAACCTTGAATATAGATTGCGTTAATATTGCAATTATATTTTCTATAAAAATAAACTTTTTATAAACCTCTTAAAGTTGGTAGCAAAACCAAATAAAAATACGCAATCTAATCTTGTATTTCTTATTAGAATTAAAATAAACTTTCAATAAAATTATTCTCCACCTGAAATGTTTAATGACTAGTTTTACTTATTTTTAAGTGAGCGACTTAAATATGGACTTATGAAATATATGTTACATACATAAATTTATTCTCAAGTACGACAAATATTAATTAATGAATTTAATATAGGGGGTCCCATGGATTGTTTAAAATTTATATTTAATTGTGAATTTCAAAATTTATCACGTTTCTGAGAAATATATTCGAATATAATATATTTCTTTTGACTAAACATTATCATAAATTATCCAATATGAATTTATTTAGTTATCTAAATTCCAACAGATTAAAGATTTAAATGAAAAATTTATAATTTTATACATATATATGAAATTATATGTTATAATATTTTACTGAATTTATAATCCATATGAAAAATATAGTGAAATTATTGAATGTTGTCTATTTTTAAAGTTTTCGACAAATATCAAATTTAAAATTTTAATAATTAATTTAATTTTTAGTATAATTTTGTTGAAATTGAGGCAGTTTTTCAAATACAGAATAATTTGTCCTGTTCTATGGTTCTATCTTTAACCATATGTAAATTTAACCAGCTCTTATCGTCGTTGTTGAAGGTCAAACTCTTCTATGTTCCAAAAAATTATGACTTTAAAGTATTGTTCGATAGCAATATTACAAGTAAACCACTATATTCCAAAAGATAGTAGCAATCTATAATATTTACGGATATTTCTACCACATTACATAGCAATTTTTCATTAAGGTTGAGATACTGATGATTTTGAATGCTAAATCTAAATTCTTCAAGTTTTTGCAATAATTGTTTTAAATAAAAAAATTCGTTTCAATTCATACTATGGCCTTCAGAAGCTACAGAATATCAACCTTAACAATATTTCAATAACTTTGAAAGAACTGACATTGATTTTCTTACAACCGGTCAACATTATATACATTTCCTATATATATATACCTATATTTATTCGAGTTGTATATGATTCAATCAAGCTAAATATAATTTCAACAGCAAAAAAAAAGAATTATTAATATAACATATTTTTAAAAAAAAGGTTGACGTTTTTGATTATTTAGTTTTGTTGTTGTCGCTGCCGTGAGAGTCTTTTTTTTTTGGATAAAAAGCTTATAATACAAAATCGAACCTCGCAAATTTTACTAATAAATTTAAAATACTCAAAAGTAAATTTTTTTTTCTTCTGTTTTTGTGTCCAACAACTCAGCAGCTGAGATAATTAAAAGAAAAAATAATAAACAAAAAATTCCAATCAACCATAAGAAAACAACCTGCTTTTAAGCAGTTTTAAGCTTACAACGATCGACGACAACGATGATCATTATTATTAAATATTATTGTTTTTTCGGGCAGTTTTTTTTTTATTTTAAATTAGTTGTGTGAATATCCCCATACATATTTAAAAAAAATAAATAATATTACAAATTTATATATCATCAAATTAGTTGTTGCGCGGGCACCTCACTTGGATCACCATTTTTTTTTTATTTTCGTTATTTTCGTTGATAATTTGTTTTCGGTTTTTCGTAATATATTTATTGTTATTGTCACAAAAAGAGTTTTTCTTGTGATCTATACCAAAAAATATCAAACATGAAAATGTAATATTTATTTTTGGTACAAAAATGTGCTTTAAATATTAGGCGAGGTCTCAATTATCAATAATATTTTTTGTTTTTTAAATTGTTTTAATGTCTTCGTCAACATAATTTTATTTACATATTTATTCACGCGAATAAAATTTTGCAGGTGAAATTTTTTGTAAAAAAAAAATTGTAATTTTTCAAACCTTAAAATTCGAGAAGAAAAAGAAAATGTTGATTGTAATTTAAAGTTAAAATATTATCGCATTTATGCTTTAATAACTAAAACTCTTTTTTTTTCTTTTAACGGAAAAATTTATAATTAAATTTTAAAGTAAAATTAAATAAAAAAAAAATCAATTTAAATTTATTTATTTTTATATTGTGCCATTTTGTAATTAATAATATAAAAAAAATATAATCAATATTAATATTAATTTTAATTAATTTATTATATTATGTGTACAGTGCCATAATTGAGTTATAGTACATAATTGGGCATTTTGCTTAAATTCATTTTAATCCGTCATAATTATTATTATTTATTTATTTATATTTAAAATAATTGTTAATAAAAAATGTGTGTTAATTTTTGACATTTTCATCACTCAAAATTATAAAAAGAAAAATGTTTGTGGTTCGAGACGAAAGTGATTAAATTTCCTTTTTTTGGGTGACAAGTCTAAAAGTAAATAATTTTTGTGTGTGCCCTTTCGCTGCAGAAAATTGTATATTTTTTTGTTGCTGGTTTTTCAATAATTTTTTTTTTAAATTTATTAACAATCAAAAATTTGTGACAACATTTTTGTGACAAGTTTGGAAACCTCACTTCAGGACGACTGAAAAGAAATCAAAAAGAATCAGACGTATATAAATTTAATATGGCATCACATGAGGAATTATATTTCGATTGGGATATTTTGAGACGTGAAACTGACAGTAGACAATGTAAGTAGTTCTTGTAATAATTTTTTTAAAATTTTTAATTATAAGTGAAAAATTTCAATAAGTTCCTTAGTGTAATAGCCGGAAAATTGTTTATTGTTTATTCGAGTAACGACCAGTTCAGCAGTATAGTGTACCATTCTAATGTTATACCTAATGTGAGTTCATTTCTCACAACCGGAGTATTGATGACGTTCATTAATTACAAATTTATTAGCGTCAATTTTATTCGAAATTACAATTAAAATGTTTGGGGAACCACTGAGATAGTAGACCCAAGATCCACAAATTGGCCATTGAAATTTAGTTAATTTAATTTGTTGACTTCATACATAAAAAGTTATAGTTATTATGTGAAGGCGTTTTTTTTTTTGTCACAAAATTGCCCAACCTAAAAACAATTTTTCTTGCTCCAAAAATGATCTTTTGTAGAGCATTAATAAAATTGATTCTTGGCAACCTTGGTCCAATTTTCTTGTTGATTGTTTGTTTAAATATGAATTCTTTTGTCTGCAAAAAAATATTCTATTTTATTTATTATTAATAAATTTATTAAAAAAAAAACAAATTATAAAACGGAATTCAAGTAAAATTGAAAAGTTTAAAATTAGCTTTTTAATATTTTTGAATTAATGTCAAATATAGAATAGATTTTTTTTTAAATAATCACAATCCGATTTAATTTTTGACTATGTTTGATTGAAATTTCCGTATTCGATAATAAATTGTTGATATTTTTTTTTTTCGGTATTTACAAATTAATAAAATTTTATTATTATTTTATTGAAAAAATATTGTAGTAGAGCCGAATTTGAATCATTTTGATGTAGCTTGAGGGCTGCCAAATTACTGCAACATTTAAATTAAAATTGTAAAATTGGCTTTCGTTAATTATTTTCTTCAATTTATAACTACGAGCTATACAATATTCCGGATCTTATATAAATTCCATAAATCAATAAAAAAATTCAAACAAAATAATTAATTTTCCTGTCTATTTCCTGTCTGCATTTTAGCCGAAAAAACCGGTACACCACATTTAAACCATTCTATAACCTAACCAAAAAATTAGTGAACACAAAGTAATAATTGGTATAAATATTGTGTACCTTTTATCGTACAAACAGTCACGAATATGATTTTCTTATAGTAATTAAAAAAATTAACGAATCACAAAAAAAAAAAAAAATGAATCATAAAATTTTTATTTTAAAAATTTCTACAGTCGATTAATTTTTTTATTTATGATTCTTTGAATTTTTTTTTCTAATTTGACATTTTTATTTCTTTATAAAATTTTTTTTTCTCTTTAAAAATTAATTTTTTGTTAAATTCTCTGTTAAATGCTCTCTGTAATTAAAATCAAGAAAACCCAGGCCTGGTTTTAAAAATGAAAAAAAAAAATCATTATTACATCATTTAATTGTAAATATATATTTCAATGCAATGGCGATAATTACAATGTTAATGTTTTTTCACCTTATATATAAGGTGGCAATTGTTTTGTCATTCTCAAATAATTTGCATAACCATAAGTTTTATTTTGTATAGTTTACATATAACAAACTATGCGAGATTACGACAAAGTGTAAAATAATTTATTTATATTTTTACTTATGGACATTGTATAAAAATGGAAATATTTTTAGTTTGATAAAAGTGAAATATAAATATTTAAATTACGGAAAAAAAATTATTTAATTTTATCAGAAGCTGAATTTTAGGAGTATAATAATAATGAAGATGCAGAAATGATAAATTCATTTTTATTACTATCTCAACTGAACCGATAATTGTAAATTTCATGTGACAAAATTATTTATTTACATATTTTACGAAGGTCCCAAATATGATCAGAATTTCTTGATGAAAATTGTTGGTATTACGGACAGGATAACGTATTTAAAGGATTCGGTAGAAATGATCTAAACCAATTGCATTGAAATGGTTACATAATTCGAATATGTCTGATAAAAAAATTCTATATTGTATTAGCTATGTGGCTATGTTGGTTTATTATAGAGATTTAAATATTAGAAATTTCTTCCCTGATTTGACACTTGAAACTTTGAAGAATTATAGGCTCATCAGTGGAAGTTTAAAAATTCGATGAAAAATTAAATGTAAGTGGAGACATTCTACGCAGACCTCAAAATTTTACTATAAATTTGATCACTGACTGTCCACTTAACCTTCTGACAAATCATAATACATATATATTTTCAATTAAATTTCTCGATATAATTTAAACAAAACCTTGACAAAAATTGTAATGAAAATATTATAATTATTAAATAAAATTCATTATTTTTGTATACCAATCTACAAAATGTAAAATTATTGAATTATAATTACATTTTATGTTAAATTTTTTAAGTCAATTTCATTTCGTTTGAATAATAAATATATATAATAATAATATTTATGATTATTTTCCACGAAATAAATAACAACATTATTTTTTTTAGTGCCAAAATTATTATTATATTATTAGTAAAAGATAAAAATCTGTATATTTATACTTTCAATCTAGTTCGGTCATGGTCATCATCTGTGCATTAAAAATATATAAACATTTTAGGTATATGCAAAGTTTCCCATAAGTATCAATAATATTTCTCTAGCTGCCGCTAACAATCATTTTTTAACTCGTAAGATATGAAAAAAAGATTAAATTTTAAGATAAAAAGTAATATTAAATATATTTTTTTTTAGAGATCAATGCCTTTTTTTATGTGTAAATTTTTTTATTTATAATATGCAAAAAAAAATTTATGTTTTAAATATTTCTCATGCACCAATTTCGAGAAAAAAAAATATATTTAAATTTTTTAGATTTTTATCAATAACGTGATTGTAAATATTATTGAACGGAGATTTGGTTTTTTGAAATTATATAATTGTTATGCTTCCTTTCATTCATTCAAATGGTTACTTACTTATATATAGTTTTAATTTCATTGACTTTACACTTTTAAAATGCATTTTGAAAAAAACTGGTAACTTTTTATATGGCAATAATTTTTGTTTGTCTTAATTTAAAGCTTTCTTAAAATTAATTGTAGTTTCTTCATGTGAAGAACATCTCGTAACACTTGTTCTATAGTAACTGGAGTGCTTAGGTAGGAACTAAATGCTAAATGGTAATAACTTTTTGGAGCTTTTAGTGGCTGTTTTGCAGTTACTCTAAATCGGAGTACTATTTACTTCTATTATTAGACGAACTCGTTATGTCTAGATATTAGTTCACTAGACTAGAAAGAATACTGTACAAAAAATTAAAATAGCTACATAAATAAGTACTATTTTTACGTGTCACTTCTAGTGGAGCATATTATGGATTTATACTAAATTTTAGCAATAGGTGTAGGAAGATTGTAACACAACAATAGTATTTAATTTCTGTTATTATTAGCCTCTTTTGAGGTTAAAATTTAGGGAGAAATATCCTTTGGAATATTTTGAAAAGAATGCACAAAATCTTCCAAACAAACTCCTTGTTTTTATAGCCTTTACTTTAGGGTATATTTTCAATAAAAGTAACTTTTACTATCATTGCTCACGCGATGATTGTCGTGAATGAATCTTTAAACAATTTTTCCATCAACTATCTAAGAAGAAATCATTTTTTACCTTCAAATGTCTAATTTTAAATGTTTACTATAATTCATTGAACATTTCATTTTACTATGAAATATATAGATAAAATCATTTTAACACTTGTTTTGTTTTTTGTGGTACATTATTTTCGTGGTTAGATAGAATCAATAATATTCCATAAAATGATTTTATACATTGATTAATAAAAAAATTATCAATGAAGTTTTTTTTAAAATGAATTGAAGTAAATTGAATTGAATACATATTCCAACATTGTATATATAGAAAATACTATGCAACAAAATTGTGTAATCAATACTGTTAGTTTCTAATGAAATTGTGGTTAGTATTGTAACTGATTCTAATGGTTACCTATTAGTAGTTTTTTTTTTTAAAGAATTAATTACAAAAATGTAATTTGAGCTAATTGAATTTTTTTTAATTAGCTTGATCGTACAGAACTTTTTGGAATTAATACTTAATTTTGAAGACTAAAGAAAGTTGCATAATTGTAAGTGAAAGATGAGATATTTTAGGCAGAAAATTTGTAATATTGAAGGACATTTAAAAAGGACCTTAATAAACGATACTCCATATTATGAGTTTGGTCATTCGAAAAAAAATCATTGACTGTCATTTCGATTGGGAAAAATTATCGTATTGGTTATGTAGTGTCACTTTGATTGGTCATATAAGGAAAATTGTGATATTAAAAGCGACCTTTTAGATATCGTAAAAGTAAAAGTAATCGCATATCGACAAAAATGTCATGGGATGCCGAATTGTCCCATCCGACTTTACCATTTAAACATTAAAATTTACTCTTTAAAATTTGGTGTAGTGTTTTTCTTGAAGTAAATAAGTTAATTTGATATTGAGTCATCAATCATCTACTTTCATCCTATAATATTAAAGTATATTCAGAAATTTGAACTAATTTTATTATAGTAAATTATTTACACAACTTTGACAATGAAATGTTTTCAGTCCTATTGACAATTTCTATACAATTAAATGATCTAAATTCCCTATTTTTATCTTCTCGGACTCATACCATTCTTAACATTTAACTAACCTCAAAAATTAACGAATATTTTTTTCAAATTTCTTTTATTTGTTATAATAAATATTATAATATTTTATTTAAATAGAAAACTTCACAACCAAAACACCAAAACCAAACAAAATATAAAAACATAAAACGCCTTCAAAACATAATAACAAAAAAAAAACAAATTTTCTATGTCATGTTTGTCATGAATTTCATCGATGATAATCGTTAAACAACTTTGAAAAAAGTTATATGTTTTTTTAGGCGATAAAAGACTATTAATAAACAAAACTATCAACAACATTAGATAAAAAAAAAATATCTGCCAGCCAAAATTCCTAAGTCAGTTAACCGAATTTTTTATTCAAAAAGCCCTTGAAAATTATGTGTGGTTCAGTATACTTTATGTTGAAAATTGCCCACAAGAAAAACCAACATAATTTTGTATATTTTTTTTTTGCTAAGTAAATGCTAAGTCACACATTACATGTATGAAAAATCATGACGAATTATTGACAGACAAAAATATTGTATGTTACTTCAATTGAATAATGTTTTTTTTTTTTTTTAGTTTGAAGATCTGTAAAAGGAGAATCACTACAATTTGTTTTTTTTTGGTTTGGTAGCTTATAGATTTTGAAAAGATAGTTTTGCATATTTTAAAAATTATTTGCATAAATAAATAAAACATATTTTTTAATGTGAAAGAATAACAAAATGGAAAAAAATATTTTGTTTGACCTGACGATATGTTGTTGATTTATATTTAAAAAAATGATAAAATTAGAATATGGAAAATTAACATTCATGATATTTTTGAAATGGTAAAGAATCTATATTTGAAATTTAATGGACAATATTTTTTTCTGATGTTTTCTGGCAAAATATGTACATACATAAATCAGTCACTTTGGGTAGAAATACTTTAATTTGTAAACGAATTTGATATTTAAATGTGATAAAACGACATTGGCGCCATCTATATTTAATATATAAGATTGAATTTTCAATTTCAAATAATGGAATTAATTTCGGGCAGGAAAATTTGAGATTCTGTACGGAATTTTAAAGTATGTAAATCAATTTTAATAAAGTTGTGAATTAGGATAAACTATGTTCAGCTGCCGGTTAATAAGTACTATTTGAAGACTTATTAACCGGCAAGTATACTATTTGAGGACACTCTTAAAATCTTTAGTAAATTGCATTACCAATTCGCCACACTACAAAAAATTATAGTTTGAAATGTAAACATTACAGTGTAGATCCGCAATAGAAATTCCATATCAGGAAGAGCTTTATAAGGTAATCTGGCATAAACCTCATCTGGCCTAACCTATGTCAAAAATACCCTTTTGAACAAGAAGTAACCTTCATATATATCAATATCCTAAATTGAAGCTAAATTGCAGAATTTATGACCAGTAGGTATACTATTAATAGAAATTCAAATCAATTTATTATCCCGATGTCGCCGGAGAGATAATATTCAATTCACATCCACAAAATTATTTCGTATTCCGGAATATGATCATATCATACTATCACTCTACTATCTTCTGAGAATTTGTTTTCCTGTAAATTGGAAATATTATATTCTAAAAAAATAATGCTTTATTTAGCATATAAATAATGATTTATGCATAGGTTAAAGTCTTGAAAAATTATCTGTCTGTAATCTATATAAATATTTATTTAAAATATTATTTGAAATGCTTAAAAGGTTTCTTTTAAGTAAAATAAGATGCTCTGAATTTAAATGATTTTAAAAAACAAATAGAATTCATTGAGGAGGTCATGTACAACAAACAATAATTCTTCTATATGTACAAATTATATTTATGAAATAAATTTATGTTTTAAAATTTAGAATAGTCCATTGAAATGTCTATTGAATGCTAATCTGTGTTAAGAATGAATATTTCAATTTGCCCAAGGAAATATTATATATAGTTTTATTGAAATTGTAGATATTTAAGTTGGAATTTGGAAACAATATAATTTCAATGTTAGAAAAATGATGATATATGTTTTTGTCATTAAATATGGAAATTTATATTAGAAATAGAATAAATTTAAAATTCCCTTAAAAACTCAGTAATGAAGAACAAAGTTTTATTGATATTAATTTTGCGTGCCTCGTGAAGTATAGAATTCTAAAATTTGTTCTCCAATTTGTCGCAGGTCTGTTAACATATTGAGTACAACTTACACTAGTTTTCCATTATCATATTGTGATGCCTAATTGCATAGCGTGTCTCCCCATTACCGATGCACATGTTGTTCCAATTCCCTTCACTTTTATATACAAATATACAAAATTTTTTATCTATATATTCTAAATCGTAAATAAATTAAGTAATTTTGAACTCTAGAAGGTTATTATCACTTCAAAATAAATTTGTATACCATATTTTTTTTCGATTATCAAAAAACCATAATTAACATAAAAATTTAAAAATGAAAAACATTAATTTCCGCAATTTGTTTAAATATTTTTGTTTACCATAATTAAACAAATTGCTGTATCTTAAACGTGACTAAATTCACAATATTTTTACTCTTAAAATTCTTCTCATCATCACAAAATTATGTTATTATAGATTAATTAGTATTTGAAGTCTTTTCAATGACATTTCAACCAAAGAAAAATTCAAACGGAAATGCTGGGGCTTTTCATTTTATATATTATATTTATTTAATTTTTCTTAGATTTACAAATAAATTAAATTTTAATTCTTTTAAATAAATAAATTATACTATAATTAACCAATTTCTAAGTCACTAGGAAGATTTTTTTTCTGTGTAAATTTTATAATTATTAAACCTTGTCACTTTAATGACTCCGTTTTTCATTACATAAAATTCATAGAAGGTTCAAAAGCATAAAGAAACAAAATTTAAGGTATAGACAAAAAAAAAATTAAAAATTTCTTTATACGATTTTGATTGAACCAAAATTAATTAATTTAGCATTGATTGAAAATCAATTTTGAAAAAAAGAAATGTTGAATAAAAATTATTATAAAATTAAGTAATTATTTTCAAATTTTCAATTTATAATAAAAAACATTCTAATTTTAATTTTATAAATCATTTTTTATTTAAAAAAAAAACTTCCACTTTTTTTTGGCAACTGATTTCTGTGTGCAAATTAATATTTAATTTTATTAAATAGAAGAAAATGATTTTTTTTTGTATTGGCCCTCATAGCACTTTGGGATAACAAATTGGTTAAATTTATAATAATAAAAATTAACTAATTAACTGAATTATAGCCGAACCCTTGGAATTTAATAATCATAAAATTATATTGGAATTTTTGTGAAAAAAAAAAAATTATTATTATTATTTTGTAAATAAAATTGATATACAAAATCAATTTGAAATTGTAATTTGTTTTTATACTAATAAGAATGTTTTTGAAATTTAATTATTTTTTTTGCAGATCTGTCAAGTCGGTAATATTTTGGAATTTAGTCTAATTAATTTACTTTTTCTGAAAAGTTAAAGCGAAATAAGTTATTTCAATGAAATTTGGTGTAAAAGTTTGTCAATTTTGTGCCAGGAAAAACTAACCAATTTTCATTTCTATGAAGGATTTGTAAATGTGGAAATATAACTAAATAATATTTACAGATATTGATACCAAATATATATGCTGAAATATATTTGGTATGAATAGTTTCAGTTATGATAATCTCAGTTTTATCTTTCGTAATTTCTAATATGATTTTACTACTGCCACTGAAAGTTTTCATTTCGAAAATATCCTTTACGTCCTTTATTACCCAATTTGACTAACATTACAAATATATTTCCGCCATTTTTGAAAATTAAATAAGATAAATTAATTTTAGTACTCTTAAATTTTGTGTGAATTATTAAAAATTAGGACAAGGACATATAGAAAAAAATTTACAAATTAAAATCATTTGAAAACTAAAACCATATAACGACGAAACCTTCCTGTCAACAAACTCCCAAAGACAAATGCATCAAAATTATTTTTTGATTTTAAATTAAATTTATGGTTTTTTCGTTTAATAAATAATTTTTTATTTCTTTCTACCAAAAAACTTTTTAAACAAAATAATCAAAAAAAAACAAATTTATGTTTTATTGGCCCACATAATTGTGCGAAAATCTCAATGAATTTTTCGCATAAAAAAGTACTTGAAAATAGAATTTTTTTTTTTTTGCACACCAAAGAAAAACACCAACAATTTTATTTTCATCTAATCTTGATTATCATTCATTCATAATCATAATCATAGATTTTAATTTCTTACAAATTTATATATTTCATAATCGCTCACGATATCGCGCGCATAAAAAAAAAATCATAAAGTATGAAATATCACAGGTGAATACAACATAAAAAAAAATCATAATTTAATTTTTTTGAAACATAAATTATTATACAATAGATTGAATAGATTCCATAAGTAAAAAAAAATATATTTGACCTTTTTGTTTCTACAGTATAATATCTTAAAGATATTAAGTTAGATTAATTTGAACACGTGAGGTTATACCATTAAATTAGTTTACTTATGATCAATTTTTTTTTATATTATTTATGCATTTTTTGATGGTTTCTTTTTTATTTCATTTATTTATTTGAATCATTAAGAAGAATTGGTATTTTTTTTATTGAAAGATTTTGGTGAAATTCAAAATTATAAGATAGAATTGCAAGTTTGAAATATATTTGATATTGTGATTGATTTTGGGAAAACTTATTATGGATATGAGAAAAGATCAAGAATTCAGGTGAATGAAAAAGATCATTGATATATTTTTTTAAAATAGCGATGAAATTTTATGATTAAATTAAAATTTAGGTTACAATGAGGTGTAATTAAGTGTCATTAATTTAAGAAAATGAAATTTTTTAGTTTTATTGAAATTATAAATTTTTTTTCGTTGTTGATTTTAATTTGTATATCATCATAATCAATTTAATTGACTGAATGCACACTAGTAATTTAATAGACGCACAAGCAACGACAGTAAAATGGATTAAATTTTGTACTGTGTTGATTTTGATGATCAGTGGATGAATGAGTTCATGTATGCATGCACTCTAGAATGGAAAAGATAATTATTTTTTTAATATAGCCGTCTGAAGATTGTAGGCGCCTTGATTTGGAAATTTAAGAAGGAAAATTTAATATTATTTAGTTCAATTTCCCATTTTCTGATATTTGATGAAAGAAATTTCGAAAAATTATTAAAATTCGGGTAAATTGTTATATGATTCATCATAATTATATGATTATTTGGGCCTAGAAAGAAAATTACTAAGCCTAATTATATCAGAGACACTGGAGCCTCCGTTTCTTTTCAACTTTTTTTTAAATGATAGAAGCTCTATGAAGAAATTATGAGTTTTGAGAATTTGCTGATGGCTAGCAATTATTATTGTCGAACAGATACGAACTTGTCATTAATATAGATTAATTCTAAGCAATTTTTTGTTACAATCTACAAATACCATATGAAGTTCCCTTTCTTAGAACAATATTTCCCAAAATAATTGGACATTAAATTGTTGAAGTTTAATTTACTTCGTCAAATTTTATTATTTTGGCAATAATCCTTTAAACTTCTAGTGGTTTTTTCGTCATTCTTCATTTTAACTGAAAATTTCTGTCAATACTATAAGAATGAGCACTTAATGTATATTAATTGTGAACAAATATATATATGAATGTATACATATTTTGAATTAGACAGAACAGAAAATCCTTAATAAAAATTTTGTCTGGTTTGTAAATTAAAAAAACTGAAAACTTTCCTCATCTATACTTATTCATTAAAATAAAAGAAGATACTTTTAAATTATTCTTTAATTTAATTATCTACCTATTAAAAATTAATTTTAACTCCAAAAAATATATTTATATAAATAAAGCTATCATCCATTTTCAATTTTCTCTATTTCCATATCCGGATAATTTTTAATTTAATTTTAATTTTTAAGAAAATTAATTTTTTTTATATTTTAGATTTTACATAACTTTTTAACCAAATATGTAAAACACAAACTAAATTTTTCTTTATGCTTTTCTATGGCTTGTCTCTTTCATAATTAAGATGGGCATTCATAAATTAATTAAAATAAAAAAAATATGCTAAAAGAAAAAACAATTTTTATACCATTTTTAAATTTTGTTATTCAAATTATTTAACAAAAAAAAAATCCAAAAAACGAAATAATTTTTTTTAATGTGATATAATTTCCTGCCATTGAGGCAAAGAGAAGAAGCATATTTAAATTTTAAATTGAATATTGTTCACCAAAAATGTATATATTTTTTTGTTTTATTGACATTGTTGACTTTTGGCCGATGGATGGGAAAAATGCTTTCACAATAATTATCATAGAGAAAAAAAGAAGATTTATTTATTATTTATTAAATTTTTAATGTGAGTGTAAACTAAATATAATACTAAAATTTCAATGTTTTTTTTTTAATAAATTCAACATAGTTTCATAAATAACAAAATAAATTATCAACATTTTTTATTTTTATCTAATGTTTATATTTATGGCTACACAAACGAAAACTTTAACCATCTTCACCAAAAAAACAACATAAAATAAATTCATTCATTGAAAAAACTTCGAGCATATAAACAAAAAAAATTAACTAAAACTTTTTTCTTACAAATTTTTGAATTTGATTATAAAATAAAGTTTTAGTTTCATTAATGAAATGTTATTATTATTGGATTATAAAATCTCACCTTTCTTCTGCAGTATAATCGACATTTACATATATAAAAAGTTAAGTTTAGTCACTTAATAATTTTATGTTGTTGTTTGAAAATCATGATAATAAAAACGAATCTCTAATAAAATTGAATGAAATTAATATTTGTAAAAAAATTATAAACTTTTTTAATCTTTTCGAAATAAATTTAATATTATATGTTAAATAATAATGATTAGAAAAGTTGATTGGATTGGGTATTAAATATTTAGTCTATTAAAAAGATATATTTAATTTAACATTAAAATGATTTTAGTTTTTAATCATAGTTTTAATATTTATTAAGTATATGGTGAGTTTTGTAAATTTTCATATTTTATTAGATTAATTTTCTGTATTTTTTCTCAGATTAATTTTGATCAGAAAGTCAATTTGGGATATAATTTTCTAATGGCAATCAGATTAGCTTAATGGAGTTGTTAAAATGTCAAATTTAGTTAATATTAAATTTGTGAAACTGTCAAATTTAGTATCATAAATTTAATATTTCATTTGGCCATGCTTTGTCATTTTAATCATTTAATTTAAATACCAATTTTAGGCTTTAATTCGTTTGACCAAAAATAAGTTAACAACTATGTATATACATACTTATAAGTTACTGATTATGTGGTGTGTGTTAATTCTCGAAATATGGAATTTAATCAGCTACAAGTTTCATATTTCGGCACATGAATTCGTGCTTTGTGTTCCAAATAGGTACAAAATTTAATTTTAAATTTAAAGTGAACTCGTCCATTACCTTTCGCTAGAAACTGTATTTATATGGGAAATATATTCATAATTCCAAAAGCTGTTACTGTATGAACTGGTAAAGCAAATCATTTGTCTGATATTCCTTATTTCATCTGTGAAGAATATGCTTTCATACCTGAAGTGTTACAAAAATTACACCTCACAAAAATTTTGAAATATATTATTGAAGAAGCATTGAAGAAGCATTCATGGTTTCGATAACTCATTTTTGCCTGTAATTTCATTGCTTTAACAATCGAATTATACTGACATTTCTTCTTCTACAATTGCTAATCAATGAAATCGAATTTTTAGCCTCCAATTAAAACTTTATTCAATTTCCATACTTATTTCTTCTCTAAACTATGCCTACAACATAAAAGTATCATATAAAATTATGTAATAAAATATTTAAATCATTATCTTTTTCTTGTTATTTAATTACAAATCATTTTCAATTTTTTTTTTCTTTCTTGGTAAACTATCCTTTTTTTTCACTCCGCTGATTTAATCAAATCCAAATTTAATAATAATTAAATTTAACATTTTAGTTTTTTATTATACATGATGAAAGTGAAATTTTATTCTCCTTCAACATATATAGACAAAATATGTCAAATTTTCTGCAGATCAAAAAAATATTATATATAAAATCTTTTCAACATAAAAATTTTCGTGGTATCGTAATTTTTGATATCATGATTTAATCTTTAAATAATATTACATGATATATTTTTGTTGCTATTATTAAATATATGTTGTTATAAATATTTAACAGATGAAATAATAACAAAATAAAAAACATGTTTAAATAAAATATAAATTAATTGGATCTTCTGATAGGCAATCATCGTCGTTATAGATAAAAAAAAATATTAAATTATAATCTTTAAAAAAGCAAGTTTTAATATCGTTTTATGGGTGTGGATTAAATAGTTAAAAAAATTGATTGTATACAACAAAAAAATTTATGTTAACAACAACATATAATATATTCATATATATGTACATAAAATATTTTGAAAAAATCATGTTTTCATATTAAATTAGTTTATTAATTAAATGAATTTTTAAACATTTATCTAACTTCTGGGCTGTAAAATGTTGACGCGAATTGTAAAAATAATAGTCAATTAAAATGTTGTTTAATGTTGTGGTGGTTGATATGTTTTGATGTTTAAATTGGAAATTATTAAATATATTTTTTTTATATATTTTTTAATTAATGAAAATGAATTTTTAATGGAAAATTATTAATTTTATAAGGAAAATCCTTACTATATTATATATTTTTATTAGAAAATAATTAAATTAAAGAAATTTTGTTAATTAAAATTGTAAAGAGATCGTTGAAGTATTCATAATTTAATTGGCATTAATCAAATTAAACTGGATTCATTTAAATTTAAATTTTGAATAGTTATTGGTGTACTAGCAGTGAGTGGTCCTAATTTATATACATATACCGTCTTCTTTAAGTATACTTAATTGTTTCTGTATAATTAAATTGATTGACTTTTTGCACAATTGATTAACTTACTACATTTAATTATTTGTAAATGTTAAGTGGAATTATTCTTACAGACTTGTACACTAATGAGTAAATTAGAGGAATTGAGAGTCTTTGAAATAATTTAATCATCAACCTTAGTAATGCAAAATTTGCTATCAAATCAAGCACCATATCAAATTTTATGACCAAGTGAGGTTGTTAAGGACTTAAAGAGTTATTTGATCAAATAATTAATAAATTAACTGGTCGATTCTGCAAGAATTTCGATTATCCAATTATATTGCCTCCCTATACCAACATTGTACACATTTTCAGAAATTACTATTAAATTTCCACATTAATTACCAATTAAAGTATTTTCATTGCATTTAGATTTAATGCACTTTTACTTTTAGGAAATATTTCTAATGATTGAAAAACTATTAAATTTTGTATTAAACATTTAAAAACTATAAAAATGTTTCCTACATATGTAATTAAGTTTGTTTGTTTTTGCGTGTTTGTAATTTACCTAATTGGAAAATTTCTCAAAATTGAATCCTTTCTAATTTTTCCAAATACATATTTTTTTTTTTGTAGAAATTTTATTTCGAAGTTAAATTGAGTAAACACATAAATTTCAAAATAATTTATTGATACCAAAATATATTTAAATTAACACTACTTTTAATTTTATGATAGTATATAAGATTGAATTATTCAATTAAATTAAACAGAAAAGAAAATTGTCTTTGATTTACCTCCATTACATCAATAAAATTGTTTATTATCATTTTTCATTCACTTCGTTCAATACGCAAAAAAAAAACACCACTTAAAATACTATAAATTTTTACAATCTTCACATTAAATCTAAGAAATATTATTTCACACTTGCACTTTAAGGTTGATGGTTAATTTACAATGCTCAAATGCACTTTTAAATGACGCACAAATGTTGTTTTTGTTGAAATTTCAACAAAGATAAGAAATTTTTTTTTAACAAATTTTAATTTGTTTATCTTTTAAGTTGGATTTTAACTTAAGGCGGGCTTTTTAAAATCGTGGTAATATACACTACATTGTCAACAATGTACAATCAAAAAATTTTTAATGGGATTTTTCTGAAAATGTTTTCTACTTTATTTTATCAATAACAAACAACAGAAACAACCGTCAGAAAGTATTTACTTTCCATTTTTTTTTAATCAGCAGAAGTAGTTGTTGAAATATATTTAGCTTATATTATTGTTGTTAGCCTAAAAGCACTACTGAATGTGAACATTTATTTTATTAGATTTATCTGATTTATAAGAAAAAAATAATTATTATTATATTAAATATTACAATAAGGAACAATTTTCAACTCATTATCAATAATTTTTTTTTTAAATTGGAAAAATAAATAAGTAAAAACTCGTGTCATTCGGTAAAAAAGTGTTTATAAAACGGAAATAGTGTAGTGTTTTAATCATGTTTTAATATAGAAATTTGATGAAGAAAATAGGAAATTTCAAAGTCGAGAAATCTTATAAAGTTTTCATTTCATTAGGAAATTCAATTTTTAGTTGTCAATTAAAATTATTCGTTAATGGTTATCTACAGTTCTTCGTCAAATTTAAATTAGCTGGATGCGGTTCCAATGGTGGACATTCAGTTTGGATCGACAAAATGTTTAATAATCAACAAATTTTATAATTTTTTAAAAAAGGCTTTAATCTGATGCTTCAATTTATGTGTGATTTAGTTATTCAAATAAAGCTGAATAATTTAAATGCGCTTATAAACTAACTCGATAATTAGTATTCACAATTTTATTTAAATTAAGCAATAAATGATTAAGTTAAATCAAATTATAATTAATTTCTAATATTTCGCTTAATTAGTGAAATTATTAAATAATGTAAATACAATTTTAATCTATTTTATACAAAATATTTGAAAATTTGAATTCGTAAAACAGCAAACAATCTAAAATATATTATCAACAATCGCACAATTGTAGCCAAACTATTAAAATACTTGTTTAGATACTTCTATAACTAAAAATTTATAATATATTGATTAAATATTCCACCTTTCTAATCCAACCAAAAACAAAAATCAAATTTTCATTAACACCCACCAAAAATCACGATAACCGTGAAAAAAAATTAATTTAGATTAAGTCGCCACCATACTGCACTGCACCGCGATCTCATCAAAAATCAACTCACGCCGCTTAACCAAAAATAAAAAAAGTAATAAAATTTATTATTATACTTTCAATAACAAAAATTTAAATTATTATTTGTTTATTTTTCATTATGGTAATTTCTTTTTTTAAACAGGTAAATGAAATTTTGCACGTTTTTTTATGCGTTTAAATTTAACTAACCACCCAAATACCCAAAACATTTTCAATCGTTTTATTTTTATCTCTGTTGGATTTGAAAATTCATTTGTCAGATTTTTTGTTGCACTATTAATAAGTTCAATTTGAACTTAAAAAAAACCCTCTCACTTTATACTTTAAAATAAATTAAATTAGAAATAAAAATAAATCTTAAAAAATTGCAATTATTTTTTCTTCAATTTTTTGTTAAACGATAAATTAAAAGTTTTTGTTTTTTGAAAAGTCTTTGTAGCTTTGGGTGATAGAATCGGAATTGATATAATATCGAGTTCGATACCTTTTTATTTTAATCGATCAAAAATTTGTTTTTTTTCTATATTCAATTTTACCTTGTGTTGCCGCGCACTGTTTCATATTATTTTTTAGTCATGAAAATTGAATTTCTATAATTTTTCATATTTTTTTTTCAATGTTAAAAAGGAAGACATAAAAAAAAAATTTATTAAATATTATTATTATAGATTTATTTTGGCGTGAATGCCAAGAGCAAAAAAGGATTTTTTTATCGATATGTTAAAATTTTCTAATTTTAAAGTTCAAATTTTTTTGTTTGTAGGATTGGATAGAATTATTTTTTTTGGTTATTTTGTAATAAGGTGTGCGTTGTTGTGTTTACTTTAAAGAAAAAGTTCACTGAGGGCGCGAGAATTACAAAAATTAAATTAATAATAATTGTAAAATTTCAAATTTAAATAAGAAAACCGCACTGAGAAAAAGCATATACTTACAACCTGTTGATCAATAATATTATCGTTATGTGCGGTAGACAATTTGGAGGTGATCGTTCGTTATAAACATAAATAATAATAATAAATTAAAATTTTATTTCAATATTTTTAATTTAAATAAGATTAAAATCGTGACTTTTGATTGGAATCGAATATTGTTTTTCCAAATATTTAAATTTTATGTATATATAAATGTTTTGAGCATCAAGGGTAATAGTTTCACTTTTAATGGTATTATATACAGTTGTACACTTTATACTTTTCATATTTTTGAAATTTATTATACGAACTTTTCACTTCTCTTAAATTATGCGTTGGTTTTGAAGTCTGTTTGGTAGCAAAGTTGAAGTGAACGCAACCAAAGCAAATACTTTTACAGTCTATTTGTTTGCAAAGCTTTAAAATAGACCGTGGAACGACAGTGTAAATTCTGAGTAAAAAAATATGATAAGTTGAGAATTATAAGTAGCTGATGTGTTCCATAAAAAAAAGGTTTATAGATGTTTATTAGAAATTAATGTCATTTACTATAGTAAGATGTTAATTAACAGCCCTTCACATCCAAGAAAAGTAAATGATAGAAAAAATATCTTTAAATTTTCGGTAGCTTTGGTAGTAGGCAAAGGTAGTGAATCCACTTTAATATCCTCTGTAATATTACTAATGAAAAATTCAACTAATGAAAATCAATTTAAATTTTAAATTCAATTAACAATTTTAGTAAAATTGAAATTATTACACCAAATTATATATTTTTAAATCACGATTATCTTGTCAAGGAAATTTATTAATGTTAAATCGTATAAAAAAAATTATTTTTGTTTACTTTAATAAAAATAAGAAAGTAATGTCGTACATTTAACCTGTAATTTTAAACATTATAAATTAATGATTCTATCTATCGTATTGTAATGACAAATTTTTATTATTTTTTTAAGCAGATGTGCTTAAAAAATTTGACCACTTGCAAATAAAAAATTTTTTCCTCATTGTTTTTTACTTATTTGTATAAATAATAAGTAAAAATGATAATTTTCCATTCTGTTTGTTTTAAATTATTCAAATTAATTTTCTCTCTCTGGCAAAATTGAAAATTTTAAACTTATTTGGTTTCTACAAAGCAAATTCTAATATTTAAAATTTAATTTTATTTCATTTTTGTCCTCAAAATGGTAAATTATTTTTAAACAATACTAAATATTTTTAGATCTCTAATTTTGATAAATAAATAATTTATTAATGTTACAATGTAAATAGTAAAAAAAAAAATTGCATTGATAATGATCCTTTTTTAAACAAAATTTAAATCTCTAAAAAACAGGAAATTTAACACAAAATAAATTTCATTACTTTTCCACACTACCAAATTTTTTATTAAAGTGGATTTTGACTTATAAAATTAAGATTTTCGTACAATATTAAACGTATTTTAAACGCACTATGTGCACTGTGGTATACGCAATTGAATTTCTATCCATTTCAATTAATTTTTTCAATGAAGATTTATTTATATAGCTTTGTGCAATAAATTTTCCTTTTGGGAAAAAAAATTGATAATAGAAAAACTGGTAAAGATAAAAGAAAAATATATTTTTTGTAATTTATTAAATTATTATGCTTAGTTACTGTTATAACTATGCACACGATAATCACCTTTCGATACATATAAGTTTTTATCTATTAACACATAAATTTGTTGTTTATTTTCGCTTAAAGGTGAAGAAGATCTACGAATTGAAAAATATTATTATGATGTAAAAAATTTAAATTGAAATTGAATGGGGGTTTGTTGAAAGTACTTGTATGTGGATGGCAAACGAGAGTGATGAATTACAATATTAAAAATTTAAACAAAATTATTCTATAATAAGTGGAAAAATATATGGGAAATAGTAATAGCTAAACTTCATTAGTTACTTATTGTGGTAAATAACTGAAAGTGGAAAGTTTTAGTCATTTTAGCCTTAAAGGTCACAGAATATACTTCAAGCATGAAATATACTGTATACTCTGTGATCTTTAAAGCTAAGATTTTCCCCAGAGTTAAATTACTTTAATTTATGGCAGTACATTTTAATTTAAGTTATTATTTTAAGTAATCCTTTTTTGGATAAAATTACAGTCACAAAAGATGACTTAAACTTTGACAGACTGAATGACAAAAATTGACAATGAAATTTGCTTAAAATAGTATTACTATAAGCTGATAGCCCGTACTTTTATTAATACTATCCCGTTTTGATCATGAGTGCCTTAAGTCTATTAAAATATTTCCATCCACATTACTTTTTACGTTCTTGTACGTTTTAAGAGAATGGATTTTTAAATTGTTTGTTTGCTTATTAAAAAATATTAAATTGTTAATTTTCTTATTATTGGAAGATGTTTATATTATGTAGCTTTGATATAATAAGCGAGCAGTTTAAAGTGTCATCAACAAGTTAAGTGAAAATTGTCTTAATAAAAAAAAATTAAAAGACAAGTTTTGCTTTTTTTCCCATTATGTGACAATAATCATTTGAAAATTATTATAGAAAATTTATTAAAATTGAAAAGTAATCTAGAAAATCATCTTCAAAATAATAGAAAGTTTTACATTTATTATTATAGATTATTATTATTAAATGAATAATGAAAGTAACTTATACAAGTTTGTCCAATTGAAATTATAGCATTTGTTTTTGTTGGGAATTGTAAAGTAAAACCATAAATTAATTTATGTGGCAATTTTATGTAAAAAAATATTTAGGAACATTTCTATTTTGATTACATCAATTTATCAAATTGAAATTGTCTATAAGTGTCATTGAATTTCTATTTAATAATAGAAATTTATTGTCACTTTGGGTATTCTTCCTTTTTTACCATTAAAGGCTTGGAAAATTGCACTGAAGTAATTCTTTGAAAAGTTAAGGCTATAATAATTGTACCAGTAGGACTTAGAGAGAAAAATTGTACCACCTGGGTGGTAGGTAATTGAAAAATTGTATTAAACTTATTTTGAAATTATTTTTATGGACCCAAATTTTCATTTAACCAAATATTTATTAAAAATTCTATCAAAATTATGACATAATTTTAAATTTTCCAACAATTATATTTAAAAATTCCCTTAAATTTTTAACAATTTTCATTACTATCTATATACTAAGTTGCACAAGAATGTATACCAACAAAAATAAAAAAAAAAAACTAAGTAAAAATTCTTTCAACATCATTAGACACAACAATGTTTAAATTTTTCCAGTTGATTACACTGACTATGTTGCCACTGGCTTTTATTTAGATAAATAAAACAAATAAAACTAGTTTAAAAAAAAATTTCCTCTAAATCCATTTAACTAAAACTAAAGTACATATATAAAATTATAATTGAAAAAAACTTTAGAAAAATTTATGTCCATTCACTTTTAATTCCAGTGCCAAGCTAAAATATTTATATATACAAAATAATATGAACTGTTGCACTTAACTGATGCATATTTAAAATTCTTCATAGTATAAAAAATATGTTTACAATAAATTTTCCCACATCAATTAAATTTAGATTTAAGAAAAGAGACAATCTATTTTAGATCAAGATAAATTTTTATATATATTTTTTTATCTATAGAATTTTTAAAGTCGGATTTATTATTAAAAGCTTTTTTAGTTTTGCTACTAAACCACGCATGATTTATATAAAATCAAAATGCAAAATTAAAAGCGGGAAATAAATTTTAAAAATAAAAAAAAAATCAAATCTAAAATCTAGATTTGATATAAAAAGCAACTAATCAACTCCCTAAATACGAACATTTTATATTTTTAATCGAAAAAGATCAAAGTTGATTTTCTCAGCCTACACAATAAAAAAAATAATTGATATACCAAAGAAGTTTTGTGGCGTTTAATAATAATAATTTGAATCAGCAAAAAATAGATTTTTATCTCAAATAAACTGTTAAATACCTTCAGGTATTAGACAGAAAATTTAAAATAGTAAAATAACGAACCATGATTTTTAAAATTTGATGAAATTAAATTATACTATATTTGCTAAAAGCATTTTTGACTATTTGAATTAAGAATTACACGTTTTTTAAATTGTCATCCACATTAAGTGGTATCAAATTAATATCAGAATTTTATTAGTGATGGTACTTAAAGTTAATTACTTCTTATTTATTTTACTGTATTATCAAAACTTCTTCTATGGGAGATCAGGCTCTTCATAGAGAAAAGTATAATTCTTGAACCGAACAAGTGATTAAGTTTTTGGGGCATACGAATTCATTGAGACTTACTTCTTATTTTCAACAGTTTATTATTATTGGACTGCTGAATCCATTATGGTCATATTTAGCAATTTTTTCATGAACAGCTTCAAGCAGAAAATTTTGCCTATCGGGGGGTTTCTAATACAATTTTGAGCATTTTTCAATTGTGAAAATTCTCTTTCAGATCTGAAATATAATAAAGAAAATCGAAATTCTGTGCTTCACTTTTCACTAATTAATTTACCAGTCAACATTCAATCTAGTTTTCTCTATTCTATTCTTATTTATGTAGTAATTTTCGAAGTACATACAATTTTCAATTTCACTAATTCTGGACTCGTATATTTATCTCATTTTAATATAATCTTTAAATTAGCACATACATACATGGAAATGCATAAAAAAAATAACTCCCTCTATGGCACACACTAATTCACCTTGAAATAAATTGACTCTTTCAAATTTACAAAGAAAATTCATTGATTTTAAAATTCCATTAAAACATTATTAGAAAGATTTTTTTTATATATCTCTATTTATGCTCAATTGATTGCATAAAAAAGATGCGTGGTGATGTATAGTAAATGAATTCAATAAAGAAAAATTTATGAATGAATGAATCGCAGAAAAGATACGATTTTCTTAAATAATTTTTATAGTTTTGTTTGGTGTCTGATCGCAAGTCTTTTTTGGGAGACCATGATGGGTGGTATTTTTCTTTAACAAAATTCAATTTTTTTTTTATTTTAGTTGAAATTAATTGATTTTGATTTATTTCATGATCAAAAATTTATTATGTATATAGATAAACAAATAATACGACATAATACCGGAAAAATTTTCGTATCTCTATAAATTTTCATTATAATTTGTAAAAAAAAAAAAAACAGGCGTTTTCTTTCTTTTTATGGGTAGAAATTTTCACGATTAAATTTTAATATTGTGGGTATATCTAACACAAAATTGTGTATTTGATATCGAAAATAATAAATTTTGATTATTTCTTTGTAGAAATATCAAGATTTTTATATACTTTTTAATTAAATAGTTTTCAAATATATGAAATTAGTAAATGATCAGATATTAATTTGCATGAATAAAGTTATTGATCAAAGATTTTATAATTATTAGAAATTAAATAATTAATTGTATGTTATCTGTAAATAAGTAAAGTTTGGCAGATTAATTAATGTTTATAGGAAAAATATTAATTACAGATTATAAATTAACTATGGAAAAGTATTAATTATAATCTGAAATTATTATTTTGAAGCAGAAAAATAAATGGAAATTTAATTCGATTAGATTTACTAATGTTCGAAAACTAAAACTTGATCGACAAGTTTCACTCACAAGAAATTAATTTTTTTACTGATCAATTTCCGAATATTAATTATAAGAGTATGTATATGATTTGTTGGACAGAATCAACTGAAGAAATGAATTTTAGGTAAATTATAAAACAATTGAGACATTTTAAGGGTATACAAATCTGTGAATTTATTGATATACCTTGCCAAAATCTTGAATTGTCTTGCCAAATTTAAGTGGACCAAATTGTATCTTCATCAAATTTCCTATCATAAAATGGGAATGATATTATTATATTATTATAAATATCGACCGTTTTTTTCAACATATAATTTCAACATTATAACATGTCTCTACAACTACATATATTCAAAGTGAATAAATCATATAGATACAAAGAGTCCTTGTACCCAGGCAGGTATTGTTGTATCCATGTAGCAGTACTTAAACTGAGCCCCTAATCTCTGGGCTCCTAGTATCTATAGATTACCTTATTAACTATATTTATGTATAACTTTTTATTAATCATTTCGATCTTTCTAGATTTACCTTAAATTTTTCATTGAACTACTACTACCATCAAAAATTCTAACATAAAAAAAATTCCATTTATAAAAATAAGTTCACCAAAGCTTTTAACTACGATCCAATTATATACAGAATAATAATAATTCTATATCCGCCTAAAGCTTCACAAAATATTTCTTATAATACTAATTAAATTATTTAAAAAATTCTTATATATAATTTAAATAATTGATTTGAACCAGTAAAAATAACAAATTAATAATTTTTTAAACAAAATAATTTTTAATGAATTATAAACTAAGAGAAAACCTAGTTTACCTTAATCATATTTAAATTTTTCCTTTATATCCATAATCATAAAAAGCAGAGAAAATTATATAGTTTAAAAAAAATATATATGAAAATTATCTTCTAACCATATATGAATCATTACTGTGTGGTCGGTCCAATTTTTTTTTTTTTAGTTATGAACATTTACATACCTCAAGGCTACAAAAATATTTAATATATTTTCAATTTCATTAAATGGTTGTTGTTTTTTTTTTTGCAAAAAATAATAAAATAAAAATAAACGAAAATTGCGTGCTGGTCAGTTACAAAACCTAAAAAAAAATAAAATATTAGAAAGGTTTTTCTAATATTAATAATAATAATATAATAATTTTAAACAAAACAAAATCTTTCTCTTTCCATCCACAAACAAAAAAAAAGCTTGTAAACAATTATTTTTACTTTTAAAAAAATATATGTAGTCTAGTCCAACATAAATATATTTTATGCTTCAGGATTGTTCGGAAATTTCTTTTTTCCAAAAAAAAAAACCAAAAAATTTAATCTACAATTTTTCCTTTGATTTATATTTCTAATAAATTGATTTTCGATATTTATCAATATTTTATATTTTTAAATTCAATTAATAAGACATTTAGCTATAAAAATAATTTTCTTTTAACTTAAATCTAGATTATTGATAGCAACGAAATAACGAAAATATAAGCACCGACGAACCTGCCCCAACACTAAACTACCATAAAACATTTTAATATTAATGGTAAAATAGATTTGTAGTGTATATACGCACAGCTTGAGTAAATGAAGCATTTAAAGAGATAGTTTATATATTTTTTTAATCTAATATGAAAATATCGGTTTAAGATTATAATTTTTTTATCTTTCACTTTCGTTGCCATTTAAGGTAGCCCAGGTATTGTGAATATATCCCGGTTAACTTTATAAATCACCTTGTAAATAATACTTGTTATATTATATTATAAAAGTTCTGTGAACGAACATGGAAGATATGAATATGAATGTTAATAGTTTTTGTAGGATATATGATGAAAAAATATGGTGTTGTTTTAGGTGTATATAGTTGTTTTAAAGTTCATTTTATTTTGAATGTACTTATTAATATTTAATTTGTTATTTACTTTCAAGGAAAAACGATATATTTCTATTATTAAGCATCCTTTGAATTATAATTTCTAGAAAAATATTAATTTGTAAAATATTTAACAATTTTTTTTCAGTAGAGTTTTCCTCACAATTGTGGAACTATTTCCCTAATAGTTTAGTGAGGTTTCCGTCATATATAGTAGTTTCCCCAGAAAATTATTTACCAAGAATTTTGAGGAATTACCATGCTATGGTGTATATAATTCCTAAAGTTTTGTTGGTATATAATAGTGTCAAGAATACTGTAAGGAATTTAGATGCCAAAAATTCAATTTAAAAAGAATTGTTTTTTTCATATACAATTTAGAAAACTGAGAGTACTTTTAGGATTCAAATCAGTTTTCTGTTCCAATTTAGCTTACTGACAGGAACTAGGAACCTAAATTACATTCCAATATTACAGTTTTCGCTTTCATCATTGCAATTTTTAACGAAAGCTGATCATAGTTATTTTCTCCAGTTCCTTGTGATATTTCTAATATCAAATACGTAGAACTTGCACCTCAGTGTAAAAATATTTGTGTTTTGCAGTTCTTTAAAAGCAAATTTAAGACCGCAATGTTAGTATGGCTATAGTTGCTAGATATTGAATATATTTTAAGGTCTAAATTATTAGATTTTGTAAAAATGACTCTGCTAAAATTATATCATATAAATTTTCCTGAAAACAGTGTGACAGAGTTAATTATTTTAACATTACCACCCAAAATATCTATATAATTAAATTAACAAACTTTCATACAAAAACTCCTGATTCAAAAACCAAAACTATTATTTTAAATGAACCAGTTCACCTTTAATAAATATATTATTTTAAACAAACCATCAAATTTTATTTTATTTTAATTTAAATGTTGTAATATTTATTCGACATATTTTATACTCTTTAAAATTAAAACATGTTAAACCACCTTCGCTTTTGTGCAAATATACAAAAACTTGTAAAACTTATGGTTCAATATTTTCAATCTACAAGAAATAAATATTAAAACATTTTTTTTTGTATTCTACTACTCCGGAATTATTTATGAATTTTTTTTGTAATACTTATATTTTTTTCCATCCGCTGAGGATTGTGAACTTTTTTTTTGCTTTATGTTGTTGAACTATTGGAATAAATTTAATGAAAAATTACCAGGGATTTTTTGTATATTGACTCCTTTACACTCTTCACTTAAAATACACTTAAATTCCAAAAAAATATTTGGTTTGTGGGCATTTCTTTAAAACGATTGAAATATAAAACTAATATTGCAAATTTTTATGTTTTGTGTGTACAATTACAGATTTTAAATGGATTGGCGGTAAAAAATTGTGGTAAATTTTTTTTTATGTTTGCTTTTTTACCACTCCTTATGGAAAAAGATAAAAAAATAAAAAGCGGTTCGTTTATATTTTTGAGAAAAGTATTTATATAGAAAATATTATTTAAAATTATATCTTAATTGGAAATGCCGGTAATTTTTGGTTTTTAAAAATGATCGATTAAAGTTTAAATAAATATATTTATTGTGTTATCAATATTTTTTATATAAGTAGACTAATTAACAAATTTGAATGTGCGGGATAGGTTTTTTCAACAGCTTCTACTCATAAGATATTAAAGATAATTTTTGGTTTGGCTAATTACAATATTAATGGGAAAAGTCTGTAATTTCATCTCAAAAAATGCTTGAAAACAATATATGATTTTTAAATTCGGTTCACTAAAAGAGCATCGTGCCATTTAAATTTGAATAATGTTTTAGTATATTTAATAATTAATTATGTTTCTAAAAATGTAACTTTCTTTGTGTTAAAACTAAATTATGTAATTCACTTCTTACAATTTACTTATATGGAAAATTTTGACCACACTATGCGTCCTACATTTTCTACTATAACAATAATTGAAATAGTAATTCCTTTGGAAATTTTTTTAGGCGGAAAATATAATAAATTACTTATATATATTTTTTTTCAAAACCAATTTTACTCCAACATTATCCAAACTTCACCAATTTTGTCTAATAATTGATGTATTGCTTTATAAAACTATTAAAGATATTAATGTTCATTTTGTTTTATTTTTTTACTTTTGAAATATTTACTCATGATAAATATTTTTCCAATTTTTATTTTTAATATGTATTAGAAATTTTTTTGTATTTTGCCAGCTTTTGGAATGAATGATTAATTTGAAAGAAATCGGTTACTTTGGGTCTTACAACTAGTCTATATACTCGTAGTAAGTTGATTTATTTAGTGGAAAAAAAAAGATTATGTAAATAAAATGTTATATAGGAAAAGTAATTTAGTTATGGATAAAATGAAATTAATCATAATTTTTTTTTTTGTTGGTTATAAAATTATAATTTAATGGTTTATACTAAATTATTAACGTTAAAGAGTTCATTAATCAAAAATAAAAATAAAATTATGTTTAAATATAAATAATAGTTTTGTTGTAGGAGGTTTTACAAAGATTTTTAAACATTTAGTTTAGAGCGATAATTATTTATTTATTTTAGTTAGAATTGCTATTAATTTTACTATTGCACTGAGCTTATGGTTTAATATTTATTATTATATAGTCTCAACCGGAAAAAGTATTTCTATTACGACATTAATTTGAGGTTTAATCAGATTTGTCATCAATAATATTTAGTTTACACTATAGAAAATATATTAAATTATCACAAAATTAAATTTATTTAAAGACTCCACTCTTTGAAAATAATTTTATTCTTTTACTCATTAAAATTTAATTTCTATAATTCCACTACGGTATTACAATTTTAAACTTTCGAAATAATTTGCAAATCTATTTAAATATTTATTAAATTTTTTTACAAAATTTCTTAAAATTAATTTTGCTACTTTGTAATAATCTAATTTTACTTTTCCTGACCTTTACCATCCCAAATATATATAAAAGAAATTTCCACTCTCCAATAAATTTATGTTAATTGTTTTGGCTACAAAAAGTTGCATGTATAGGAAAAAAATATATTTTATGACAATAATATAATAAATACTTTCCATTTATGCTAATTTTATATAATAAACTTCAAATAAAATTAATTATAAGCAAATTTTTATAGTTGTATATAAACCTTCTAACATCTAACCAATTTACCACCTAATATTTTACTACCCACTATATATAGCTGGATGACCACAAATTGTCCTAAATTTTGAACATTGTAGAAAAAATCAAAAGTTTTTCCAAATTTCCCAAATAAACAAAAAACATTAACCAAAAAGTAATAAAATTTTTATTATATGTACAAAGTTTTGTGATACCTACTTACAATATTTAAACTCTACTTAAATTTTTATTGCAAATATCAGTTAAAGCAAAAATTATGTATAACTAGATGGATGTTTTCATATATCTGGCTATATATGAAAATTCAATTTCTATATTAAAAATTGTAGTACCCCATTCACTCAAATTATTATTTTTACTCAAATTCTATTGAGTTATTTATGACCAATGACTTAAAAACCAACAATCAACGTGCGTTTATTTTCGTTAGAGAATTTTTTTTATTTTCAAAGCAATATTCATTTCATATAAAAAAAACGTTTTTTTTTGTTTTTTTCTTCGCACATATGATTGTATTGTATAATCTTATAAATAGTTTTGTTGGTATTCGCACATTTGAAAATTTTCTAATTTTCTAATTCATATTGCTTTGAAAATAAAATAAATTCTCTAACGAAAATAAACGCACGTTGATTGTTGGTTTTTAAGTCATTGGTCATAAATAACTCAATAGAATTTGAGTAAAAATAATAATTTGAGTGAATGGGGTACTACAATTTTTAATATAGAAATTGAATTTTCATATATAGCCAGATATATGAAAACATCCATCTAGTTATACATAATTTTTGGTTAAAGTCTAATATTCACATCAAAAACATTAATTTCATTTCATATACATAGTTTTTTTTTTTTAAATAACATAAAACCGCATAAGGAAAAACAAAACATTTGAAAATTTATTTTTTGAAAATTTTCATAGAAAAATTTCCAAAAAAAATTAAAAATAATAATAATCGTGACTTGGTATCAATTTTTTGGTGTGGTTTTCACACACAGAAAACTATTTTGTTATTTTTTTATGACACTAAAGACAGCGGCGGCTGCTCAACTCTAATAAAACATTTTTTCTTTGTTTAGATTTATTGATGTGCCAATAAACTTTCTGGTATATCGTTTTCCTATTCAACATTTCATATCTCTACTTACTTAGTTAGTTTTATAAATTTTCAAATAATAAAAATTATTAGAATGTCCAAAAACATTTAGACATATTAGACCCAATCTATATATTTTTTTGTTTTTGGTAATTCAATGAGCCATCGTTGATCGTTGACGTCAAAAAGAAGTTATGGTTTAAAGATTTTTCTTATAGAGATTTTTTTGTTAAAGTGTCTGGGAGATTGGTAAGAAAAAGATGATACGGGAATCGGAGATGAGAGAAAGTTATCGTTTTGAGTTTGTATAGAAGATAATTTGCACCTTTTTTGAAAAATAATAATAATATGAAATACGACACGAAAATAAAAACAAAAACTCTCCTTCTTTATATGAAATATTTTTTTTGAAAAAAAAAAATTTATTAGTGTTCAGAAAGTTTTCAAAAAAAAAAAAATTATGATTGAATTTATCACTTTCCAGAAAAATGTGAAAAAAAAGAAGAAATAAGAAAAAAAAATTAAGATTAAAGATCAAAGCTGTTTATTTTTGTGCTGTTGAAAGGGTCAAGACATATTACAAAAAAAAAGAAAATTGGAAACATAACCAAAATTTATTTATTGTGCAGAAAGAAAGAGGAAATTTATGAATTTATGATTTGAATTATAAAAGTTGAATTTGAAATTGTATCGGTTAGTAATAAATTTTGGTGATCTACATTTAAATAAATGGAGGAGATTCTTTACGTGATGTTGGCTAATTCCGATCAGAGCTTTTCTCCTTATTATTCCAAATATGGTCAAGAAAATTTTGATAATTCTTTAATTCTAGAATTCTACATTTTTTAATTTTGTTGTGCTACGAAAATTATGATTGGCTTGTCTCTATAAACACACTACTAAATCATTCAACAGATTTGTTGAATGTTGGGAATTTTCAGGTTTACTTTTACATTTCAACATTTTACACATAAAATTTACAGATTTGCTGAGTCGCCGAGATAATTTTTGTTAGAAGAATCTTCTACTATGAAACTTTCTTCAAATTTCCCATTTGTCTGTAAGATTAATGTCAGCTAACTGAATATTTCCTAGTGATCGTTCGCTATATTGTTGATCAATATTATTTATTAGTGATCTTCAGACCCTCATTACGTACAATTTTGGAAAACATTATGTGACTATAAAATTTAAATACCTTAGAGTACCTATTACTTATAAATATTTTTAAGTACTTATAAGTACTTGTTTACAAACTCTTTAATTTCTCTCGATAATTATCTTCCAATATTTACCAACAAAAATATTAATAAAAATCTACTTGTTATTATTTTTTAAACATAACAAAAAATTTGTTTACCAAAAATAAATAATAATAATAACAATTTTCTCATCGTTAACAATCATGTTGTTTTGTTGTGCCCTTTTAGGTTAACTTCAAATCGTTTTTTTTATATAATAGGTTTAAGGTTTTGCCTACCATATTTAAAAAAAACTATCATCGATCTCTTTAAAGCGTCAAATATTTTTTTCAATTTCTATTAATAATGTAATAAAACAAGGAAATTTATGCTATTAAAAAATTATTATTTAAAAGTAATTATTTTTATTTGAAATTATTTATAAAAAAAAACAAGAGTTTAACCCACCTACGATCAGATTTCAATGTTTTTTTTCTATTCATAACTTTTTTTTTTTAGAAAAATGTGTCCAAAAAAAAATTATTTATTATGTGATCAAGTGAAATTTTCTTTTATGTTTTTTTTTATATGTTAAACGATGACATAAAACATAAAAAAATATTAATAATGAAAAAAAAATCATTTTAATATGGTAAAAATTTCATTAATGAAGTATTTAAAATAATTTTAATAGATTTTTTTTTGACAGTGTCAAATCGTACACAAAACAAAAAAATAATAAATATTAAATTATGAAATTAAATATGAAATTATTAGAAAAATTAATAATTTCATGTCTGGAAAATTCACTACAGAAAATTCATCACAGAGGTAAAATTCAATAGTAGAAAATTAACTACAAGTTTCTTGCCCTTTAACTAAGTTTTTATGTGGTTCTTGCGAAATTTGTCGATGGTACCCAAGTTTCAGTTTGGGCAGAAATATGGCAGACATCATACTCAAAATGTGAACCTTACCTCGGACGAATTGCCTTGTGACGAAATTTCTTCGTGACTTGCATGAAATTTCCTTTCCATAAAATTTTCTTATACCTGATAATTCGAATAGTCCAAGTCAGGTATTGGAATTTTTTAAGGGCTTCTCTCTTGACAAAAGATTTCTCAAATATCATTTAAGCAGGTTGAGTATAAATAAACTTGGAGAGCTTGTTTTTATTTTCTAGTTTCGTGGGAAACCTGCATCAGTTTATAATTTTCAATGAAGTGGGTAACCTAACAAAGGCACATAAATCCCATTCGAAGGGCTTTTGTATATAAATTATTTTTTTTTTGGACATTATAAACATAAATATAATTGACAAGTTTTTTAATCTACTAATTTTTTTTGAATAATTATTATTCAAGCTTTATTTATGTATATATTAAATGAAATGCATCTTTCTATGCTGCGATCTTTTAAAGTGGGAAATAAATAATATTTTTTCTTCTTTTTAAAACTTTTGTAATTTATGAATGAAATTTAATATATTTTACTGGTTGACAACATAAAATAAATTAAGATATTAATTTAATATTAAAAATATATTTTGGATTTATTATACATATATTTAATTATGTTGGGTTGGATAAGATTTTCTTTCATTAAATATATAATGAAATTACGAAATTTATTATAATGTAAAGATTAAAAATAAATTTTAATTGTATTTACTATATTGAGAAGATTAAAAAAAAATTTAATAATTATTTTTTTTAAAAGCATTTTCAATGTTAAATTTATTTTTTTTTTAAATTACATCATAAAAACTTCTCTTTAACAAATTGTCCACACCTTAGAAATAATTGAATTTTTGGTGTACATATATACCACAAGCTAAAAAAAAGTATATAATAAGATCATTAAACTCTTTTAGGAGCTACTCTATTACACAAAATCATTTATTGCTTAATTTTCTTAAAACTATTAAACGATATAATCATAGCTAAAAGGTTTTGATAGATATATAGACTCGATATTTACGATAGACGAACTATATTGTAAATTATTTTTTTTTTTTTAATTACTATAAAACACGCAATTTCGATATTAAATTAAATTAAAAAATTGCAAAATATTAAAAATTTCTATATATTAAAAATAATTTCCAGAAAAAAAAAAAAAACAATAAACTCTCATAAAAATCTTTTACCAAACGTGCGAAATTAATTCAAAAATTTATAATTCAAATTTAAAAAATTATCGTGTGAAATTTATATCTGACAAATAAATTTTAACCAGAAATGCTTAAGCTCAAAAATATAAAATTTAAATTTCTTTGGAATTAGTTTTATATACCAAGAAAAAAAAAATGTAATTAAATTAAATTTATTAATTCTTGTCTAGGGAATTATTGCAAAAAACCTATTCAGATAGTAAAATCTAATCAAAATCTCCTGCATTTGATTTAGTATACAGTGTGCTTTTAGATAGACTTATGTAAAATTTGTAAAATTGTGTGGGAAATCAAAATATGTATAATAATAATAATAATTTAATCAACTAAAGTTTTTCGTAGACGCATAAGAGAAAGTTTTTTTTTTGTATCTAACATGATTTTTCCTTGTTTTTTAAAATGTCAGCTTTTAAAGGATTTTGAACTAATGTAGGAGCAGAAAATAAGTATTAGTTGTTAATATTATTATGTATATATACCAAAGACTTTGAGCTATTAAAATTAATATACAATTTTTTTTTTTTAATGAATTTTTAATAATATTTTAATTTAAAAAAAAAATTATAGTTATTATTTTTATAATTTTGAATTAACATTTTCAAAATGTTAATTCAAAATTATAACTTCACAAAATTTGTAATATGTTGTGAAGTTACTAGCCTTGTGAGCATATATAAATTTATTTGAAATTTAAATTTTGTTGTATAGTATCACACGAATATTTTAAATTGTTTTTATCGCTGGTACAAAATTTTTTTTTTATTTGTAAATTATTAAAATTTAAATATTTTTGATTAATTTTATTTGAAAGTTTACCATACAATCTAGCGTTGATTTAAATGATTGTTTTTTTTTATAATCTAATAATTTACGATATTTTTGGATAAGGCACAGTGTAAATATCAAATTGGTAGAACCTGGATAATCTGATGTGTTTATGATTTATGTAAAATGTATCTTATATTTAATAAATTATATTCTATAAAATGCTCAAGAAGTTCTCATGGTTATATTTGAATTATGTTAAATTGATTTAACATGAAAATATTAAATTTACTTTTTACAATATCAATTTACGTTTTTAGAATTAAATCGGCCATTTACCAAAATTACATTTGTCCATTTCTACATCAAATTCTTCTTTTACCAAAGGTTTCTATTTATTTCGGATAATTTGCAATTATTTTATTGGAAGACTATACATAATTTGATTACTTCAATTTGATTTATACCAATTAGAAATGAAAAATTACCAATTTGAAATGGAAATTTTAAATATATTTTCGTTTTGATTTTCTTATAACTTTGTTGGTATATTCATAATTAATTTGAATATGAAATGAAAGTAAATTATGATAATTAAAATAATGATTTATATTAATAGAAAGTAAAGTCTTTTTTTGAAATTTACAACAAAATAATTGCAAATTGCAATAATTTTTTACATATATGTTAATAAATCTTCATAATTATTTGCGTAATTAATTTTTATTGCATATAAATAAAAATTGTAAATATTAAAAAAATCATATATGCAAATGTTAATTTCTCCTAAAAAATATGTTTAATCTCCTTTAACTCGTAAACAGCAAAATTTTATAGCATCTTAATTACACTTTTTTTTTTGTATTTAAAAACATTTTCAACCATTTCCACCCACTCAACTTTTTAGTTTGTTTTGGTAATTTTTTGTTCAATTATTATTATTTATTGGTGAAGTCCTTCCACAAGAAGGCAACATTAAAATTTTCGCAATTGCAAAAAATTTAATTAATATTTTTCTTATTACCGTAAATTGCAAAATAAGTTACTGAACATAAAACATTTTTTTTTTTTTGTTTGATGGAAATTATTTAAAAGTTTTCACCAATAAAAAAAAAATGAATTTGTAAAGAGATTATTATACAAAAAAAAGAAATATACCAAAAATTTGTTGAAAAACTGCACCTTAACAGTTTCCTTATTAAAAAACCAAATTATTTAATGAATAATCTGCAAAAAATCTTATTTAAGTATACAACAAATTTTTGTTCAAAAATTAACCTAAAAAAAAGGAATTATATAAATGAGATTGTAATTAAGAATGTAATAAAGCATTGGGTATGTTTCGAATTAAATTTTGCGCTTTTTACTGAAAAGGGTTTTTCGCATTTGTTCACTTAACTTTCATTAGGTATACAATTTATTTTATAAATAGAAATATTAAGTCGAGAAGAGAATACTTATTTAATTTTAAAATATTGGCCTCAAATTGCTATTGCAGATAGTTTTGTGTAGTGCATTTTTACGACTAATATTTACCAAAAATTAAAATCATAATCAAATTTATCTTAATATTAATTTACTTATAATTTTCACTGATATAGTTAGAATATAACACCAATAAAAGAAGCATACTTCCCTAGGATTGGGATGATATTTTTAGGGGGTTGTTTTGATATCGTTGAGCCAGGAATATTTCTCATTTTGGCCAATTTGGCCGTTTAGCCTCATATTGATCAAAATTCAAGACTATTTTACTAAATTATTTACAAAGTAACCTAAAAATTACCATGATTTTGGAAAATTCTGACCAAGATGAAAGAATCTGAATAATTCCATACGAAATTTTACTTATATTTTTAAAATTTAGCCTCTAGTATTTTGATGTAAAATTTGGAATTTCCTGTTGCTCTGAATTTCCCAAAAACTCAAAATTTAATATTAATAAGTCAATTTTGTTGGTTTGAAAATATACTAAATAATTAACTTCTCCCGGGTAGATGGTGCAACTATATGTAGGTATATAAATCTAAAATTACATAAACTTTCCCATCGTTATGTATTTTTTACAAACAAAATCCAGATTTTTGGTTAACTTTTTTGCAAAAGTACAACATAAAAAATTATATCGCATGCAAAAATGATTTTGCAGTTTTTTTTTATATTATTTATATTTCATTTTATCTTTTTGCTTTTATAAATAAATTTTAAATTTTCATTAGTCGGAATTGTTATAATTTTTTGTATCCAAATTTTTGAGTATCTTTTCTTAATTTTTGAACAAATAAAGTTTTTATAAAATTTCAATTGCATGCCAATTTTTGTGGTAAACAAAAAAAACTCTATACCCTTCTTATTTTTGGGAAAGTTAAAAAAATATTTTTTTTAATTTGGATTAATTTAAATTGTAAAATAGTTTTTTAATTGCAAGATAAAAAACAAAATGAATTTGTTTATTTGGTTGGAAAATGCGCGCCAATTTTCATGTAGATTTTTCTTTAGTAGATTAGAAAAAAAATTTATACATAGTATAAAAATAGGTGATTTAACTAATGGTGAAAAATCTCTAGAGGATGAATCTAAATCGTGTAGTTTACATATAATAAAAATGAAGAAAAAACAAATAGTTTTGAAAACATGTTCTTTAATTACTTTACTTTAGAGAAATAAAAATCATGTTTGAATAATAAATTAATTTGATTACAATAGTTTCGAGTTATATTATAGTTTTTTACTGACATTAATTCAAACTCTTTTATATTTGTTGATTTTATTAATCAAAAATTAAATATCGAAGCTATAAGTGAAGAGAAGATTGAAGATATACTTAATGTACAATAGTATACTTAATTGTATATAATTATGGAATAATAACAGAAATCCAATTTCTTTGTCAAGTTTTAAGGAGCAAAATTCAAAATGTTTTATTTATTTTATGGAAGCTGTTTTAATTTGCTTACAAGTTACACTCGAAAGTATATGTGCAATCATATTACACTCAGGTGCATCTTGCACTTCATTATTCATAATTTCTAATCATTAATTTAAATTGTTGAACTATATTTGAGGCTGAAAATGTTTCGTTTTTTCGTTCAACATTCGACAGATAATTTTTCTATTACAAAATTATGGAAATTAGGAATCAATTGTTGAACTATCTCTTAATTGATTTACAAGAATAATTATATAGTTATCTTCTCATTATTTACTTATTTTTTAAGTAAAATTTTAATATTACTGTTAAGTAGTATAGGTAGTAGTCTAAAATTGTGGGATTGAAAATTTACAATATTTCACTAATTATTTTATTATCTTTACTGAAAATTCCTAAAATTTCAAAAAATATATAGTCTACATGTAATTAATCCACATTCCTCCATCTTAAATCATACACAAATTTTGATTTAAATCAACACTTCTAATTAAATTTAACAACGAATTGTAGTCACTTCAGATCAGAAAAATTTAATTAAATCTATTTATATACAAACTAAAGGAAGCATCAATTTCAAACATCAAAAATTTTCCAATATAAAAATTTCTTCAAAAATGATTTGGTAAAAATAAAAAGTGAATGTTTTTTTTTGGAGTGTTAATCATGTTTTCTTTTTATGCTAAATATATAATATAAAAGACTAACAACAAATTATAAATATATTTCTTCTATTTATGTTGCATTAAAATTGTCTATAATACAAAAAGAAAAAGAATCTGTAAAAAAAATTATACTGAAACATAATCAATTGTATAAAGAAATTGAATTTACAAAATGTTTACTCTCATTTTTTTTTTTTTTAAATCGAAGACGTGTAAATAGTAAACAAAATAATCAAAATATTGTTTGCTTCCAATTTCAAATTTTAACTAATATAAAAAGAAAAATGTTCCCTTTACTCCGTAATAAATGTTAAAATATAGTTTAAACATTGCAGAGATTACCATTACCAAAGAGAACCAAAATGTTATCAAAAAATTCCCATCTTATGATCATAGTTTGTGGTTCAAAAACGATTCAAAATTTTTCTTTATATTTACTGATTTATTTAACTATAAATAAAAATGATTTTTTCATTTTTTCTACAATCTAAATAAAATTTACTTTTTATTTTTTATATTTATTAGATTTTTAGTTGGTTTTTTTTTTTTTTTGAAAATGGAAAGTTAAATTTTATTTGATATTTTTTTTTGGTATAAGAGATTTTCTTTATAGTATAAAATGATTTATCACTATATATATTTCTTCTGTTTGATTGTGAAATATTTTTTGAAATTTTATAATTTTCATTGTCGACGCATAAAATTATAATTTCAAAATATAGAAATAAATATTTACGGAAAAAAATGACATATATAAATAAGCTAAACCAAAAAAAAAGTATAAATATAATATTAAAAAGTATGATAGTTTTATCTCTTTTATGTTGGCTATTGAAATGTCAGCAAATTTAATGGATATTTTTTTATGCTTTCTTTAAAATTAATGGTTTAGATTTCAAATAGAAATTCTTAAAAAGAAAAATATACAGAAAATGAATAACCTACACAATTTTCATTTCACCTTTAAAAATTTGATTTATCATAAAAAAAAGAAATTATTTGTTCAAATTTTCATGGTGATTATAAAAATTGTTGTTTGAAAGACGCATTTCTATAATTTCAAATTATGTAGTTATAAAATAATTGAAGTTGTGATTGAATTATACATTTAGCTATATAATTGAGGTATGAGTACTATATTTAAAATATGAATTACGTTACTTTTAATTAGGTTTTAAGATTATTTTAATGATTCAAAATGCTGTGTAAAATTTTACAAAAATTTAAATTAAATCATATTTACATTTAGTGTAAGAAATTGAGGACCCAGTAGAGTAATCTTATTACTGTAGAAGAGAATAAGCTAAGATCAATGGTTTATTTACTACTTAATATCCTGTATTTATGTGAATTGTTGATAGCCTGAAATAGATTTCAATCATAAATAAGTGAATAAGCTAAATAAAGGGACTAACTAACATTTATAAGTTACACAGTAGATTAAGCTAATCTAATCGTATACAACTTATACAATAATGAAACAACAATTTTTATCTTGTTAATATACCAATTCACAATAATTAAATTTTTTGAAAAACTTTTGTTTAACAACATCTAAACTCCCAAATTATACAATCGATGCTGTGTAAAATCATCAATAATTTGCTGTAAACATATATATGATGATTTGCGAATTTTTCGCAAATCTTTATACAATCACTAAAATTTTACACGCATATTTCTTTGAAAATAATTTGCAATTGATGTCAGTTCACAAAATGTGGTCTTAAATAACAAAAATTTTATATGGAATTTATTATATATGATATTACACCTTAAACACCAAATTAGATATATGTATATGTATATTCAATAATGAATAACTTTATACATATATGTACAATATGAATTTAATTATGCGAAATGTTTTGTCATTGTTTTTATTACTTATTCATTTTAAAAACGAAAAATTTATAATTTAATTTTGCATTATCTGTAAAATTAATTAAGAACTCATTAACCAAAACAACCACAAAAATAAAAACGTAAATTTTTATTAACAATTTTTGATTACCATAACTTTTTGTGCAATGTCATTTTGTCAGCACACTTTTTACATATGTAAATTATCCACCAAAAATTATTCATACAAATCAATTTTTCACATACATTTGTTTCTTTTTTTTCGGAAATATCTAAAAATTAAAAAAGTATTAGTAAAAAATTATTATTGTTTTGGTTGTATAATTATATCTAAATTTTTTTTTTTAATTTTAGTTTACAGTTGAGATTTGATTTAATAACATAAATTATCCTGGCGATTATAATTTTGTTGTCAAAAAAAAAAAATACAGAAATGTTGTAAAATATCTTTTAGACTTAAATAAATCAAGTATTTTGTACAAGTAAATTTTTTTTTTTGATGCTATCATGTCAAAAATAAATATGTAGTTAGTTTTTTTAAATTATATTTTTTTCTATATTAAAAACCTGAAAAATAATTACAGATCGTAATAAAATGTAAACTATAAACATCGATCAATAGATTTTTCAATATTTTTTTGTTAGAAAAACGTCTCGGTTTTGAATAAAAAAAAAAATAGTTAGCTTTTTTATGAGAAGATCGTGTGCGCTATAATTTCATTTCTATCATAATATATCAATTTGATTTGTTTTTATATATTAGTTTTTTTTTAATAGATCTATTAATGAAAAACGCGAAAGCAGAAAGAAATATTGAACGGGAAAACGTATATAAATTGTTGAAATTAATATCAGAAAAAACATTATGAAATATATTTATTATTTTGATGCATTTTGGAAAGGGATATATGGCTTCATATTTGAAATGCATATGGCAACAATATAATTCTAATTAGAAATCTATAATTGCAAGATAATGCCAGGAGAACCTATTTATAGTCCAAATGGCTATTAACACATCATGAATGATGATGAAGGTCTTAATGTGTAGTTTTTCATTCACTTTTGCCCAAATGAACACAACTGCCATCCTTCTCTAGATTGAAAAATGTATAGTCCCGCTTGAGTCTAAAATGTTTCAATATTACTACTCGTTACAAAAATTAATTAATCCTTAAGACAACTCTGAATGTTAATTAGATTTTTATCTTGTGAATTATTTAACGAAATAAACAATATTTTCAGGCCTATAAATTTTTCTGACATCTCATTTTTCTTTCACAATCATGTTGCAATATTTAATATATAATGAGTTCATTTCAATTATATTTTAATCTCTATTCGAGATTCGATTATTTTAAAAAAATATAAATCATTATTGATTTTATAGAGACAAGCCGGTATACCAGCAACAAATCAAAGCAAAATTAAATGTTAAAATTTAATGGACAATAAAAAATAAACACTTTTGACAGAATGAAACATAAATCCATAGTTTAATTGGTAAAGTAAATTTATAATTATTGTTAAGGAAACTTTGGAAAAATACAAAATTCGAGTAAAAATAATTGATATAGTATAAATAATGAAAGTGCAACATAGTTGCTATTATTTATTCACGCACTTTCCAAAAATTTGCTAAAAATAATAGAGCCAAATCATTTTGTCGAAAAAAGGATGAATACTATATGATCTGCCATATAAGTATAATGAGCAAAGTGTAGTAAGAGTAGGTATACTAAGGATTGCTCAAAATTCGATTTTCACAAAACAAATTGAAAGACAAAATTGGTATTTCATTAAATGGTTAATATTAAAATACCATTAAATTTATTACAGTTTCCTTTATATCATAAATTTGCACTATTAATTACATCCGTGGAAGATTAAACAATTAAGTATAAAAAAATTAAATTATCTCATCATCAACACAAATCATTTAAAAAAAATTAATCGCAAAAATTATATTTTAAGATATTCTAAAAATTATATAACAAATATTATAAATCATTGATTACTTTTCTAATTTTTTTATTTGTTAAATTTTTGTCTCGAATTGGGAAGAACGTAAATTAAAAATATAAATAAAGAAATATTAAATATTAATTTATAGATTTTAGGTGGGATTTGTCATTATCATGATTTGCAAAAAAATATAAATTTATTTTGGTTTGTTTTGCATAACAGAAAAAATATGTTTAAGAAATTTGGCTAATTATTTTTTACTTAATTTTAATTTAAAAACTTAATTTTGAGAATATTATTTGACGTATATTAAATTTTTATAATATTAAATGATTACTATCCTTGTAATAAATTCAATAATAATTAATAAATGCTAAACTGGAATAGTTAAGCAGAGTATATAGTAGTGTCCTACGGACATGTACCTATCCATAGAATATTTAACTTAAATTGTCAGTCGTAGTAGTGCGTATTTTGATTACGTAAGACGTGTATAGATGCATTTTTTTACAATGTTATTTAAATAATTAAAATTGATAAAAAAAATTTTTGAAACAACATATTTAAAATGGTGGAATATAAAGTTTACAATAATTTTTAGTGATATTATATATGTAATTAATTTTCTAGGTGAGTTTATTAATATATAATTCGGCAAGAATATTCCTTATCAACTTTAAGATTCTAACCAGTTAATTAATGAATTCCAATGTACACAAAAAGTATATAAAGAAAACTTTCTAATCATTTTATAAATTATTTACTTTATCAAAAATTCAATAGAAGAAATCTCTTTTTTTTTTAAAAGTAGAAATTAATTTATACTCGAATTTTAATGCAATTTGCATTCTATGAGAACCGAAATATTTTTTAAGTGGCGACCTCTTTCCTCGTTTAATTGATGATACTGTAAAAAGGTTCATAAATCAACATTTCTTTTATCATTTATAAATGATTTTTATTTTGTAAAATTTTCGTTGAAAAATATCATAAATCTTTTGATTTCTTTTTTTTTTATTATTTAAATACAAATTTAAAATGCATTTTCCCATCTGAAAACTTGTCTATATACAAATAAAATTCTTCATTTGTATATAAAGAAGAATTTATTAACTAAAAACAAATTAAAGAATTTTTATTATACGCACCTGTTCGCCAATAATGTTTTAAAATATTGTAGTAAAATAAAATTCTTACAATTATCAAATCCAACATAAATGCAAAACTATTAACAAATAGAAAATTCTTAATGTCAAATATATGCGAATATGCGACAACAATTTAATAAGAAATGTTTGCATAACATGAAATAATGAAATTTCCAAGGAAAATTTATGACTGATGATGATTAAAAACCTATAAAAATAATCAATGATGATTTTTTGTTCAATTCGTAGAAAAATTTTGCTAAATAATTTATTACATTTTCTGTATAGAATTTTTTTAAGTTATTATTCAAAAAATTAGAAAAAAAATTAAATATTTCATACGAATTATCGTTTAATAATTTAGTTGAATATCCTTAAAATCCTTTAAACATATATTATATTTTCCAATGAAATCATAACCTACACGACCATAAAATTATTATTAAAATGTTTTTGTTTGTGTTACCCCCCAGTCATCGAAAGCTTTTTCAATTTTTTTGATTATCTCATAATATCCTTTTTCGAAAACTAAACAATAACAAAAAAAAAAGAAAAAGCTTTCGAAATTATATCCTTTTTATTTTTATTTTTTTGCTAATGCGAATTTTTTAGGTAACAAAATATTTTTCCCCTAATATTTGTCCAGTCAGTTGACGAATCACCTTGTTCAACTGAACACAATATTTATGGTGTAAAAAGGATCAAAAATATTTTTTTTATGTGCATTTTTTGTGAGTTTTTTTGAAGTGGAAGAGAAAATATTTTTTTATGTAAATATAAGAATTAATTACTAAAAAAATTTGTTGTTTAGTTGTCCTTGTTGAACCTGAATAAATAATAAACATAATTATACCAAGGATTAATATTATTTTAAGGACTTTATAAACAAAAAAAAAGTGACGCCTGCTGCTGTTTAAATTGACGAGGTCAGGATTGAATTGAAAAATAACTTTGACTAAAAAGTTGTAAAAAATCAATAAAAATTCTGTACTAGTATAAAAAAAATTTCTAACCTGGTTTTTTTTTTTGATGTTATTACATAATAATTGTTTTTTAATTAAAACATAAACCGAATTTTAATGTTCACTTAAAAAATTATTGACAATTTTCTCTTGTGGGCAGGATAAACACACAAAAAAAAAACTAAATATATTTTATAGATATTAATTTTATTTGATTGACCAGAAGCAATAATTAATAATAAAATGGAAATAATGGACGAAAACAACGAAATTGAAAAGACTAGAACAACATCAATAACATTTATGGATTTAAATATAAAGTGCCTTGTTGAAATCTGTAAATATTTAAATGTTATTGATCATATTGCATTACAAATTGCATATCCAAATGAATTTAATATACCATTAAATTTATATTATGAAATGACAAAAACATTAATATGGGATGCAAATCAATTGGATATTAATCATAAATTTTATAATGATTTAACACCATATATTAAATATGATTTTATTCAACAATTATCAAATAATTTAAATAAATTTGAAATAACACCAAATGTTTTAACTGGTTTTGATTTAGAATTAATTGAAATTATAATACGAAATTGTACAAATTTAATTGAATTACGATTTCTTGGTTATGCAACAAAATCAAATATAATTATTGATAATAATAATGATGATAATGATATATTAAATGATAATAATTTAATATTTAGTCCAGAAATTTATTATGAAATTGTTGAAAATTTAAAAAATTTACAATTATTAGAATTATGCTGTTTATTTGTAACTGATGAGGATATATTAATTTTAACTGATGGTATTAATATGTTAGAACATTTAATATTACATGGCAATGATAAAATTACTGGTAAATATATAAATAAATTTAAAAAATTACAGTCAATTAATATTAATCCGGGTGATCATTTAAATGAAAATAATTTAATTGAAATTTTTAAAGAATGTAATGATTTGAAATTAATTGATATATCTGATTCAGATAAATTTAATGATATAATTGCACAATGTTGTTTAGAAAATTGTAAAAATCTAGAAGAATTATTTATATCATTGTCTGATAATTTAACATTAATGGGATTAGATCAAATTGCACAATTGGAAAAATTAAAAACAATTAATTTGATTATATCAGATGATAATGGTTCAGCAAATGAACATAATGAAAAATGTGCATATTTATTGGATAAAATGATAGAAAATGGTTTAGAAAATCAATTGGAAAAATTTATGACAATTGGTATTGGTTTTCCATTGATATTTGATGTTTTATCGAAATTTACAAACTTGACTACTGTGCTAGTACGTCATAAGGAAGATTTACATGATGATACTATTTGGGACAAATTAAAATGTCTACCAGAATTGGAGAATTTAATTGTTACATTAAAATTGAGATATTTGAATCAAGAATTTTTTAATTTTATTGAAAATTCATGTAATATTTTGAAAATTACAATTATTGTACCGAAGTCAATTAATAATGATAGTGAAACTGAAATTGAACCAGAAATTGAAATTGAACCGTCTGCACCAGAAGCTGATGAAGTTTTTGAAGATGAACCAGTAGCCGTAATAGAGGCTGAACCTGTTGTAACCGACATTTGTGTTGAAGCAGAAGAAAATGAAGAGGCACAGATTGATGCAGAAGCTGTAATTGAAGAAGAAAATCAACCTGAAATTACTGAGGCGGTAGAAGAATCTGAAACTGCAGAAGAACCTGAAGAAGTTGAAGAACAGCCTGAAGAGGCAGCAGAAGAAACAGAAGAAGCCAAGACTGAAGATGCAGAAGAACCTGACGCCCCTGAAGAAGAAACTGAAGCAGAGGAACAAGCACCTGATGCTACAGAGGAGCCCGTTGCAGAAACTTTAGAAGCAGAAGAAATTGATACACCAGCTGAACCGGATGATGCAGAAATTGCCGAAGAACTGGATGAAGATGCATCACTTGTACCTGCATTAGGAATGGACCCACCCGATTTTGATATATTAGATGAAAGTTTTATTGAAAATTTAATTAATGCTTTAAAGAATCGTAACGATTCAGTACCAATTAAGTCACCTGTAGAGCTTTGCATAATGTTACAGACAACATTACCTGAAAAGGATAATATTTTAAATGTAATTATATTCAAAAATTAATTGTAAATATTAATTAAAGATTATTTTTAATCTTTTTTTTTTAGGATCCAACTTATGTGGACAATAAATCATTGCTTGATTTAATCATTTTGGACAAATAAACCAACGAAAGATTTCTATTATATTGGAATTCTTTTGCTAATATAAATGCTATATATACAAGATGAAATTGATAAATATTTTTGCGTAAATAATCACACAATAATTATTAATGTAAATAAAAGTAATCAATTACTAGCTTATTAGAAATTCTAAATGTATTACAATTATTTCATAGATTTCTATAGAATAACCCAAAATAAAATTCATTGCGCACATGATAAAATGAAATCGTTTGAGTGGACAGGTGTTTATGTATATATATATTTTAAATAACGGCTCGGTAATTTTTGATTACATAATGATTACATGTCATCATTTTACACACAGTTTGATAAATAATGTAAAAACATTAAATTTTCATGTATTATAATATATTTTTTTTCCTTATTTATCACGACAAAAAAAAAACTTTATTTTCTCTTTGGTAAATGCATTTATATGTTACGTGCCCAGAGTTGACTTTTAAAGTTAATTTTTTAGTAATAATTTTCATTTCAATTTTAACCAAATTATTCATACTTATATTACTGCATCTCAAGAGTAAGTAATTTTGTTGTGAAGTACAAATTATATCCAGTAAATTATTAGTAAAAAAAAATTCAATCTTAGACATGTGGTGATGGTGAGCCTGTTACAGTCGTATTAATCATTTTGAAATCATATAAATAATAAATTTATTTACAATTTTCTGTCTCTGAATCCTATCTAGATAGTCCACATATATAACTGAAATGAAGATTTTGATGGAAAATGTTGATAAAATTATAATTTTACAATTAATACGTTAAGTAATATTTGTGAGAAATTTTGACAAAAATTATTTCTTTGCCCAGCATCATGTCATCCATCATATAATTTTCCTTAAAAATATTAAATTCAACAGTAAAAATGTTGAAAGAAAATTGATTTAAATATTTTTCTATTTTTACCAACCAAATTTCGTTATTTTTCAATTATCTAAATTAAAAACAATTTAATATTCTAAAATAGAAAATACCTATGAATTTTTTATCCTATCTAATGACATAAGTAATTGTCACGTAACCTTTTCAATTTATATACTAACTACTCTTGATATTTACTATTGATAATATATTTTAATTTTAAATCTAAATTTAGATAAACTATCCATCAGTCTACCATTAAAAAAGTATCAGTCCATACCCTTGCCATGTCAATAACCCATAAAAAATTAATTTTAATATTATACGACGACACAACAAAGAAACTAAATCTGAGTCATACAAGTTATTTTTGTCCCTTTTAAATATGTAAATGGTCTTTTGAAGGGTTGCAAAGAAATCGATAGAGAACATTTACAAAACAACAACATTTACACAGCTGACACTACCCTTTTTTTTTGTAATGGTAAAACTGGATTTGAATTTATTTTCGTTAAAACAAATTCATTTACAAAAAAATGTAAAGCAAAAAAACAAACTTTTCTTGAATTTCGTTCTACTTCCTTTCTTTTAAAGGAAATACTCTTCATGATCTTCTGTAATGGTAAAAAGGAAATAGTATTCTTTAATATAATATTAAAGAATAATAATCAATAAAAAAGTCCTTGAGAGACATAATTTTGTGTAATGTTGCCAGATTTAGAATAGAATAGATAAAGTGGTCCTATTATCGATCTAATTGTACAATAAAATTATTTTTCATAATAGAATTTTGGTGAGCAATTCTGTCGTCAAAGTCTTCGAAATTCTGTCGTCAAAGGTTTCGAAATTCTGTCGTCAAAGTCTTCGAAATTCTGTCGTCAATGGCTTAGAAAACCAAAAGTTTACTTATAGACTAAGTCGAAGTAGGTACGATAGTAATTATTTTGACCAAAATTTAGATTTAAATGATTTAGTTCAAGAATCATACAACCAATTTTTGCAAAATGCTGTAAGGGTGATGATTTTATTACAGTTCTGACAACACTTATTTTTGTCTACACATAATCGAAAGGGTGTCAGTTTTGCAATAAATGACATGCGCATATCATATACCAAACAAGGGTGAATATTCATCCCCAATCTATGTATTTTTGTTAAAAAACGCCAGTAGATACAATTGAACAGTATTAATTAAATGGTGCGTTTTTCGTATTATTTGTGCAATTATAATAATAAAGAAATCTAAATAAGGTTGATTAAAAAATTTATTAATTTCAAATATAAATCCTAAATTAAATTATTAATTAATTTTGTTATAAGAAGTAATTTTGTCGTAGGATGTGAATTAGAAAATTAATTATATTTTTTTTCTGTATAATACCGGAATAAATCAATGAAGATCAAGGACGTTTTATATTTTTCTTACCGAAAAAATCTTTTAATGGCAAAAATAATATTCTAAGCAAAAATAATAATCATTACACATTAATTTTGTCTCATAATTTGAAGAAATTCAATATACTGATGAAATATATTAAATGAATTGTTGTTTCAATTCTTTTTTTTCCATATGGCAAACTATAAGAAATATTATATTAATTAATTTGTGCTAAAAATAGTTTTATTTAAAAAATCGATAAATGGGATGCAATTTTCAAATTGTATTATATAGGTAAAGAAATCAATTTACAAAATATGTATACCAATTTACAAAATATGTATAAAGAAATCAATTTACAAAATATAAATATGTATAAGATAGAAATTTACAGATACCATTTATGTACTGCCCTATTGTAACATCTTTTGACATAAAATTTATTTTGTGATTAAATCATATACACATCGTTAAATTGACATAATAATTTGGTATTCTAAAAATTATAATTTTCACTTTAAAATTGTATAAAATTTATTTAATAGGAAATTAAGAATTTCTGTCGGTATAGTAATGGTCATTTTTTGATATTTGAATGCCAAATAGTCTTAATAGAGTTTGTCAACATCTTTTTTATTTATTTTGTAAATAGTTCTATGTTTTTTGAAGTTTCTAATAAAACTATACTTTAATTTCTCATCTAATTTAAATTCTTCTTAGTATTAAGAACAAATATCCGCATTGCATAAATACATTTTACATACCAAGTACATATATCTAATTTCATATTTAATTTTTTTTTTTTTTGCATATTATTTGGCAATTTCATCGTCCACTTTATATTCAAAGTTTTTTTTTGTCTGCGTATATTAATTGACACAACATCTGGTCAAATGTTTATCTTCTACTTTGAAAAAAAAAAAAAAAATACCAACATTAAATTTAAAACATGAAAATATCCTCAAGATATTATTTAAACATAATACATAGTTTGGTACATATGTATATGTGAAGCTATAATGTAAATATACATTAATCATCTTGTTTAATTATAAATATTTCGTTTTTTGTTTTTGCTGTTGTTTATTTTTTAATTTGTAGAAAATTATGTAATATTTGTTTACAAAAATAAATGTAATGTTAAAACATTAAATTAGTTGGTAATAATAATTAATTAAATTCTATATGTTAACCTTAGGATAGGTTTTTAGGTATATATTTACATTTTAAAACCGTACGAAAACATTGAAAAATTAAGAATTATTCTAAAGAATAATAAAATAAAATAAATTAATTTAAGAAAAATGTGTAAATTTTTAAGATTTTTTATTTATAAATTAACATTTTATTATTGTGATTACATTTTATTATAATTTTTTTTACATTTAATTAAACTCTATATATATAAAATATTATTTTGTTTAATTATATTATAGTGTACTTGTTGTCAATGTCACGAAAATAAGTGTGTCGCGCTCTTTTAGAAGAGTTGTCAGGTTAAAAAGTTTATTATAATTGTAAGAAAAATAAATTAATTAAATTTAGTGTAATTATTTTTAGCAAGAATTATAATTAATTTAGTATTTTGTGTCAACAAGGTTGTAGAAATTTAGCAAAATCCTTGGTTTTAGTTGTAAAAGATGATACAAACATTTTTGAAATTTACAAATTTGCACATCACTAGCCCCGGCGTTTAGTTAATTGCACTTATGCTGTAAATATGTCCTATCAAGGCTACCTTGAAGTTGAAGGCAGTAAGAGATTTACATTGGCCAATAGGGTGACAGTAATTATGATGGATGAAATGAAATTGCTTAGAATTTTTTGGTATATAATAGACATATTAATTTAAATATATTTTAGATATGGGAAATTTAATAAACATATATTTAAATTAGCTTATCTGCCAATTGGGTCACAACTTTTGGTTTCAGAAAACAATTATACATAGGTCAAAAATATATATTGAAACTAAATTTGTGACCCTTTAGAAGAACGTAGAATTATATCAAAATTATTATTAAATAGTATTATTAATTGTTTATTAATTTTCTATAATGTTGAACTTTCATATTTGAGTTTTACTAAATCATAAATCATTCAATTTTGGCTAAACATCTAAAATTCTAACCTACCCCAAAAACTGATCATAATTTTAAACCTTTTTATATTATTCTAATTGGCGAAATTTTTACATAATCATAAATATTTTTTATTTAATATTCAAATTATTTTACGCGCTCCGTAACGAAAAACCGGCTTTTTTCTAAAAATAATTACGAAACACCGCAATTTCCAATTTATGAATCAATATAGTTATTATTTATGGTAATCTGAATCCATAGTCCATTGAACATATTAATTCTAAATCACAGTTTAAACGGTTTGGATCGAAGTCTAAAATAAAAAAAAAAACTTAACTAACAACTTTAATACAAAATAAACTCACTCACTCGAGTCAAGTTCATCAAGTTTTATTATTAAACTTAAAAATTAAAATATGTTATCTAAAATTACGTAAAATATTAATTCTATAATAAGAATTTTTTTTATCAAGTTTTTCGCTTTTTCAAATTATTTAATTAGATATTTTTGTTTATTTTTCCAATAATAATTTTACAATTATAAACGATATAAACGCGTTTATTATTATTTTTCCCTGGTCTGATGATTGTGACTGATAACCACCCATTAAGTTTTTTTTTTTTACATTGTAAAGGTATAAAACTATAACTGATATTTATAAAAGCTAGTTTTTTTTTGTTCAAAAAAAATATAAATTTTATCTTATTTTAAATATTTGATATGAATTTTTAAAAATAGTTTATTCGAAAATATGCTTTTAAAATTGATCGTGACAGTCTATGGATTTACAGAAATTGGAATTGAAAATTTATAGGAATTTTTAGTAAATTTCAATTGTTTAAAATTGTGTTATTGTAAAGCTGAATAATTTGCTGAAATGAGCAAAATATAATATAAAGGACCAAGTGCATTATATAGTTCTCAATGGGTTGCGATTTATTTGAAAATTTTTCTGTATGATCTTCACATTAATACATCATTTTGTGGTATGACTCCAATATTTCTGAAAACTTAAAATTTAAACGTTCTGTACAATTTTAACCAACAGAAAAATTAAATTTCAAATTTAAAAAACATCAATTACTATCCATTTAAATTTGACTTTCAACAATCCCCCATAAGCTCTTCTTTTTTTTGTAATTATTTTTTTGTTTGTTAACATTTATTGAGAGACGACAACACAAACTTGCACATATGTGAATAAATATTATAATATTTTATTTAAAAACACTCAAAATCAACAATACAAAAACGGAGCATATGGGGCGACAATATAATAATTTTTTTTTTCTGTTTTAATATTGTGTTTATTGTTAATCGTCACAGCACAAGCGACAACAGAAGCAACACAAGAATATATTGAATTATTTTATTTGTTAACTACCCCACCCATGAAGGGGGTCAGTCGCATTCTCTTAGATATTCACCTTACAGTCTTTTAGTGTCAGTGTCCAATCGATTTAATTAAACAAAAAATAGTTGTCGAAATTTTACATCAAAATTTTTTTTTTAAATTAAAAAATGTAAAATAATTTTATGTCTCGGAATTTTTTATGACGAAATTGTGCAATGTTATCGGTTTTTTACTTCTTCTTATGCACTAAACTTTTAATTAATTTCGAAATTATACTCTTAATTTGTTAACAGAGAAAAAAAAATATTTGAAATTAATTTAATAAAAAAAAAAAAAACATCTGTTAAAGTGAAAATATTTTAAAATTTTGTGTCCCTGGCTTTTATAAGTTTTTTGTGTTAAAATAATTTTCGGTGTTGTGTTAATGAAAGATGATCTAAATTTAAGAAAAATTAATTTAAATTTATTGCAAAAAATGTTGATAAAAAATTAAATTTTGTGAAAAATTAATTTTCAATAATAAGAAATATTTTTTTGTTGGCGGAAATCCTGTTAATAATATTGAAAATAAAGTTTATTGCATCTTGCATATTCAAGGTCAACTGTGTTACCAAATTATACCAATTAATGGTAATGAAATTTTATTAGTTCAGGTTTTTTGCTTGGTTTAGTGTTGGTAATCAAATCAATATTTTTTTACAAAAATTCTTTTTATAGATTATTTTTGTTTTTCAAAATATTGATGATTTTTTTTATGACTCATTTGTGAATTTTTCATTGTATATAGTGTCAAGGTTGGTTAACGTACAGTACACCATATTCGATATTTTTTAATATTGAATAGTAATATTGAAATTTTAGTAAATTGGAAACAAGTTTTAATCTTAAAAAAATTGGTTTTTATTCTAATTATTTAATAATCTTTTGATATTTAAAGTTTAAACAATTCAAAATTCCCATCAATAATTTGAAATTTCCAAGCCAATAATTGGATTTCCCTGATGGTTTTTTATTTTAATGAAATTTTCTAATTTACTGTTTAAATAAATTAAATAATGACAGTAATAAGTGAAAAATTATCAACAATTGAATGTGTGACCTGAAAGAATTAACATTTCATAATCTTCCCAATTTGCCATCAAACCATATATTTTTCTGATCAAAAGTTTATAATAATTTGGTTCTTCCAGATGCTAAATAAAAATAATATTTAAAATAATGCAAATTTTATGATGTTTTTCATAAATTTTGTTTTTGTTCCATCAGAAAACATAAAATAATTAACATTACAAATAAATGGAGCAATAAATTTTTAAACATAATTAACTCAAAATGTTCAAATATTTACAACAATTTTCAATGTCGTAAAATAATAATTAGAAAAACATTAATGTGAATTATACCAGCATATAAATTCTTATTAAGATTTATCTTAATTACAAAAAAAAATAATTTAAACATTACAAATCAACATTTTTTTTTGGGGAATTTAATTAATTATTTATACTATATCTAAAAATGATCAGAAAAACTCAATATTATTGATACCCATACCATATTTGCTTGCACGTGTTGTGTTGCAATATAAAATTTAAATTGCCGCTGTACGACAAGTTCACATAATATAAATAAAAATTATTAGACATTGTCAATTGAATATAATATGTATATATGGAAAGTATATAATTGAACCTAATTATATATCTTTCACATTTTTATTATGAATTTAAATTGCCTCGTCATTGAGGCAAATTTTTTTTTAAATGTTATAAATTTTAATTTTTTTTTATCTTTATGATCGCAATAAAGCTTAGATTTAAATTATTATTATGGTGTATCATGCGACATGACGTTTTAGCAGATATAATATAATAATTAATATTTATAAACTGTGAATTAAAATAATATATTGATAAATTTAACAGCTGATAAATATTTCTAATTAATAAATTGATTTATTAATAATGTATATATAAATTGAATTTTGATATATATGACCTCAATTAATCTAATCTGGATATACTAGAAAATAGATTAATTTATAGGTAATTAAATTGTTAAGTGACACGTCTCTGTAGGCTAGGAAATTAGAAACATTGTACTTATATTTTCTCACGGTTGTAAGATTATTGATTCAGATATTTTAATCTATTTCAATAGTATAATTTTGGTTAAAAAAATCAGATAAATAATAAGTAGAATTTATTAATTAAGTTACCTAAAGCGTCTAGGAAGCAGCTACTGTTAAATACCTTTAATGATTTATTGAGGAACTTAACATTTCTCTTCTATTTAAAAGTTCAAAAATTTCATTATTTTCATTCATTCATTTTTACCGGTATATTTATTTGCCTTCCTCTATTGCTTACCAGTTTTAGTTTTGTCAAATTAGAAATGCAAATTTCTTTTGGCAACAATAATAGAATATCAATTAGTATAGTAACCCTGTGTTATTTTATTTAAATAAATATTTGATTTTTGTTTTCTGTTCACAGAAGTAAATAAACTTTAAAAGTAAAAAAAAATAGAGTTAATGCAAATTTTTGGAAATTTTCAATATATTTTAAAATGGCTATTTATAACCATATGATTAAATAATTTTTTAATGAAGTCACTTAACATTTTAACCAAATAAAAATAAGAAAAAATAAAATAATTTGTATAAAAAGAGTGGTGAAAAAATTGAATAGTGTGTAAATAAAGTGAATAATAATTTTGTTGAAAATAAGCATATATATATATATATATTTAATTTCGGATTACCCGGCACATAATTGAAGGATTTAACAATAATGAGTATTTATAGTGAAGGTTTTGATAATGTCAACTCTGAAAATGAGGATGACGATGCATCTAAATTTATGTTAAATGGTAAGAAATATTATTATTTTATTGTTTTGATCAATTTTTTGGAATTATAATTTATTTACAATTTTATTAACAAATTGAGAAAACTTAAATGTAATATACAAAATTATTAACCATTTTAATGAAACTCTGACCTATTAGTGATTATGTTTGAATGGCATGGCAATTTCCAGCAAATTGATCCTTTTCTGAAATAAATTGTTTATTTGGAAAAGGATAAAATTTATTTAGGAAAACATCAATTTGATTTGGGAAAATAATTTTGATTTGTAATTTTTATATAGTCCAAATTGTGAGAATGGACTATTATTGTAGGAATAAGTTAATTTATGTCTGCTAACAGTTTTGATATGCTGAGTAAACTAAATGTACTACATCATAATTTAGTTATCTCCTCTCTCTAACACAAGACATTATTATTGTTTATTATTCTAATTTGCTATAAGGTTTTCCCTACAGGTCTTTAAGCTCCTATATAAAATTTAACCTCAATAAATTATTTAAAAAAAAATTATATATTATTTCAAACTCTTTAATATATAATTAAAAATGTCGCCCCAACACACTAGAAAAAAAAAACACTAATTATATTTTATGTTGAAATTAATGTTGTTTATCATAATCATAACCTACAAAACAAAAAAAAATATATTATATCTTTTAATAATTTATTTCATAATAATATTTTATTGGCATTGAAATTAGAGAAAATCTTATGCAATATTGGCGAACTTTAATCTATATAAATATCAAAACAAACTTTAAAAAATATTTGAATATCATGTTATGCCAATAAAATAATTTATGTTTTTTTCTACTAAATTTATTTTTAAATATCACGAGAATGCCTTTAAGATAAAATTAAATGTATAGATTTATGTATCATTCATTTTTTTTATATATACTATCAGAAATAAATAGACCAATAAATCGTTTTTTCTCTCATATCAATTTCTTCATTAACCTTTTTTTATTTATTTGAATGTGCAATTTTCCTAAACCACATAAAAAGTTTTTACACACTAAACGCGATTTACGCCATCGGTTTTTTATGTTTATGTAATAATTATTTTATTTAATAATCATAAATCGTTAAATTATGAGAATAATATTGAATATTTAAGAAGATATTTTAATTGATATTATAGCAGCTATATAATACTTAAATTATATGGTGAGATAAATTGAATTGAAAAGTCATTCAACTTTTTGGGGTTAGCGTACATTTATATAAAAAAAATGTAGAGCAATAATATATTTTCTTTATATATATATATATATAAATCTATGTATATATATATTTTATATATAAAATGAAACTACCTAATTTTTTTTTTTATTATTATCATGAGTTGCAATTAAGCGAAATTAATTTAATGGTCTAGACTTTAAGTTAGTATATATATATAAGTTTAGAGATCATTTAGTAAAAAGAAATATGGATCGAAAAAGGAAATAAATGATGGTATATTAAATTCATTTGAGATTTTTTTTTTTTGGTAGCCAGTAATAAATTTAGTTTTATTTTGAGGTTAATCGAATTTAATTTTTTTGATTGGACTATGGTATGAACTTTCGAGAATGTCGCATGTCAGACTTATATTTAATTCTGCACTTTTTTTTTTTTAAAACGATTTGTCAATTTTCCCGTAACATCTTTTATTTATTTCAATGGCAGTTGGTTTAATTTGCAAAAAAATAGATTTAAATTTTAAACTTTTTCAGTTTAAATATTACAGTTATATATTATATCATTGAAATTTGCAATAATTTAATTTAGAGAATTGTTGGCTACAAATGATTCGAAATATAGACCAGTCATTAGTGAAATAATTTGGCTTTTATGCTACAGAGAATTAGTCGATTTTAATAGAAAGAATTAGAACTAATGAAATACTTAGATAATAGGAAAAGTAGTAAGACATATAATTGACAGTTATGCTGGCAAATGTAGATCTTAGGTCCAAAATCAGCTTTAGTTTTAGTTTAATTTTTACCAAATATATCACCAAATTCATTATTCGCACACCATTACTTTAAGGATTCATTTACACATCCTCTCTAGGTCTAGAAGGACTATCTTACATTTACACCCCCTATGATGCAATGCAATATAACTGTACCATGTATAAGCAACAAATTGTATAGAAATACAATAACTCAAATCAAAACATTATTTATCTATAATTATCTAATCAATTAGTAAGGAAATATGATATACAACAAAAAATTATAAAATTTATAATGATCTCTCATAATAACAACAAACAAAATCAACAGACTATGAAAAAATCATGTCATTTAATCAATTTTCAAAAAAGAGCGAAAAACATGATTTACATTAAAGTATAAACTATAATAAATTATTATAACTTGATAATTGCTTAGCACAGATTTGCACTTTCCTAACCTATAAAAATTAATCATTCATAATAAAAATGTTAAATATTTCCGAGAAATTTTGTATAAATGCAATTAACATTTTTTTTGTTTTTGTAAATATTTTTCCAACGATATATAGTTACCTGTCATTACAGACATTATTAATAAAAAAAAACCACAGAGTTGAAAAAAATTAGATCAAAAATATAAATAAATTCCATACACATTTTTTTATAGAATTTCATATTGAAAATTAGCCGTTAATTCGTTGGATATTTTTACATAATTTTAACATTTTTTTTTATATAACTATGTACATATATCTATGTACCATTTTCAGATTAAATTAGTCGATTTTAAAAATGAATTGATCATTTTTTTAAAAATTGTTTTTTAAATTGAATATTTACGAATTTTCAAATTATAATTAAACGTTTTTCAAATTAAACTAAACACTATAACTAAATTATATGAACTTTAGTCTTAAAATGAATTTGTGCTATATAAGTAAAACTAAATTATTAACTAAAAATAAAAATGAAAAATTAACGAAATTTAATTTAATTTAAAATATGATCAAAAAATATTTTGAAAAATTGCTAATTAGAATCGAAAAATATTTAAAATATTTTAAAAAACAACTAATTTAATCTGAAAATGGTATGCATACCAAATTCGTATCAAACTAATACTAATTTGTTATCTGGTAAATAGCCCATAAAATGAAATATTAACAAAAAAAAAATTGAAATAGCGCCAGTTTTTCATTTACATTTTCTTTTATATCAAAATAGAATTAACATTTATTATAAATTTTTTCTTACCAGACCAATAAAAATTATTAATAAAAAATTATAAAATAGATAGAAACATGTTTTGTTTTTATACATAAAATTTGTTACATTAAAAATATTTCAATTTTTTTTAGTATAGAAAAACATGAAAAATATGTTGTATATATATAAATTTAGTAAAAAAAAAGATGCTGCACTATATGCAAAAATAATTATAATCATGTTTTTTATACATGATGAAAAATTCTCATTATTAAGAGGTCCCAAATATCTTTTAATTTGTCCAAGTTATAGCAAAAAAACTTGCAAAAAAAGGAGCTACCTCCTAAATGCTCGAATGTACTCAATTTGAAAACCAAAAAAAAAATGAAAACCAGATTATTTGTAATGCAAATTTACTGGTGGATGAAACAAGTTTATTGACATTTTAATTAAAAATCAAAGGAAATAAATAAAGATTTTTTTTAAAACATTAATTGAATGAGATTGAATCAGTAAATTGATTAAGTTTTGTAAATAAACAAATCGAATTAAGGCTTCCCATGAAAATAAAGTAGGTATATAAATATCGATTACAAGAGACAAGATGATCTACTTATGAATTTTATCAGTTACACATCTTGGTTCGATAATTGAATTTATATACCAGTATCGTTAAGAATCGTTAATAATGAATTCAATTTTCTATATTTTGTAACAAGTTTTACCTTACTGATAATTTGGAAAGTAGTCAGAAATTGGCAAATTTACAATAACTCATTCAATTTTTGTATTTTTGTCCTTAAAATGTTTAAATGGTTTCCAAAATGACTCATATATTTCCAGCTAAATGGATTGGACGACATTCTTGAAGCAATCAAAATCAACTTACATTATTGTTCCTTCAACAACTGGTCACCGAAAATAAAATTGAATAATATTTGTATAACATTCGATCAAAATTAAATTCCTTGATCTGTAAATTACTAAATCATTGAGTTCCAGTTTCTAAACTCAATTAAACTAAATTCATATTTTTTTTGTTGAAATGATTTTCCAAAAAAACAAAAATTTTTAATCTTAAAAATAAAATCACCAAAAAAATTATACAAATTTTCAACAAATATTATATACAAAATATAATTTCATTTATGAGAATTATAAATTAGAGTTTCATTAAGATTTTAAAAACCCCTAAAGCATTTAGGAGAAACAATAGTTTCTAAATTATATTAACAAAATTATAAAAATTGATCTTCGTTTAAAAATATTTTTATTATGTAATAAAAATTCACGATTTTTTTTATATAACATATTTAATAAAAAAAAATATTATGTATAAAATTCTCATTAAACATAAAAAACAAAAAATTCATAATAATAAATTTGAATGCAAATTATAACTGACAAATCAAAAAACTAAAATCTTTGGGGGTCACAAATTTTTTTTTATGCTGTTTTGTGATTATTAAATTTTGTCCAAAAAAAAAAATGCACGAATTTAGATTATGGATAAAAATTATCAAATTAACAAAATTATATAGACGAAAAGGAGAGTCACTTTGTAATACCAAAATTCATTTTGACCATTCACTTTGGTATTTTCGAATAGACACACAAATATAATAAATTCTTAGTTAAAAAAATTTCTGGTGCAGTCACAGTCATAGACGTCATCATCAGCCAAGAACTGGAATGTAACGAAATATTATTAATAATAAATAATAATAATAATGCAAATATGTCTTTAAAAAGTCGGTCAACTTGAAAAATGAAAATAATAATTATAATTTAAAATCTACCCACTATAGATTTTCAGGTTGTCTTTGCGCTCTCTGGGTTGATGACAATTTGTCAGAATAAAAGATTGTAAAATCGTGGGAATTAGAAATACATTTTTATTAAAATTATAATTTTAATTTTTTTTTTTTTCGTTATTATTTTCTTGTGAATAATGGAGGAATTTGTAGTTTTAGGGCAACAATTTTTTTCAGGAAATTTATTTTCATTTTTTGTAGGTATAGAAATTATCTAATAGTTTTTCTTTACATAAGAAATGAAATATTTAGTTTAATAATTAAGAAATAAATAATTTTAGATGGTTTTTTTTTTAATTTATGATAATTAGATTTGCCATGGCGAAATTTTGTTGTGGAAGCTATAAAGGTTTCGTTTTGTTTGTTCTATCCGACACTAATTCAGTTGATCTATACCTAAATTTTGTCTGAATCTGAATTTTGTACCTCTTCTTGTTATTTAACTTAATCCACCTAAAATACAAAATTCTTAAGATACAATAAACTTAATCTTATATCTAGAAAAAGGTGTCATAAAATATATCGAAATTTCATTATTTCTTCCCATAACTAACCCGGAAAAATGAAATTTAATGATGTTCCAATTATCAAAATTGTTTTATTATAAAAATAATTTATTTAATGATTTGCTAAAAACACTGTTTTTTTGTTTGTTTGTTTGACATTTTCCTTATAATCTGCGAAAAATTCACATAATTTCATTATACCATAAAAAAATACCATGATGAAAATTGTCACAACAATTTCTATCGTATACCAAAATACAATAGAGGGAGATTTAAATATGCCATTCAAAAGTATTAAATTTATTTACTCGTCTCAAATTATTGTCTGTTATTATACGACAATGAAGACTCTACGGACTATGGTAAGTAATTTTTAAATAATCTCCAATTACCACATTAGAGAGAGTATGACCACTAGGCATAATAAAAAAAAAATTCAAATCAACGGAACACAAAACACAGGTGAACTAAAGTATAACAATCTATAAGAAGTAATTGTATTACTTTTAAGTACCTATTTCCATTGTAAAAAAAACGTTTGAAACTGACCTAAGTTTAAAAAAAAAACGTTCACAGCAATAAAGAATTTTGAGCTCGTTGTTATACAAAAATTGAAAAGTAATCTTTATATGGTGCAATTTCTATCCATTATACTTATTCGTATTTATGTTGGCTTCAGAAATTTTAGTGTTTATAAAATAATATATTTGAGAATGAGTTCACAACTTTTTTGACGACATATCATGAATGACGACGATATATTTGTTATTTTGGAATTTTAATATTAAATTTTTCCATTAAAACGATTTTTTATTTGTGTTATTAAACGGTCAAGGTGAATTATATTACCAATAATATTTAACCTAATATGAAAAAAATTTTATTTAGGATTTTTTTTTGAAAAATATAAATCATATTTTTAAATATTATATTAATTAATAAAAAAAACGAGTCAAAAATTTCAAAATGGTTTTTTTTTTTTGGATAGTCATTCTATCTTAAAGTAGCAAAATTATTTTTAATATGATTAACATTAAATTTAATAGTTAGTCATTAATATGAAAAATTTGATTAATTAAAAAGTTTGCGAAAATGATTTAAATTGGAAAAGATTTATCAATTTGTTTTTTTGGAGATTACCAATAAAATTCGTTTTTTTTGGAACAATTCCAAATAAGATTTATATATAAATGTTGATGAATGAAATATTGAAGAATTTCTAAAGATTTATAGGTGTACTCTACACTAGGAATACCATGGTCCCACATAAAAATTTCAGTCGGCTAATTCTGTAAAGGTTAATATTTAAATAGGTTTTAAATTTAGATTAATTAGTTCATTAATTTCAGCTAAACCAAAGGTTAAATTGGTGGGGGATATGATACAAATATTTATACATTATGTCTCAGGAAAAGTGTTGTAAAATATCTAGAATTTATTAATCTATAGTCGTTCTCTGAGCACTGAGGCTTTAAAATGTCCATTGTACTCTCAATCGCGTTCATCTTCCTACAATATCGATCCACTTCAAATCTATCAGAAACGTATCTAGACACTTTTACTTTAGAATCTACTCCTCTTACGTTTCAACATGTTAATAATTTCTAAATTTCTACATTTTGTAAAATACCTTAAAATTTCTAATCATTTTATTGAAAATGAAAGCTTAGGGATCTAGCGCCATTTTCAATCAATAATATTTATATATTCATATAGAGACTACCTTAACAAAATAAACTTTCATTTTATGTATATAAATATTTTAGATTTATCATTTAATTTTCTCAAGTATAATTTTTGCCTTATCACATGAGTGTACAAGACCACTTTAAATATAAATTTTATTCATCGCGTGATTATAACAAATTTTAAATAATAATAAAATGATTTTTTTCTTAGTACCACACCCACATCATAGTTTTCCCCTAATTCCGTGATTATTGATCACTTTCTGAACTAAAGTATTCTTTTTTATGTATTGTATACCATTTTCTTCAAAATATTCCAATTAGAGTTTTGCTAAATTTGGTTTTTTATTCAATATTATTTTTTATAGTTAAATAAAATATCGTGACTTTTTGTAATTTGAATGTCCCTCGCATGGAAATGTACATTATATAAAATATGTTGTTTTAACCTAGTGGGAAGAATTTTTTATGCTTTTTAATTTGGGAAATTTTTTTCACAAGAAGACAAGAAATTTTCTATTAAAAGTTTAAAATGTTTTAGCATAAAATTAAAATATTTATTTACCAATTTTCTTTAATTTCTTAACATTATTTTTAATTAGTATATTTTATTAATTTTAATTATTATAAATTATATTTATGCAATTTTTATAATTTCTTTTTTCCTTTTATTTCCAGGTAAGTTCGAAAATTGATGATAATATGTATTTTTTAAATAATTCATTTAATATCATGTAAGTAATTAACTATAAATTTACCTAATAATATATATCGTAATTTCAAAATATGCAATTGCAATTTTATTTGAAAATTTAAGTTCTAATTCAAAAATATGAATTTTAATTAATAAATTTACTAAAATATAATAGATGATGAATTAGATAGAGCGCCTTCGGTTCTTAGCTCATGCTAAGTCAAATATTATTGGATGATTTTTTTTTGTTGAAAATTAAATGAGATTTTTCAATCTATCTTCAAAATTTATATCATTAAATTAATTAAATAAGGAATTTCCATCAATTTTGAGATTAAGTGAAAATCTATCAGAAATGTAACACCAAAAAAGTATGTGTGAAAAATCTTTGCTTATGAATAGAAATTGTCCCAAAAAATTTTACGTTTAGAAACTTATCCGAAAATTTTGAGTAATATCAAATTTTAAATAGCAGTTTTCCACATTCTAAGTATTGAGAGACGATTAATTATTACCATAGAATAGATAAATATTTGACCAACTCTTATCTAAAAAAAATACTCATCTAATCTTCTAAGAAGGAAATTAATTTACTAGGTCATAAAAATTTAAATTATTACATAAAAAAAAAATAAAAATTTATGAAACTAAAAATTGTTTAAAGTCTCTTATAAAAATTATATCATTAAACAGAATTATCATCATGACTGTAACAATCAGAAATTATTTTATTTATTTTATATTAATCACGATTTTCCATTATAAGTTAAAAAAATATATACTCTACTCAATTGACTCTGCAAAAATAAAGAATTTGATTAAATAATCAAGTAAAAGTCCATAATATTTAAAATTTTCACTTTCAATTTGAATGATTTTTATTTTTCACATATGTATATAGTAAAATATTTATATAAATTATATTTTTATTTTATTCAATTTAATTGAATCATCATCAGAACATTAAATTCACAAGCTGTTTTACATGATTATGTATTTAAAAAAAAATATAATAATTTAAATTTTGTTTAATTAAAAAATACATCATAAAATTTCTTTCTGGACAGTATGGGGGCTGATATATAATTTCCTTTTTTACATAATTTCGGAAATGTTTTTGTCATATATGAAAACTGAAAAGTTTCAATAATTTTGTATCATCTGAGTAACAAAAAAACAATATACTGTCATAATAAAAATTATTATAATTTTTATTTTTTTATTATATTTTTCCTTCCGTGAATTTTGATTTGGTTAACAGTTGATGTCATACTTTAATAATTTTTTATATTATAATAATTCGACCTTCACCGGAAACCCCCTTTTTGTGAATATATATAGAAAATTTAATGATTTTCCGATCAAATCACAGAAAAGAAATTCAAATAAATTTCGATATATTCGCAGTTTTCGAAATAAGCAGCAAAAGTTTAATTGGATGATTTTTTGTCTTATAGTTTTGCATTCGCAAAAATTGATCTCTCCGCAATCAAAGGGTCACAATTATTAACATTTTCACATACAAAATTTATATAATTTTTTTAATTTTTGTAAATCACGATGGAATACGAAAAAAAAAATATGCGAGAAAGTGAAAATTATTTAAAATTTCATTTCCATTGAAAAACAAAAAGACCAGTTAAGAGAAGTTATAGTAATTATAAAAAAAATTTACAAACAGTCAACAAGATACTATTAAAAAGAAGAATTTCTTCTGTATTGTTTTTTCTTCAAAGTAATTATATGCGAAAATGAAATATTAATCTTTAATATCACAAGGTCTTTAAAAACAGAAACATTTTCACAAATCACAACTTCCACCCAAAACGACAAAATAGTTAGAAGACAACAAAATTGTATTTTATAAATCTTTTCTTTTATGAAAATGTTTTCATTTTTTGCCTTCCTTAACGTGTCATCTTTTTTTTTGTCAGATTTATTTCCGACGTCGTGCTAGACATAATCATAACATAGTCAAGGACATATGTATACAAATAAATATGTACGGAGACATATAATGTGTATATAGCAACATTATTGTGTTCGTGTTGGCTTGATTATGGTGAAGTTTGTGTGAAATGAAACTATATATAATTATTATTATGTTTGGTATACACAATTTGAAATTTTGTTCCAAATGTAATAGAAATTGTATTAAAATTTACTTAGTAATATAAAAGATTTATTGGAATTTTTAATAACATTATAAGATAACATTAAATTGTATACCAGACCAAATGGAAGGCGAAAAGATCAATAATTGCTAAAATTGCTAAATTGTACACCGGCTAAAAATGAAACTAATATTTACATCTAAGGCTATATTTATCCTATTAAAGTTTTAGAAAATACAAAATCAATTCTCTATGAATTGATTTTGTATTTTCTCTACGATCAATTTTATTTTAGACACGGAGAACCTCATCCTTATGCTTTAAATTACCAAACTTACTTATGATGATGTTCATTTGTTGAGCTAATTTTTATCTAAAATTTATTTGTTATTCAGAAACCACTTAATTTTAATACAAAAATATATTAAAATTTTCAACTTCAAAATTGAAAATTTGTTAATTTTCAAGTCATTTTTATATATTAAATATTTTCAACCTGTGTTTATAATTCTACAATTATTCACCTTTCCCAAAATTCATAAATCTTTCTATAAATATTTATAAATACAGAAAAAAAAAAACGATTTTTTTTTAAGTGTGATCCGTAGATCATTAAAACGCAACATTAAATTATCATCTCTACAATTATGCAGTCATATTTTTTTTCTCATCATAATTCAACAGAGTGTGCAAAAAAATTGTTTCTTTATTTCACTGATTTTCCGGACTAGATTTTATTTATGTACATGATACACGAAATTTATATATGGATGATATATTGAAATGATGGTATAATAATGTAAGGAATTACCGGCAAATAATAATAAAATTTTGTTTTGTTTGTAATTTTCATGAAAATATGGAAATGAAAATTATTTGAAAAATTATACTATATGTGAAAATGTCATTGGAAAATAGCTAGAAAATATATATTGTAAAAATTTAGGTAAATTAAAGGTTTTTTAGTCAAATTTTTTAATTTAAATTAATTTTTTTGATTAGTAGTTAACACAAATATTTATTGTATTATTATTCATCAGATCATAAAAATTATAAATTTATAAATAAAAATTTCAATTGCATTGCAACAGTTTCCCTTGTAACAAATTTTTAGTTATTTTATTGCAAATTTATATAGTAATATCGATGTCAAATTTCTTCATCCACCATATTCAATTGTATTATATACTGACCACAAAATTATCAACATGTAAAAATTATATAAAGAATACTAACGCCCAAAAATCAAAAATGATCATCATAAATGCATCTTCGTACTATGACATAATCAATATTACAAAAATTAAACGAAAAATATTTTTATATAATAATTTTCATAAAAAAAAAATATATCTGCAATCATACATTTTAATGCCATTGTTAATATTTCCACCTGATGATGATATTTATGAGAATTTTAAAAGGTACTAAAGGTGTGGATAATAATAATATTTTTATTTTCTTTTTCTTGTTTTCAAAAACATTAACAACACAAAAAATAATATTTAACCACTTTTATTTTCTGTCTATATAAAGATACAAAATAACAATTCATTAATTATAATATGATTTTTTTTTAGTAGTCAAATATCCCATTTACCAAAAGGTGCAAAATGTTATTTTCTGGGTGCTGTTTTTGAGATTGCAAATTTTCTGATTGAAAGTCAAATGAAACGAGGGAGGATTGCACGCCGCATTTCATTATTTTAAAAAAAAAATGCATTTTTAGAAAGTGAAGCAAAATAAAATATGATTTTTTTCACATACATTTCAATATTTCTGTTATGCTAAAATTGTAGTTTAGGTCTAAATACTGTCTTAATAACTGATAGTGTTTTTTTTTTCGTACTTTACTTTTAATGGCAATTTTTTTTTTAAAAAAAAGTCAGATTTTTTATAACAGACTTGGACTACTGATTGATGAAATAAATGCATAATTTATATTTCTCTTTGGTTTACCTGTTGGATTTATATTTACTAACATGCAATTGTTTGAAGAATCTTTAAATAAGTATATGTATGTAGGAAAAAATTGTTTACTGTCTAATTTATGCTCACCATAAATTTTGAAGTACCAATCAGTATTATTGTTGATTGTTAATGATAATTTTGGTAGATATTTTTGAAGATGAGTTAGTATGGAGACTATATAATATGTGATATAATTAGGTTGTTTCAGTTTTCGTGCTCTTAATTAATTTGAAATTTAAATTCAAATTAAATTATTCGTTTTTTGTTTCACAAAATATTGTAATTATATTTTAAATTGAATTAATTTCTTTTAATTTTAATCATTTTTGAAAAGTATTTAATGAAATAAATTGAAATAATCACATTTATTTGAGTTTTCCTGTACTCATAAATGTTTAAATAATTAAAATATTTAATTTATGTTGAAAAATGATTATAAAATTCGGAAAAGTGATTATTTTATCTCTTAAGGGTATAGTAATGCATAGTTTAATATAGTGTAGTATGGAAGATATAGTCGATTGTGTTACTTTTGGTACTTATTGTTGATTAATAGAAATTTTCAAGATAATTTTTTCTGCATAAAGTTCAGTTTAATCACTTTTTGTTTTTTTTTCAATTTTCCACTTAATTTTCAATAATTTTAACATTTTACTTTCATATAATTAAATATTTAAAACCATGAAAACTTCATTATAAAGGTTTTCTGAAATTTTAAGGGTAAAAAAATCATTTGAAAAAGAAAAATTCTTTTTTAAAATTCTATCTTGGTAAATAATGAAAATTTCTATATAATAAATTTTAGCATTATCGTGATTTTTCCTCATTTGTTACGCCCAAGACAAAAATCCCATCCATATAAAAAATATATAAGAATTTTTCTTTCATTTCTAAAAAATTCATGATTGCTAAAGGCGTCACACGTTCATAACATTTAAACTTATAACTTGCAATTATTATTATGTATATGTATAAAAATTATATACAATTATGACCAACAACAAATTTTTTTTTGTATACATACATACGTGCATGTAGATATTAAATTTCCCATAAATATAAACAATTTTTCATTAAAAAATTATTAAAGAGTTCTTTAAACTCTCTATAAACAACAATTAATCGCCAATTATAATTAACATTCATTGCTGATAGCTAAATCATCACATAATCTTTCTCCAAAAAAAAAAAATCATTAATAAAAAATAAAATTGGATGGAATTTTTATTTTATTTCAAAATTGGGTAAAAGTATGATCACAAATGAAATTTTTTTTTACTGAATTATGATTTTCTTTTGACAGGTAAAATTGACCATTTTAAATTAATGTTTGTATTATAAATTTCATTTTAATCATTTCTATTTATAATTTTGCCAAAATAAAATAATTCATAAAAGCATCAAAAACACAGCAAGAAATTTTTAGTTAGATATTTTTCTTATAATAATTGTTTTTATTAATTAATCAAAAACATTTAAACGAAATTTAATTGTAATAAATATAGATAAATTATTGGTAGTCCTGAAAGTTACAAATTTTTGCTAAAAATTATATAAAAAATGATCTGAGAAAAATGATTTCTTTTCAAATAAAAATTGAAGAAACTGTGATGAAAAGTAATAAATCGCAATTTATTCAAAATGTTCATTCAATTTTTAAATGATATATTTTTTATTTCCCATTATTGGGGAGCTTTTTTTATTCACATTTCTTTTCAAATTTGATTATCTAATAGTTCCAAATAATATTACCAATTTCTCTGGCTGCAATTTATTTTGCTCAGAAAAAAAGTCTAGTTTTGGTATAGTAAAAATTTGAAATTTAGTTGTAAAATATAAGACGTTGTTTCGCGAAATGTTTCTTGGTAAAGTATAGCTTAAATGATGGAGGTTTGTTTACTGAGATTACGAAAGAGAATACTTCATTCGATTTAAAGTCCAGTTTATACTGAAAATGTCGTGGATTTTACCATTGTCATCAAGGAATTTCAAATTGTCCCAAATTGGAATATACCATTTACCCACTTTTTTTTGGAAGAAAATTAATTTAATTTGAAACATAATTAAAAATTTTGTAATAAGTAAATAGTTTCAACATTTTTGGATAAAAAAATTCTGAATCTTTTTGTCTCATTTCCCTTTCTAACCTTATCCAGCCAGTCTCCGTTTATCTAAAATTAAAAGTAATAATTTCACAATTATTTTTCTAGCAAATCTCATTATTAAATTTCTTCTACGTAAGAAATATTACTTGAAAGGATTAAATATTTTTCCATATACGATTGAAAACGTAGTTTTTTTTATACGAAATAATTTATTTTATAAAAGTATTTCCGCCTTATAAAAGTTGTAAGGCTACGTTGTCGACTATAACGATGACCGACACGGTACAGAAAATATAAAAAGACTAGAGGCTTTTCTATATCAAATTACATAATAAAACTAAAAATCTTATACTAATTGGATTGAAAAAATTTATTTACTAAAGTCAATTTGTTTATATACACATTTTTTTTGTGTACAATTTATGTAACTTTAAATATAAATTTCTACAATTTCAGCTAAATTTATTTTACTATATAGAATATTACTTTTTAAATTGCTGACCAAAAGCTTCTTTTTTGTGTATTAAAATTTCATAATTTCGAATTAATTTCATTTAAATTTTCTTTTAAATCAATTTGAAAATTTCGTAAAAAACGTTTTTAGAGTCTGACTATAAACTACAAATTATGTTATTACCAATTATCCAAAACAAATATTTACCTTTTTAAATTTCAGGATAGAAAATTACATATTTTTACAATTTATAGTTTAATTTCATACTTTAATTTTTTTTTTTTTCAATTATAAAAATTTATTTATATTTCTTTTCCTTCTTTTGCAATAATTTTTTTTTTGATTTCCTGATATTTTTGCAGAATTAAACAGAATAAAAATAAGATTAATAAAAAACGACGATCTTTATCATCCCAGGAAAATGAACATTTCAAAATATTTCTCACACTGTCCATCATTTATACGATATTTTTTTTCTTCTTCTTATATGCTTCCAGAGAGCAAATAGGCGAAATATAAGTAATTGACCTTTAGGGGCCAATCCAGTGAAATGACTTTTTCTTTCAACAAAATTCGCACTAAATTTGACCTCATTTTTGCAACAAAATTAAGGAAGATTTACAACATATAACTAGTTAATTATCCAAAGATGCCTGAATTGGAATTCGAAAAACATTAAAGATTTATTTAGCAATAATAATAAAAAAAAAATTTAATATCCCAATAATATTTAATAGCTGATGGTGAACAGAAAAATATCACGATTTTTTTTTACATTGTATATTAAATTTGCACTCTCGGGAATCTAATGAATATTTTTATGACCCGTGAAAACAATTTTTTTTTTTTTGGTATTTATTGGTATATAAAAATTTGCCTTGTTAGCTAATATAATTTTCCAACATTTAATAAATATAGGTGAAAATTATAGTGTTATCATCATAAATAAATGTAAATTTTTGTGAATTTGCAAAATTGAAGAACTTACAAATTAAATTGATTAAGAATTTATTTACAATTGAAATATTTGTGGTTTTAGTTCATTGGTTTAAAATTTTCTGATTTAGACATTGAAAAAATCGTCCTGAAACACTATAATTTCCCTTCAAAGAATTAGAAATTTATTCACTTTTGTTCTTTAATTCCTTCTTAAACTAAATTCATTTTCATTTTCAATTCTATTACCATTTTGGGACACGTTAACTATTTAATTTAATTTTAATTCAGAAGAATCAGAAATCAGAAGAGAAATGCAAGATTGCTAAAACATTGTCAACATAATGATTTTTCTATGTGCACATAGTTTCAAATCATTTTACAAGTTGGAAATCAGATTTTATTATGAAGTAAAGTGGAATTTTGATGTAGTGATAAATAAAACATTGTGGCACGAGTTTTTTTTACCTTTTTTTATGGATTTTAACAGGTCAATTTCCGATTTTATTGAATGTAATAGAATAATTAAACATTTTTGCAACAACATAAATTAAACAACATAAAATCTTTTACACTGTAAAGAAAATTTCATGGTATAATTTTTTCAATATTCTAAAATTGTTGTTAATTTTGAAATTCTAAATGAGGATATTTTCATATTTTCGGGAAAAGAATGGCAGGAATTCGTAGTATAATTAAGGAGTCTTTGTCGTTAATTCAACATTCCTTCAGTTTCAACTCTTGAAGTTTATAAAAGGACAAGTTTTTCAATCATTTCGACCTAACCGGTATATATCCTCCGAGCTGGTATATATCCTTTTAATAATATTCTAGTATTTTCCGGTCTTCCAAAAATTTATCTTGTAAAATATTTAAGTTACACTTGCATAAATTAATTTACCAAACATTATTCCCAATTTCTACACCATTCACAAATGGATCACAAATTTTCAACTGTGTTCCATACAAAAATAATTATAAAAATTCTTAAAATCAAATTGTAAATGTCATGTTCTTCATCAATAGACATTAAAACTATCTTAATATTTTATTATTCCACCATAAATTAAATATATGAAAAACCAGGAAGATAAGAAATTTTTTTACACTTATATATAAATTATTTATATTATATATTAACCAAAAAAGGTATTATAAAATAAATTTCAGTCATTTTGGTTTTTTTCTATTATATTTCACATCAAAAATATATAATAATAATAAATAATAATATATAGAATCATCATTTTTGTGCATCATTGGTCATTGGATGGAATTATAATAAGAATATGGATGATGGGCATTGACCGATAGATAGTTTTAATATATAGAATTATTATATATACTCGTATATAAATAAATTTTCACAAAATGATCAGTTATGGTGAAATAAAAATAATTTTCTATTATAAAAAATTCCATTACTTTCTGACTGGTTTCAAAAAAAAAGAAAAATTAAATAAAAAAACAGAAAAAATTGTACAAAATTGGATTTGGATTGAATGGAAACAAAAAAAGATTTATGATTGTGCAAATATTATAAATAAATATATAAAATGAATATAATTTTTATATATTTTAAAAGCATAAATATTTATTTATTTGCGCAAGATGATTTGAAAAAGTATATTTTTCTTTTCTTTCTTTCATTTTTTTTGTATTTTGTTTTAATAAATAATTTACGTATAATATATTTTATTTATTGGCACTTTCAAAAATGACTGGCAATTCCGGAATAAGAATTATTTTTTTATGTAATAGTAGTTTTTTTTTATTATTATTTTGTTCAAATATATAACAGAATAAATTGTTTTTTTTTATTAAAGTCCATTTTTATATAATTACATTTTTATTTAAATAATTGTTAAGGTGGGCAAATTTGAATAAAAAAATTTTAATTATGTAAATAATAATAATAATTGTGAATTTTGCACAATTTTTGGTTTCGACGTAATGTGACATAATTATGCATTTTATTGTAGAGTTTTATCAATGATTGGTCTTATTTTTTTTAAATAATTGTCGTAGCTCGTAATTATTTTCTTCAAATTTCTTAAAATAAATAATTTATAAAATTTATATTTATTGACTTCGTCAGGCTTTTAGATTGATTATAAGTTTGTGAGGGGATCGTTAAGATACAATAATTACCTTTCCGTATTAGTGAACTGATATACGATCAATTGTATTTTTGCTATACAATCTTCCAACTTTTCTGTTATCAGAAGTTCTACAAGCTATAAAACTGTCAAATGAAGACATAAGTTAAAAAAAACATTCAAATGATAATACAATCCTTTTCCTGGCTAAATTCAAAGCACTGTTAAGTAACTGTAAGATATCTGTTAAAAAACTGTTAATTGTCTGTTATATAAATGTTATCTGTTTTAGGACTGTTATTAGATAAAATTATGTTTTAACTAACTAAATATTTTCAGTTGAATCTGTATCAAAATTATACTTAAAATTTGATCATTTTTATTAAAACTAAATTTAAATTTATATTTAAAATTTAAAAAACTTTCTATCATGACTGTACACTTCATTGAATCAATTCAAAATTTATAAAAAAAAATCTATATAAAACTCTCAGATTTACATTGGTATAATAAAAATACATAAAAGAAAACATGCTCAAAATTGCGCCCAAATATGCTTCTATACCATATCAGGTGTATTCCACTTTTTTTTTCAAATTTATAATATACATTGTGATTTGTGATCAGTTTTTTTTTTCCTTCATTTACTACGCTATCCGCCGGAACTTTTAGCCATATATATAATATTACAACTATTCTCAAATTTTACCATATTTATGCTCTCAGGTTGTAAACCTCTTCAATTTTATTATACACAACTACAACAGAAAACATAAACATTTTATGCAATAAAAAAATTAAAATTGATTAATTCTCAAAAGTATTTTTATTACTCACCTTTTGACTGGAATGGTATAGTAAATGGGTATATTTATATGACACTAAGAAAATTATTTAGTCTTATGCTTCTTTATGGCTAAGCAATAAAAGCTTTTTATAGAAAATGCAGTAATGTGATGAATGGTTGTTCTTTGAAGAATGAATATTTAGAAAACGAATATAAACATATCTAATAGCTTAAAATTGGATTAAAAAATTGTACTGTGATTCTATAATTTACTTTATGATCAGATGATGCCTAAAGGAAGCCATTAATTTATTTACTATTTCATGGAAAAATAAGATCAACTCACAGAAAAATAGCCTAAAATTAACATTTTCTTAGGTTTAGTAGACTAAGTTTGTAAGGTTCTGATGAAACAAGGTCGAAAAATGAGTTATATTTCCTTTATTAATCTATTTCTATGTATGGTCTTACTTTACTGGACATAATCTCTTGATACCATTTCACTTATAATCAAAATTATAAGATTCTGCAGCAAAATACAATTAAAATTTCAATACAATTTCAGGCCTCGATTCACAACTAAAGACTTTTTCAATTAAAAATATCACCTTTAATTCTGTTAGATCAATCTCAGTTCTTAATATTGTTCAAAATCATATAAGAAATTATTACTTTGCATACCTAAACTGCCAAACTTATACCTACACACCACAAAACTTGTAGCTACATAAACATCATTTTGCAGTTCTGTTCGATATTTAAAAAAAATGCATTTTCATTCCACTCACAATTATTACAATTTACACTCTTTTTCTCAAAGCCCCAGCATAATCACCTGTAATATTTTTCTTGCCACTTTTTCATTCACATAAAATATGGGGAGCATTAATAGCCATAACAAACAAACTAAAAAACCAAAAAGAATGAACTTTTAAAGCTCATGGTATATTTTTTTTTTTATCTCAGCGCACTATAGTATCTATAATTTTGTAAATTTTTCTGTCAGTTGGAAAATTACCGCGCGCGGTTAAATACATAAATTTTTGCTGGCTCGAAAAAAATAATAATGTAAAAATTTACAACAAAATTTTTAATCTTTAACGATTTTATTTTTATATTTCTGTTACAAAGTTAAGAAAGCATCCGGTGGAATTTTATATTAAGTGAACAAATATAGAAATAAAGCAATGAACAAATATAAAAAATTTCAATGAAAATTCTGGAAAGAATGTTGATCAAAGCCAAATAAAAAAACAAATATCTTTAAGATTCTTTTAATATCTTAAACAGAAAAAAAAGCGGGTATGGAAAACGAAATAAACGAGTCTGTTTAATACAGAACAAACATAATATATACAGAAAAAAAGAATTATGATGATGAAAAAGTGCAATGACTTTTAAGAAGTAATCAAGTTTTTTATTATTTGTACCTTTTTTTCTAAATGATTTTTTGTATCGCGCCCAGCAGCAGCCAAAGTTGCAGAAGAGCATAGAAAAAAGGGAAATTAAACTATCTAAGAAATTAGATAAATTTTTCTTTCAATACAGCAAAAAAAAAAGAATTTTTTTTAATGACTGAAAAATGAAAATTATTAGTGAAGAATTTTGAAATTATTTAACAATTTTTGGATTTTTGTTATAATTTTAAATTAAATTTGTGCCAGAAATATTTAAACTTAGAAGAAAGTCGATTTTTTTCTAAGAAATCAATTTTGAAAATTTATACTAAAAAAATTAAGTTTGGTAAAGTGAAAACTTTTTGAAAAATTAATATTTTTTTTACAAAATTTTATAAAATTTGAAATTTTTTTTTATGTTGAAAATTTGTATTTTTCAATTTTCTATATTAAAATTTTCGTATTTTTTCTGATTAATTTTCTTGTTTTTTTTTTTTAATGTGAAATTGATTTTAAATCGAATATGTGACATTTTATAAATATTTTCATTAATTTTGTAAAATAAAACCCCAAACAAATTTCCATTATTTTGACAAAAAAAGGTGATTTTTCAAATTATAGTGTAAAAAAAAATTCTCCAAAAAAAGAAACACGAAATTTTCGAACCATGAGTGATAAACAACGAATTGATTTTATTACAAATGATATTAATGATCATGATGATGTTGATGGTTTATGGAATTTACCAACAACATTATTAAATACAAAAATACCATCATCATTAACATCATCATCACCATCGAGTGGTTCAAGTGGTACAATGTCTAAATTAAATAGTTTAGATTGCTGGGATTATACAATTGAATTAGAATGTTTACAAGGGCCACAAGGTATGAATACATAATTTTTTTTTACTTACTTTTTTAAAATATTCCCACGACTATTACCAAATATTATATATTTTGAAAAAATTTTGAATTTTGTAATTTTTGGTAATAATTTATTGACTATTTAACTGCAAAAAATACCGCAAAAAAGTAAAAATTTTTTTTTACATAAATGTCTTAACCACATTTTTGTAAATTTTGTAAATTTTTATATAAAAGAAATTTAAATGATTCCAATTAGTTAGAAAAATTACAGATAAATTAACTTAATATAATATTAAATAATTAGGGTTAACGATGTTTATAGAAATGTCTAAAATATAATAATTACAATTAATGTTAATTTTTATGTAATATATTTTGGAGCAAGGTTTAAAAATAAAAGCTAATAGAGCTTTAATTATAAAAAAAAAATTTTCAATAAATTTTAATAGAATTTTTTAATCTTCTAAAACCATTTCGAATTTTTCTCTCAAATACCGTAAAATTTTAACGATAATAATTTGTACTAAAAATTCTTATATAATTTAAAGAATCTTAGCGGATTTAAATTATAATTGGATCATTAGTCCAAATTCTTAATGGAATCAATTCTTAAATTATTATTTTTTGGTTTGGAGAATTTTTACAATGCCTTATAACAGTTAAAACTAATTTTACTTAATAATTTCCTTTAGTCCACAATCAAATCATTTAATTTGGTAGAAAAAAAAATCAAATTAATTTTTGAAAATTGAAAGATTTCTTACAACATTAAAATGAAATTTAATATCATACTCTATTTCGTATAACTAATAGCTTTAATGATTTCATTTGATATACAAAGATAAAATAAAAATCATTTTCATTAATCGTCTTTCTATAATTAATTAATTTTCCATTTTCATTTACTATTTGCTTGTTTTACAATTTTCATCATTGCATGATAATAATTTAGAAATTTTTCCATACTTTGCACGATTAAATTCTATAATAAATTAATAAAAAAAAATATTTTTCTAAATCACGGAACAATTTTCCAACATAATTTAAACATAAAACTTATATGATTTAGATTTTTCTGTTTATAAATCATATATATAAAAACTTGCAATTTAAATTAATATTTAAATGAACTTTTATAACTCTTCAAGAAAATTTTAATGAAAATTTCAAAAAAATTTATATTTATTATTTTCCAAATTAATTTCAATAAAATTTTGCACCCTTGGGGGTTCAGTAATTAAGTGGATTACATACAACATTGTTAAAAACTGATGTGCCTCGGACCCGATTAAATAAATATTAAAATCAAAAAAAAAAAAATTTTGAACTTTTAAAATGATTTTTTAAAATTCACAAATTTTTCGATACTCGAAAATGTCTGGTAAAGTAAAAAAAATTTAGCACAGTCAATTAAATTGTCCATAAATAAATGAAATGCAATGAGGAACTTTTAATTGAACTTAATAAACAAAAAACAAAACTAACGAAAATTTTGGGGAACATTTTTTTGTTTTGTATGCGGAATTGATTAATAAATTTATGAAAGCTTTTTTTTTATTATTTTTAAAGCTTAAACCATTTAAGTTTTCAAATATTATTGTTGTGGTATCACTAAAGCAATATTAGCCGCTTATTAAATATTTTTTTTAGATCAATTGAAATGAATCAATTTTTTTATTTTACAAATTATGTTTAATGGTGAACATAACAAATGCTTTTTTTTTGGGGGGCAGCATAAGAAAAACCTTGTACATATATTAAATTGAAAATTTATGGCGTTAAGTTCATAGTGTGTTGTATAGCTAAAAAATTTATAATTTAATTACAATTTGTTATTTATAATTAATTTATTTTGGAAATTAATTGAATATTATGTAATTATCAATTTTCACAATAATAAATTTTTTTTACATTTTTATTATATTTTCAAAGTCGTTAATCTTTTATTGATTTAATTTTATTTTGGTTTGAATTTAATTTTTGATATATATTTTTTTGTATATATAAGTGGAAAATTTAGCTTAAATAATTTGATTAATAAATTATTTTCGTTATAGGATTAATGTATAATGTTGGTCAATTGGTAATTATTGAATTAAAAATAGAAAAATTCAAAATTTTATTTAAAATTTTCTGATATTGTAATTACCATTAACTACGTTCAGGAATTTTATATAATTTATATTACTGATACTGACAGCTTTTCATGCCAGAGTGAAATTGAATTTTGTATATATTCTAATTGGTATATAAACAAATATTAAACTGAAAGTACGTACAGAGTAAGTCTTTTTTGGTTGTTCAAAATTTGATGTTCTCTAATAAATTTAATTTTCCTATTATCATATTCAATTTTTTCACTATACAAAGATATGATTTATTACTTTACAATCCTTTAAAAGAACTTTCCATCTTTTATTTTTTAAATTTGTAAAATATTGAGACATTATTCCAACCACATTTAATTGAATTTAATAAAAGCGAAATTTTAAATAGTTTCTTACAAAATTTTCTGTACAACTCAAAAAAGATCTGAACAAAAAACAAATCTAGATCATTTGAAGTGAAAATTAGCTTTTAGAAAAACAATTCAATCATAATTTAACTTTGTCACAAATATACAAAATTTCACTTATATATATACGAAAATATCATCTTTAAAAATTTTATTACTTGCAATTTGTCATTTTTTGTTTTGGCTGGCAAATTACCGCAAAAAAACAAAATAACTAAACGCTTTTAAAGCGACTTTTCAATGAAAAATTATATAAAAAATTTTCATTTCTATTTAGTATACTTATTCTCATTTTTCCACACACAATTCATTTTCGAAATGACTTTTCATTTTATTTATACATTTTTTTTTATATTTGATTAAACGAACAATTTAGTCGTACACCGGTGACAATTACTTAAAAGCCCCGCTGGTGATTAACATTATAATGCATAAAATTTGCATTTAACTTGCATTAAATTTGCAAATAAATGAATCAATTAAATTTAAGTAATATAAAAAAAGTAATCAGTTTTGTAAAATTACCTAAAAATGATTATGGAAAAAAAATTTCAAAAAAAAAAATAAAGTTATTCAAATCAATTTTTATGTTTTTCTTATATGCTTGAATGGAAAATTAACTGAAAAAATCAACATAGCAAAAAAAAAACATTGAATAATATTAGTTAACTATAAAGAAATGGAAAAAAAATGAATTTTGATTAATTGAAAATAATCAAAAAGACATTAAATTCTTTTTTTTTTTTTTTGTGAAATTACTCAATTAAATCCGTACACAATTTTATGTTTTCTTGTCTCTTTGGACAATTTTTTACATATAAAGATACATAAATTTTTTTCTGTTGTGTTGTTAAAGAATTTTGAAGACAAAAAAAAAAGATAAATAATTGTAATGGACCAAAAAGGTTTTTTAATAATTAAGTAATTTTTGAATGGTAAATTCATTGACATTTAAATTTTATTTCTCCTCGAATAGAAATAATAAAAGATTTGTAATTCGAATTTCAGTGTTGAACTAATTGTACGCGATTGGGAATTAATTTCAATTTTCAAATTGTAAAAATGTTCTGTTAAATTTTCCTTATTGAAAGTTCAAGTTCACTGAACTATATAAAGAATTGATTGAATAGCAATAGACTGTAGTTTTTTTTTTTTTTTTTGGTTAGAATTTATGTAGATTTTGTTATGTAGCATTGTTATTTTTACATTAACTTGTAACTGTTCAATTCTTGCCGGATGAAATAACATTAGAAGACTTAATTTTTGGCGTTAATTTTTTCATTTTCAGTTAAATGAACTCTTTAAAGGTTAAACGAAGACTAATTCTTTTCTTTCTTTTTTTTGGAAAATCTAAAAGAAGTATTTTGTTGTTTGTTGAGAATTTTGGTTAGTTAGTGGTGATGTAGGCATTATCACACTACACTCTTGTGCATAATATGCTTTTTTTCCATTTCAATTAATCTATAATTCATGTATATTTAAGAGAGTATTAAATATTATGAGAATTAAATGATTTTTGTCTAAGTTTTTTGTAGTATTTGTGATAAGTACTGCCACTATACTCTGATGCCAAATAATATACTTTTTATACACCAATCAAATTTATGAATACCAGTGTCATGACAGTGACCTTTAAACTTCATTTAAACTCCTATTCAATGCTCTGATCAAGTCATACTTAATCCAATTCCTGTTGATAGGCAAATTGATTGTTGCAAGCCACCTGAAATTAAATTATTTCGAGAATTTTATGTATCATTAGATTATCTTGCAAAATTTTTAACCTTCTATTAAAAAAGGTCATTGAATGTTAACAATTTAAATTTCTATTTCGGCTGTCGTACTATTCAAATTTAATCTCATCTATGATAAAATAATTAAAAGCACAATTTTTCCTATATATTTTTTCCAATAACATTTAGGAAAAATTTCTAAAAAAAATTTGTTTTCTATTATACTTACTTGTAGCATTAAAAAACAACCAACTACTTTATCTATTTGTAACATTTTTTTTTTTTTAAATGTTTTTCAAAAATAAAATTATGTTATAGATATATAGATAAAAATTTCCATAATGTTCCAACATAAAAGACAATTCATCCATGAAAAATTACAACAAGTTGAAGAAAAATGCTTTTTTTTATCAAAACAATTTTCATAATTTTTTTTTTTGCATAAACTTTTCTTTCGTTACAATTACAATACAATATCGAGTCGAGATATGAAAAATAAAATTAGCTAAGCTCAATTATATAGTTTTAAGGTATGCGCTATTTTTTTTTTTAATAAATGTTTTTTTAGTTGTTTGCTGGCTGTGCGCAATGTGTGTAAATGAAAATAACATTCTTTTCGCTATTTTCAAGAAACTATTTTTAATGATGAAAGAATTTCTATACAACGAATATTTTTCACTATTATTATTAAAATTAAAAAAAAAAATAATATGAACTTGTATACCAAAATACAAAAAAAAATAGCAAATGCCGCCACCTTCGTGATTTAATATCTTCTAAAAAAAAAAAAAACAGAAAAAGAAAACTCTTTTATGTTGTTCAACATAAAAATTCTATGCATTTTAAAAATTTAAACACAACAAAAAAAAAACATTTTTCTTTTATGCTACTTTAAAACACAAAAATTATAATTTTCCATTTTCCAATTTTTTCCTTGTAAGGTTTTTGTATTTTTGGTTATGCTAAAAATTCGTGTATAGCATTTTATAATAATTTTCATTTTGGATATGAAAAAAACATGCAATTCACACGCCTAGAAACCTACTTTAAAACTCTCGGAAAACATGAAAATTTTTATATATAGTTTGATGATGGTATATAATTTTCTTTTGAGTATATAGAAATTTGTTGTTGTGCTGTTTTGTGATTTAGAAAAAATTGATTAAATAAAGTGTTTTTCTGTTGCAGAGCTTGGGTAACGACAAATATTTATGTTTACCTATCAATTATCAATTAAGATGACCAATTTTATCCTCCGCAGTCAAAATAATAATGATCACCTGGGTATGGAGCTTGGGGTGTTGATTATTATAATACTACATTATAGAAGGAAAATTGATTATTTTAGCTTTAAGGAAAAACTTCAAACTGTGAAGTTAATTGCTAAAATGTTGCTAATATTTTTGTTTTTTTGTTGATTGGCATTTCATAGTTTATTTTATTTTTTTTATGTAGATATGATTAAATTTTATGATTTAACACTTTTTTATATTAAGTTAATTGGCATTGACCTTTCTCTTGGATCTAAAATAATTTTTCATGAATATTTGTAATATACATATATAATTTTTTTTTTCATTTCTGGATTTGGTGTCAAATTAGGTTAAAGCCAAAAGCAGGTGAAAATTGTTAACCTTTGGTGGTTGTTGTTTTTTTTTTAGTATTATTTTTTGTTGAAAGTTATAGGAGTAAGTGGCGATTTATGTAAAATGAAAATGATTTTATGATTTTGGAGTGAAGGGAAAAAGGTTAACATATGATTTAGTAGTGGATTGATTACATACACGTGGTGATATAAAAATCATTTTATGTAATTGCTATGGGCCCATAAATTTTGTTTATTCAACATATTGTCGAAAGGACTTTTATTTTGTCGCTATGAGGTATAGGCTTTGAACTGACCGTGGGGTAGTTGATTGTTGTGCTAGAAAAACAAATTTTAGGAGTATTTATTTATTAACAAGAAATTTACTGAATATTTTGCAACTTTTATAAATGAAAGATGAACTTTTTGTAATTTTGGGGTGAAGAATAAAAGATATTTACTTTAATAACTTTATAGAGAACATTGTTGCGATATATTTTGGTACACACAAGAAATTATTATGATGCAGCAGTGTGGCACTAACAACTCCGGGAGAAAATTATATACTAGTTCTTCCATGCATCTGAAAAATATGAAACATACAAAATATTTAGGACAAATCATTCTTATTTAAAATAATATTTTGTTAAAGAGAATTTGATTAATATTATTGTAAAGAAACCTGGCAATTTAAGATGTAATCTATTATTTATGTAAATGTTAATGTTACGAAGTCATCGCTACACTGAAAGATTTCGTAAATTGCTTCCCCAAACACTTCTTTTAATCAATTTCTATAATTTAACTATTACATTCTTTTATTTAAAAGTGTTTAAATTATCGTTTTTCCACCATAAATTCAATTTCCTCTATTACTTCCAAATGTAAATTCTAAATATTTAATTAATTTTCATGATTAAACGAAAACTGATTTATCATCAATATAAAATTCTATACAATTTCCTTGTAATTACAATGTTTATATAACAGTTCTTATTCTTTTATAATTAATCTATACTGTACATTTAAATTGATGAAGTAATGAAACATAAAGTTTTTAACCTAATTATAGTTCAAAAAAAGGTCTTAAAGTTTCAACATAACTAAAAAACAAAAAATTGAACATAAACGTATAGCAATTATAAGAACATTGAACTTTGCTTCTTGTCAGAGTTCTAAAAAAAAATGCAAACACAAAACTTTTCTTACATTTTAAGCTTTTTTTTTTCTTCTTAATTTCTGACATTTTCTAAACAAACATAAAAACATTTACCAAACATAAAACATTTACCGCATAATTTAAATTATCAAAGTAATAAAAAAATGCTAAAGAAAAATCATTGAATTATCTAATAATCATAAGCCAAGTAAAATAAAAATATATACTTTAATACTCTGAAACCTTGAACTCTATATATTTTAATTATTGCTCGACTTTCTTTATGCTTTAGTTTATAAATAAAATTAAAAGTAATTTAAATTCTTTACCACAAAAAAAAAAATTGGTAACAAACAATTTAAAAATTTTTTAGTAAAATTGGTGGAAAATTAAAATTTTATTTAACTGATTAATTTGCTTATAAGTTCAATTATATCTAAAAAAATTTGTAATTTTCATAATAAAAAAAAGTTGAACAATAAAAATGTAATTTTTTGGTAAGCTGATGAAATATAAGCTATATATTTACCAAAGCTGTGCTCGCTACTGCTGTTTTGCAAATTGTTTATTTGAACCAAAATTATTTTATCTTATACACAGAAAATTATATAAAAAACGAAAAACTTTGAAATATTTTTATGGTAAATTTACAAGTCTCTGTTCTTTTTTTCTTGAACCAATTTACCAATTATAATTTTCTATCAACCTTGAAAAGGTTTTACTAATTAGTATTAATTTATTTAATTTAGTTATTTTGACCTTTCTGGCGGGCTTCGTCCTATGATGTAAGAATTACTATTTATGTTGTCTTAGGGCAAGTTAACATTTTCGTGTTAATTATATATGTAAATAAATTTAAGAAAAACTGTTGGTATTTAATTATTACATAATTTCAAAAATGTTTATCATTAATGTGTAAAATGAAAATTTAAATTGATGCCATCAGGCTAGAGGCAGTTAGTATCCTACTTTTAGGTATTTCGGGATCATTTAATATGCAATAATAGTTAAATAATTTTAAATAATCCAGTGAGATAAAACAGTGAGAAATTTTCATATTTTCTAGGAAAAAATTTGAGTTTCAAGTCATTTTATTTCTTTTCAAGTTTATAGATGATCTGAAATCTGAATTTTTGGTCTAATTTCTGGGGAATTTATTATTTACTACTTTACTAATCGGGGAATAGAAAATTCAAAAATATAGTGTTCCCATTTTACTAAATCTTTCTATTTAAATATATCAGCAAAATGGAAACTGGGTTGGACCATAAATAAATGACACCACGTTTAGTCAGTGTCTGGATATGTATAACAAGAAGAATAGACAAGAAATGGGTAAAATATCATTGAAAATTCCATTATGTATGAAAGATTCTATACTATAAATATAGAGGTTCACGTTCGACTAGCTATTTTTAGAAATTTCTAATAATTGTTGAATGTTTAATCAATAAATATTTCATATTTAATAATACGCCTTCATAATATGACGTAAACCCAAAAATTTCGTAAACACTAAATATTTATTTTCGGATATTATTCAAACAAAATTCACAAATCATTAAAACATTTCCATCATAAACAAAATTTTATGAATTAATTATTTCCTAATTATAACTCATAATAAAGATTATCATAATTAAGTAGATTATATCTTTTTAAATATTTTGCGAAATTTCAATTCTATATTTCCAATTTAATTCCAATAAATAATTTCATTGCCTCTAACGCTTCACCCTAACAACCTTTTTGACCATCCGGTGCATATACCAAAAATTTAATTCACCACAAATTTCATAATTTCATGACTAATGAAATAAATTTTTCTATTTACCAATAAGCAATCAATTTAATAGTTCACAAAACTTCTTTAAAGCTCGAAGAAAAAAAAAAAAACTCAAATTTATTGATCAACTTACAAAATATTTTCATAGTAGCTACAAAATAATTTTTATAATAAATTTAATAGCCCAAACAAAATCAATTCAAAATGGTCAAAATTAATAAAATATAATTTTTTTTATATTTAATTTAAATTTCCTGCTGTTTTTTTCAAAAATAATCAATTCAAAATGGGTTTCAAAAAATTTTTTTTTTGTATTTTGTCCAAAAAGTCGTAAGTAGAAAGAATTTATTAGCACTTTTAAATGTTGTTAATTTTTTTTTTTTTTCTAATAAAGAAAAACGTTTTTCTAGTTAAAAAGGAGAACACTTTCTTCATCTTTCATTGAGGTTTGGATAGAAAGTAAAAAATTTTTTTTTTTTGGTTTTTGTTTGTTGTTGCAAATTTTCCTTAATTTGAGAAAATAATTTTTTTTCTACCGCCTTTACTATTTTTGCAGACAATTTTTTTATTTTTTTATCTGATGATTTCAATCTCAATTGATTATATTTTTCTTCTGGTATTTAACTTCTTCTTAATAAAGTTTTGTGTATGCCACCAAAATTAACTTTCAGTTTCAAATAAACTGTCAGCTTTTTTTTTTAAAAGAAAAATATACGTATATTTCTTTTAAACGAATTAAACGTTTTATAATTTTATAGCTACCACGTTTTTTTATTTTTTAGGATCTTTAAATATTTTTTAACGTGATATTGATTTAAAACTTTTACTTATTGGCATGATTTGCTTGTTAAATCGAAATTTTTCTCATGAGAATCCGAAATGGATTTGATTTTTTTTTTTATTAATTGTGTGTAAAAGGTTTTTTTTTTGTTAGTTAATTAAAATTGATCTTTTTCTTGAAATTGGAAGGAAAATATTTTTATCTTATCTTGTACCAGAAATCATTTTTAAGAAATTTTTTTTTATGAAAAAAAAAGAGTTTCTCCGACGATGAATTTGATTGAAATTTCTCTCTAGATGTTTGCAAATCTATAGTAAATATTTATTTTGCAAATAGGTTAAAGATTATTAATCTTCTTTAAAATATCTATTTGAAGTTTGTTTTTGTTTTTTTGTGATAATTTTCAATGTTTATTTGTTTTACCACATGCAGATTTAAACAAATTATACCAAAAAACAAACAAATTTGACCCCTTTTTGGTATGTATACAAAAATGGGAAAAGGTTACACAGTATGGTAAAATTACTTCTGGCGAATTTATCTCTTCCTATTGAGCGCCGATTGAGTCAAATAAGAAATATCTAGAATCTAGATTTACCTCCAGATATTTCCCATACATTTTGTTAAATTTAGGACCTACTAATTTATATGAAATATGAACTAATTCCGTTTAAGTTAATTTCTCAACTGATAAAATGAATTATATGATATTAATTGATATGATTTAATGGTATCCAATTGACACAAAAATTAATTTAGTGAAAGTATATAACCAGCATTTGAAATAATCTTCAAATTTAGTTATATAAAAAGATTTTGTAATTAGATTATTTTACTATTTTTCTTAATACTATAAGCAAACCCCCATAAAAAAACAATATTTAAAATATAAAAAAGATCGCAATTTTATTTTATTTATCAATTTTAGTTTATCAAAAACATGACTTCTTCAAAGCTTGTTTAACAAAATTCCATTAAAATAGAAAAAAAAAAACATTATAAAAATTAAATTTAGAAGAAAAAACAAACATTTCAATTAAAAAACATAGCAAAAAAAAAATATAATTACGATTAAATTCAATTATTAGTACAAGGAGGCCATAACCCAACATAATGTCAATCGTGTAAAAAGCTTGAATTTACCATGTGCGAATAATAATAATAAAAAAAGATTGTTTTTATAGACGCAAGTTTATTGCTACTATAAAAATGTTAAACAAAAAATAATAAATGACTTTACTAAAAATCTAAGCAATATAATATTTTATTTGGAAAATAAGTTAAAAATGCCAAATATGTCGCTAAAAAAAAAGACAATTTACAAATTTATTATTCGACTACCTCAGTTTAAATTATAATATAAAAACGAAAACTATTTAAGTCAGGGACAGTCTGAGGATGGAAAACTTTGGTCTAGAGGCAATCATGATTTACTTCATAAATTTATTCTATAGGAATTTTAATCAGTAATTTAGGTTAAATTTCCATTTTGGTATTAGATTAAATTACCAAGACACACTTTAGTCCAATCGGTTTTTACCAATTTGCTTCGATCACATAGATACTTACTATAATTTAGAGTTGATACATTGCCTCCTTTACAATTTCTTAAATACCACTCTGCTGGTTCACATTCTTTCATATAATATTTTCTGTTACATACCAAAAAACAGATTTTCCTTTCATTTCGCACCACCTCCAACTAATAAATATTATTGCAATATCCTTTCCTAAATTCCAAAATATATTTCCAATTTATAATTTTATGATATTTAAATTTCAACAACTGGTAACGATGCCAATTATTATACAAATAGATTTATCGATGACATTCCAACCAATATAAATTTATTACACTATTCAAAGAATTTAGAATAAAAATTTTGCAAAAAATGTTGACCCATATTTTTGATCGTTATTTTCGATTATAAATTTTGTTTTTTTGACTGTAATCATTCGAGACGTGGTATGCCAAAGTAATAAAATTGAATTAAAATTTATAATATTTCATTTTTGGGAGAAATGTTTCTTTTTTTGTTTTATTGAAAAACTTGATTTACTTAATATTTTCTTTTTTTTTTAAGTTGTGCGTCGAACACCTGCATGATTCACCGGTTTTTAAATAAATATATACCTACTTCTTTTTTTGGTGTTGGAAGTAAGAAAATGTTATAGCATATATGTACTAAAATTATATACTTTTAGTATTATTACAGCATATTTTCTGGCTGGACTCTGTGTTTGATCAGTAAAATTTATGTTCTTTTTCGTAACCAGACATGATTGAAAAATAATGTACATAATTTTTTTGTTTTTTATTACGAATTATATACGTTAATTTAAGAGTTTTTTTCGCGCACAGATAAAAGCATGTCTTTTTGATAGTACGAGCTATAATAATGATGATTGAAATTTTTGTAAAAAAAAAAAAATTATTAAATAAATTTTAATTAAAAAAAAATATATTAAGAAATTAGTATTAGAAATAGGCATTTCCTTATGAACAATTTTTTTTTGGTTTGGAAATAGTATAAATGCTTTATAGGATGTTATGAAAACCTGTGTCTTTACTATTAATTGATGAATGTTGCTGTGAAGTAATAATACGAAATTATGTAAGATTTTCCTGTTTATATGTTGTGTTGAGCTATCTGTGCAGTATAATAATGGTATACGATACGATAACATTCTTTGAGCCTCAATTAATGTTTTGTATTTTATTACTATGTTTACAGGCTCGCAGAGTGCTAGTACAATAAACTTTATACATAAGTCTTATAAAGTAATTCAGAGAAAATAAAATTATTTTAAAAATTGCAAATTTAATTTAATATGTTTTATAAATTCGATAATTACCAAGAAAATTTAAATTATTAATTTATATATGAACATAATTCACCCAGAACTATTGAAAATTAATTTTTGTAAGGTAAATAATTTAAATTTATGGACCAGCAAATATTTAAGTAGTTAACGAATATTTGGTTAAAGGACTTAATGAGTTACATATATTCTGAGATAAGGTCCCTGTGCAATTAAGATTATGATGGGGGTTAGAAGTAAATTTCAGTATAAAAATATTAGGTCAATTGAATAATTCAAAATTGTAATAAAATTTCCTTATGATTGAAATTCTGCATTCTTTCTTTCAGGGATCCTAAACCGCGACAGAATTGTCACATCCTTGAATGAAAGATCAATAATTCTGCAACAAAAACTGAAGTTGCAATGAAAAATTAAATATATGTACTTCAAAATATTTCTAAAACGAAATTTCATAATGTCGAAATTTTTTGTTGTAATTTATAATTATGGAATTTAATATTTTTCATTATCTTAGACCCTTACACTATATTTGAGCCTTCTAGGCTATTGTGTTGTGGTTAAATTCAAATTTCAAGGATTTTACCTAATACATAAAATATTTTTCATGTTCAAAGAAAATTCTCAAAACAACAAAATCAATTGGGGTAACCTTAATTGTCTCAAAATGTATTTCAATTTTATCGAAATCATAAAAAATTAAAATCTATCTACATATCTTTTGATAATTTTCAATTACCTATGGAATTTTTAATGTCTTTTTAAAGAGACAAAAAAAAATTTATTTTTTTTATATTAAATTAAAAAACATTAAATAAAATTGCGTCGATTTTTCTTCATTAATTTCAACAATTTTTTTTTTTCACTTTATTTTATTTATATAAAAAATTTTTTAATTCAATTTACTTATTTTTTCAAAGCTTGTGTTCAGTTTTTTTTTTTTGTTTAATAAAAAAAGTTTACAATGTGAACATTAAAAAAATAACAAAAAATTCTTTTTTTTTTTAATGTTTGTGCAAAAATTATTATAGTGTTTTTTTTTTTTGAAGCCCACCTTTTAACACAAAAAAAAAGATCATAATAAAATTAAAGTTTATTTGTTTTTCAGTTTATTTTTTTTTGCTAAAAAATTTTTTGTTTTTATTTTTTGTTTTTATTCACTTTCGCTTAAAAGCTTTTATGGAAAAAAGTGTGTTTTCGTATTGTTCACAATTTTATTATGTAAAAAGTATTTATTAGTACGCATGCATAACTCGTATATGTAAATATTTTTCATCAGCGCCACAAAATTCTTTTGTAATTATTTCGGGGGAGTTGGTAAAAAGGTGGTTTGTTTAAGTATAAAATAATCATACGGATTGATTGCTTAAATTATAGATGATTTTAGTGACAATACACAAATGAAAGATTGATGAGGATATTTTTGTTGTTGTTGTTGAAATGTCAACAATTTTTAATTATCTATTTAAAAATTAAATATTTTTAAAGTGAATAAAAAAATTTAATTGAAAGTTTCATTAAAAGTTAAAGAAAAGAAAAAAAATGTCAAAAATGTCAAACTTTCTAAATTGTGAATTGTTTTTTGGTAAATTTTTGATTGAAATTGAGTTAATTTATCTGATTAGAAATTTCTATTTATTGAAATCAAGTTGTGATTACATTCAGTTAATAAATGATACTTAATATTGAAGGAAGAATCATGAAGAATCCCAGCATCCGTTTACAGAAAGTATAATCTATTAGTCTTTTAGTTAGGGAACCAAAACAGGACACAAATATATGCTAAATTATCCATTTCGTGAGAAGTCAGAAGGAATTGTACTTATTTTACCAGAACTCGAGAGGAATATCATTTATATTATTGATCCACAGTTTTTTCAGTAAGATACTCAGACCACAGCACTATGAATTTTCCAATTCTTTATACTCAAAGCTTTCACCCGCCTTCTTCACTCACAGAAAAAGATCATTTCTATTTTCTAATGACTAATAATTAAATTTTCTTCATCTTACTTTTAAACAAACCGAAAATCTGCTATCTGCCCAATATTATTATTATTTCTACTTTATTACTAAAAAATTATACAAAAATGAGGAAGCTACGAGCAAACATTTATGAACCATTCTTTGCGCAATATAAAAACTAATTAATTTTCATTTTAAATTATACAGAAAACTAATTTTTTTTTCCGGCAGAAACTCTTCTTCTTTAAATTTTTCAAAATAAACTCTTAATTATGAAAACGTGATCCATAAAACCAGAATCTTCAATGTGAACTTATTAAAAAAAAATTTCAAATATTGTAATAATAGAAGTACTAATTATACTACTATACAATACTTAAATTTTATAAGATAGATATCCCTAACAGTAACAAGAGTGCCATTAATCAACAATATCACGTTCTCTTCTTAAATATATTCATTAAAACCATAAGATTTCGTTATAACTATAATTTTCTTCTTTTCCTCCTTAAGCATATAAAAAAGTCATCAACTTTTAAAAATTATACCCGAACTTGGAAAGTCAATGGAAAAATTTTAATAATATTTCTATGAATTTTAGTTAAATTAAAATTCTTGTCAGAGGGCAGCAAATTTTTAGCAAATTATTAAAAATCTCATGTGATAATAAATAAATGCAAATTTTGTAAAAAAACTATATTCAAAATTATCAAGGTATTATACGTTATTACCTGACCCCTTTTATATGTTTAACCAGGGCCCAAAATAATCATAAAGGTGAATTTCTAATTTATTAGCTTTAATAATTCTTGTATTTATAGTGAAACGCACAAAGGTTCATTAAAAAAATGTTGTGTTGTTTTTTTTAAAATCAAATTCTGAAAAACTTTTAGTATCTGAGATGAATTTTTAATCGGAAGAACAATGACCCATTAAAATTTTTTTAAAAAATTTATTTAAAAATAAAAATATTACTTATTTATTTTTATTCGGAAAAAAATTTATAATAAAAAAAACAAACTAAAAAGTTTATGCTTAATAAATTTTTATGTTAAAAAGTTTGTAAATAACCAAAGATTATGATCATATGTGGTAACATATTTCGTTTTAAATCTTCAAGTTTCAATATTCTTTTTATATGTTTAACGTTTGAAATAGAATGAAGAAAGTTGAAGCTTAAAGTTTTATGTCACAAATTTATAATTTTATATATAGTGCAGAGTTCATGACTGAATATAATTTTAAATGTCTTACCAATAATTTGTAAGATACTATGTATGACTTGTGATTTATGGCATTCTTGACAGTAGATCTATTTCTTGTGATTCTGAAGATCTTGTAAATAAATTAGGCTATGTCGTACAAAAAGTGTAACAGCTTGGGCTTGCCAAAGTTTCTTGTTTGAAATATAATTCGTCGGAGACTGATAATATTCATTTTCCTGGCAACGTAAATAAGCAAGGACCTATTTTTTTTGACTGTATAAAATCCAATGAGTGCGTACCTTTAAGTTAGATTCTTAATTTAAGAATTTAAATTAGAATATACTTACTTTTAATATCACTACAAATATTTAAATAAATAGTAGTTTGCTTAGACTAAATTCGAAATAATATGCAGCAAATTTAGAGTGAAAAACATAATTATTATCCATTAGATTGTTATATCAATTGAAAAAATCATTTTCTTTGAAAATTCTTTTCTGATTTTGAATTTAAGTGTGAATTTCCCATTTAACATTTAAATATTTAATCTGTAAAAATTATCATTTTAACAAATTTATTTAAATTTTTATTAGTTATTATTACTAACCAACATTGAAATTTAAATTTAATTACAAATATTTTAATTTCTATATTCATTTAATTATTCGATTGTTCTTTTTAATTTTTTTTTAACTATGAAAACAATTTTTCCATTTTCTATTAAAAAAAAAAAATTATATAAATTTTCCATAAATAAAATTAATTCTTAGAAAAAAGTATCTCATGAATATTTAATTTCAATAAAATTTCACACATTTTTTGTTATGTCTTTCTTTTGTTAAAGCATATTTGCGTAAGTGCGTGACGTATTAATTATTGTAATCGTGTGAATGCAGCATTAAATTGCATACAAAATATATTTATTTTAAAATACTGAAAGAAAGAAAGAAAAAAAAAGAATAATTTATTGGCAATTAAATGGTTGCACGCACTTTCTGAATTCCAATTTTTGTTTGCCTATGGAGAGAGGGGCTAAAGGCGCACGATTATACATATATTTTTCCAATCTTACAGTACATATTTTTATGTATGAGGCAGCATATAAAGCCAGCGACGATAGTTAAAATTAATTAATGTGAATAAATTATGTTTAATAGGTGTGGAATATGTATATTGGAAATTTTCTGTAGGAATGCATTTCTATATATTGTAAGTATATAGAGATTGTAGATAAACGTAAATATTATGTTGTTGTATAGCATATTTGAATTAAATAAGCAATTAAGGTTAAAATAGATAAGATAAAGAGAAGAAAAAAAATCGTATTTGAAGTAAAATTACATAATAATTGACTGTAAAAGAATAAATTCTTCATTATAATTAATTCTATTATCATTGTAACAATTACATAAATTACATAAGCATAAAATTGTGTTGAATAATTTAGTTTTTTTTTGTACATTCTTTCTATAATTGAAAGAACTTGGTATATAACATAGTCAATAATAGGACGAAGTCGTTAATTAGTCAATTTACAAATAGAAATTACCTAAGAAAGTCTTCGATTAAAAAGTAATTTTAATTAGAAAATTTTATTATTTTGTCAACAAATTATGAATGTCCTTTTACATAATTAAATATAATATAAAAATTTATTAATAACTATTGACAATTTTCTATAAATCTCTTCATTTCGCATCCTTTTTTAAAGCCTATAGTCAAATATTGGTTAGTCAGAAAATCATTACAAATAATTCTCGATTCTTTAAAATTTTATTATACTCTACTTTAGTTTTTATGAGTGTCGATAACCTCAACTTATTTTTATATGCAAAACCAATTTTAAATCTTGTTGTAGAAGAATCTAGTTTGATCGTTAACGACTCTTAAAACCATCACAAACGTCATATTAAATAAAAAAAAAAAAATGACGTTTTGCTTGTAGGCTTTTTAATTTTCAAGAAATCTGATTAAAAAAAAACCTGAAAATATTTTTTATTCTTGTCTCTAAAAATAACTTTACATACCAGTACAATAAAAAATAAACAAGTTTCTTTTGCAAAGTATCTTTTTTAATAAAGAATCTTTTCTTAAGCCTTTTTTAAAATTCTCTTGTATAGATAAAACCGTAAAATTTAAAATAGCGCAATGATTCACTCCTTTAAAACTATTTAGAATTCTTCACAGTAAATTCCTCCAAAAAAAAAAAACAAAAACAAAAACATAATTATATACAAAATTTTCTGTAAAATTAAATTTCCAAAAAAATAAAATCACACCTCAAAAGAATTAATTATCTTTTGAATTAAACATAACACCACAACATAAACCAAAAATAGCATAATAATTAATTTTAAATATATAATCGATAAAAAAAAAACACTTGAAATTTCAGTTATTTTATTATTGGTTTTCTCAGGTTTTTGTTATATTACAAATAAATTGGGGTTGGGCAAGAACATAACATTTTTTTTTTTTTTTTAAATTCAATTTTGGTATTGTTACTCCATTAAAACAACAAAAATCAATTTGAATCTAAAAAAAAAAAAAAAATTTAATGAACCACATCGAAAAAATTGAAATTGTTTAACATAACCACTAATTTTAACATATCAAATATGCAATATATAACTTTAGTAGAGTATATATGGTATATACTGTTAAAGGTCAAAATTGTAAAAAAAAAAAAAATTACTTTAAAAGAGATTTTTTCAGATATTAAATTTTTTAGCTGCTACTGGAATGAAAATGATTTGCAGATCGTGTGTAATTTTAACGGTTTTAGAAAAAAATAAAGATATTTTTGTGGCTTCTGTAATCAAACAAGAAAAAAAAAAACAAATAATATATAATATTCTTTACAGTCGTGATACAATTTTTCGAATTTGTTCTATTTTAATTTGATGGCAAATATAATTTTAAAAATAATTTTCATTGACTAACAGAATTTTCAGCACGTCAAAATACTTAAAATACCCGAAGATTTTCAATTTACAATAAGATCTAGAAAAGTAAATTACAGGTGGTGACTGGAAAATTTGTTTGAGAAAAAGTAAACATTTTAAATATATTTTAATTTGATTATCGAACAAGTTACTGAATAAAAGTTTACATTTGATTATAGTATTTAAATTTAATTCAAAATTGTTTCCAAGAGATTGACAAGAAAAATAATCTCGTCGAGAGATGCTGTAATTTATTTACAGAAATCTGTATTACAGAATTAGGTTAAATTTATAGTTTAGGTTTACTATTTTTATGTACGAGGTAAATTGAGGTTTTAATAGGAAATTGAAATTAAAATTTTGCAGATAATGTCAAATTCTTAAAATTTTAAATATTCTGTAATTATAATTCATAACAGAGCTAAATTATTGAACATAATATTTAACTATTTACAAATTTATAGTTAAATTTGTGTACATTTAATTAAGTTTAATTAGTTTTTCAACAAACATGTTTGTTGTTTTCAAAAGACTAGACTATATTGGAACGATCAAATTATTGATTAGCAATTACTATTTTTGTCAAGTATTTTTTTTTGGTAGCAAAACAAAAAAATAAAACAAATTAATTTAATAATTTTGTGGCATTTTTAATAATATATTGGTGAATAATTTCGCGGCATTAACATAATTTAAATAATTGTCAAAATCGATTGTTTAAAATCGATATTTTTAACAGGTACACAAACTGACCAATTCAATATACAATCCTAAACAAACATTTAGTCTACCTAGACGCAAAACTGACTGGGACTAATAATAATTCATTAATAAAAGTCCTTAAGTCATAATATTTTATTATACTCTTTGACGCAAGGATAAGTCTGTGCCTGGTATTAATATATATTTTTTTTGTAAACAAATAATTAATTAGGCCACCACCTCTCAATAAACAAAGTCATTGTCTGTACGAATTGAAGCCTGTATAATTGAAGTCCTTCTTCAATTTTTTGGTATTTGCGGGTATATAAATAGAAATGCAATTTTTTTAATCAATTTAGTTTATATTAAAATTTGACCGAGTAGAGAACATAATATCGAATTTGAAAGTGTTATTTGCGTTTAAATTTGATTTGAAATAACTTAATACTTAAAAAAAATGATTAATTACGAAGTAGAAAATGATAATTTTAAAAATATTAAATGTGATTGTCCTAATCGTAACGAAGATGATAATATATTTACAAAATATAGTAAGTTATTTGAATTTTTTTAGTAAATTATATAATACATATTTTAATTAAAAATTGTGTGGAAGTAAGTGATTACAAAACCATGTTTAAATTATATTAATTCGTCGTATAAGTAAGTAATTATATAAGTTAGACCTAGGCCCACCTTCGGGCTGTTGAGCCAAAAATGAGAAGAGAAAATTGTCTAAGTTACTGAAAAAAATATCAAATTTACGAAAAGAATTTAATATATGTAATTCATTAATTTTTAAAGTATATTTCATGCGATTATGATAATTCTTACACGTAACATAATTATAAAGGAATTATTTCAATTATACTCATGACCTATAAGCTTTGTCTACGAAATTCCGCATAAAATGAAAAAAATTGTACTTGCTTTGTTCTTCTGTCTACATAAAATTAAAAACTTATTATTAAAATTCAATAATTTTTTTTTCATCATAAATTACAACATAAAAAATCTATTTAAACACTTTTTTTCAAGCTTAAACACTTTTCAAAGCTTATGTACATAATATGTATATGAAAAAAAAGTGTTTAAATAATTACATGAGAAGCATAAAAAAAATTATGGTTACTTTTTAAATAATCCATCATCAGAAAAAATTAAATTATTTTCCAGTTTTGGAAAAAAAAAATTTAATGTATACCAACACAACTGAAGGGAAAAAATTCACCTTTCTCACTTCAAAGTGTTTCTTTCCAAATCTACTTTTTATCTACCATAAAAATGGAGAAAGATTCTTTCACCTGTTACCTAAAATATATAAATATAACTGAAGAACATATTACCTTCAGGCATAAACTCATTAATTATTTGAAAAGTTTGTAATAAATTTTTTATTGTAGCCAAAAAAAAAAATGTTTCTTTTTTGTTGTTGTTAGTTATTGCAATCCATCAACGCTTTGAAACAAAATCGCTGTTGCTGATATCAATAATCGCAAACAGCGCAAATTTTCTGTACTTGTCCAAAAAAAAAAAAACTAAAAATTCAATCATAAAATTTTTTTTTATTTATTTAAGAAAAAATCATCAAAAACTCATAAAGCATCACCTTTTTTTTCGTATACCAAATAACAAATTTTTACTATTTTATAATATGTATAAAAATTGATCTATGATGCGAAGTGGAACTAAACACGCGTTTTTGATTAATTTATATGCGCCGGGAGCGGTTATTAATCGGTCAACAGATAAATAATTAAAAAAAAAAAATTTTTTTGGGAAAGAATTTCGTTCGAGATACAATTTTTTTTTTGTTGGGAAGGAAAAGCATTAAAATTTGTTTAAGCTTCTTTTCTTTATTTAATTATATATGATTAAAAAAGATTAGAAAGAATTTGCTTTTTCTACGGATTTTTTATGATGGATGTGCTGATCTTTGATACTGCTGAATTATATAGTAATTCAATTTAGAAATTTTGTAGAAAATTAAAGTAGTTTAGTGTAGAAGGTTTATAGGTTAAATATAAATTTTTTATTTTTGGAAATTAATTTAATCTTGACTTCTGAAATTGGTAGACGATTAATTAAAGAAAAAAATGGTTTTTTTTTTATTAATGGTATATAAGTGTTGTATTTAAATTAAGATTTAATATATTTGAGGTCATAAAAGAGGTTGAATTTTTTGAACCATATTGTTATGTCCTTTTTTAGGTTGTTAATTTTTTAAACAAATTTCATTTAAATTTGTTAAATTTAGAATTTAATTGGAATGATGAGAAAAGTTTTGTACATATATGAAAATATTACAATTATAAATCAAAATGTGTAGCATTTAAATTAGGAAAATGAGGTATATAGAATTTGGGTATACTAATAATTAATTTAGAATATAGATTATCTAGCAATATTGAGTAATATTATTGATGGTAATATTTATATTTAAGCTTTAATTATTATTGACCTGGCGTAGAAGAATTTATACATTTTTCCTGAAAAAATTGATCAGCAATTAAAATACGTAAAAATGCTTAATAATTATTGAAAAATAAATTGCCAGGTAATGAACTTAGAGATTTCCTGTTTACAAGTCATTGAAATTCCTGAATAGATAACCTCTTAAACCATCTTCTTCTTTATAGTAAAAAAAACAATAAAAATTCCTTAACATTTTATGTAATTTTAAAAGGAATTTTTCAATTTTCTCATCAAAATTTTACTTGGCCTAAAACGACTTTCTAAAACTCATATAGCTGGGTATTTTTTGATGACACTGCATTAAAAAATTTTTATAATCTATCTATTTATGTAGATAAGAATTTTAGAATATAAATTATGTTTTTAGTATGTAATTAAAAAAATTTCTTTTCCATATAATAAATAAAATTTTTATAATAATTTTTCTATATTTATTTTACAGATCTTCAACTTGCCGCTGAATTAGGTAAAAATTTATTGGTTCGTAATAAAGAATTGGAAACTGATTTAAGAAATAGTCAAAATATAATCGATGAACAGACACAAGAAATTGAGGTAAATTTACAACTTCATAAAATTTATATAAATACATTATTTAAAATTATAAAATTTACAAAAAAAATATTTTATTAAACTCATGGCAAAAGATTCAATTGGAAAGAAAAACCTCTGGGCAAATCGTAACTTCTTTCTCCAGAAAATCTGTAAATTAATTTTGCCAGTGAAATACTGATTAAGTTTTTGATAAATTTTTGATTTTTGGAATTTAATGAGCAATAAATATAATCTGAGAATTTGTAAATTATTATGTGGCAAGGTTCATTTGCATTACTAAAAAGTGAAAGAAAAATTGTACATTTTTAAAATTTAAAATATATCTTAAAACAGCTGCAATTCTTGATAGATTATGAATATAAAGATATGAATATTTAATTAATTTTAATTTACATATTTAAATTTAAATTTATTTTATCTGTTTCGGTATTTTCTTCTGCTGTAACGAAATAATAAATGTGTCAGGTGTAAAGCTATTTTGAAAAATATCATTTCGAAATATTTGAACATTTTAAATTTTCTATTTATACTTTCACCCATAATTCCTTAGCTTCTTTTTAAAATGATTTTTTTTTTAATAATATCGTCGAAACCAAAATCTGCTCTTAAAACCTAATTAACTTTAAAATTGAATTTTTGATTTTTGTTTCGAATTTTCTAATTTTCTATAATTTTCCGCATCTATAATTAACAATGTCAAACACAAAAATTTCCAATTTCAAGTTCAAAATTATAGATGTAAAATATACAATCAATAATTTTCCATTAAAATTTCTATAATATTTTTTACTAAAAAAATATCAGAGAGACTTCAAAAAATATTTCCTGACTTTTATAACTAGGCCAGAAATATAAAGTAGTTTGTCTATCACGTACCATTCGAATTGTTATCGTTATATATGAAAGAAATGCATTTAAAATATACCATAAAGTATTTTTTTAATGTTATTATTATTATTATTATTATGCTACTCCCAGCATAATTTAAAAAAAAAATTGACTCATTGGAATTTTTTAATAATAATTTTAATGTTTAATAGTAAAATTTAGACATCAATTTGATTAAGCCCTTTTCGACGACCAGCAGCAAAACATAAAAACGATAACCATAACAAAATGAATAACAAAAAAAATATTATCAAGGTGTGTTGTTGTGGATAATCGAACAAAGTTATTATTATTATTGCTGCCAATGAACTCTATTCTTCATTCTGCAACATAATATTTGGTCTTCCGCCGTCACCGAAAAGAATTTCGACAACTATATGTATAGAAAGAACCGTAAAGAAAGTCATTTAAAATTTGAAATTATTCACGGTGATTTTTATGTTTCTTTTTTAGTATTTTTTTTTCCTATATAGACATTTTTTCGTTAATAGCTTAGACTTAGACAATGACTGCATATTTTATATTGACCCTACAAATTAATGAATGTTGCACAAGAAATCATGGATTGCACGCGATCGGCTAGAAAAATATTCTTAAAAATAGAATTTTTTTGTTTTATTTTATTAGCCAGGCGTGGACAATCAAAATGCGGAACAAAGTTATTTTCTTGTGATGATTAAGAGCTGTAAGAATTTTTTTTTTTGAATTAAAATTGATTTATTTTTGTTATTTTTTAGAAAATTATATTTTTAGATTAGAAGTTTGAGGAAATTAAAATTGTCTATAATAGCTTGGACAAGATAACAAAAAATAGTCGTGATTTTGTAATTAAATTTTTTGTTGTCGCTAATTCTTTTTAGACAAACGAATATATAGGAAACATTTCCGGTGGTCAAAATTTATATTTACTTTTAATAAATGAATGAGAATCTTATAGATTTTTCTATAAACTTTTCAAATTTTATTTTTTGGGGGAGCTACAAAAGCTTGTCATTGAATTAAGCTTAGATGAAAAATTATGATTGATCGAGTAAAATTGTAATTGCTTAGCTTAACACAATATAAACATTTTTGTTCGTAGTATTGACTTAAGAAACTCTTTTATTATTTTGGATTATTTTCATTTAACCAAAGGTCAAATTTATGAGTAATGGAATTTTCTAACTCTGTCTACAAATTTTATAATTAAAATTTGGTATATGTGCTTCTTTATTATTGCGGTATTCTCTATTGAGTATTATATCATAAGACAGTTCAATTTCAATTTTTTTTTTATCACATACCATTCGAATTTTCAGAATAAAAATAATCTATCTCGAAAATATGATTAAGTGGATTTGCTAATTATATGATTTTCACAGATTTTGAGTACAGAGAAATCTTTAATTTAAATTAATTTATCAGTCTTCTTTCAATTTAAGACTTCCGCATGACAAATATGTTTTATTATAAATTGTATTTTTAAATTTCCGTAATTACACACCAGTCACTGCAAAGCATTATATGCAATCAGCAAATTTTTAATTACATAGCAGAACATTTTTTAATATTTTTGGAAATTTATGTTGTAAAATAAAATAAAATGAAATTAATTAATTTTTCCAATTACAATTATTAATATATTTTTTTTTATATAGTACCTTCAAAAACAAACAGCTGCTCTTCGGGAAGTTACAAATTCACGATGCCGTATTTATGAGCATATGGAAGTTGGTATACAAGAATTGGAAAGAGCAAATCATAGACTGAAAGTTGAAAATGCATCTGACAAAAAATCAATTAAATCGTAAGTATATATATTTATGCAATAATTCCTTGAAATTATATATTTAAGATTTTAATTAAATTTCTTCATCATAGTCTTACGAATACTAACGAAGCTCTAGAAGCACGAAATGATGATTTAGTTAAAAATTTGGACGAAACAAATAAATTATTAGCATTGGAACGTCGTAGAAATGAACGATTATCATCAGATCGTAATAATGATAAAGTTGATGGTATAATTTTACGATCACGTCAAGACAACAATTATTCAAATGACCATGATAATGATATGGTATGCAAAATTTAAAAAAAAAATTTACCAAATAAAAATTTATTGTTACAAATTTGTTTCGTTTTTATTTATATTTAGGTTTTTAATCCAACTTCAGTTGATTATAGTTTTGAATTTCAATTATCTGATAATAAAACATCATCAAAAAGTAATGCAGCAAATTCAACACAAATTAGTGATAATTTTGATACAGATAATTTAAGTCATATTGAAAATGAAGAAATTATACGATTTGTTGAAGAATTAGAAAGGACTAAAAAAGATTTACAAATGGAACAACAAAAAAATATTGAATTAGAAGAACAAATTATAACATTAAGTACGGAAAAAAAAATATTAATTAAATTTTGTAAACAAAATTGTAAAATTTCTCCTATTTTTAAAATGTAGTTCAAGAAAATCAAACATTACAAGATAAAATTGCTCAAACAAGTTTACAAGAGGAAATGAAGTCTGTACATGAAGAACTATCAATATTAGAAGATGTCAGGTAAGTGTTTTTTTTTCTACGTTTTTTTTTTTATTTGTTGCTCTCTCAATAAAATTTATTATAAGTTATTTACAAAATTTGTAACGCACTCATTTCAAAAAATTTCTTTCTAAAAATAATCAAGTCATCATCATACTTTACGTTTTACGTATTACTATCTCTCGTACGAATCCACTTGTTCAAATAATTTTACAAAATTTATTTGAAATTTTTTATTGTATTTTGACAAATTTATAATATATGCCCGGCTAGCTCAGTCGGTAGAGCATGTGACTCTTAATCACAGGGTCGTGGGTTCGAGCCCCACGTTGGGCGAATTTATTTTACCAAAAAAATCAATTATATAACTTTTTTCCATAGTGTAAAAAATCCTTTTTATAAGTTACAAGTAAAACATATAATTTAAATAAAAATTTCTCTTAAATATTACAAAATGTAGACAAGGACGTATGTGTACAAGATGTTTACGTTCTGTTGATGATCGTACAACAAATTTAGATGAAAATTCATCAATAGCACCAACTGAAGATGATGATGATGTTGGTAGTTTAATGGATTTAGAACAAGATAATCAATTATATCGTTCAACACTTACAATTAAGGTAAGAAATATTTTCTGTATAAAGAATTTATTTTGGCAAATTTTACCAAAAAGCTGATAAAATTTTTCTGAAAAAAATAAATAAATCAAATAATCTCTAATTATAATTTTAATCTTGAAATTTTTAACAAAATCACACACTGACTAAATGTAAAAATAAACATTTTTATTAAATTTATTTTATTAATGTTAAAATCGAAAGAAAAAGAAACGAAAATATTTTGTAAATTTATTTAATTTAAAATTATGCTTATTAATAACAAAAATTTTGACCAAACGAAATTTAATGCTTTTTTTATGATTTGATTAATGGTGGAGCATGTTTATCAGTTCAGTATTACTTTTTTTTTAAGATTAATTTATGAATTATACGTGAAACGCACTCAGTATTATTTTTATCAAATATTTATATACATATATATATTTTTTAACTATAATTCTTATTATCTTTGAATCTAAATATTCATATTGCTTTAATTTTTATCTTGGAGTATTATTTGGTCTAAGATTAATTTTAGAATATTATACTAACTTTTATTAGTATTATTAATTTTAAGTTATTTTTAGAAACATTAAATTAGAAATTACTTTAATGGTGAATTTATACGTTGAAAATACTGTCAATGTTTACAAAACCTTTCAAAATCTTACAAAACTTGGCACATACTTAGCCCAGTTTCAAAGTCTGGTATTATTGGATTTTAAGTCCGAAAAGTAGAATAATATTATAGATCTACTCCATATTGTATCATAAATTGTAATTGACAATAAATATTCTACCCATTAATTTGTATAAGATATTTTTACTATTATAGTAAACAATAAATCGTGCAATTTCATTAAATGTGCTTATTGGTTCTAATTTACTAATTAACATATTTAAATTGCTTTAAATTAATCTGTTTTATAATTGAATTTTAAGATATTGCAAGAATAATATTTAATTTGAATTAAATTGTGCAATAGTTTGTACAAAAATGATTAGATAGCCTATTGCTCGATCTATAAAAATGATGAGAAATAACGAGACTCTATATGGTTTTAGATATTATTTATTAATTTTTCATAAAATTATCAAAGTAGAACTATTTAATTATAAAGGATAAACTTCAGTTTTAAAGTATTAGTTAGACTTGAAATATTGCATGATCATTTTACAAGCGGAATTGCTTATTTTATATAATTTAAGTTACAAGATCATTTGAAACGATTGTTAGTGCTTTTAAATTACAATTAAAATTTTACACTTAATTAGTATGTGCTCTAGAGATAGCTACAGTAAATTAACATATTCATATCAATATTATATTTAATTTATTAAGAAAATATAATTACAATGAAAATATTACGAAGAATATAGAACCTAAATGGACATTTATACTTCAACTTTGGTTCTAAACTCGTTCAGTTGATTTTGCCTATGAGCTAAAAGTTTTTACAATAATTAAAGTATTACACAATGTGATCATTTTAGTGGGTATACAAAACACTTAATTTATTTATAACTTTTTAGTAATTTTTATTAATATTTGACAAAATTTAATAAATAATTCACAAAATTAAGTAAAATAAGTTTAAATTATTACGATTATATAGTAAACCTAAGAACCTTTTATTGTGGATATGGTATACCGTATAATATACTTTAATGTTTATTTTGTTAAATGTTTCTTATACTCTTATGGAATTATTGGGTCTATTATAAAACTTGCTATTACTAATTTTTTTGTTTTCATCATAAATAAGTCGAAATTATATATAAGATCTTATTTAAACTATGTTTGTCTACAAAAGTTGTGACTTTAGTAAATATCACTTTATATTCGCATTAATTGATTCACATATTTTTAATACAAAAATAAAACATTTCTATATAAAAATTCATCATCATCAAAAATACAAAATCAAATTATTTTACTTCTTTGAAAATTCACACAATATAAAATTTCACATTTATTTTTCCAAATTCTACAAAACATTTTCTAACAAAAAAAAAAAACAAATTTTCTTAAATTAATTATGTTATTCTAAAAAATTTAATACATTATAATAAAAATATCATCAGCATATACAAAAAAAAAATATGAAAAATTATCGTTAATTATAAAATTAATTATAGGCTGAATGCGTGATTTGTTCAAAAACAACAAAGTACCTGCATGAGTTGCCTATACAATTAGATAATCTATTGCTCGATCTATGGCTGAATATGAAAAATTACAAAATTTTAAGATGGATGTTAAAAATATTACAATGGCCAGCAATAGTCATTTATCGTATGATTAGATTTAGTTTACCACAAGAAGATAGTTTTAGTTTTATGTAGAAATTTTTTATAGATCATTTTTGTTTTAGTAGTCAAAAAATTTGTGTGTGTATTATGTTTAATATAATAGTTTTTGTTTTAATTGTTTTGAGTGATAATTAAAAATAGCACGCAAAGATTTTACATATAATTTCTTTATACAGCATGATTCTAAATTTAAAAAATTAATATTAAACTATCTAAAATTATTTAAATTATTTTTCTCTTTGCGTGCAAAATTTTTCGATTTTATTTTTTTTTTTGTTAAATTAATTTTTGTATTAATGTTAAATTTTTTAAAATATTAATTGTCATTTTTACTTAAAACACTAATTTTAAAACAGGCACATATAGAGTTAATTATTAGTCAGAAAAGTCAATTTTCATTTAATTTTATAAAATTTTCTTTAATATAGTTTCACATTTTGTGCAGTTTTCATGGTATTTCATTTATTATTAATTATTGATTGTTCAACGAAAATTTCCAATAGATGGCTCTGTAAATTAATAAAAAATTTAAAATTTATTACTTTCATTATTTAATTGATATAATTTCAAACTAAAGTATGTTAAAAATGAGGAATTACATAAAGTAAATTAATTAATTAAACTAATTCCTAATTTTTAGATTTTAATGTCTCGTCCTGCCATCTGTTGGAGATTTTTTGTATGAAATCTATTAATTTTCAACTATAGAAAACCATGAAAATTTTACTATACATTCTGAAGAATTTTTACTTTTGAACAAAATTTTCTTTTCATTAATTTAAACTAATAAAAGGAAAGAAAAATGAATTTTGCTGGCTTATTGTTTTGTTGGAAATTATTTAATGTTTGTATATGTGAAACACATTTAGTATTTTTGATTTTGCTGACACACTCCTTAAAATGTTGTTCTTAGAATTTAATCAATTATAATAAAATTGAAAATATTTAAATTGATTTTATGATATCCAAAATTGTGGTGTAAAAAATAAGAAATATTTTTAAATTACAAAAAAGCAATTTCTAAAAGTCACAGCTAAAATTTTTTACAAATTTACAATCTGATGATGGGCTAAATAACCGGCGTATTTGATTGAATTTCAAATTAAGAGCATATTACATTCCTGTTAAATATTCTGCAATAGTTCTTATTATTTGTAAAAAAAAATTCAAATCGATCGTACCTCCTCGCATTTGCAACATGACATTCAACGCCATCTGATGGATACACATCTACATTTATGTATAAATTCAAAAAAATTATATTTTAAACATTTTATATTTGCTTTTTTTTTTTAAGTAGAGTTTATTATTGAAATAGTATTTTAAATTGGTGATATTGCTAAAAAAAAAATATTTGTAAATTTTAATTTTTTTATAGAAAAATAATTATTTTTATAAAAATTAATTTTTTTATTTATTTTTTTCCATGTTTTATTTTTTTAATTTGGGTTTAGTAAAATTTTGGTTAGTGAAATTTTGAATTGGTTTTGGTTGGGTCACTTTTATATATTATATAAAAAATTTAAATATAGTTTTTTATATTAAATAAATTATTGCATTTAAATTTGATATTAAATATTTATATGAAAAAAAAATTTTCTTCCATTTTTTTACAAAAAAAAAAAAGCCAGTAAAAATCAAATTAAATTTTCCAAGTTTTTAAAATTAAAATAAAAAAAAAATTAAAACAAAAATATAAGTGAAAAGATGACAAAATAAAATGTTTTTAAATAAATTAAATTTAATTAATTAATTTAAAAAAAAAAACAATAAATAAATTTGTTACTATGTAATTTAAATAATTTGTTTTAAAAAACATAAAAAATAATATCAATAAAAATTTTCTTAATAAATTGAAGAAAAATTGTATATGAACAAAAAATTGTGATAGAATCATTTTTAATAGAAATATAAAATTAAAATTGTATAATAATTATTTTTTTATTAAAATATAATTATGTTAATGTATTTATAAATAATAAAAAAACCACAAAATAATTTTTATAAAATAATAAAATGTTAAAAAAAAATATATGAAATTAATCATTTTAAATTCTAAGTATTCTCGAAAATTTCCGTCAGGGAGCGCTATAATAAATTTAATATATTTGAAGAAAAAAAAACCAGTAAAATTTCGCTTTTTTTTATAAGAAAAATTGAAAATAAACATTTTAGTTTAAACAGAAATTTAAAATGATTAATTTCAAAATTATTAATTAATATAATTTGCAAAAAAAAATAATTTTCTTATGTGTTTTTTTTTTTATAATTTTAAATTATTAAAAAATGTTTATGTTAATTTAATTATTTTAATTTTTTAAAAAACACAAAATCAATAAAAAAAAAAGTACAATTTTTATATAATATTTTATTTCTTATTTTTATAAAAAAAAAAAAAATTTCTATATTTTTTTGATTTTTTAGCATGTTTTTTCTTAAATTTTTGTAATATTTGTTTTTGAGATTTTTTTTATAGTGATTAAAATTTTGTTTAGTGAAAATATCAGGACAAAAAGTCTTTAATTAAAATCTATTTTTTTTTTACATTTCCAGAATTTACAAAAACCAAACATGTTAGATTTGCATGCGGATTGCCCAAGCCCTAATCCATATCGTGATTTAGTTGAAAAATATGAAGCATTAATGGAAGTACAACGTCATTCAATAACAAATCGTAAAACAAATTGTATTAATAATAATAATAATGGTATATCATTATCTGAAGAATTTCAATTATCTGGTGAATTTAATTCATTAAATTTAATGAATACAAAAAATATTGAACAAGATGATGATGATGAACAACAAATTAAATTAAATGATGAACAATTAAAATCATCAGAAGTAGCAGATGATATTATAAGCACAAATGTTGTTAATAATGTTGTTGAGAATTCATCATCACGTCGAACACCAACTGAATTTTCTGAAGCTGGTACATCTAGTTCGGGTTTCTCAGATGTAACAAGTAATAAATGTACACAAACCGATGATCGTTTCTTATGTTCAATTGGTGATGGTGAAGATTGTAAATTTAGCATTTATGATGATGCTAGTCCAATTGATTCAAGATTCCGTCAACGACCCGAATATCGTGAATTATTTAAAGAAATCTTTGAGATATTGCGTAAAGCAGCTGAGAAAAAAGCTGAAGGTGAAAAATTACCATTATTAGATGATGATGATAGCCACATACAACAACAACAACAATTACAACAACAAAATAAAGTACCGCCAGTAACACCAGCTAACGAAGAATTACCAGATTTTGGTGATGATACACAAAGTATTATATCATCTGTAATGTCTGAACAATCTGTTGCCATGTCCGAATGTATAACAAAAGTTGAACGTAAAATTGCTAAAAAACATATTATTGAAAAGAATCAAGAAAATAAACCACCAGCATGTATAACATCAACAACAAATAGTATATTATCTATAAATAATGATGATGAACCATCATCATCATCATCAATAGTTGTTAATCCAAAAATATCAAATGGTAAACAAATTATTGAAAATGGTCGTATATTAACACCATTAAAACGTGAACCATTAGAATATTTAACAGTTGGTGTTGGTATTAAAAAGAAAAATCGTAAAAAAAATCGTAATTTTAATAATACAGATCGTTCAGATTCACCAATATTACCATCACCGCCACGTGTATATTTTGGTAGTGGTAAAAAACGTCGTGATATGAGACCATTAAATGAATCACCATTAGCAACAAGTCAACAACAACAACAACAACAACAACAACAAAATACATCACGTGGCTGGTCACCAAGATCTAGTGGTCAAATGGCACATGAATGGAATGGTAATTCAGTGATTATATATAATCGTAATCATCATAATACACAATCATCAACATCAACAACACCAACAAATACTAATAATGGTACACCAACTGGTAAAAATGGTAAAATTTTAGATATGAGTAGTGTTCAATATCGTCGAACAGTATCACAAGATTTGCATATATTGAAAAAATTAGATTTATCATATGCTGAGGTATTACGAAGAACAGATCCATGTAAAATTCACCGTAGAAAATAATTATTCAATATAAAATTTAAAAAAATTTTAAAAATACAGAAAAGTTTCAACAAAAACGAAATTCAACAATCATTTTTTTCAATTCTAGTTTCTATTTTTTTGTAATTTTTAATTGATCCTTTAAAAGTTTTTCTTTCTAATTTATGTTTTCAAATGTAATTAATTTAATTTTAAAACAAAATATTAAATTAAATTTTTTTTAAAAAAAAGTACCAATATAAATCATAAGAAAACTTTCAAATTATAAAAGAAAAAAATTGGAAAAAAAAACAAACAACAACCAAAAGTTTTAAATTGAACAAATAATAATTAAAGAGTATATATATGGTATTAAAACGGTGGTAAAATAAATATATTTGAATAAAATAATTCTCAAATATTAAATATAATAAGTAATTAAATAATTAATAAAACAGGACCCGATTATTTTTTTTTAAATAGCTCAATTTATTATTAACTTTTCGAATATTAAAAAAAAAATCGGGATAATCTCTGTTTAATTTTAAACATTATATTTAATATATTTTTGAGTAATTTCTATTACGATACCCAATCAATTTTCTTTTATATTAAATCATATTTAGTAGAGTAATATACCAGTTGTAATAAAATTTATATAAAAGTATTTACAGAATTTAATTCTGAGCAATCCAATTTTTGAAAAATTAATAAATATACTTAATAAATATATTTAAATTAATAAATATATTTAAATTTTATTCATTAGATTATTTAATTTGAAAATTTATTCAAGTAAAAATATTTTTTTGGTATATAAAAACTATAATATAATTATCGATTGATTTTTTTTTCGAAATTGCGCGTTTTTTTTTTTCAGTTTTAAGAAATTAAATGAAATTTTTTCCTTTATTTTAGTTGCCATGTGAACATTAATAAAAAAAAAAGATATTTCATAAATTTTAAGTATATAAAATTAAATATTATTTTTGTTTATAATAATCAATCAGAAATTTTCTCAACAAAAATTTTCTAACTTCTACAATAATATTTTTCCGTTTTATTTTTATGTTGTAAATATCAATTTAAATCGACATTTAATTTTTTTTGTGTTAATTAAAGAAAATCCATAATTAAATATTTAATAATAAAAAAAATCTGTAATCATTTTTTATAGTTTGAAAATATTCTTTAAACATTTTTTTTAAAAGCAAATTTATAAAATAATTTATTAATATTTTCTTTCGTTTTTTGAAAAGTTTAGCATATTTTGTAATCCTCCAATATTTATAGTAAGATCCTGAATAAAATAAAAATAAATAATATGTATTTAAAATCAAACAAAAAAAAAATTGGATAAAATTGTAGAAACCATTTAAATGTGGTTGTGTTTTTATTAATTTTAAATATATAGAAGAAATTTTAAGGATTAGAGTTGAATAATTATAAAGTGTGCTTTCTTCAGATATACGAGTAGAAAGTTTTCTGACATAGCTTTAATTTCTCCATTATAAACGCCTTTTTACTCTTTCATATTTTACCTAAATACTTTCAGTGCATGAAATTCGTTAATTTTTTAAATGAATTCAAATAATGTGTAAGTAATTCTTCTATTGAACGTTAGATGGCGCTGAGATCAACAAATTTATATCAACTATTAACAACTAAAGAAAGCTAATTATTCTTCTAAGATAATGTCTGAAATAACTTTTCTAGATTGGTGGAAAGTTTCCTTAATAGTAATTTCCCTAAAATCGATTTCACCGAAGAAACAATTTCCCTAAATTCAATTATTTTAATGATAAAAAAAATTATTATCCTCCTAAAAGTATGCAGTATTGCTTTGCAGAATTCTTTTATTATTATACTCAAATACAAATAATATAACTCAATTTTCTAGTAAAAACTAACTCAAAATTTGGCTCTAATTTTTTGTGGTTCATGTCAAACTGTCAAAAATGATTTAAGTTGTGTGTGGGCTGTGGCCAGTGAAAGGGTAAAATGTCAAAATATTTCCGGGAGTCAAAAGTTGTTTTAAAACTTCAGGACGAAAAAAAAGGGAAAAAAAGATATATTGAGAAAAAAATATTTAATTAAAATAATTTTTGAGTTTATTTTTACAATAATAATAAAAAATGGGTTAATATAACCAAAAATTTAAAGTTCCAAATAAAGTTTCTTTTTATTTTAAATTAACAAATCAACAAATCAGAATTTTTTTTTTAAAAATTGATCAAGAAAATAATGGAAGGCGAAAAAATATTGATGGCAGCTGGTTTAGGTGCTGCTGTAGTTGTTGGAGCTTTTGTATTCTGGGGTCCATCGGGTAAGTTGATATATTAGCCATTTTTTTGTCAACCTAGAATATCTAATTTATTTATAGCTCATTTATTCTATTTCTACCAATTGGCAATTTTTTTGCTCTTATCAAAAATTAAAGAAATGTCTATTTTTATTCAACACCAAAATATAATGTCAAAAATTCTATTTTTGTAGGTTCATCACGACTTCGGAAACGTCGTGGTCAAATTGCTGGATTACACAATTTCGGTCGTACATGTTTTTTAAATACATTATTACAAGCTTTAGCTGCTTGTCCACAATTTATGTCTTGGCTACAATTGCATAGTGGAGTAGATAAAAAAAGTTTAATTACATCACTTTTAAGTACATTGGAAGTAATAAATGGTACACATCCAACTTTAAGAGGTGATCCATATTCACCAGGCTCTGTAATACGTGCTCTAAATACATTAGGATGGGTAATTCCACCAGAAGATGAACATGATGCCCATGAATTGCTTCATGTTATGTTAGCATCATTAGAGGAAGAAGCTATACGACCAGCTAAATTAGTTGGTTGCTTATCAGATGCATTAGGTGATTGTAAAGGTGTTGTTGAATGCCAACGACCATCAAGTGCAATGTTATCGGATTTTTTAAATACTGAATATGATGAATCGACAAATTTGAATTTAATGCGACAAGTTAGATCTGAAGCTCATACACCAGATTCTCCATCATCTGTTTGTGATGAAAATGAAGAAGTTGCATCAATAATGGAAAAAGATATAGAAATGTCACCAAATTTAAGTATTTTGGGTAGACAAAGTCGATCAAGAACAATGCAAAATTACGATCCTAGTGATATGATAAATAAACGTAATTCAATGAGTTGTAGATCGTTAGAAAGATTAAGTCGTGGTCCTGGTAGAGTTTCAGTAAGATTAACTTTTGAAATAAAATTTAACTATTGACATAATTTCGATTTTTTTTACAGATTTGGTCCGATCGTGGTCCAACACAAGTACCACATCCATTTCAAGGTGCAATGGGTAGTCAAATAATATGTTCTAGTTGTGGTTACAAATCACCAGTACGATATGATAAATTTGATAGTATTTCATTAAATTTACCAGAACAACGTCGAACTGGTTTAAGTTTAGGACATTTATTAAGTGAATATATTGCATCTGAAAATTTAAGTGATGTTACATGTGAATCATGTAACGAAACAACAACTCATACAAAATCAATAACATTTGCTAAATTACCAGCATGTTTATGCATACATGTACAACGTACACGTTGGTTATCAACTGGTCAAATTACAAAACGACAAGATTATTTACATTTTCCAGAAAGTTTATCAATGGCACCATACAGTTTTGTACAACCACATTTAAATAGTCAGGCTAGTACACCATGGGGTTCAACAATTTCATTATTTTCATCTAGTGTACCAACAAATGGTGATTTTACACCATCATTTGGTGGCGGTGCTGGTGGTGGTGTTGTTGGTGGCGGACCATTAAGTGGTTTTGGATTTGGTTCAATGTTTCCAAAAAATTTATATCGTTTATTGGCTGTTGTTGTACATTCCGGTGAAGCAAATAGTGGACATTTTGTTACATATAGACGTGGTGCTTTAAGAAATTCTCATAGGTAAAGAAATAAATAATTTGTTTTTAAATGATTGAAATTATAATTTAAATTTTGTAGATGGTTTTATACTTCGGATACTGTTGTGAAAGAAGTTTCTATTGATGAAGTTCTAAGTATACCAGCTTATATGTTATTTTATGATCGTGGTCCACAAAAAATGGGCATGAAATAAATTTACTTTATTAAAAATTATATATGAAGCCATCGAAATTGAACGATCTCACTTTAATCAGGATATAAATTAAGGTGAAGTCAATAATTCTTTTTATAGAACTGAGAAACTTTATTGTTTTTTTTTATATTCCTCAACATATTTAAGATTATGACAAAATTATGTCTTTGTTATTTATTATATTTAAATATTTTATTTTTATTGAAAAAGAAGAAAAACTATTTTATTGTTATAAGAAATGCATTTTAAAATCATTTTGGCTACACAAAATTGTCATTATACCTAAAAAATCACATTTTGCATCAATTATTATAATCACTCAAAATAAAAAATTAATTTAATATTTCATAAAAAAAAAATTTACCAAAAATTGTAATATTTTGACCAAATATATATTTTATGAAAACTTAAGTAAGCTTAAAATTGCATTTATTTAAATATGTAATTTATTTTGAAAATTTAATTTATAAGAATTTTGAAATTTTTATTATAATTTATTATAGTTATACCTACAAATTCCATATAATATAATGAATATTCAAAATATGATCAAAAAGTTGTGAACATTCGACAAACCAATAAAATTGATGTCAGTTGGGAAAATATGTACTCTCAACTAATTTGAATTTGACTAATTATGAAAATAAATTATTGGATAATAATTTTATAGGAAAAATTTTAAACCACACAGATATAAAGATTAGATAAATAATAATTAATTTTTTGCATATTCCAAGATAATTTCAAACAATTTTAGTCGCCCAAAAAAAAAAATTGAAAATTCCTATTTCAGAAAATATCGTTTTGTTATTTAAATTCATTTATAAAAAAAATGATTCCATTTGTAATCTTTTTTTTAAAATGTTATCTAGTCGCTTAAGTAAATGAGAACAAATTTAATTTATAACAATATATTTTGATTTATATAAAACTAATATTTTAAGAACGTATTTAAAATATTATATTTCCTATTTTTGAAATTCTCAATTCAGGTTGATTTTTATAAACAAACAGAAAAAAAAATATAGAATTAAATAAAAGAAATTATTAAGTAATACAATAAATTAAATATTGATATTGTAATTAGATAATATAGTGGTTTTTAATACATTCAAAAATGAAGCTAACAAAAAAAAAATACTTTTTGAAATACCAACATAAATATTTATTAAAATTGAATAGAAAAAGGTTTAATATTTAAATTACGTAATGTGTAAATGAGATTGTTTAAAATTAAATGAATAATTAAATGTTTTTGTGAAATACTATTATAAAAATTAAATTATATTATGATCGAATATTGAAATTATGAATTGAATTATTTATTATTACAATTTAAATGTGCAAATATTTTTTAAGTTTTAGTAAACAAAATAAAATAAAGATCTTTGATTGTATAACTTTAATGTGGTTTTACTCAATTCGTAATGTTGAAAAAATTTCCTAATTAAATTTATGCTAATTAATTGAATATATAATTATTAAATTATTAGATACTTCTTATTGAATTTCTAAAACTTCAGTAAGAATTAAATTAATATAATTTATAGTAAAAATAACAGTCATTATTTATTATTCATTATTATTTTCGCATAAGTTCTATAATCACTAGCAATAACATTGTTCGATATATTTTCTTTTAGACCATAACTTTTCATTTCCATTTGATGGCTATATCTGCAATAAATTTACAACTTTTGGATAAAAAAATTCAAATAATTTTAATATCAAAACTTACTGTTCCTTAAATCTTTTTGGACCTCTTATTGGTAGCCAAGCACTTACTGGATTTTCATTATTAACCATTGCACCACGTACAGCTAAATTTAAACCTAAAACACCAATTTGATCTTCTCTATATTCTTTCATAAGTACATCACTTTGACTAATATCATCAATTGCACCCAAAACATTTTCAATTTTTGAAAAATGTATTAAATAATTTGCATACATAAAATCAACGAAATTTTTTGGTTCAGATGAAAATGAATCTGTAATATCTTCAGGTGAATGTAAAAATTTTTTTGGCTTACTATCTTCAGTATCTTAAAAAAATTAAAAAATATATATTTCAAATGTAATTTATAGGAAATAAGTGAATTAAAAATATTACATTTTGGATTGAAAACACGTCCAAGTGCATGCATTAATGTAATTGTTTCATCACATCCAATCGATGTTAAAACTTTACTACTTTTTGATTTAGATTTTTGTGTTTTGGATGATTTATTTTGTTGGCATTTTAATTGGATTTGTGGAGCTCCTTATGGAAAAATGTTTCGATATTAAAATATTTTTGATATACACTTAGTAAATTGAATTTCACCTTTTAGTGATGCAAAATGAAGATTAATAACTGCATTTCGTATATCACCAAATGCAGTTAAAGCAATTGAATCAATAACATCTTGACTAGGTACTTTATAAAATTTACTAAATTCAGTTTGATCCATTAGGCTACATATTCTTTTTAAGGCTTTTTTCATTAAAGTGGAAGAAACTGGATTAAAACTGAAACAAAATATAATTTAAATAATTGACAAAGAATTGATATTCTATTTACCTAATACTCGATATGTGAAATTCATCTTTTATTTCATCTGGAAATAATGTATAACTTAAATTTAAATTACGACTTTTTGAATCTGTTACAATAAATATTAATGGTGATCTTCCATATAATTTGTATTTCCTAAAAAAATTATCAAAATTTTTATATAATATAAAGAGATAGAATTGATTTTACCTTAATATTTCGTTGAATCCTTCTGAATTTCGTAGAAAAGTATGTGGAAAATCTTCAACTAATACAATTTTCTTATCATATGATTGAAAAAGTGAATTATATCTTGATGATTGAAATAAAAATTTATGAAATATATCAATTTGTGATTCTTTATATGTGATATTATTATCATTTAATGACATATGTTCTATATCTAATGGAATAATCCATTCTACAATTTCATATTCCATTTCTTTACAAATAACACGAATTGCAGCTGTTTTACCAGAACCAGCTGGACCACTTATTAATGCTATTTGACCATCTGAACATTTTGTCTTAATAAATTCACAATGTTTTAACCAATTTTGTATTTCTAATATTTTTTTTGAATGAACCGCCAAATCGTCTACTAATTGTGGTGCAAAATTATCAATCCAACTTGATGAATTTATTTGTAATTCAGTTAAATCTGGTTGTTTTTGATGGTTTGGCTTAGAAGTACTTGTACTAGCAGGTTTGTTTTGTTTTGTTAAATTAAAACTCGATGATGTTGATGGTAGACTGGATGGTACTTTTTTCTTAGGTGGTTCATCTTCCGGTGAACTAAGAATTTCTTGAGTGAATACTGGCTTCGTCCAAATTGCCTATATTATAATTTATATTATTAATTATAATTTTTACTTTATTAAAATATTATTTACTCTTTTTCTGGACATGTTTTCTTTGAAAATAAAAACGGATCAACAATTTTTTTAAATGTTTATATTTTCTGACAGTTCTAAATGGAAAAAAAGTATAGTTTTTCGGAACCCAATACCCAACCTAACCTATAATCTAGAAATTCGTACTTTACAGTGAAATCCAAAATTAAATAATCAACTAAATTAAACTAATCAATTAAATAATTACTTCAACCTCATGTCATGAGAAGTAACTGAAAATTCGCCTTAATACTCTAAGTTTAAGGTCACAAATACGAATTTCGAATTGAAAATCCTTTTTGTTTAGGGAATTCAATAAAAATTTGAAACTAAATATTTTAGTAGAAAATATGTGATAAATTATGGATAGATACCAAAAAAATATGTATATCAAGTATTCGCCGAGAAATCCATACTTTTTCTTTCGCCTAATTTCCGGAACCCTTAAAATCTGATTAATAAAAAAATAAAAATACCACTTTAATTTTTAAATAAATTCTAGCAATTTTCTTCTTAGAAGAAAATATTACATGTCTTTTTAATTTATTATATAAAAAATATACATATTAGTACAAATATATAAATAATCTAAATTAAAATTTAATCATTTCTAAAAAAAGAATAATACTTCATTAAATTTATAAATAACAAAATTAAAAACAAAAACAATCACACTGACCAAATTCTTTTCTTGAAAATTGATTTATAACAAATCTTTCTTCTTTTTTTTATAAATACATTATTCGATTTGTAAATTCTGTTTTCGAAACATTTTCGTACACAGATATTTTTTTCTATTAAGCTATCCTTGTATTATTTGTATAAAAAAAAATAGTATAAATATATTAGTAAGTTTATATATAAAAATTATGAGAATTTATTGAAATGATATTAATTTAAATAATCTACCAGGAAATGTATCCATAAAAATTTCTAAATGTTTGAAACTATATTTTTGTTTTGTTGTTTGTTCTTGTTCATTATATTTAATTTCATCAGTTGGTTCTGTTATTGATGTTTCAATAACTTTTAATAATCTTTGGTATAAGAATGATTGACGAAATATTGGTTTACTTAAACTTAAATGATCATCTTTTAATACATAAAAATCACCAACATTAATATAAGCTGATTCTTCAGTAACAATACGTAATGGAAATTTAAATGATGTTAACATTGTTGGTTCACCTTCGGCAATACTAACAACACTAAGATTTTTAAAATTTGATCTTAATCTTGTCATAAATTTATCATGAAGATTAAGTAATTTTGGTTCATTTTCTTCTAACTCTTTCACCTATAAAAATATAAAAAAATTTTTTTTTTAAATAAATAAAAATAATTAATATTTAGTTTAATTTTAACCTCTATTGATGGTGAAATAATCATTTGCATATGTTGTTTCCATTTAGCAATTGAACTACCACGATGTGGTGTACCAAGAAATATTAAACCTTTTGTATTTAATGCTAGATTATTAGTTTTTTCATCTTTACTATCCAATGCTTTTAATAATATATGTTTACATAATATTCCACCCATTGAATGACCAATCCATATAACTGGACGATTTTCACCAACATGTGAATTAACTAAACGTTCTAATAATATATCTGATCTAACTTCAATATGACCAAGACCTTTTTCACATGGACAATATTTTGAATAATTTGCTGACCATTCAGTAACAGCTGATTTATAATCAATTCCAATAATTCTATGTAATTTTAATTTAAAATATTAATAATAATAATATTCAATAATTATTTTTTAAATTTTCTATATTACCTTATATTTGGATAATCGGCAGGTAACCAGTCCATTGGCCAGCAATTTGTATATTCTTCTGAATTATCATCATTTATCCAATTATTTCTGTAATAAATTAAAAAAAAAATATTATTTAATTTATATTTATTTTATAATAATATAATTCATTTACCCAGGAATACTAAATTCACCATTAGATTCCGAATTTGATTTTAACGGACAATCTGGATATACTACTTCCCAATCATTTTCTAATTCAGCTGTTGATTCTAATGTTTCGACTAGTTCTTTTGTAGCTGCATCACTAATATTCATTGATTTTTTACTAATATTTTTTGTTTTATTTACAACTGGACCTTCAGTAATTGAAATACTTTCTACAAAAAATAATATATTGAAATTAATTTTACTTGTTAATTATTTAATAGAACTTAATTCGTTAAGTGTGTAGGATAACAATAATTAGTTTAATTTAATTTGGAAGTAAAAGTACAGGACAACGACTATCTTTTTTTCAGGATTTAAAGGTTTTCAGAATTCATTGGACATCACAATAGGATTGGCACTCAGTATTATTAATTTTTTTTTTTTATAAACTTACCTTTCTTAGTTAACTTTTTATTATCAGCATTTTTAATTAAATTTTTAATATCACCTTTTTTATTATTAATCAATAAATTACGTTTAGCTTCGCCAACCAAAAATACATCATCAGCTTCACTAGTATAAAATGCATTCTTACCATAAAGTCCTAATTCAGATGGATTTTTATCCTTTTGACGCCATGTAATAAATACACCTCCTAATGAAATAGAAAAATTATTAATGTACATAAGAAAATTTGTTTATCACAAAAAAAATAATTTACCTAATAAACCATGAACGAAAATAACATCAGCTTTTGCTTTAGACATTTGTCTTTTTCTTGGATATAATGGGAATATATTTGGTGGATAATGATGACTTTCAATATCATCATAATCTAAATTAGCTAATGCTTTAGATGCAATTACTTGTAAACGAAGATCAGGATGATTTCTCCAATTTGCTAAAACTGTAATCCAACCTGTAATATTCAACAAAACGATTATATATTAAATCAAAGGGAAATTATTAAAGGAAGTTTTTTTTTTCAAAAAATTTACCACTATAAAAGAAATCATTAACACAATTTTCTGCTAATGATAAATTCGATATTGTTTTACATAATGTTGATAATGTTTCATTATCATTTTTAAATATTTTTTGCATTTCCATTAATGTTATTAAACCACCATCATTTATTATTTGTTTGCTCATTTTTTCACTTTTTGTAATATGATATAAAAATGCAATACATTCTTTAAGTAAATCAATAATTGGATTCATATCCTTAACATCAAAATCACGTGAAGTAAATTCACCCATTTCAACTTCCTAAAAAAATATGTAAATGAAAATATTATTAAACTACTTCAATTTATAATATTTTTTCTTTCTTTATTACCTTAATATCAGAGACTGTAAAATATTTAGAAAAAAAATGTCGTACACATGGACTTGGTAATAATTTCTCTAACATTTTATGTAAATCATTAACAATGATTTTTGGATTTTTAACAACACCATGCTGTGATACTGGAACAAACCAACGTGAATCACAACCAGATCGTGCTAATGATACTGCAGTACGTGCATCACATATTTGTGCTAAATGACGAAAATCCCAATCTTTTAAATGATCAATTTGTGCTAATTGTCGTACAGCTTTTAAACGTTGGCTTTCATCACCAGTTTGAGCAATATGTAATAAACGCCAAGCAACTGAATGTTTAAATGTTTTCCACCATTTACCAAATGGATGAATTATAACATTTATCCAATTCTAAAATTATAAAATTAATAAATTTACATATTTTCAGAATTCTGGAAAATGCTTCTAGCAAAATTTTAAATCCTAATTATACTTACTGCATTCTGTTCCTGTTGTAATCTTAATTTTCTCATTGATTCACGATAAATATGATATTTAATATAAATATAATTTGGACGTTTTTTATCAACTTCAAGTACATTTTTATCAACTAATGTATTTAAGTATTTTTCAACTTGTCGTTTTTCCAAATAAACAAGTCCACAGCTAGAAAATAAATATTTTTTTCAAAATAAATTTTATTAAAGTAAATAAAATTTTTATTTTTTGTTTACAAAATAAAGATTGCACTTAGAATTTTTATTTTCCGATGCAATACAAAAATAAAAAAACTAATAAGTAAACATATTTATTACTAATTAGTCATGATTATAGAATTTTGTTTTGAATTGCAAAAAGATTAAATTTCAAAAACAAATTTCATTTTATAGTATATGTATACAGCTGACTAAGTACAAGTGCACTTTTTCAATATGTTAAATAATTGTAAACAAGAAAGTCGAGCCCCTAAAAATAGAATACGTCATAGATAAATGAAAAACAAGTTTTCTTAAATTGAATTTTTCATTAATATAAAATTTCTAGGAAATGAAATAAATTTGGCCTTGTTTTTTTTTAAACTAGATAAACAAAAATTTCAAGGCGAATTAAAAAAAAAAAATATTAATGAAAATAGAAAAACAATAATATTTACAATAGTTTTTATATTTACATATTAAGAATAGTTTTTTTTTATAATATGAAAATATTTTTATATGTCAATGTGCTATACTTACAGTGTCAATATACCAAATCCACCAGCAAGTTTTCGATATTTGCGTAAATTATACGCAGTAGTTGTCATTTCCACTATTTTATAACTTATTAAAAATGATTTTCCTTTTTTTCAAAAATATACTTTTCTTCTCTTTTGAACTGTTTTATAATATTAAATGATGTAAAATTTTGATTTTGGATTTTTTTTTTAAATCAAAATTTAAATTATGTTATACACTGGAAAATATAGTTTTTAAATATTAATTTATGTAACGAATTTATTTAATGGAATTAATATAGTTTTTTTAGAACACTATAAATTGTAAATAATTAGTAATTTAATTATACTAAAAAATTGTCTAATTAATATTTTATTTATATTAATTTTTAATTGATAATTAATAGTTTTTTTTTTATTCAACGATTTTTCTCACAAAATTATTTTCTCTATAAAAAGTTTTTATTAATTTTTTTATCGTATGATATTTTTTGGTAAATAATTTTATTTTTGTCAAGGCAATTGGGTCACCCAACTTTTCGGGATTTCTTATTATTTTTGTATATGTTTTGGATTCGATTACTGATTGTAGAATGAATGAAAATTTCAAATCGTACGATATAATATCGTAAAAATTTTCTACGTTTGATATAAAATATATTTAAAAAAAAAATGATAAATAACAGGACCGAACATTAACGATTTTAGATTTTGTTGATGACCGAATAGTTTTGATGTTTTTCTTTTTTGCAACGTAAAATGCGGAAAACAAACAACAAAAACTTTAAAAGCAAAACAAAATCAATATACCTACTATAAAATGTAGATAGAAAGAAATAGTTTTATGTTTTATTTTGGTGGATAGAGAAAGAAATATCGTATGATGTTTTGAAAATTGTTTATGCTCTTGGAATACCATCGTCATGCCATCATGTAGCATAAACATATAAATATTAAATAACATTAGTCAACCAGAAAATTTGTGTATCACTTTTTATAGGTAGCAGAATTTTATAATATTGACATAGATTTAGAAAATTTCAATGACTCGTTTTACAATTTAATAATTCTTTAATAATTAAAATTTACTTACTTTTTAAAATATTAAATATTTTATGAATTCGTAGCCATTGCTATTTTTTTTAAATTTTTATTTTATTTTTATTTTTATAACAAAATTATCAAATAACCAAAAATAGACAAACGACCATCACAATAAAAAAAAAACAATTTACAATGTGAATTGTGAACAGCTGTTTTTTGGTGTTGTGATGTGTATAAAATAAATTCGTATTCGTCGTAGTAGGAAATTAAACAGCTGATTGTCAAATTTTAGGGTTAGGAAAACTTTTTAGAACATAAACATTACGTTGCGTTGCGTTAATTTTAACGTATAAGTAGTATTTTTATATTTTTTTATTAATGTATTTACGTAGATATATTGCAATAAAATGTTCAATATGAGTGTTTTATATTTTTATAGAATTCATCAAATTTAATGAAGCCTCTGAATCTCAAGAAATATACTTACAAAAAATATACTTACTCATCGTATACAAAGAACTCAACTAATTGCGGAGCCAAAAAGTATGCAGAAAAATATAATAGATTTATATTATATTCTTATGCATACTTTTTGGCGCTAACATTTTATAAAAATAATAAATTTTTTTTTACATCTGCAAAAATCTATTTAAACCGCAAAAATAACCACGATTTTAATTAATTTAATTGGAAAATTATTTTTATAGCACAAAATTTCTATGAACTCAATTTACATATTAATTATTTCAGTCATTTAAAATGTGATTGTATTGAAAATTTTCGCGCCAAAAAAATAACCAAGAAAAATAGTAAATTAAAGATATGACAGTTTGCAGTTCTTTAGAAAAAAATGCGTATAGATTTTTGTGCCTTCGGTTTTCTTTTTATAAATTAATTAAATTACGGGTAATAAATAAATTTAATTTATTCAAACTTATGTTTAATGATTAATTAAATAATTAATTTTATAAAATTCGTGGTAATTTATTTGGTAAAAAGAAATTTTGTAGGAGAAAAAAGTGTTTTAATTTAGTTGCATTTTGATTTGACAACATAATTTTTTTTTGTCATGATGAAAAATTGCTTTTAAAAATGTGGCACTTAATTAAAATGTGCTTATAATATTAAATATCTGTGTTTGTTTAGTGTATTGATATGTGCTGAATAACTAATTAGCAGCAGTTAAACTTCCTCTAATATGTAGAAGAAATCTAAGGTTAGTACCATTTTTCCTTACTTACTTTTCATTATATATTGCTTTATTATTAATTACAATTTCAATTTCTATAAATTATTAATTAAGTATCTCTAATAATGAATGATATTTACGCTTATATTTCTGCAATGATTAGTTTTATAAAAAAATTATATTAATAAAGTCACGAAATCACTTTTAATTTTTACAAGATATGTTTGTATACATCAATTAGAAAGAAAACACTGATAAATATTATAAGGATTTCTTCCTATAACGATGCTACTATTCAGTTGACCAATTGCAAATTTTGATTCAATTTTTTTTAAATAAATCCAATTTATTAATATTATAGGAGGACACAGTTGTTGGCATGAAATCTGGATCAATTTAAATACAATTTAAATATTTGCCAAAATAATGAAAAAGAGCCATGCATTTTATTCAATTTTAGCGAAATTTTTCATTTCAGAGAGAAACAGTTCGTTATAGTTATAGGGAAATAATATTTGGGAAACATAAATTAATTAGTGGAATTAATTTTCGGGAAACTATTTTTGATTTTATCCAAAAACCGAAACATCTATTATCCGGAATGTTTATTTTACATTCCAAATGAAAGATTATAAATTTTTTTGACCATAAGGTAAACTAAATTAGCAGGACAATAAATTCTTTTAAAGTGAACTAAAAGAACTTAATTAAAATATAATTTTATTCTCTATATTTTAATTTACCATCTTCCATATTTTATTACATGATGAAAACATTAATCGATTTAAAAAAAAAAATGATTGAATGTATATAATAATAATAAAAAATATATCTGAAAATAAATTTTATTTAAAAATTTATTATACGAAAATGTTTTTTTTTCTTTTTCATTTTTCGTTTATATTGAAAAATTTAATTATTTTGTATGAAAATGTTTATATTTCAAAAAAATTGGACGTGAAAACTAATAAAATTTTATTAAAAATTAAATGGTATTTCTCATATAACAAAATATTTTATATTTAAACATCCGTTTATCCAATGGTTATGTTATTTTTGGCCATGAATTTATGAAAATTTATAGTAAAAAATTTTTTTTTTGGTAAATATTATTAATAATTTTTTTTTTTGTAATAAATAATTCAATTGGAATTTTTCAATAAATTTTTGATATTATACCTAGTGAAATTTCTATTTTAAATTATATTTTATTTGTACAATATAATATTTTGTAGGAATAACAAATGATGAAGCATTGGAAAATAGTAAAAATTTCTTTATAATAATCATATTATTGTTTTTACTATATCGAATTAGGTACGTTATTTCGGTTATCTAATGTCTGGACTACTACGACAATAATAAGCATATTTTATAGCTATTTAATGTGTTGAGCCCAGAGTCTGATGGTGGTCTTTACCTCAAACAATGTTTCCCTTCCTTATAAATTTCAATCTAACCTTAAATATATATTGAAATTGTATTGTATAAATTTTCAATATTAAGTTACAAATCCCAAAAGTATTTCATAATTATTATTTAATTTGTAATTTGTAATATTACTAAATACAAACTCAAGTTTTTAATCCCAAAGGTGAGTTACCATATTAATATTATTACTGAGAAAATAAATTTAAAATATTCTTTAGTAACTTTTTAACCATACTATATTATATCTCAAGTGTCTGAAGTGCATAAATACCAAATTTAAATTAAAGGGTTTTCGGGTGCGCATAAGTAATTTTTTTTTTGACTAAATGGTAAATGGACGTGAAATCAGTGAAAAGGTCAGCAATCATATAAAAGAAACATAGTATAAAACTTAATATTTTATATCTTCTAATATTTAATAAAAATTCACATCCCCCCAAAGAAACAAAAATAAAATGAACAAAAATTATATTACTTATTGTTTACATTTAGGGTTGTTAAAAAAAAACTGTCTGTGAAATTGTTTACAGTCCAGACAAAAATGAAGTGTTCAGCTTTTATTTTTATGGTATAATATTTTTTTTCTATATTATTAAGTTTTAAAAAGTCTTAATTTTTCTTATGTTTCTACTATTTAACAAATTTTTGCTTTTTTTCTCATCATTTTTATTTGAACTTTTTCCCACAATTTCTGCAAAAGTAAATAACCCTTTTTTTTGTGACCGATCAGTGACCTGTGCAATAAGACAATAATAAATAAATAATTTTAGTATTTTTATTTCGGACAATTTCATTTAAATTTCTTCTTAGTTTTCGAATTCATTGTCACAAAAAAAAAACAAGTTTTCAAAATTTGAAATATTTCAATAAAAAAAATATTGAAGCGAAAATTGATGTCAAAAGTTTATAAAACAATTTTTCGTATTTTTGAATTTCTTTGGATGTGTCTGATATTTCACAACTCCTTTTTATTGATAGGATAATACCATTGGGATAAATTTGACACCCTTTCAAATATTCGAGAAAAACAATTCAAACAAATTTCATTGAGAATCTTTATGTCTTGAAGTGTTTTCACTCTACTATTACACAAAGATAATATCCTTTTGGTCCTTTAGAGTAAAGAAAACGAAAAAATAATAAATTTATTATACTATACATTTCACTTTCATTTTTACGATCTCAGACAATAACAAAAAAAAATTTCAAGGGTTCAACGTGGGAATTGAAACTATCTTTACGAATAATATCACAAAGCATAAATAAAATTTATATGTATAAAGAAAAATAAAACTTATTTCCCTTAAGCATTTCAATTATAGGGTAAAAAGGATTTTTATTAGTTTCGAAAAGTTTTCAATTTTCTTTTATAGAAAATTTCCGGCCAAATAAAAATAAAAACTTTTGAGAAATTTGTTTATTAGATATATATAAGTATATTTTTTTAATGCAAATAGTGTAAAAGGATATATACCTATAAAGGATATACCTTAATACTAACTATACCAAAGTCTTATATAGTATATACGGCTTTGACTATATACTTTAATAGTAGTAAATAAGTAATTATAATAAATTGTTCTAACTATAAACACTATACGATAAATTTTATCTGCGCCTTTAGGTAGTGAAAAAGGACTCTTTTAATATTACTTACATAATAAAAAAAAATTCTGACCTCATCATAATAGTCAACAAGTTTATGATAAAAATGATGTCGATGTCCACAGTCAGTTTATCATCCTCTCTGGCAAACATAATACAAGTATATATCTAATTTTTAATCCCTAGAAAATGCTGTTGATTATATATTATTCCTCGTAAACATAGTATATAAAATTTAGCTTTTAAAAGCTTTTATATATCATTTACAAAAAGGGAAAAAGACTAAAGAATCATATTTGAGACTATATTCGAGGTTATTATTACCTACGTGACTATCAAATTATTTTCATTATAATACCTGGTGAGTTTTAAGTACAATATATAAGAAATGAATACCAAAAATAAAATAAATGATATACGTCGTGGGTGTTACAAAATCATTTGACTTTGGATAGGCACGTTTTCATCTTTTTTAATAATAAAAATAAAAAACCTAACAATAATCTCACTTTTTGGGGAATTATAAAAATTTAATAGATGAAAAACTGGAAAATGTATACAAATTTAAATAAATAGGAGTAATAAAAAGGCTAAACTGTTGAAGATTATAGGGTTGTTTTTTTTTTGTAATTTGTTGAAAAAAAAGATTTACATCAGGAATTTAATTTAATAAGTGGTTTAAACAGAAAATTTGTGGAAAGATATTAGACTTTTAGGCATTTTCTTAGTCAAATTTTGTCTATTTAAAAATTTTCTTATATATTTTCAATCTTTTATTTCTCAAAAAATTTCATTTACATATTAATTTTAAATATAGATTTAAAAATTTGTTTTATATATTTTAAAAAATGTAATATCGAATTTCTTTAGAAAAATATAAAAATTTATATTTTTTTAACCCAATATTCTTATTTAAATATCATTTATTCAAAAAAAGAAGAAAATTGTCTATGATTTTTATAATTTTTCAGGAAATCTTTATTGTTCGTTTTATATATACAAAAAAATTTGTTATATTTTGAGGGACAAAAATAAATTGTCTGGCTCCATAATAAAAAGTCCTTTATATTTATGAGTTTTCTTTTCATATTTATATTTTTTTATCGAAATTTTATAATAAAGTAAATATAAATATATACATATATATTTTTTTAATGTATATTTATTTAGGTTAATGGGTCAAGGTTGAGTTATTATACAAAAAAAAAGGATATTGTCGACTCGACATCATTATAATATAAAAAAAAGTGTTGTAACCATTACATATTTTTGCTGCTGTTGAATTATTTTTCTTTAACAAAAGGAAATTTGTGTTATTATTGGATTAAATTTATATTGCTTATGGTAATGGTCAATATATGTTGTCAATAATAATTTATAGCAAATATGTTACGAACATATTTCGAATTTGTATAATAAATAATTTCGTAATATTACTAAAATTCAATATACTATCATGTTAATGGCCTTTATAATTGAAAATGATTTGTCTAACAAAATTGATGTTAAATAAGCTTTTAAGATTATTTGGTAAATTCAAAAGTAAATACTAAAAAATTTTTAACATTATAAATGTAATTAAATTTAACTCAAAAAAAAATTTGTCATCAAAACTTTTTCACTATAATTTTTTAAGCAAGCAAAAAAGAAAAATTCAATTGTCTGAGAATTTGTAACTTTTCTTTCACCATTATATTAATCCTGAATTCCTTTTTTCAGAAAATTCCATTTATAAAACAAAAAAAAAATCTTTCAGTCAGTAACATTTTACACAAGATTTTTTATTGAATAAAATTTAATTTTATTTTCTGTACTTTTTCAACAAAATCAATAAACTTTAACTTTTACATAAATAGTCTAAGAAGAATTAATATTATTTCTTTCTAACAACAATTTAAACTTTAATACAAAAGAAAGAAAAGTGCTTAAATAATAAATTTTTGAGATGCACAAAAAAAAAAGGATCTTAAATTGTTGTCATAAAATTCGTTATTAAGATTTCTAATTACCATAAAAATTTCTATATTAGCTTCTTAGGACAATCAATTGTTTTTTACCTTAAAAAATCTGTTTTTACTAAAAATACTATATACTATACATACTCCCACCTTCATAGTAATTTAAACTCTTCAGACAATCAGACTGAATGCCGATTTCAAATCCCACTCAATGTATTAATAATATACATAGGTACTTGCAATATAAAACAGGAGCCAAAATAAGAACATACTATAGTATGTATAGTAAATATATTTACTACTATATTATGTTCTTATTTTGGCTCCTTCTTACATACATTTAAGGTTTTATAAGTTTTACAAATAACATAAATTTGTACGATTTATTTTTCTGTAAAAAAGTAAAAGGTATATAAATATTATACTTCACTTTTTCAATTTTATATTAGCTATTTACTTGATTTATTGACCCATGGGAGTTCATATAAAAGTTCAAAGAAAGAAACAAAAATAAAAAAAAAAATTGGCAAAATAAAAATGTAAACAAGAAAATCTGTTCAAAAAGAAAAAGGTATAAAAAATTATAAAGAAGTAAAGAAAAAAATGTTTTTAGTGTCTGGTAAAGAAACTATCAATACAAATAAACTCCTTTAAATATATATTTACTATAATAATTCTTGGATCTGGTAATTTGTAATTTATTGGCCTATTCTATAGTATTCAGTATTTTTTGTTTACCAAAAGTTTTCTATAATATTTTCCTCAAGTGTAGGTGAACAGTATTTTTTTTTGCCACCATCAACATTAATATAAATTCCTAGCAAAAATATATATATTTTATATTTACTTTATTTTTACAGAAATAAAATTTTGAATTAATAAAAAACCTTCTTTGGCACCAAACAAATTTTTTATCTAAAATTTCTTTATTATTATTATTATTATTATTATTATTTTTTTTATATATATATAAAATTAAATATTTAAATAAGGAATTAAAATAAATATGAAGAAATAAATCTTTGTACATATGTACATAAAAAAATAATGTAAATATGGTTTTTAGCCTTTGTTATTTTTCTTTTGCCTAAAATGTTCAAAAAATTTTATATTATACATAAAAAAAAAATATACGCAATTTGCTTAGTAAATAAAATTAAATTTTGTTGTTTATAGTCATGTTTTTTTTTATGATATTTTTCATTATGATTATTTACATTAAATTTTTTATTAGCGTTTATTTTACTTTTTTATTGAAAGTTAATCCTAAATTTTTTAAAAAAAATTGTTAGAAATATTACGTAGAAGAAATTTTGACGTATAAACAAAAAATAACGATAAATTTTTCAGTTATCTAGGCCAGGCCAGATTTATAAAATTTCTTATCCTTTGGGGACCAAATTAGGTTATTGCGTTTAGTAAGATTACAGAATGTAATAACTAGCATAACCTATAACTTCATTAATGAAGCCCAATACTAAGAATGCCTTAGCCTCACTAATAGTTATGACGGCCCTGTCAATTATAGTTTAATTTATTTATTTACCACAAATTATTTCTATTTTTATAAATAATTTTAATTGATGAAATGCTATTAATATCAAATAATATTAAAAATTCTAACTATTAAAATATTTTCTACAATTAAAACTCCCATTTGGCTGATATATTTTTTTTGAAATACTAATTTCCAGAATTTCATAGATGAATGAATTAAAACTTTTTTAAATTTTTTTATTATTATTCTTTAATTAAAAATGTATAAAATATGTTTACAAAATATATCACAATATCAATTAGGGTTAATGGCCAGACATCTACAATATACAAAAAAAAAAAAAAAATTTTAATCATCAATTTTTCTCCATTCATTAGGAAAGACCCAAAACTTCTGACTAATCGTCATATGAGTTCTCTTAATTTAATTAATTCAAATTTTGTGCGCACATTTATACCATTAATATTACTACTATAAAAATTTTTTTTTGTAAATTTACATTCGGTTTTATATATGTCAAAATGAACCGAACCAAAAAAAAATAGTGATTAAATTTTGTATAGAGACAATTTTATTTGATTCTGATTAATTTTTCGAAAATTTTGAATATTAAATTTTTTTTTGGGGGATGAGGAGAAATAATTTTTAATTGTATGTAACACAAAAATATAAAATTATATTGAAATGAAAGAAAAATAATTGAAATTTTGGTCTGTTACCAATTTTATATTGGAAAAGAATTACGCAAAATATCAATTACTCTCTGATGGTTATAACATAGTAAATGAAATTGATATTGTGAAAAATTGCTTAGTATATATATTTAAAAAATTCATTTTAATTGACGTAATAGTTGGAATTGCAAAAGCATAATTATAATTTAATGTTGGTATTATTTGATACTTCTCATTTTGGGGACAAAATACTTTGATTTTACTTTTGTAAGTAATTTTTATTTCAAAAAAATTATTGGTATACTTAAAAAAATATCAATTTAATTTTTAAATAATTAGAATAATTCACATAAAATTGTCATCCAGTTTATCTAAAATCTGCATGAGAGAAACTTTATACCCCAGACAAATAAATCTTCAAATAAAAACAATTTAAATCCTTCATAAAAATGTATTACTGTAATCACATTATCAAATCCTTTTTTTTTTTAAAAAAAAATCATATAAACAAAATACAAAAAAGTATAATAAGCGATAAAAGCTTGAAATAAATTTTTTTTTATATCCAAATGGAATTTTAATTAATTTCTATAACATAAAAATTAATAATCCTTTTTTTTTACTTATTTTTCCATGTTTTATAAAACTCTAAGAATTTTCTCTTTTAATTAATTCTATGTTTTATTTAAATATTTTTCACAATTATGCAAGGTCAAAAATTGTATAGTCAAATATATATTTATAAAGATCATTAATAAAAGACTTTTTAGAGAAATGTAAAGTTTTTGAATGAATAGATTTTAAAGGATTTATTTTTCATTGTACAAATACAAAGGATAATTTATATAAATTATATATAGTTTTGTTATCTTAAAGATATTAAATAATTTATCCATAACAAATAAGTCAATTATTAAACTGTCGGATATATTCTTAAAAATCCTTAAATCTCAAAAATCATATAATTAAAAAATGTTAAAATAATTAATCTTTGAGATTTATAATTTATAAAAGTTTAATTTTTCTCTTTAATAAATTAAAAGTATTTATATATGGTATACTCACTGTTCTAAGGAATATTAAATTGTTGTGGATTTATAAAATTCATTTTAAAATTGAAATATGTATTTATTTTATCATTTTGCTTAACATGTCCTAAACATAATAAAATATTCAAAGGGATGAAACTTTCAATCATAATAATGATATAGAACATAAAAAAAAAATGTTTGTATATATGACAAAAACAGAAAAATATCTTGTCAAAATGTCTTAATGGTCAGCATTGTATAATTATTATATATCATAATTCATAATATACCAGTATTAATCTTCTTGTGGTTATGCTATATGTGTTCTACCACTATATATTTAAATTTGAAAAATATAATAAGATTATTTGATTATAAAATTTTTGTATTTGAATTTTCCATTAAAATGAAAATGGTTTTTTACATGGACAATTAAATTTTTTATATATTTTCAATTTAAAAAATTACAAAATTTGACTATACTTAGAATCAATATAATTAAAATGGTTGTTTTCTTTGCTCAAAACGATAATACTACGAACTATTCAAAACCAGTCTGATATTTTGTTGTTGAAAAGTCCTGAATATAGTCCTGGACTACTAACCCAATCATCTTTGTGGACAATAAATAATTAGATATGAACTACAATTTATGTTACTCTAAAAAAAATTTCAGATAAAAATAGTTTATAATATTTTATTTACCATTTTTTATTATTATATTAATTTCAGAAAAATATTATAAATATTTTTCTGAAATTTATGGGTGCCTGATAGTTTCTTATGTATTCGGCTAAATTTTATTTTTAATAACGTATTTATGTTTTTCAAATTTACACTAATTAGTCCTGAAACTGTTTTTTTGAGAAATCAAATACTAATCAGAAAAATTGTTGCTTACTAATTTTATTTTTCTCGCTCAAAAACACATAAAAGTCCAGGACATTCAAGGATGAATTACATTTGTTGATAAACGAACACCTCTACTTTTTTAATATACATATATATATATTTTTATTGATTATTCGGGAAACTATATATACGTATAAAATTTTACCGGTAAATACAAAATTTGATATCCTTTCTATATTATTATATTGTGGAAAACCCATCACTCAAATGAAATTAAATTCAAAATGTGTGTAACTTTTTTTTTATAGTAGGTATATTAAATAAAATAAAATATTATATTGTCTTTGGTCTTGTACAATAAATGCTTTTATCCTTAGGATTATTTAATAGAATCATACGTTAAAAGCTTTTCGTATGTATATATAGGTACATACATGAAAAATAAGATAACAAATTATCGTTGTATAACTTTGGTTTTTAGTTCGTTTATAATAAATGTTGAATAAATCTTTTATAGATCTGGTAAACTGGATAAATATCAGTTATCACAAATTTTACTATACATATTGGTAATTTTAAAATACACATTTTTTATTATAGAATCATGTCAGTTGACTTTTATATGAATTTCTGGTATCCTTTTCTGTGTCAATTGAAATTGTCTCATTAAAATGAAACATAGAAAACTAGTATATAGATGGAATATAACAATTTTGTACTGTACAATATTGAAGATAATTCTTAAGTTTACTAGTATAGTAAAACTTAAATTGTAAATTAAGTTTAAATTGTATAATAACGTTGTATTGAGATAATTAAATCCCATATTGTCAGTACCAATATAATTAAATTTTTAACCTAGAATTTCATAATGATTAAGCTGATATTTTTAAAACTAAATCAATTTGATCGAGTAAAACGTATCTACATCTGGAATTATAAATAGTGTACTATCACTTTACACGATTAGAATTCATCCTTGAATTTGTTAGAATAAATTTTTTTTTTGGAATTTTATATATCCATAAAATTTGACTGGTGGTCCCTAGAAGTTAAAGGTAACTAAAAATTATATAAAATGTCGAAATTAATTTGTTTGATATCTTAACTAAAATCTGAATATTCTTTAACAAAATCCTTGAAATTAATTAAAAATGAATATTATTATGGCAAAAATTAAGAATACTGACATTTTCTTGCACAATATACAAAAGTAATGAAAGATTTTTACTAACCACAGACAAAATGTTGGTAAAATTGTGATGTAAAATGAAGAAAAATGAACCAGTGCTTTTATCGAATCATTAAATTAAAACAGAAAAACAGAAATATTATATGGATACATACTTTTCTTTAGAAAAACAACTGCGTAGGTGAGAATAATAAAACCATAAAATTCCTAAAGCAAAGGGAAAAATTCTTTATCAGAAAAATACCTGCTAGCCTTTTTGTAAGATACTAAATAAAATTTCTGTACTTTTGTACTTTTTACATTTTAATGTAAGATAAACATTTGATTGTTCTTTTATTTTTAGTCTTGCATTTCGTGTTTCTTCAATTGAAAAAAAAACTTGAAATGATTTTTTATGTTACCCACGCAAAAGAATTACAAGGACTTTGTCTAGATATCCTTATACACAAAAACCTTAATTTTTCATTATAATTTTTATATCTGAATTATTTGGAATTAAGTCTCTATGGTTAGTTTAACTATCGTTCATATCAAATTACAATAATTAAAAATAATTAAATACCAAAACAAATTTTTTGAGTACATATTTTATTATTTAATTTTTTGTAAATTGAGCTTTAATTCTAAAAGAAATTAAATGTATAAACTTTCGTATTGAATTCATAAAAATTCATTCTCCTGTTGCATATTTCTAGAATGTCCTTTTTTTATATGAAAAGACAAGTAAAAATTCCTTATAAATGAAAGGACAACATTTTACAAATTGAAATGAAAAAAAAAAAGCTTTCTGTAAAATAAAGTTGTAATATTTTTTTTTTTGAATTTCTTATACAAAATTTAAATTTACCATAAAAACAAATCCGGTTAAATTGTTGATCCGACTTTTTCACATAACCAAAGTTGAGTTATTTTTAATTAAAATTTCACTCAAAGCAAGTTTTGTTTACATAAATTTTGATTGTATTTGTGTATACGTCAATTTTCTATGTATGTACATATATTAGCATAAAAATATATGTAGGTATATATTTCCGGACATTGTTTTTATGTTATTTTATGTTTATGCATTTATAGTATAAAACTATCTGAGAGTTTGATGATTTTACTATAAATACTACAATATTTTTTTTTTAGTCTCTTTAGTGAATTCACATTTATGTTTATAGAAGTTATCAGTTACGCGGATGAAATAAATATATGTATGTACATATGTATTTCGTGATATCGTGATTATCGTAAATTCAACATAAAAAACATACAATTTTTTTACTACATATTATTATTGGTAGGTATTTTATTGTTTATATTCATTTACAAGAAAAAAGCACATTAATTTCTTTACATAGAAAATTTACCAAAAAAAAAAATTTCAATCAAAATGTTTAAAAGTCAATTAAGCGAAACATTTTTATTATTATTACTAAAAATAAAATATTTTTATATTTGAACACTAAAAAAAAATGAAGTGAAATTAATGATTATTAGATACTAAAACTGAATTTTCTTTCGTGTTTATTAAATTCAGATATATGTATTTGTTTTTTTGTAAAATCATGAGAAATAATTAAGAAGGGATAAAATTTGTAATTGATGTAAAAATTGGTTAATGATTTTGTGAAAGCTAATTGAGTATTGAAAATTTTTGTGATAGGGTGGAAAAATTCAAATGATTTTTAATGAATCTTCAATCCTTTGATGAGAGACGAGGGTTTACCCTCCTATATTCTAATCTTTTAGCTAATTTAAATTAAATATTTAATGATTTTCTTATATATAATTTTTATAGGTATACAAAATTTGAGTGTAAAATTTTTTTTCTACTTTAAACTTTTTCGCGAATTTTTTTCGTTTTTCGTTTCAGGTAAAAAAAAACAATATATATCTAGGTCAATTGCTTTCAGGAAAACTGCTAAAAATTTGACAACAATAAAAAGCGATAATTGTTTATACAAATTCCACTTATAGTTGAGCACCAAAATAATAATTTGAAAATACTCATCAGTAAATACACACAAGTAAAAAATCATAAAATAAATACTAATTGAAAAAAATTTAACATAATTTTATCTTCTTTAATATTAAATTTAATTAGGAAATAAATTAAAAAAATAAAATTTGCCGCCAACAAATAATTTATGGAAAAATCTTTTCTTTTTAAGTATCTTTACTTGGAATTTTTTTTTCTCATATATTTAGTAGATAATAAAGATAAAAATTATACTTTAAAAATTATTACTACTATTTATTTTTTGTATATTTAAATATTATAAAATATTAAATTTTTAATTATATTTACATTTATATATATAAATTTTATTTTATATAATATTTAAATAAAAAGATTAAATTTAAATTAAAATATTTCTTGTTAATTTCCATTTATTTACACAATTTTTTATATAATGTATAATAAATTTTAAAAGCGAAAAATTTTCCAACAAAAAAAAAATATAATTAATTATTTATTTAACATTTTAGAGAAAATATCATAAAATTTAGTGTTTTGGAAAATTTTTTTTTTAATTAAATAAATTCGTAGTATAATATTAGCTTTGTATATATGTAATATATATTTTCTAACCTTGAAATTTAAATCTGAAAAAAAAAAAAATTTTCTTTAGTTGGGGAAAATTTGATGAATTAGAATTTTCATTTATATAATTTTCATTTTAGAAATAAATATAAGTTTTTCTTATATATATTTTCTCTTGAAATATGTAATTTCATTTCTGTTTTTATTCACTATTAACAATGAAAATTGAATATAATATCAAATATCAAGGGAAATCTGAAGACTTTGAAACTACAAATAAATAAGAAGAAGAAGAACACATTTTGTATTTTTGTAGACCATTACACATTTGCTCGTTTTGTTTGTGAAATAGAAATCCTTAAAAGGAAGAAAAAAATATACAATATTACTAAGAATTATATTGTGAACCTCTTGAGATATTATCCTTCAGATAATGGAGAAGCATTAAGTTTCATTTCATGTTTTATCACAATTAAGTTCATTTTTATATTTTTCATTATTATAAAAAAAAAAATAAAAAATGGAAAGAAAAAAGAAAACTATTGAATCTAAAAGAGACAAAAAAAAAAAAGAAAATTATTACATATATTAAAACTTTTTAAAATGACATTTTTTTACTATTACATACCATATATGTATAATCATTAAAAGGATATATATGTGCAATTGACATTGAACAAGGATTCAGTTTTAAATTTATAGAAAATGCACGAATAATACAAAAACTTCTACAATTATATTTAAAATTTTATTACATTTAGAAAAATCTATATAAAAAACACAAATTTTCTATATATTCCGGATCACGATTATAAAAGCAACATGAAAATTTACGTTTTTCCGGAAAAAGGAAATATCATTTTATAGAGTGCAATTTTGTATATCCTAAAAAAAAATTTTTGTGTGGTTTTTTTTTTTTGGAAAATTGTTTACAACGGAAATGCCATTCAAACGGAAATTTTATAAATTAAATTGTGATGGAATATTGATTTTTTAAATAACTTAAATTTGTAGTAATTGTTGAATATTATCAAAATTTGCCAGGGAAAAATAGAAAATTCAAATCAAATAAGATAATTTTATTTTTATGAAGTTTATTTTACCAACAAGAATCATCGGTAAGAAAACTCTATACTGTTTTAGATTAAAATTATGTGAAGTCTTAATATTTTCTTACCATTTCGAAAAAAGTACTTTTGTCAGATTTTGGATTATACTTGACAGAATTATAAAAATAATACATAAAAAAATTATTTAAGATTAAATTCATCAAAATTATTTTCACAAGTAATTTCAATATGTATACTAAATTCAGGAAAACTAATTGAGGAAAACATTTACTATATTAATCAATATCAATATAAAAATTATATATTATGTAAGATCATTTTCTCGACATCAAAATCAATTACATTTTATATCATATAATATTAAATATAATATTGAAATCTATTCTACAAGTTTATTATAGCTTGAATACTTAATATCCGATAAAAATAATTTTTTTTTCCCATTATTTATTTATCAATTTATTCGTATTAGATATACAAGTCGATAGAAAATAGTATAATCTTTCGATATTAGCTTTTATAAACATACATATAATGTATATTTATTATTGTAAAGAAGATTGATTTAATTTTTCATGTTTATTAATATTATGTTCATAAGAATTTTATTATGTATAACAATTGATTTTTGTTTTTGTTTTGATAAGCAATCAATTATGATATTTATAAGCCTAAAATATTTTATGATTGAGAAATTCTAGAAGAACAATATTATTAGAAAATGAGGAAATTTAATTCAATTATATTTTTTACTGATCGAGTTGGTCATTCATCAAACTGTTAAAATCTCTATAGAGACTATAGACCATTATTACTTTATTTTTTGTCTATAAGTTCACCATAGTTTTTCACGCAGGGGAAATTTAATTATTTATTTCACATTTTATACCATCTGTAATCTACACATTTTCGGACTTATCCTTCAGATTTACGACAATTATAATCCATTTGAAGTTTAATCCGTAAATATTTTTCAAAATAGTAGAGAAATAAGTGTGTGATATGTTAATTCATTTTTAATTTCAGTATATTTTACTGATACAATATAGTATATAGTAGTTTCCCAGTATCTGTGAAAATAGCCAAATGTATGAAAACTAGTAATCGAGATTTACAGTCCTATACCACACAGATACTGGATAACTACTATACTATATTTTATCTGTGATACAATTAAATAAATTAAGTAAAATATACTGAAATTAAAATTAATTAGTATATTTTTTTAAAATTAATAAAATTCAAAGAATTATTTAAATCATTTTTAAGCCCGCATATATGTAATCCTTAATTTTGTAGTTACATCAACATATTTTATATACAAATTATTAAACTAGAAATTCTATATTATACTATGTATAATAATAAAACATATTTGTGGAAAATATTTCATATATTGTTTTTATATGAGCTTCCAGGAATGAAAAAAAATGTGTGTGTTTTTTTTCTGTAGAAATTGTAATTGATTCAATTTAATTACCAACACAATAAATGGATAACATTTATTTTTATAATTCATTTCTATTTATGTTTTTATGATTCAACAGTTTTATTAACTTTTTTCTATATAGAAAATTGAATTATAAAACCATATAATAATTCATTTTATTGATATACGTATTTTCTTTTACATATATTAATATTGGCAAGTAATCAATTAAAGTATCGTATTTATTACATAAAAGATATTATAATAGATTGAAATAAGATCACAAATAACAATTATAAATATATTTACACCAATATTTATATTCCTATAAGTAGAATTGAATGTGATTACGTACCTTTAATGAACTGGCATGGAGCAGCGACACAAAATAATTTTTACAATCTTTTGGTTACATATTTTGCCATTTTTCTGTTAAAAAAAATTAAATTAATTCAATTAATATAATTTATTTACCATTTTATATTTGAACATTGATGCGGAAATCATTCATTTTATATAATTATTTACCATATCAAAATTTTAATCTCATAAATTTTAAAGTTATGTAAAAGTTTTAGTAAATATTTATTAGTTTTTTTTACTAACAAATTTAATTATGATTTAATTAAATTTAATCTTATTTATGTTTCATTAATTTTAAATAATGTTATTATTATATTTACGTTATTATTACAGATTCTAAAGGATAATTTTCATTCAAAATTAATATTCAATTTATTTTTAAAACACAATATTATTATATATTTAAATTGGGTCAAATTGAATAATATTTATGAAAAAGGATATATACTTGGAAAAAGGATCATAAATCTTCATTTATTTTTGATTTAATTTTGATTAATATAAAAATATTTACGGTCAATTTTTGACGTGAAATGCGTATTAACAATAAATAAATTGGGAAGTTTTAGTGAATGCGATTAGAAATCTCTAGAAAATCCTGATTTGTAAAATGAATAAAAGTCTTAATACCGCAATTCTATCTAATTTTATATGTATGTTAAAAGAAATATTCAATTTTTCAGTAATTATGGCATTTGGATATTATAGAAAAAATATGTCCTAAAATTGTAAATTTCTAATTAATGTTTTCTATTACATAAAATCATATAATGAAGATAATTAGGATTAAATACTTAATATTTTAATTACGAATATACGTAATATTAAAATTTCACATAATTCTTATTCTAATTTAATAATTTTTACATTATTCTTATTCTAATTTTCCTTATGTAACATATATGTATGTGAAATTTTTTTATGTGTTACAATACCACCAACCTACAAATAACACAATTAGGTGAATTAAAAGCATTTCCACGTTAACATGCATAATGGAAAGTAAAATTAATGTCAGGGCTAAAAATAATATTTAATTGTTTGTTTTTAGAAATATGATATTGTATAAATATTTCGTAACCCTGTCACGAAGGTATTTTTAGGTTTCTGGAAAATTTGTAAAATGAGACAGAAAGGATATACGGACTAGACTAGACTATAAATAATTTAGTCAAGTGTATTATAATAGATTGTACCAATTCACAAATTTGTGGGTGGTTGAGTAATAATAATCCGTAAATATTATATTTTATATTTGTCGCCATAGTTTCAACAGCTAGATGTGGGCCAACACCTACCTCACCGAGATGTGGACCTAGGACTGTCTAATTCTCTCCAAAAAAGGACAAAACACTAAAAGAAAATTTTACATAATCAAATTAAAATTTTACTTCTTACAATTACACTTATAATTACAGAAAATTTACTAAACTAAATTTTTGGTTTTGTACATATTATTAATTTGTATATTTTATAAATAACTTAACAAAATTCATAATAAACAAAAATAATTTACATAATTTCCTTATTTTTTCTCCTTAATTACAAAACAACAAGAAAATTATTTTACTTTTTCATCAAATATTTATTTGTTAGACATTACATATATAAATTATATATAAAGAATTGAAACAGAGAAAATTCAATTTGTGAAAAATACCTTTGAGCGCAAAGAATAAATCAGTAAACAAAAATAATAAAGAATTTTCATTTAATTTTTTTTTATTTTAACGAAATTTTCCTTACCCGAACTAAATTTTATATTCAATCGATTTTTCATTAGATATTTTTTTGTTGTTGTTAACCCATCTTTTGTCAAATGATGAAAATTTTATTTATACCAAATTAAGATTGGAAAATTAGGGGAATTGAAAAACTTATTTATTACAATAATAATAGAATTAAATAAATTCAAACTGTCACAGTCTTCAATAATATTAAATGATGAAAAATTCAAAAGAAAAATGTATAAAATTATCCTTTTCAAAACAAAAATTTTTTGTTGGTATAATTGGGAAATTATAGAGAAAATTTTCTACTTAGTACTATCAAAAAGATTCATTATCTAAATTACCTTTTAGTACATTAAATATTTAAAACAATTTTTAATATATAATTTCTTGACAAATTCTTCTACACCAATTTCCAAATATAATCCTGCGTAATGTGATTTTTCTTTCTTAACAACAAAATTACCTTTAAGAATTTTATTCCAAAATGTGAATCCTAAAATTTGAATTGTTCACAATTTAACAATTCATTAACTTTCAAATTGTAATAAAAAATTCATTCATATAACAAACAATGAAAAATTAATATCTCTGTGATATTTTTCGATTCATTTCAAATCGCATTTATCTTTACAATCTCTAACATATCTTTTCTAAATCCTATAAAAAGCATTAACATTTAAGTATCCAAAAAGTAAAAGAAAATATATGTTTTCCGGCAACTATACATATATACGCATTAAAAAGGATTTTTCTCTCCTAATAAATGGAAAAAAAATATATTAATTAATTAAAAAGTTTTTTATTTATATTATTATTATTTTTTAATCTTGTTAAACGATTTTCTGTGTTTGACCGTAACTTGGAATCATAAAAAGTTATTCATAAATTGTAATAAAAATATTTGAAAAACAACAAAAAATTTTCATAATTTTTTTTTTTTTTTGGTAAAAATATTTGTGAAAAGTTTTCTTTTTTGATGTATTGCAAGGAGTGAAGTGGATTTATTTATTTAGAAACAAGAATAAAAATATTATAATAAAACGAATAAAAGTTATTAAAAGTTTTGGTGTCGAAGGGATGACCGAAATAAATGAAACTTTTTAATATTTTTATGACACACTATTTTTTATTTTTTGTTGAAAAGTGTTTTTCTTATTATACCTAATGTCGGGATGACGAATTTAAGATGGGAAAAATTTTTGGGAATATTGTTAGCGAATATTCCATTATGTAATTGAAAACGTTTTAAAATTATGATGCTGGGCAATGTTGTGAATTATGTTGACAAATTAAAAAAAATTATATGATCAGCTTTCACTATCAATAATTCTGGAATAGTTCAGTTCAGTTTAGATTAATAAATTGTGTAAGATTATAAATAAATAATTTCTAGTTGGTATTCAAATAATGAGCTGATTATGTAACAGCTGCGATTTATTAAGTACTGTTTTATTAACCCTTTGAGACGGCGCGTATACAATTGTGTATACATAAATTTTGAGTGATGTACGGAATTGTGTACCAATTCAAAGGGTTAATATCAAATATTAATAAACCGTACTTAATCTATATTATCTATAATCCATAATATTATTATAGTACTAATTTTTTCAGACTCTTAGTGCAGCAGAAGACAGCTCTTTGCCAAGATATATAACCAAGATATATAACTAAACTTTATAGAACCCAGTTTTTTTTTGGTTTTCTCTTACCAAAAAACTGGGTTATAAAAAGTTTAGTTATATATCTTGGCAAAGACAATATAATAGTTACTATTTTATATTTGATCTTGGTAAAATTAGGATATATTTTAATTATTTTTGGAGATAGTTTTGTTATAATTAAAATTCTTTACCTAGTGATATCAAATTTACCTAATTTGGAAAGGTCAAAGTGGTACCAAAGTGGTTTATTGGTGAAAAAATTAAAATTTTCTTAAATCTTTACCAAATTTCATCAATTTTGGTATATCATTTTAAAGGAAATTAAATTTTAATTTCATATAATACAAAAACAATTTAAAAAGACTGTATTTTTATCAAGAAAATTAAACAAAATTTGAAATGGAAAGACTGCAATTAAGAAACCATCTTATCATTACTGAATTTTTTGTTGTGATTTAAAATGTTAAAATCATAGTAAATATTATAATTTCAATTGGAGAGATAATATAACATAAAAATTATTACCATTCTCAAGAAAAATCAAATATACTTTTTCTTCCCATCGAATTGGAAAATTTATCTTAAAATTACTTTTATTTATTTATTTTATTTTTTTTCTGCAACTTTTTTAAAGAAAACATTTTTCTGACAAAAAGAAAATTTGATACATCACAAAATGAATATTATACAAATTTTAAATTAAATTTTACAACTGAAAAGAAACTAAATTACTTCTTTTTTTTGAAAAAGAAAATATATAAATTTTTATTATTAATATAATTTTTTTTTTCTTACTTTTTCAAAAAAATAAGAAAAATGTTGATCTTTGCATTTTCAATTTTATTGAAAAAAAAAAGAAAGAAAGAAAACTCTTTTGAATGCCCCAAGTAAATCATACGTGATGGAACTTATATTATCCATCAAGAATATATGAAAATATAATAAATTGAAACTTTTATATTCTCTGATTTATGTGGGTGGTTGAAGTTTGTGCAGAGTAACTTTCAAAATATTTATAAAAAATTTCAAAATTTTTTTACGTCTATATTTACTTTAAAGATGTGTGGTAGGAGTTTAAAAAAAGAAAGAAATTTAAAATGATTTTTGTCCTTTAAATAAAATAACAATTTGATTTATTTTTTTGAAGAAAAACCAAAAAATTTGGTTTCATTTTAAATATTTAATCAACATAAATTTTATAAATATAATTTTCCAGAAAAAAAACGAAAATATTCTACCCAAATAACCCACAGTAAATGAATTAGTCCACAAACTGTTAAAGCATAATTCGTCCTTTTTGTCAATTACAATTTTTGTTTTGGTGATAAATTCATGTTGATTTTATTTGTTTGAAGTCTTATATACATAATTTATAAAATTTATAAAGATGTTCCATATCTTGGAAGAATGGTCACTCTTGGAAAATTTAGAAGGAAATAAGAAAAAATATATTTTTTTTTTTATATAAATTATTTGGTGTATTATTTACGAAGATTTTACTCTTGAACTCTATGAACACAAAATTATTATAAGTGAACAGAAGGTGAAGGAAAAGGATCATATTATTGGAGGGGGGAAGTGTTGAATATTTCCATAAAATTATATAAAAATATTGTGTACAAAAATTTTCAAAAATTTTTATTTGGATATTTCAGGGTAAGTTGAAACTGAATTTGAATTGATTATTCTAATTATATTTATAAATTTGTTGATTGGACAGTAATGGTACAGTGTACAGAGAATATTCGAACTATAAATATTGATTTATTAAAAAAAAAGAACTTCAATATATATATTTTCTATATTTTAAATACCTCAAATTTTCTGTGAATCTATTTTATATATATTTAGTTCGTTAGAGTTACAACTAACTCTAGCAATTTCTATATATATCCGTATCCTTTCCCATTCAATTGTGTTTATATGATTTAGCAATAGAAATTTTCCTTTTGCATAAACTTTCATTTAAAATATCCCTTAACTTCTGGACAAATTTTTCATAATTTATTTGACTAAAATGGTAAATTTCGAAATTAATTAGTACATTTCATACTATAGTACAAAGTTTCCGAAAAACTAAAAATATACTAAAAATGTAAAGAATTTCCTTACTAATAAGTTCCATCAAAATATTTCTATGCATATTAGTATGTATATCCTTCGATGTGCTTCTGTCTTTTCGTCATAACTTATGGAACATTTTAATTCCCTTTTGGTAAAAAAAAATAAATAAATAAAATATTTTCATCCGTATTTTTCTTCTTTTTTTCTATCACAAGTATGAAAAATAACACGTAGGAGTAGAATCTACAATAACAACAAAAAAATAGAGAAAGTAAAAAAAAAAAAAGAAAGAAATTATAATAAAATTACAAGAATTTTTTCCTTTAGGCAAATTATAATCTGTGGCTGTCTCACAAATAAATTTATATAAATATATTATTTTCCTTTAAATATTAAATTTCCTTGACTATATATCCTTTTGTGGTTTTATAGTTTCAAGGAAATTAGGTTAAAATTATCAGTTTTCTTTTTATCGTTTTTGTTTATATTTTAAAATTTTCATTACTTTTTCATATAATAATAAAATAATATTTTCTTTTTTGAAATTTTGTTGAAAAAATAGAAAATTTGTTGAACGTTGAAAAAGTTTTTGGTTGGTTTAAATATTTTTTTTTAAATAAAAAATATTATATAAAGAAATAATATTATTGTAACCGAGTCATCAGGACTTTTGTATAGTATAAAATTAAGATATCAGATTAATATTCTTCAAATGTATATTTTTTAGGATATCATTTCTCTTTGAAAGGATTTTGATAAAGGAAAGATTTAATAGAGATCTTATTAAACTGTACTATGAAATTTACAATGACGTGACATATAACAAATTTTGTCCTTGATCGCAGTGATAGTAAGAAATTTTATCCTCATTATTAATTACATATTTTGAATCCTTTATTACATTTTGGATATAAATTATATAAATTATTAGACTTTAGTATGAATTTATGACCCATACGAATATTTTTAAGAACAAATTTGAATATTATTATAGTAAGAGACAATTTAAATGTTGAGAAATTATTTATTTTCCAGCATTAAAATGAGCTAACAATTTTCAAGTCACCCTAATTTTTCTATTAAAAAAGTTATTTAAAGTTAAAGATTAAGAAATATTAGACAAATTATAAAATCGAAATATTCATCATTTTCATTTAATAATTTAATTAAATATTACTTATAAATTAAATTTACATATTTATATAGTTTATTAACATTTTATTAATATATGTAATTCATAATTGATTTTGATTAATTACTTTTACTTTTTCAATTTCTCACAATTTTTTTTAAAAATAATATTCACTTGTCAAATACAAATATTAATTTTTAATCTTTAAAAGAAAATTAATCAGAATTTAGAGCTGGGTTAAATACATTTTCCCCCCAAAGAAACTAAAATAAGTATAAATCAAAATTTGACATATTTCCCTGGCAACCTAGAATGTTGTTTAATTGCTTAATCATTAGTCTAGCTAGGAGAGCATGTGACACGATATTTAGGTACCCAAAGAGGTCACCCATTAACGATAGGACAGAAAAGGGCATAAGAAATCATTTTTGTTATTATTATTATTTCTTTGTTAATTTATTACCCAAGAAGAGGTTGAGAAAAAGTCACTAATATCTTTTTAATTTATTTCTATATATTTTACTAATGTTGCTATATATTAAATTCAAAGATTGTAATGTAGAGATGATAATAAATTGACTTTTAATTATATTGTGTGGTGTTTTTTACAAAAAATCATTAATTCGAAAAGCTTTCAAAATCTAGTAATTGATTGGAAAAATATACTATTTAAAGTTTAATGAAACTTTGAAAGATCATAGATCTTAAATTATCAATTTTATAAATTCGATTTCATTATTATCAGTGGTAACCTTTAATTTTTCTATTTATAATTTTTTTTTTTTGTATAGGATTAATAAAATTTTATAATTAAAGTTCAAAATGTTACAAATTTAATTCAATTTTTTCATGATAAAGAAATGCCATTCAGGCTAGAATCTATTTCCTATGCCCTTCGGCAGGAAATATTAAAATTAAATAGTATATTTTTCATTGGCATATAATATTCTAGGCTGCTGTATATAGTCGTAGACGTCCTGCTGATTAAATATAAGTCCCAAAAACCCCACTTATTTGTTTAGTAATTATTAGTAGAAAAAAGTATACTTTATTGAGCAAAATCTAAAAATTCTGTTATTTTTCTGTTAATTAATTTCATTTTACACTTTTCTGTTTTCTATTTGTCACTGTTAATACCATATTAATTTTCTGTCTATCTGCTTAAAAAACTCATCTAATTTTATATATTCTATCAAGTCTGATGGATACCTAACTATAAAATAAACATTTTGAGTATAATTTTAACAGTCACTCAAAAATTTTACATTTGGATTTTGTTTACTAAAATTAGTTTAATGTATTTGTGTATCTTTTATGTAGTATGCTTTCTATATATGTATTTTATATTTAACGTTTGCGTACGTATCTTTTTCATTGTACGTAACAGACTACACAGAGATAAATTCTATATTATGAGAAACTCATTTTGAATCTTTGTATTTTCACTGTTGTTTTCTTTACCAAAATAATAAAATATATTATAAAAAATTTTTTGTTAGTAGTCTACTAAGTGTTGTCATCGGTTTAAAACGCTACGCGGACTAAAAATTAATAACGCGGCGTCGTGCTTTTAAATCTTTTTTTTTTTTTGTAATTTTTATAAAAAAAAGAAAATAAAAAATAATATAATTTTTGTTTATTTTTTTATTTTATTTTTTGAATTTTTAATAACAAAATATTAAAAAATTAAATATTTTGTGGGGAAATTCCTAAATTAATTTTCAAAAGTGGTAATTAAATTTTTTTTTAAATATAGTTTGTTTTTTTGGTCAAACCTAAAAAAAAAAAAACATATTTTAAAGTGAAATTTTCTATGTTGAAATTCGTTTATTTTTCTTGTGTTTTTTTTATTTTTTGTTTTTACAAGAATTTTAAATGAAAAGTGAAATAAAAGAAAAATAAAATTATGATGTAAATAAATAAATAAAGAAAAAAAAATAAATTCGTTTTGTTGTTATTTAATGGAATTTATTACAATTTTTTTTTTACAACCGTTAATACTGGTTTTAATTGAAGCATAAAAAAAAATTGTTGTTTTGTATCTTTTTTTTTTGTTGTAGTAATTATTTATGTTAAGGGGAAAATTTACCTGAGCTACAAATTTAAAAGGTGTACAAAAAAAATAAATAAAATATATGTTACGAATATAATACAGAAATCAACCATATAGTAAAGTTTTTATAATTTTATGTTATAATGAAAATAATTATTTGGGAAAATTTCATAATGGATATTATAATTTAACATCTGTTTTACAGGTAAAATACTAATAATAATTATTCTAATTTGATTTATTTTTTTTTTGGATTTTATTACGAAAAATCCAAAAATTTTAAAATTTTCGTTAAATCTTAAAATTCTGGCAAATATAAATCAAATATTTTAAAGAGATTTTTCAAAAAAAAACAATTTTTCACTTACACAAAAAAAAAAAGAACTATAAAAATTTTGTTTCAAAATTTCATCGAAAATTAATTTTTAATTAACCTGTTAAGGACCAAAACACTTCTGAGAATTAACCTGACAGGATTATAACACTTTTGTAAATAATCATAAATCCTCCTAAAATCTTTGTATAAAAGTATTTATAAAATTTAATTTCCCAGGTAAATTATATTTAACATTTTTACCTGTATATTTATGATTTTTTCATGCTTCAATTAACATTTTTTTAAATATGAGTATATATTGAAATTTTAATTGCCTTTTTATTTAAAATTTAAACTCGAGTCATAATTTTTGTTTTTTATCTCGAATTTCTAAATTATTAAAATTAATTAGGAATAATTTTCCTCTATTTTTCAATTTAATTAACGTAGGTAATTATTTTTTGGAAAAAAAAAATATGTTTTAATAGAAAAAAAAAAATATGCTCAATTAATTTTTTTTTGTATTTTTATTAGCTTTTTAAATTGCAAATTTGAAAAACATGTTTTTTTTTTTTAAAATTTTAAAAAAATGCGTGATACAAAAAGTTGGAAATTATAAAAAATTTTTATTCAATTTTTATTTTCTAATTAAAAAAAAACAAAAAAAAAATTTTCTTACAATTTTTTCTAAGCTCCAGCTAAAGCTATAAAAAAATTTATAACACCCGAAAGTGTAATTAAATTAATATAAAAATGTTTGAAAGAAAAATAAACGTAATATAACTAAATGAAAATTGAAAAATGTTACAATCTCGTCCAGAACTGATATTACTCCAATTATTTTATTGTAGAATTTTTATGATATAAATTAATTTTCTAAGAATTTCTGATATATAATTTAAGGCGGTAATTAATGTAATTATAAAAACAATTTTGAAAAATTTGAAATAATAATTTCTTCCTACAAAATTTTTTTGTTACTCATAAAAATTATCAGTATTTTTGTTTTTTGTTTTTGCAATGCATAAATTATTTGTAAATTATACAACAAAAAAAAATATAAAAATTTTGTTATAAAGTTTTTAAAATTTGAATATAATTTTGTACCAAAGTTTTACTGTGAAATATTTAATAAGATTTTCAGACAACATTAAAAAATCATTTACTATTTTATATATAGAAAATAAATTCTAAAAGGTATATAAAATTTTGTTTACTATCCTTACATCATTTCTAAATTCAATAAATAATGAAAATTTTATCATATATCCTTACGTCATTCGAATGAATTAAATATTATCACTGTTTTGTGAATATAAAATTTAAAATTTTCTTAAATTTTGCCTAAATATTTTATTGATTGGTAGGTATATTATATAATTCATTGTTGACATCCTTTTTCCTCATATATTTCCTTATTTATGTATGTATATGTGAAGGAAGTTTCTGATGTTATTTAAATTTGCACAACACCATAAAATTTTAACATTTCTGCTTAATAATTTTCATGGGATTTCTTAGATTTTTGGTTCGTAAGAGTAAAGGCTCCAAAAAGCACACAGACCATAAAAAGCACGTTGTTTCCCTATCGATGGATGTAAATGTTCCTGTAATAGCGCGTCGACTCATCCTCACGAATGAGATCAGTTTAACTGGCTCAAAGCAACCTGCTTCATCTAAGTCACCTGAAAATCGGAGTGTCTAAATGTTTAAATCTGCTATCGGACAACGGCCGGCAAAGGAGATATTCTATTGTCTCATTCTCTTCCTCGCATGCCTCTACTGCATGACTTCATTTCAGTTAGAAGGATTAATACTATTTTTGTAAAAGAATAATGTAAATTTGACCATACTTTTTGTTGATATTTTTTTGTGCTTCAGAATTTTACTAACACAAAATTTGAGTATAATATTTTGTCAAATAATTCAATAAAATCATGTTACAATCAATATTAGCTTCATCTGGCGTAATCAATAAATTTAACATTTTTATTGAAAAATATAAAAATTATATACCCAATTTTATCTTGAAATATACTACCAATAAAAAATCAATTTTTCAAAATTTTCCAAAAAAATTTTATATAAAAAATTAATGTTATTTTTAAATCAATTTTAAATTTATATATTTATAAACAATTTAAGAATTAATTATATAAATATAAAAATAAATAATATTATTCAAAATAAATTAAAAATATATGTATACAAATCGCGAAATTCCAAACCACCGCAATTATGCAAATAATATAAAAAAAAATCTTTCTATATAAGACAAAAAAAAAAAGCAAAAGTCAAAACTATCAAAATATAAAAAATGTTGTTATGTTTGTTTATGTATAGATACAAATGAGAAAAAAAAAATTATATTGAAAATAAAAGTGCATACAAACATATATGTATAGAAAAAATTTATGTTGAACCAAAAATCCAAAAATTTATATACCAGTTTTGATTTTTAAGACATCATCAAAATAAAAAAATACAAATCAATTTTTCAAAAATACAAAATAAAAGAGAATTTTTTATCTTTAAAATTTCTACCTATGCGAAAACCAATTTCTGAACCCAATAATCAGGGGAATTTAAAATCTCGGTTAAATAGAAGAAAATGAAAAAAAAAAAACTGATATTTATGTTTTCGTCATATTTATGATATCATTTAATAATAACAACTTTTTTTTTAACCAATCTTTTTTTTTCCATAATATTAAATAATAATTTTAAATTAAAATTAAAATTTTATTTTTTTTTGCTTTCTTTATTATTTTCATTCAAAATAAAAAAAAAACTACTACAACTTCAAATTGGATTGTGTTTAATGGGTGGTTTGTTTTTTTTTGTCGCACTGCTACTGTTGGTACAAATTATACTATATGGCTTATATACATATACGTACGTAAGCAATGAGACACGTAAATTATACTCAGAATTTTGTTGTTGTGGTAAAACAATGTGGTATATTGAAGAGTTTCCAATTATGATTTTTTATTAAGAAATTTATTTGATGGGAGAGGGTAGAGAAAATATTAGTTTAGTGGGTAATTTTTTTTTTTGAATTATATGTCTTTCTCCTTCTGTTTTTCTTGTTAAGAATATGATTCTTCATATTTGATTTTGTAGCTTGTCACAATCATTTTTTATATTCCAAGCTATGTTATTACTATCAGGCCACAGAAGAAAATTGAACGGCCACTAGGTTCACTAGGACGAAAGTTTTAGCACCCATTTTTATAGGACAATACAGGATGGAAAAATATTTGCAATTACTTGAACTATTACAAGAACTATAGCAACAGTGGTTATGGTGACAAATGGGCAATAAATAATATTGTCCATCGGCAGACGTAAATGTTATTATAGGAAGATCAATGTAGATGAATTATTATTATTTATTTTGTAGGTATAGGACAAACTAGGTGTTAAATAGTCTAATTTTGTATTGTAACATTAATTCAGTTTCGCGCATTCTGTATTCCAATCAGTCTACAGAAAGAAATCTGAATAACTACTAAAATTTCCTAGGATAAAAATTAGAACATTTTGTAGTTTTGACTAAATTGAATATTTGAATTTTTATATAAGAAACTAAAAAGTCTACAACAATTTTTCATTTACAATTAACCACCAAAAACACAAATACAATACCAATATATATACCTAAATAACCTAGGTTAAATTCAACTGCAATACTCTCTGCAAAATATCATAATATTCTACATAAAACATTTTTTTTTTTCAAAAAGCATTTACATACTTATACATCACAAATATATGTTTTTTTATTTTGTAATTGTTATATACGCTAATACGAGTATATATACCTGATTTTGTGTGCCACAAGTGTATTGTAAAATAACCACAATTTATATTTACCTGCATATTTGTGAGCTACCGCATAATATACTCATAATATGCTTTATGAGACTTTTAAATTTTGTTTTAATTTGTCGATTAAAAAAAACTAAACTACTAAAAAAAAATCTTTCAATGTCTGGAAAAACGAAACGCACTGGTGGTGCGAGACTCTGTAAAAGATTTTTTTGTTTACTTTTCGTAAATTTGTAAAAAAAAAAAAATTAATATTTTTTTTTTTTTGGACGTTGTTTATATATTAAATTTCAAGTGTAGGTTTTTTTTTTTATTTGGAAATTGATTCTGGTGTCATTATTTTTATTAATTATTTCACTCTATAGAAAAAATTTCGGTGGAACTTTTTACTTGTTAGTTTTTTTTTTTCTTGGATGAAAACAGATTAATAAAAGTTTTACTATTCATTTGGATATTTTCATAAGACGATTAATTTTACGAAGAGTTCATAAAAGTTTTTTGGCAATGTCAAATGTCAAAACCCTTCAAAAGTTTTATAAGAGTTTTAACTGCTGCGATAATATCAAAAGTATAAATTGTTGGATGGGCGAAAATTTGGTTAGCTAAAATGTGAAAGAAATCAATATTATTGAATGTCGTTTTTAGTTGCCAAAAGGGGAATATATTTTTATTCATTCATTACTTAGTTTCCAGTCTAAATTGAACTTGAATATTAAATTTTTATTGTTTAAATAGAGTTTTTATGAGAAATTGAATGTAAACATAAAAAAAATCATTGATTATTTTTTTTTTAGGTTTATATAGACAAACTGGGCGGCTGTCTAAGGCGCCAACGTTATATTGGGTGCCAAATAGTCCAATTTTATTTTGTAATAATAAAATGATGCATTTTCATTTACTTTATACTGCAACTTAATCGTATTTTTGTTTGTGGAATTAAGTACATTTACTAATTTCTTAATTTGTGCAATAATTTTAAATATTTTTTGTATTGAAAATAGAATTGTCAGCTAAAGGATTTATAAACAAAATAATTTCATGAGTGCAAAATAAATATTGGCATTTAATAGGTAATAGCAGTATACCTGTAATTTGCACACTAGACCTGCATAAATCTCGACCTTCCACTTGATAAAACCATAAAATATACCAAAATATTATCAATTTTTTAAGTGCAATATTGAAAGTATTTATTTTTTACTTGAATTTTGAAAAGAACACTATACCATGGTATATTTTTAATGATTATTAAGTATACCACAATTTAGATATAGTTTTACAGGTATACAAAATATGATCCCAACCCCTCTTCAAAAATTTTTTGAAGTAGATCCTTTTTGTTATGGAAAATATTATACAAAATTATTCAAACAAAATTTCTAATTCAAATTTATAATATAGAAAAATTGCCTTCAAAAATCATTTCTGTATATTTATGTATACTTGGAATTTCATAAATTTTATAAATGAAATTCATATTCTGCCTGCCTGGACGAACAAAATTTAATTAATAAGCACATTTTTATATTCTGCTTTTTAACTATATATACTTAATCTTCTTATGTCAAAAACAAATTCTTACAAATAAAATTTTAATAACATAAATCTCAACATTTTTTTTATTATAAATCATCAATTAAATTCAAAATTTCTTTTATCTCATTTCAGATAATTTTGTTTTTTTTTTTTTTTTATGGAAAATCAATAAAGTGAAGAAAATTTAATATAAAAGAAGCTATTCATAATTGTAATTAATTAAAGTTTTTTTTGTTCCATATTTTTCTTCTATGATGTTTTAAAGTGTTTCAAGTTTTCGATATTAAATTATTAATCGTTTTTCTTTAGCAGCAAAAATAAAATTACGAAAAATTGTTAGAAAATTTTTTAAAGATTTAAAAATTCAAATATTTTATTGCAAAGAAGAATGAAAAAAATTGTAATTAGAAATTCAAATTTTATATGAAAAAATTTCTATAATTACATTATCATTGTTTACTGAAGTTTTAGTAACATAGAAGAAAAAAAATAAATATGTTAATTTTTTAGTGCAATTTAAACAACAGAAAAAAAAAAATTAAAAATTCAAAGTTTGCATTTTCAATTTTACATTTTTACTTTTTTTACTAAAATAAAATAAAAATTAAATTTAAATATTAGAAAAGTAAATTTAAGATAACAAAAAAAAAAAAAAATTAGCACAAATTTTCTTTATTAAAAAAAAAAAAAATAGTAGATAACGAAAAAAAAAAAATTATTATATTAAAATATAAATTTTAAGAAAAAAGTAAATTTACTTAAGTGATCTTTGTGCTTTAGGATATTTTAATATAATTATAATTTATTATTTGATCAGTTTTATGTTTATGTAAATTATAATTTTTGTTCAGTGTTGATTTTTCTACAAAAACAAAAAGAAAGAAAAAAAGTGATAATCAGAAATAATTTATATTTTTTTTTTTTTTTTTGTGTCTGCTGCTGAGATAAGAAATTTCATTAGAATAAAATGAAATAATTAAAAAATTATTATTATTATAATTTGAAATGATGACGGTTTCATAATCAACACAAAAAAATAAAAATTAAGTGAAAAAAAATAAAATCTATAAACTATAAAACAAAATAATTTCAAATTGAATTATCAGAAATTTTGAATTTAAAAATATTCAAATCGTTTATGATGAATTTTCCTTGTGGATAATTGGAAAAAAGGTAAATTTGAATGTTTTTTTAGTAATAAAATTTAATCATTTTTAATTTTTGTAGTTTTTGTAGTCCATTTACATGTATTTGGAGCAATACAACTTTTAGGTCCATTTAAATGTATTTGGAGCAATACAAATCTCCTCACAATTACTCTTATCAAACCTAAATTCAATTTGTACTCTAAATATCCATTAAATTAATCATAATTTATGATTTTCTTGTACACAAGATTTTTTTTTGGATAAATTTCTTTAATCCTTTGACAATCTGGAAAACAAACTTACAATAATTTCTTGACTATTTTTAGTTTTTCATAAATAATCCGAAAATGACAAAAAAAAGGATATTAATCTGCGATAACAAATTAGTTCACTGAACTTTCAACTTTCTTTCGTTAATATTTTTTATTATTATAAAAAATCTTTTCTCGAATTTTCGTTAAATAGAAAGATAGAGCAAGAAAAATATATTTAAATTTATGCATACAACTTCGAAATAATAATGATCCTTTGAGTCCTTTATATATGAATAAGAAATAATGAAACGCACCACCACACAAACAATAAAGCTAATAAGGAAGGATAATTTTATTTCCAATATTTTTTTATGCTTTGAATTTATTTTTTTTGTGAAATTATAATTTTGTGTGATTTCATTTTTCCTGATGTTAAAAATTCACAGAAAAAAATGTTTATACTTAAATATAAAAATGAGGGATAATAAAGATTTATAGTAGAATTTATTGTATAATTGAGTGATTTAATGAGGCTATTGACTCTTTGGTACAATATCCAGCATAAATGATAATGTTGACTGTCTGGTTTTATTTGAATGACTTTTTTTGTGTTAAGGTTTTATTTGTATATTGATTACGAAAAAATATTATTTGATTATGGTAATTTTATATATATTGAAGTTTGAATAGAAAGAACATATATGCCTTTTAGGTTGATAAAATTCTATCAAGTATGATGTCGTTAAGGAAGTAATATTATGATCTATGTGAGATAGACAAGATAAACTAAACAATTAAATATTTAAGTAAACAATTTAATTAAAAATATGTATAATTAATTTTACTATTAATAGAAAATGAATTAATCATTTACTTAATTGTATTTAATTATACATATTATAAAATAATCTTAAATTCAGCTTCGAGCAAAATCAATAAATCAATTTTAATTTAAGGGCCACCATGAAAGATCATTAAATTTCTAAAACATCCCAAGGGAAAAAAATCTAAAATCTTAATTACATATTGTATAATTATAAATCCATTAAACAATTTTGAAATTTTACATTATAACTTTTTTTTTTCTCTGGAAAAAAACATACATAAATTCTTTCTGTATAATTTGTGCTTTTTAACTTTTTCGAAATTAAGTAATAAAATAAAACCACAATCAAAATCTACTAAAAAGTAAATTTGTTTTGACTGGTTTTTTTTGTTATTAATGTAAATGTGATCCTCTATTCTATACATCATCATAAAAGTATCTGATTTTGTTAAATTCTTTTTGTTGTTGTTGGAGAAAAACCCAAGTCAAAGACTGATTCGTAAACTTGATATTTTGTTTATTATATACACACATATATATACATTATTCATTGCACCACAAAGTCTGAAGAATATCTTTCGTGGTTTTCAAACCAAAACAAAAATTATATAAAATTTATGATTCTTGTATGGTTTACACATTTTAGATATTACTATAGAAGAAACATGATAGGAAATATCAATTAATTTGTAAATTACTCTTTAAAAATCATTATAAATGATTATATTTACAAAATTCGTTGAAGATTTTTAATTAAATGTCATTTTTAGTTAAATAATTCGAATAAATCATTTTCTAGTTTTACTCATAATCTTCATTTATTGGATTTATTTTTCAAAACTATTACATAAAGTTAAATCAAATAGAAATATTTTCCCTTTGGACGTACCAGCTTGACTGATGTCAGTTTTTTTAATGGTATTATAGTTAGTATGACAGACCTAAAATACAAATTATTAATCTACTTAAAATCAAAGTTTATTTACATACAAGTTTTTCAATTTATACTCGTGGTTGGTCCCAGTTTTTTTGCCCACTTTCTGAATTTCTGAAATTTATCGCCGGACAAGTAAATAATAAAAAATAAATAAAAATTGTCTGCATTGTTTGTTGTGTATACATAAAAATATGATTTTGCTCATATGCTGAACCACTATTTAAAATTACTTTTAAAAATCAGATAAAAAATAAAGTTTTATTGCATAAATTCTGAGCTTTTCGCATAAATTAAACTGGTCTAGCACTAAAAAAATAATAATAATATTATATATGCATATTTATCGAGTCATTTTAATATTATTACCAAAAAAAGAAAACTTGCAAGCAAATTTTCATGTTTCCAGTCAAATATTAACGAATTGATTTTAATTTTTTTGCAGATTTGTCATAAAATTTTTGTATATATAAAATTTATAAATTTCTATGAAATTTTCCGAAATGCATTGAACGACATTTACCAATAAAAATTATGCTTTGTAATTTTTTAATTATAATTTAATAATAATTTGTATACTACATAAATTTTCACTTAAACTCTGTCTTTGTCAATATATCATCATTTTGAAAATATTTATGATGACATGAAATTTAAATGAAATTTTCGAAAAATAAAATTTATAAGAAAAATGTCACAAAATGTAATAGACAAAGGAAGTATATATTTTCAAGAAAATCTATAATATATAAAAATTTTCTTTAAAAATTTCCCTTCAAAGATATCATAATTTTATTATATAGATGGTAAAATTGATAAATTGTCTTAGTCGGTTTTAGTGGTTCATATACTGTACATATCTATGTCATATGTACGTAAAATAATTTTGTTGAAAATGTAATTTTCTTTTAAAAGTTTTCCTTTTGAATTTGTCAATTTGAATTATCGTTTTGTTGGTCTCTAAGGTCCATTAAATTTGTGCAGAAATTGATATATTTTTTTTTTAAAATAAAGATTTAAAAGAAATTTTATAAAGTTAAATTTAGTGAACTCTGGTAGTAATAAAATTAATTCATAATATATTTATTTAATTTTCCAGGATAATTTTATTGACAATTTTCCAATAAAAGAAAAAGTTTTTTTTTTCGTTAAGGAAAAGGAAAGATTTAATTTTCTTACCCACACAAGTTAGAATTTATAAATATTATTGGCTCACCCTCTTACTAACTAAATGGAAATTGTAGTAAAATTTATAAAAAAATTTATAATTAGACTATGGTAGAGACTATATTTAGACTATACTGTCCTGTCCAAACCTGCAAAAAATTTTAATAAAATTTCTATCACAAAAATTCCATATTTAAATTTCAAATTATTGAAGTATAAAAAATTTGTGGAGCATCTTATTTGCTATCATAATTTTCATAAATAACAAATTTCTTAAATATTTTCTATAAATAAATTAGAAATATATTTTTTCTGTTTTGAAAAATATTAGATAAATTTTATTTTGTTATTCTAAATTTAGAATTTTCTGTGTTATCGCACCTTCAATAAAAGTTTTTGATAACAATTTATTAAATCTATTTATTTGGGTCTAAAAATATAGTAAAAATTTTGTTAATCAAATTTAATTTTAGCTTTATGATATTTTCCAAATTTCTTATAATATTATAAGTAAAAAAACTTTTTGTGGTATATTATTTTTTAATATACTATTTTATGCTTTGTCATATTTACCATAAAAATAATATTTTTGTTCACTATATATATTATATATTTTAAATCCAAATTGAGAGGAAAACAAAGATTATTTTTTAATACCCAAAAAACTTCAGACAATAAACACAAGCCAAAAAGAATTTATCAGCTTTTAAAACAAAAAAATTGCTTAGGCTAGTAAAAATTATTTTTATATTTAAATTATATACTTGTATATTATACTCGTATAATTTTTATAAGAAGTATAATAAAATATAAATAAAATATATAAAATTAATTCCAAAATGTCTTTAGTTACAGCATCGTGTATCGCCTTTTAAACAATTCAAGGTCGATGTCGCGATATTATTCACGCTATTATTTAGATAATGGCGTAATGAGTTGCACAGAAAATGAGTTTCTTTTTCGTATTTTTATTAATACATAGTATAAATAATTTATGTATACTTATGTAAAAATAAAATGAAAATAATATAAATTAAATAAATGAAAATTGAAATATTATGAGATTCGTTCGGAGACTTTCATTTAATGCATCAGTTTTTAAGACTAAAATAATAATTATTGTAATCATAAATACAAATTTTGTGTATACATTATAGTTTTTTTTTTGGAAAGGTGCTAATTTTAATAAAAAAATTTATTAATTACTGTTTACATATTTTATGAGAAAGTCAAAAAAAATTTCAGTCAATTTTAACTCAGATTTAAAAATAATTAATACTTAAGTTCTAGATTTCTGATTAGTCAAACTGTCGATCCAACTGTCGTTGTTCAAATGTGATTAATTACAAAAACTACTACTCAATTAGTAATTCTGTTTTATATATGTTATTGTCACTATAACTGCGTAGCTATTGATTATATTTCAATGATATTATCTGTGTAAAAGGATATATAAGTAAATAAGTTTTTACAAAATTTTCTTAATTAAACTTTTTCTATAACTAATCCTGTTCGACTGCAATAATTTCTATACAAAACTTTTTCAAAGACTAAACCAACTCAGAGAAATATTTGAAGGATTAATCCTACTTAAAAATTAAGGACTTATCTAAGCTTAATTAAATTCACTAAATGACCAACTTTTTTAGACGATTTTACACTAATGATTTTTGACGACTGAATTGATTTTCTTTTCGTTTTTCTGATAAAATATTGTAAATTAGTTAAATAAGAATATTTAATTGTTTAGACAAGTATTATTTTGAACAATATTAGTATCAGTAATACTAAGAAATTAGTCTATTTTCGACTTTAAAATTAATTGATTTTTGTAAATCAGGTATACTTAAAATTATTTTAATCATACCTAAGATCATTCATTCAATATTTGTGTAACATATTTGTGTATTTGTGTGTTTTATTGAAAAATTACTAAATTAAATAAATTGTATTTCATCATTTATCATCAATTCATTACATTAATTTAAATATTATTAAAAAAAAAAATATTCTTCAACACTCCATGACTTATATATAAAAAATTTAATTCTCATTTTTCTTTTTTCATTACAGCCTGTTAAATAACATTTATGTATTTCAAAAATCTCACAATAAAAAAAAAACCTACAAAATTAAACTCTAAAAAGAGTAAAAAAAAATTTTTTTTTTTTTCATCTCAACAAAATAAAAATTGCATCTATAATTTCACTATTACACTTTATAAAAAAATATAAAATATTAAATAAATATATAAAAATCATTTTACAAAACAAAAAAGAATTCAGTGTTACAGTGTTTATAGGAAAATAATGTACATTAATGTATAAACTAAATAATCAGTGTTTAAAAGTGTGTTTATATTTAAAATATTAACATAAGCTAATCGATATTATATTTCATTTGTTATTATTATTATTTATTTGTCATTAAAAATTCATTGTGCAAAATCAATTAAATTTTAATCATTTTTTTTTTACTTACTAATATAAATAAATGTTTATTATATTTGTGTCAAACATCAAAACAAAATGATTTTAAAATTTAAATCAAAAACATATTTTACACGATTTTAAATTAATAGTCTAATAGCGAAGCGAACCGACGCGCGCGCGCACACTTTTTAAACGTTAAATGAATATTAAAATATAAATTTTTTGAATTTTATATTAATTTAAAAAAACAAAATATAAAAATTAAACCAAAAAAAAAATCAAAAAAAAAAAAAAAAAAACAAATTCAATATGATTTGTAGTCAAAATTATAATTTAAATAATATTAAAACAATTATTAATAACAATTGCTATAATAATAATATTACAAATAAATTTTCATTAAAATATCATGATAATAAAATAATTGATAAAGATGACGAAGAAAATAAAATTAAATAAATAAAGCAAAATAATTTTTTTGAGACAAAAATAATCAATTGTCATATTATTTTTGGTCCATCATCCATTTAACCACGACAATATGTAATTTAATTGGCCATGGCAATGGGTCGTTATGCTCTAATGCTCATCAATTTATAAACGAGAAAATTTTTATAAACAAAAATATTTATATGTATACAAAAAATATTTTGTAAATTTCGATAAATTTACGACCAAAAACCAAAAAAAAAAAAAAAAAAATTGTAAAACATTGAAAAAAAATTTAATTCAAAAGCAAACTAAAAAAAAATTAATTAACGTCATTGCAGCAGCAGCAGCAGTTTTTTTAAGACCACAACAAAAACAAAATATTACAATATTGAAATTCCATTCTGAAATTGTAATAAAAATAATAATAATATTTTTTTTTAATTGAAAAGCAAAAATTGTTGTCGCGTGTGTGGTTTTCCGAAACGAAATTTTTTTTTGAAATGTTGTGGACTTTTCCTACGTGAAAATATATATGAAGAAAATAATATAATAGAGGAGAAAATCAACAAAATAATAATAAAACAACGACAAGTAACCCCGGGGATATTGATTCCCACTATTATTATTGTTATTTTATTATAAACTTGCTGTTTGCATTTTCGTGTAATTAGAACATTTTTGTGAATTATGTCAGAGGTAAGTACAAAAACAATGCTTTTTTTATGTATTTTTTATGTAATTTTTTTTTTTGTTATAGTCGATTGAAATTGTAAAATAAACATTTTTAGTATTTTTGTTAATTAATTTTTAATATTATTGTTAAAAATTGGGGTGGGATGGGGAAATGTTATTTTGATTATTTGGAATTGTTTATATTTCCAGGAGATAATAAGTAAATTTACATAAGTAGTAGGTACGGTATAATATTTTCGACATTTTTATCATAATGCTCGTGAAATAACGAATTTATTATGTAAATTCTATAGCAGAGAAATTGTCCATAATATTTACTTCCTAGTAGAGCTAGAGATAGGTCAAATTATATATAGTGGAGATTGTCTCTTGTACTCATAGTTAGTAAGTTTAACATAACTTTTAACGCCAATTTATTATTCATATTGATAGATCGAGTGATTGTGAATAGAGAAGGAAAATGGGTAAACACAAATTCTCTATTAACACTATATAATGTAAAAAAATTTGATATAATTTTTAATAAAGCAATTAATTAATTAAGAATCCTTGTTGTAAAATCATCTAATTTCTATCTAAAAATATATCTACTCCGTCACACCACATAATAATGTGACCGTAAATATAATCTTAAAGTTGAAAGGCCATATATGGATAATGTTTATTAGAAAATTCTGATTAATAAATTGTTTTCATTTATTTTTTTAATGACACCTGTTTCATCTGATTTTTGTACACTTTACATACACTTCTATATGCCATCTGTTTCATAATTACTAAAATGTAGACAAAATTGATATCTTCATATGGTTTCTAAATTATTTTACATTATCTCTCATATTTTTGGTTCATAAAACTACTTCGATATTGTGTCACAAAAAATGTGAATTAGTGTAAAAATTGTTATGAATTTTTATCAATCTAAAATAATTTCCTTATCAAAAATAACAAAATTTCATTAATTCTTTAATTTTAATTTTTAGAAAAACAATTTCCTTCACCCCCAACCATTCATTTTGCATTATTTACTATATACAAGATTGACGTACATTATATATTTATTTAATCAAATATTTCTGGTTCATTCTATAATTTGATAAAATCAGTGTTAATGATGCCACAGATATTTATAAAATAAATAATGTTAATCAAATAATGTTTTTTTTATATATATTGATATTATACCAGAATTATATATAATATTGTAAATATTATTGTCTGGGATGGATTGATGGATACGGAACAGCAAATATGGACGTAGAGAGAGAAAAATAATAACCTTAATAATTTTATATACATATTTTAAATTTGATTAATAATATAAAATGATTCATATTTATTATTGGTGACAATGTCCAGTCTATCTAACACAAATCATTCATATGATATTGATTAGCACAATTTATATTATATAGAGATTAATATTTTATTATAATTTTTAATTTGTTTACACTTTTTGTTTCAATAATATATAAATGAAAATGTCCGTCATTATGAATCAAAAGCTGCGTGAAATTATCAACTTATAAACTTTGTAACATTAAACAGAGAAATGTATAATCAGTTCTGATGATTTATTAATCACATTTTTCTTATATTTTAATTATTTTTTTTAATTAGGAAAATATTTAAATTTTAATCATTTTTTTAGTATGAATTCATGACTAATTTGTTTTGGAGTATAGAAAATTTAAGTAGAATTAATTTCTTATCATTTTTTATGTACTTCGGATGTACACCATTACATTTTTAATTAATTTGTTAAATTCATTTTTATTTGTGAAATTAATTTTGTGGTTTAATTCATCATTTTAATTATACTCAGAGTTTGATTTTCAAATTAATGTGCAATTTATTGTCTAATAATTGTAATAATTGTAACTAATAATTGTAATTCCCAAGTTTATTCAATGGAGCCTAGTTATTTATACTATTATTATAGTATAATTTTGGTTTTTATAGTTCCTAGAATATAATTCATAAACTTTTCGAAATTATAATAATACAACAAATTGTTTCTGATTTGCACAATTTAATTGATTTCAATCGAAATAATTCATTTAATCTGATCCAAAAAATTAATATAAAAAGTTCTTAGAAATAATTCTATTGCCAATATTAAACCATATTCTTGTTAATTTAAAAATTGAAATTGAAATCCATAATTGTCTAAAAACCTAATTAATTTACTATAATTTATTTAACCCATTAAAGTCTTTACTTTATAAATTGATTAATAATCAATAATAATTTATTTTATTTCGTTTATTTTATTTATATTTAAAAATTTCACTATTATTCTAATACATAATTTTCTTTCACTATAAAAAATATGAATAATATAAATATTAATAATTCATTTTTCAACAATTTTATTATACAAGAACTATGAAAAACTGCATTTATACTTAAAATGCCCTCGAGTTTAATAAATTTGATATTTATTATAGTATTAAATATTCTACATTAAAACTAAATTCAAAACCGCACAAACCTGGTAATATAATTTTTTCTTTACAATTTTACATGGTTACCAACTATATTATACCTTTTTGCTTTTTCACTACTAAGACTAAAATTATTTACATTTTTGTGTTACCAAAAAAAAACTACTCTACTACTACTTAAATAGTATAATAAAATCCAATGGATGATGAACTTGCTTGATATTCTCATATTCCATAACAAATTAATTATATTTAAGTATATTCAAATGTCAAAAGTTTTCTATTTTATATTTTCAAATATTAAATTATCGCAAATTATTTAATGAATTTTTTTTTCTATAATTTATGATTTTTTAATGAAAAACGCGTAAATATTATATGAAAATTTGATTTGAAAATAGATTTCCATTTGTGGTTTTTTAGCAAAAGTATATATTTCATTTTAAAATTCACAATTATTAAAAGAATGAATATTTATATTTATAATAAATTTTAAAAAAAGTTTCATATTTAAACATTTTAATAATTAAAAAAATTTAATTTAGAAAATAATTTTATGTTATGTTATGGTTTTCTGAAATAAAAAGATATTAAAAAAAAAAACATTAAATTTAAAAGAGAAAAATAAAATTTATTTAGAGCAATATTACATTTTTGGTTTATTTTTTGTCGATAATTAGACATTGGGCAAATTAAAAATTGTGTGAAACTTTTATATAATTTTTTATTGCATAATAAACTTATTTTTTTTTGGATTAGAAAAATATAAATTACGCTGCCCGTAAAGTAACAAAAAAAATGTTGTTTTTTTATGGATATAATTTTCGATATTATATATTTACTATATTTAATTTATTATACCAAAATAAGCTTTTTTATTTTCAAGTTTTATTTACTTACATTATGTGAGAAATATATTTTGTATTTCATTATATCCCGTAACTAAAAAGCATTAATAATGCAATAATATAGCCACCGATGTAAGTAAAAGTATACTCGTACGTAGATATATAAAACTTAATTATGATGCATTATTGCGATATATCTATCTGACCGATGTTAGTTTTAATGTTTACATTATAGTTTTACGTGCCTAGAAATATATAATAGCTAAATGAACGGCTGTATAATGAGATTTTAATGACCGGAAAATAATGAATTGATTTGCTGATAAAAAAAAAAACAAAATTTAATGCATTATTTGCTGATAGCTTTGCTGATAGCTAAATTAGAGTTTATAATATTGTAAAATTTTCTTTGCGATATTTTGATATAAAAATTCATTAATAAAATTAAATTTGAATGAAAATATATCTTTTAATCAAATCTTTGTGGTTTTATTACTAATTTTCCTACTAATTCTAAATTTCTTTTAGAAATTTAAATTATTTGAATTCTTATTAGGCATAACCTTTTATCTGACTTCTTTCTGATCTGAAAAAAGGCACATAATTACCTGAAATACCTGAAACAATATTAGGATCATTATGGTTAGGCTATGAAAATATTCCCAGTGAGACTGAAAGGCTTAAGAAAGTATTATATTATATTTTCACTATATTCAATTATTTAATTGAATATAGTAAATTGATAAAATATTGAAAAATATTCTAATTAATTTTAAGTATATATATATATATATAATATTTTTTTTTATGATTATCAAACGAAATTTTGCTATAAATACTGTTGCAAAATTTGCTATTGCAAGAAACTGTTTGAAAATTAATAAAATTATAATAATTTATGCCCCTACACATTAAACTATTATTGCCATTTAAATTTTCTTTTAATATCATATATAATTAAATATGCTAGGTAAAAAAAACAGCTATAAATTAACTAGCTACTAGAAAATAACTACATATTTACATATAATAAAGCAAAAAAAAAAACAAGTGCAGTTGGCAATATAAAAAAAGCTAATCAATTATTTCCTCTATAGAGACTGTCATATGATGATTAGAATTATGTTAATAAGTGCAAAACGCTATAAATTATGACATGTTAATTTAATTTTCTTGTTTACTAAGTACAACAACAACAAAATATTATAAACAAACGATAAATTTTAAATTGTCAATTAGATTTTAATTGGAAAATGTTTCTCTTAAATACTTCTATCAACATTTCAATGTTGAAATACAATTATAATATATAGATACATATTATAAATTGACAAAATTTTTGATTAAAACATCCAAAAAATATACAAAAATTTATAGGAAACATTTGTGGTGTATAACTAAATTTGCATTAAAATTTAACTGATTATATTCTGAAAATATTGTGTAATTCGAAATTTTAGTTATGACGATAATCATAGTATAGAAAGATTATAATTTGAATATCGTACGTCAAATTAACGATAATTTTAAATGTCGGCGTATAAAATTTATAATAATAAATATTACGCGAATAATTTAAATTTTTGTTTACATTTCTAGGAAATTAATATATACATACAAAGTATATAAATGGAATTTTTACACTGTTCGTAATTTTACATTTTTTTTTTCGTTTGCATATTTTAATAATAATTTGAAAAATAATTTAAATATTTTTAGATTCAATAATTTTGTAATTAAATGACTTAGAGATCATAGGAGAATACGAAAATAGTCCCGATTATTGTATACTCAAACGATTTTTGTTGTAATTTCTATTTTAATTAGAGAATTTGTCAACATATATATGTATGTAGTTCTGCGGAAAATAGTACTGAGAATTAAATTCTAAATTTATTCTTGGCTCTATATCATATATTATCAAATTAAAAGCAGATGGATGTAGGCTTCATAAATGTCCCCAAAAGTTGTACAAATTTTTCAATAAAATTCTAAATTTTTTATCTGATTTTCTATTAATTCTTAATTTTTTCCAATACTGAAGCAATTCGATTTGAATCATTGAATCATTTATTTTTCAGACAAACAAAAATTGATTTTCATCTGAATCTAATACCGTATCCAATTTTCATAAACCATTATATATTAATGTCATAATAATTAACATTATTCCCATAGTCAAACAAGCGTTTAGTTTTAGTAAATCTATTTTTACTCAGACACAAAAAATTACACATTATTTACGTAGCAAAGACTTAATAATGTCTATATTTAATTTCAGTAAAATATGTTTATACCATTTCATTATATATATTTTTGTTAAAGTAATTTAAAACCTTTATTTTTGATAAAATTTAATATGCTACTAAAAGAATTGAATTCTTCAAATTTCTTAAGAAATAAATTTATTTTCATAAATTTAAAAAAATCATCAAAATATACAAAACGATTTCTTTTTCACCAAGTATTAAATTTTGTTTTTTAAAATAAATATTGTTCTATATATTGTCAAATAAAAATCATTTTTAAATATTTGATATTATTTTGTCAGACCGACAATAAATATAAAAAAAAAGAGCAGAAAATCCTTTAATATACAACGAAGTAAAATTTTAATATAATATTTTTATTTTTCATGATATGATCTTGACACGTTTATCAACTAAATCTTTATAAATATTTTTCACTTTAATAATATATCAAATAAAAATGGTAAATTTTCCATATTTAATATAATTTATATCGTATTTATGTAAATTTAAAATAATGTATATACGAAAAATAGCATATTACATATATAAATTCTTTAGATCTGTCATATAATATAAGAGTTGCAGTTAATAAAACTGAGAATTTGCATTTCATTTCATTTGCTCTACATATTGTAAGTGAACTTATTTATCTTTTAGATATTTTGTCATTTGAGTTAATCAGGTGATATGCTCCCATAAATATTAATAATAATCACATACTAAAAAATAATAATTGTGCGGTTGTTTCACTACTATAATATTCAGCAATCAAAATTTTGTATGGTGTGGTGCTGATTTGTCTGTTCTTTTTAACCCGGTAGATTATTTTTTTTAGACTAGAAACATAAGTTAGAACTAATATTTTCTTTAAATGTGCCAGGTTATTACATAAGTTATAAAAGAATTTTACGTATACATTTTGAGAAGCTTTTTTGAGAACAAAATTAAACGTACATTTTTTAATATTTTAATACACAGAAATGTGTAAATTTGTGTAGCCAAATCTAAAAAAAATTAATATACATTTTTTATTACATAAATTAGACTATATAAATATTGGTTACTAATAGGTAATTCCTATGGCCGAATAGGTGGCTCGCAGGACATGAGCAAAGTGGTTCATCTTTTTGCCGAACAATTTGGTAACTAATACCAATATTTAGTGATGTTTGCGGCCGTTCAAGTCCTGTCAGCCACTTAATCGCCCAGATTATTTTTTAATCTTGACATCAAAGAGAATTTGAATCAATTCACCAGCCTATATATTCCATATTTATAATTTAATTTAATATCACTATTTAATAATACAAAAAATTTACAAAATTTTGTTTTGCCAAGATTGAGAAATTGAACTAAAACCAATTTAGGGATTAATCAAAAAAAAAATTATTGATTACTCATTATTTTGATTATAAATTTATGACTTATGATATTGCACACCTAAATTTAAAATTCTCTTCCTAGGAATTGATTCCTTATTTGCTAATAAATGACCATAAAAATCAATTTAAATCCGGAATTATAAATAATTTTCTTGTTGGTAACTTTGAATTCACTTTGAATTCCCGCTATCTGATAACATAAAAATTTACGGATTTAAGATTACAAAATTAGATTAGATATACTTCTTATATATAGAAAAAAATTGTTGTATTTTTAAAATAATAAAATCATTTACCAGAAAATGACATCATCTAAAGTTGACATCACTTCATAATTTCTTGTACTTTTTATTTGGTATATAAACCATATTATTTATATGTTGCTGGTAAGCTTTTTTTTAAACAAAAATTAAATGCTCTTTACCTAAAATATTTTAATCCTTTTAATCCATTCATATCAATTCTCTGGATATTTAATCAAAATAAAATAACTAAAATATAAAATTAAATTTTTAAAATTAATTTAAAAAATATTTATATAAAATTTTAAATCACAAAACACGACTAAAATTTTTTTTGTTTAATAATAATAATAATTATTGTAGTTGTAGTTTTATGATGTTAAAGTTTTAATGTTTTGGCCTACACGAAAATTAGCATAAATTACGTTATTTCACGTTTTTAAACAAAAATCACGAGATTAAAAACATTGAAATTTTTTGAGGAACCAGATTATAGTTTTTTATGTTGTTGGTAGCAAAAGCAAAAAAGTATAATGATAATTAAATAATTTGCAATCAAATTAATAAATTTTTAGTTGCTGTCAAATAGGAAATTGTTGCTGAATGTTAATATAAGTAATTTTGCTAAATTTGAAAAGTTTATTTCAATTTTCATTTAAGTAAACAGAAAATTATATTTTGTATTTGAAAAAATTTAATATAGTTTCTGTCCTAACATTTATATGATTTCTAACTAATACCAAAAGCTTAATTATTTTAAATTTTATATAATTCAAAACTTTCGATATTTTAACAATTTTCGATTCCAAAAAATTTTATTACCATTGATTTCTAAAAAAATCTCCAATAATAATTTGTTACCGAAAAATTATTTAACATCACAAAAAAAAAAAAATATTGAATTCAAATATTTTCTAAATATTGTGAACACTAAAAAATTCTTGTATAAATTATCATCTTTCAATTACACATTAATTAGAGCTTTAAAAATTTACTTAAAACTTTTAGAGTTAATCAAAAATTCATTTCATCTTTTTTTTTAATATGACATCTGACAATAATGATAATAATAATAAATATGCAAATTATTATTATTATTGTTAAATGTGTACAAATATATAGTCACTAAACAAATTCATAAGTATAAAGTTTTCTATTTTTTGGGGGGCGATTAATTTCAACAAAATACACGAATACAAAAATTTTTAATTTTCATATCACAAGAAAAACACGTGTGGATCATTCATCCTTGTAAAACAATGTACAGAAAAAAGTATGTCTAATCCTTAGAGAATAATTTCTTTTCATTTTATCATATTAGGTATTAAAAAGGAAAACAAATGACGTATTAGATTTTTGTGACGTTACTAACATATTTATATATTATGTAATGTATTTTTTTAGACGATTGAACAGCAAAAAAACTTTATGTACATTACATATACGTATGTAATTTTTATTTAGTTTGTAATATCATAAAAATGGTAATAAAAAAAATGTAATTTTGTTTCGTAACAAAACCATCTGTCAATTTTATATTTAAATTAAATAGAAAATTTAAAAATTTAATAAAAAAATTTCTTAGTAAAAATGATTTAATTAATGAGATAAAAATTAATTTAATTAAATTTTGAGAAAAAAAAAACAATTTTTGTTTTGACTTTTTTTTTTTTTTTTTTGTATAAGGGGTAGAATAAATGCCGCCTTGTTTAGCTAAGAATTAAAGAAAATTTTATTTAAAAACTTTTATTAAGAGCACGATTTTAGTCACAAAATCGTCTTTCGACAAAATCGACAGTCTCGAGACGTTTTAACCCCCATGCGAATTAACGTACAGCTTTCAATCGGTCGTCTTGTTAATTATCTTGAGCATTTTAGAACCTATTTAGAGTATAAACATCTTGGAATCCTTGGTGTTGGTCTTATGTCAGCTATACGTTATCTAGCATCTTAGTGTCGTCAGTATTATTCGACAGAAATGATACTCTAACAATCGAGTTAATGTATCCCAATATTCCTTTACTATTATGACAACGAAAAATCACCAAAAATATATTAAATTGTGACTAAATATGTTAAGAAATTTTTGAACTGTGCCTAAATTATAATCGATAATGTTCTGAAATTTATAAACCGTTTCGTCCACACATTTTTCTAATATTTTCTTCCTCGCGTTTCACCCTAACTCCTCTGAAATTTCCTCGCTCAAACAATTCATCCTGTAAAAAGTTTCAAAAAATTCTCTTCTTATGAAATTTATCGGTTGCAAAATTTTTTTGCTTCTATTTAAATTAACATAGCAAATTTATACTATATCATAATTACTCTAACCCATGATCCTAATCGGGCTATAGAAATAATAATTTTATTAATTAAAAAAGCTCTAAGCTCTTAAATAAACAGTTTAATATTTACAATTTTTTTTTATAAAAATAAATTTTTTTTTCTGTTAAATTTTTCCAATTGCACGTTTTAATTTAAATGAATTATTTTAAGTAGCTAATTAAAAATGACAACCAGACACATTAATAAAAAATTCTTTTTACTATTTTAATTTTACTAACATAAGTAATTTAAAAATTTTTACTCCCTCCAAGATTATTATTTAAAAAAAAGATTATAATTATACTATATTTTACTACTTTCCACTACCGAGAGAATAATAATGTGAAAATTGTCTATGAAAACTATTTTTTTTTATAAAATAAACAATACAAATAAAACGTGACTGGAAATTTTTAAAATTATAACTAAAATAAATATAATGTAGTTATAAAAACATTTTTTTCTCAACGATATTTGATTAAGAAAAGATAAAAATGTTAAATAAATTATTTTAAATTAGAATGAAAATATAATGAAAATATTGTAAAAGAAATAATAGATTAAATATAAAATTGATTTGATATTTCGAAGAATTGGAAATTGTCCGCAGGAAACTTTTAAATGAGGAAAATATTTAGGGATATTGTAAATGGTTGGAAGATAAGATAAAGAAATTCCATAAATATAGACTCACTGTTTGCATAATAAATGTGGTCAATGTTTGTAGTAATTTACTGCCAAATACATTTTGTATACCAGTGGCGATCGGTTAAGTACAGAAGATGTAGATGATTGTACACTTTATTTCTAAATAATCTTGTATAGATGGTAAGGTATATTAAATAATGTCCATTTAGATTTTTTTCTTTCGTCACAAAAATTGATATGGTTGTTGATATACTGGCAGAATGAAGTAGTTTTCAACTGGATGGTATTATACAATTAAAATAGACTCAATAATAATGTGTCCTTCCTTACGCAGGTGATCTATTTTCTATTTACTACTCACTAACCTAATAACGAAAAAACGCAAAAAATGATAGTCGCATATTTGAAATTTACTTATTTTTCAATAATATATTTACAATCCAAATTCTATTTGAAATTATTATTTTTTAGTATCTACACAAAAATTTTAAATATTTTCAAAAATTTACTATCAAATTAGCAACTTTGATATATAAGTGTTGTAAACTAAAAAATTAACATGTCTATGATAGAAATATTTATTTTTTGACAAACTTTCTAGATTTTTAATACAATTTTGTTTTTTTTTGCTATTGAACCTCCTTAATTTATCAAAAGCTTCACAATCTTAAATTAACGCCTGATTTAAAGTGACATTAATCGTATTTAAGCAATAATGCGCGAGGATTTTAAAATCAAAAGTACATAAGATTAAAATTTGATTTATTTATAGTATAAAGTATTAAAATAATATTTTCTTCTTCAAAAAATTTATCCAAGTTATTTTTATATAAAATAAATATAGCTTACCATGAACTCCTCAGATAGTAAATATTTACAAAAATTATCAGTTACTTTTTTACATTTGTGAAAAAAAGAAATTTTGTTGATAATTTTTTGTTTATCACATTTTATCAAAATCAGTAAAATTGGTAATTGAAACTTATCTAGATTTGATTTTTACTTGTACCGAAAAGTTTGATTTAAAATACTGAAAAAAATCAAGTGTCAATTCATTATATTGACACTTTGATTGAAATTGATTTTTAATGAGTTTTTCTTAAAAGCATTTTTTTTTTAAATTGTAACTTTAGCTTTTTAATAAAATCTATATATTTACAAAAAAATATGAAGTTCAGTTAATATCGATTAATTTTTTAATGTATATAATCAAAATAATTCTTATCTAAAGTGATTGATAGAGTCACACAAAATTATGTCATTTAAGTGCATTTTGTAATGAAAATGCAAAAAAAAAAATACACTTTAAAAATATGATAAAATTTTAATGATACTTTGTATTATGATTTGCAGATTTGCAACATTGTATGCCATTAGGATAAGTTAAGGGAAGTGAAATTGGTTAGAAAAATTAGTAAATTGCATTAAGCTTACAATTACAGATAAAAAAGATCGTTTTATATCATTTTAATTGCAATTTTTTGGATGGTTAAAGGAAGACTATGCAAAAAATTGGTAAAAATTTTAAAAAAGCAATTAATTTTGTTACTGAATGTATAACCTGATGATTAAAATTAAGCTTATTGATATTTTATATACTTCAGAATTATCACCATGACATTAAGAGTTTCTCTATGAAAATTCTATGTTTCCTCTTCCTCTTCCTGTCATGTCTACTTCTATACCATTAAATTAAAAAAAAAAACAATTATTTTCCATTTCCTATTGCCACAAAAATTATTTTATTGAATAATCAATTTCAATTTAACAATTAAATAAATTTCAAAATTATATAAATATTTTATTGAACTGAAATTTATTATGGTTTGAAATCAATAAACGTTTTTATTATTATTATTATTATTAATTAGTTTTCCTTGATAGAATTTCCATGTAAAAAGCTTTCTTATGTAGGTCGTTTAAATATAGTTATAACTATTAATTTAATAATTTAATATTCCAAAAAAAAAAAATACGAAATTGTTGCAGAAAAATACTACAAGTGAATTTTTCTAATTGCTTTAAATGTCATTTTGATATTTCAATTAAGTAAAAACAATGTCAGTTTAGTATCTAATTTAAGTTAAGTAAAATTGAAATTTTATAAATACCAACAATTTATAATTATTATCTGTTGAATTTATAATATTTTAATTGAATTTTTTTTTGTTGAAGAAAATTAATGATCAACAGATTTATTAGAATGTAAATTTACATTTATTTTTTAAAAAAATGTGCTTTTAAAAATAAAACTATAATTATTTTTTAAACAAAACACAATTTTAATATAAACATTTACCAAAAAAAATCTTATTTAAAATTAAATTGTGATCCTAAAATTTTATTTAAGCAAAATAAAAATCAATAAATTTTCTTTAAGATAGAAAAGAAATTGTCAATAAATAATATAATAAATATAACTTGAATGTAAAATTTTTGTATATTTGCAAAGCGTGAAAGATTTATGCTTTGTTTATACTTATAGACGACCGACAAGACTACTATTTCTACGAGTTAAAGCTATAACATTATGTCGACCTTAAACAAATTGATATGTTACAAAGATTTTATCTTTATATCAAATTTCAAGATAGTTTTTTGTACAAAAAATTTGAAGGTTTTAAAGTAGAATTTTTATTTTGCATAAAATTCTTTCATTAGAATTTCACTGCAGAATTTTAAAATAAATCAGAAATTACATAATGTGCGATAGCAAAGTTAATTAATTTTAGAAATGGAATGAGCAATATTGTTGGACTCAATGGAAGTGGAAGCAACAGGCTACTATTTGACCAAATTAAGCGTATACAATCATGGTTCCTTTTCAAGGCTTTGAAAATTTCTTACATTTTCTCATATATTAGAAAATTAAATAGTATCTCCTCAATTCTTTGATAATTGTCACTAAAGATCATACTATAGTTTGTCCTAAAAATATTCTTATACTTTTAATTACTTGTATAGTCAAAGAAAGTTAAATTTTTAATTACATTTTTAATGATTTTACGTGTAATTAAATTTGCAACTGAAATTTTAGGTCATAGATTCTTATGATGTAGGGATGATTTGTCGCCCTTAAACTGACTGTCCCAGTTTGGACATAAAATTTAAATGTTTTCCAAAATAATATGGATCAATAATTTACTTTCTGGTACATTAAATGCTATCAAGGAAGTTCATAATTTTTTGGCAAAACAATTTTATATTATTTTACCTTTTTCATTCCGATTTCATTAATTTTCAAAGGAAATTGTTGTTTTTTTTTTTAAACTAAAAAAAAAATTTAATTTATAATTTTATCGATTTTTTATTTACATTTAATTTTATTTTTTAAACAAAAAAAACCTTCAAAGATGTGAAAATTTAAATTATTTACAAAGTAAATAAATAAAAATCTCCAAATAAACAGCGAAAAAAAAATTAGATCGTGCCTCGTTCAATTTTTTTATAGTTATTTTTCGTCTTTTGTTAACAAAAAAAAATTGTTTACATCGACGAAGGTAAATAAAATAAAATGAAATTCAATTTTTTTTTTGTGTGTAGCTAAATGAAAAGATTCTATTAGCTAAAAATAGTTTTAAAGCATTTTATAATGTGAACCTTTTAGCACAACCAAAAAATTTAAAAACAAAGTTTGGATACCGGCAGCCAAAAAACCCCATTTTTGTGTTCTTTATTTTTGTTGGTGTTGTGTTGTTATTGTCTAGATATCTGACTCAGCATAACAGGTGACGACTAATGAAGATGGTATATTTTGTAGCATATTTTCATGCTGATGAAAATGTGCTAATTTTAGTTTTGTTTTGTCGGTTTAAAAATATGAAATTTTTTTCGTAAACTTGCTCGGAGTTGCATAAGGGGCTGACCTTCAGACTTCTTTGAGGTGATATAATGTCATAGTGCATAATTTTTGTATCGAAAAAAACGTATAGTTACAAAAAATTAACTTTGAATTTACCTTTTTACCATTTTGATTGGATTTGATTTTGAGTCCATCAGTTGTCCTTTTGATCTGATCTCCTATAATTTTAGATTGTTTATTCTTACTTTTTAATTAAAACAGACAACTTTCTTGTAGATTGATTACTTTCTTCTGTTAATTCGATCCCTCTTGACCATTAAGCATATTTTTAGTTATATTAAAATTGATTATTTCATTAGTATACCTTTGACACAGATAGCATAACATTGCCCCTAATAACCTATAACACCATTAAATAACTTTTACATTTATTATACATTAACAGGAAAATTAAATTTAGAAGCAAAAATTTACTTGTTAAGTCATAGCAAAAAATTATACCCAATTTTTTTTTTTATAAAAAATAGTTCTAGAAAAAATCCTTATTACATCCTGTTTTCATTTCTTTTCTTATTTTTCCTTCAATAATAACCAGCAGTTTCCTTAAAATACGTTTTTTATTTACATTTACTTCAGCACTGAATAATTTCTTAATCGAAAAGTTTTGTTGATAAAGAAAAATATTCCTCATTTAAGGATCATGACGACGTTTAATAATACAACAACAAAAAAACAAATGAAAAGATATCAAAACTTATTATAATGCTTCATTGTGCGAAATACTTTTTAAAAGGATAATAACATTAAAGGTTCATTACACCATTTTTCACGTGACTCTTTCTATAATAATAATAATTTTCTGTTGTATATTATACAAAAATATTTCAATTTATCAGAGGTTTTTCCGTTTTCCTTTTTCTTATTTTTTTGAGTATTATTAAATTACGCTGAAGTCATATACCATACACGTATAGTTTGGACAAGAGTTTGGGTGTTAGACACGTTTTGACCTTTCAATAGAAAAATTCTTCCTTAATATTATATAGAAATGAAGTATTTCTAAATAAAAGGTAGAAGTTGACAAACTTTGATATTTTATTAAAAGATTGTGGGAAATTAAACATAATTGAAAAATACTATGTAAAAAATTTCGTAGGTTGTTTTCATTTTGATCCCAAAACTTTTCTTTAGTCATTGTAAATTTTTCAGCTCGTGGAAGTAATAAAAGTGTTGCTACAAAGAAAATGTGAAAAGACGATTTTATTATTATTTTTATGAGGATTAATTTAATTGCTATTTTCCTCATTAATTATACAATTTTTTTTTTATTACTACTTATAATATTTGAAAAATTGAAAATTATTTTAGTAGAAAATTATCATACATTTTCCAATTTCTTATACGCATACAAAGAGAAAATTTTCCATTTTCTAAATAACAAAAAAAAAAAAAAATATGATGAGAATAAATAAAAAAACACAAACTGTCATCAATCAACCTAGAAAACTGGACAACATAAGCCAAATAAGTTTTTCACAAGACAAAAAAAAATGAAATATAGAAGAGAATATATATAGAACAAAACAAAATTGCAATATCCTTAAAGGATAAGATAATATCCTTTCTTTTTTTCTTGTTCATGTTAATTTTAAAAAATGTTTTGTTTTTTTCCATAAATTTTATATATATTTTTTTTTTGATAGACGCATTAAAGAAAACTTTTTAGGAAAAATTCTTTTAAATTAAAATTTAAATTTACCATTAAAATTTTCTTATAGTTGGGAAAATTCTTTAACAGTTTAAATACAATAGTAGAGTATAACCAAAGCCGTATATAATATATTATTCCACTATTAATATGTCTTTACATATTTAGTTTTCTAGCGCACTAAAAATATATAAAATATAAGGCAAAATTAACTTTGGGATTCTATATAAGTTTTCTAAAATATATGTATAGCATAAAAAGTATTTATTTATGTAAATAAAATTATCAAAAATCATTCATAATTTTACTACGATCGCAAGTTCGTTGATCTTTAACCAAAAATAATGAAAAATACAAAATTGAAATTTGAAAAAATAAATGAAATTTGTATCCTTTAAAATCCTTTGGTTTAAAAAACCCAAAACAGGTAGAATTTTTGCTTCAATAAAGAATATTTTTTTTTTCCAGAACAAAATTGAAAATAAATATAAGATTCCATCCAAATATGAGTTTCTAAATTTTTGTTAAAATAGATCAAAATAACCAGAAATATATACATATATTTCCTTACCCTTTCTATCTCATACATATTTTTCTATATTTTTTTCGTCCTTATTCCTCTTTCTATCATTATAGTATACAGAAAATAAAAGAGCTCATATTATTAAATTTCACCACGAAAAATGTGTGTGTACCTGTCGTCTCTATACAATTTCTACGTCTTATCCACAAACTCGTTATTTCAACTTTCTTAACAAAAATATTTTGCTGTGGTGAACTACTCATATTGGCGTCCTAATGTTTTCAGTTTTTTAATTCTTTTTTACATTTTGAATATCTTTATATTATATACGGCTTTGGTATAACTTTAAAGTCAACAGAGAAATTATTGTGACATTTAAAGTAAACATTACGACGTTTTCTAGGTCACAAAATATCCGATATCAATAATAGTTGTAGAAAATATGATAATGGACTATTAGAACAAAGTGTGTACATATCATATTTTCTACATAAAATTTATTGAAACCAATGGAAAATTGTACTTAATATTTTTTAAAAAGTGTTTTTCAAATATATTTTCTCATTTTTTTTTTCTTGTAGTAAAATAACAATCATAATAATTGGACATTCAATTAAAAAGGACATTTTTTATATGATTTTTATTGGCATTGTTTCAAAATTAAATAGAAAAAAATTATTAAATTTATTACAGAGAAAAAGAAAATTTCATAAAAATTAAATAAAATTGTTTTTTAAAGAAAATTTCAAAAAAAAATCTTAAATTATTTTTTTTAGTAAATTACTTACTGTGCGAAACACATAAATTTTATCCTTTTCGCAAGAAATATTCTATAATTTGTAATAAAAGGATGGTAGCAGACGACAACCAGACACGTACCAGTTAGTATTAAAAAGCTAATCTTAAATAATTTATATGAATTTTTTTTTATTATTATACAAAATATTTTTGTCTAACAATTTATTATTGTAGCATACTTTCAGGCGTTCATGAAAAGATTTAATATACATTTCTGTTCTGAACAATTAATATTTTTGGTGCAAAATTTCCCTATAAATCTTAAATTTTTTAAAAATTTTAGTATTTTAAATATTAGACTAAACTGATAGCTTTTAAATTTTATTGTTTTCATAAACTCCTTGAATATTATAAAAAAAGAGATATAAATTTCAATTTCAATAGTAAATTTTGAATATTTTCCATAAAAATAATTTTCTTTCATTTTTCTTACGAAATTTCTAGTCAAGAAGACAATCTGTGAGTTTCACAACAATGCCACCAGGTGTATTAGTTAATGATAGTCGAAGTAATTCATCAGATGATATACAAATTGCATTAGCACCACATATACAAACATATTTAAGTCAAACTGGTCGAAGGCATTCATGTTGTAGCGTTATGTTGCCTGTAGCATTTGAAAGAGCTGCTGCAAAATCATATTTAGATCCTAAATTTGATTCACCAGTATTAGAAGGACAATATCAGACAAGTGTTTTTCCACAAATTCGAATGAGATTTCAGTAAGTATATATATATAATTTTTTTCCTGAATAATATTGAAATATAATCTTAAATATTTTCTCGCATAATCTCTTATATTATTAAATGTACTGATAAAAAAAAATCATTTTACTATCTTTAAAAAAAAAAATAACAACTTTATTAAACAAGAAATTCCATTTTCTATTTTGCATTTTTTGTATTTTTTCTGTCTTGACTCCTCCACATATTTTTTTTTTATTGACTTATAAAAAAAGAACTGCAGCACAAAATATGCGCATTTTAGTATATAAGTATTTTTTTTTTATCATCCCCCAATTTAAAACCACAAAATGCAGAAAAATCTAATGCATATGAAAAAAAATTCGATAGAAGATTTTGAATGCAGAGACGATGCAGAATCTACACGTGGAGACATAACATTGAAAGAAAATAATAATAAAAATCTGACTTTTATTTGTTGTTTATGCTTCGGTAATAATGACATGAGAAGAAAAAAATAACAACAAAATTTTCATGCAATTTATTTAAGTGGTATTAGTTTACCCCAAACCCCATATTCTCGTATAATTTTCAATATATTTTTATTCAACAGGATAAAAAAAGTCATAATTTTTTATCCAAAAGAAAATAATTTTTAAATTTTTTATGAACTTAATTTTTCGAGGATAATTTTTCCCCGGAAATAATTTCGTATAAATTTTTTTTGTAATAAATAAGAAGAGGATAATTGTCCTTAATAAATACGAATTTTAATAGAAATAAAATTGGGATTATTTTTTATGTAATACAATTTAAAATTCTACTATAATTTAAAATTTTTTGATAAACTTTTTCAAATTATGCTACAAAGTAATGACCTCATTGCAACCCATTTAAAAGTATAATGTGTCACGCAATATAGCAAAAAAAAAAAGAAGAAAAGTTTGTTTTCAGTTGTAATAATTTATAAGGACTTTGTACATAAAATATAATACAGAGAAAATGTAGTATCGTGTGTTTATCTTCTTCCTTTACCACAACATTGAGAATTTATTTATTATTTTTTGCATTATTCTATATAAAAAAGTGAAAATTTATTGCAAATTTATGTATACCAATTTGCAAGAGAATATTTTATGAAAAATATGGTTAATGTCAAAAAAAAATTTTTTTATTTTATAAAAATAATTAAAATTTCAATTTATGTTCTAGCTAAAAATGAAATTAATTTAACTAATTTATTTGTTAGAATTAATTACTAAAATAATATTTTAGTTTCAATGAAATGGTATATATATATACATAAATGTGTAATATAATTGATTGTAAAATATAATTTTGTGGCTAATTTAATAGCACTTATTAATGAAGTGATATAATAATATTATAAATATATCGTCAAAACTTTCATCATTTAAATTAACCACTTAATTTAAATTAATTATAAAAATCTATTTATTATATCATTAAATTAAATAATCGTAAAAAATTATTTTTAGTATATATAGCGCGTATAATAGTAAAAAATTTGAATTTAATTACACTTTGAAAATTAAAATTTATTAGATAAATTGCATAATTTTAGGTTTAATCAAAATTAAATTATAAAAATTATGCATGTACTACAAAAAAGTTCATAAGTTTATATTATAAAGTTTTAAGTTTTATAAATATTTGAATTTATATTATAAGAAATTTAAATTTGTATCCTTAATTTAATACTTATATATACAATAATAAAGGATATATGTATGTTATATATGGAAAAAGTTTTATTCTATTAAAATTGTTGATATTAAATTTAAATTAATTTAAAATCAATTTACTAAAGGTAATATAAGAATAAAGTCTATAGAAATTTAATTTGTTTATCTACTTTACTATCTATGATTGATTTGATAAAAGGATGGTTACTTTATAGAGTTTCTGAGACAATTTAATGAATTTCAATATTATTTATTAGAATTTGAACCATTTCAATGGTAAACTAATATTTTTGTAACTTTAATATAATAACAATTTAATTTCATTGTAAAAATGTTGGGAGCATAAATCAATTTAATATTATGTTCATGTCATTTTCATTTAGATATTTCATTAATATTTGTCAAATTTGATATTTATGGGTGGATTGGAAATGTTTTCTTTATTATTATTATAGTTTTTTGATATATTTACGACGTTTTTAGATTGTTCATGTTCATCAACATTAAATGTTAATATTAAAATTTTATCTGACACAAATTAAAGTTAGCCTGATTATTAAATTTGTTAAAGCACTCATCACTGTCTGTGTTTGTTTACAACATGATTTTACTAAAAAATTTAATATATTAGTTATTTAATTGATTATTACGTATAAATTTTAAAATAAATCCTTGTTCTTCCAGTTCCAGGATCAAATATTGTATAATTTTTTTATTAATTGATTTTTATCTATTTTTTTAATTACAGATTTGCATTATTCTATATGCTTTTATGCTGCGTAGCATGGTTTTTATATTTTATTATTGAAGGCAGTACGGATAGTTATTGGATACCAATGTCTAGTTCATTTTCTGCATTATTTATATTAACATTATCGGGTTTAATTTTTACACGAACAAATACTTATCGTGCCAATACAAATACAACATCAGCATTAGCAGCAATTATAATATGTGCTGCATCATTATTATTTCTTGGTTTTACAAAAGAAGCATTTAGTCCACTTGGACATTTTGCACTTTGTCTTGAAATTATATTACTTATATATACAGCATTACCAATGCCATTATGGTTAGGTACAACAATTGCTATTTTATATTCAATATTATTTGAAACAATAACACATTTGGTTGGTATAAATGCTGTACATGGTCATAAAAATAATGAATTTTCAATAAAAATCTTTTTTTTACGTATTCTATTACAAATAAGTGTACATTTAGTTGGATTACATGTTCTTGTTATGAATTTGGTACGAATGCGTGGTACATTTATGAAAGTTGGTCAAAATTTATTAGTACGTAGGCAATTAGAAATGGAAAAACAATTAAAAGAGAAAATGATACATTCTGTGATGCCACCAAAAGTAGCTGATATGTTAATGAAAGAAAGTAGTGCTGGTATGGATCGTGATTCAGTTACAGCCGAACAACATACAAATCATATGCGTCCAAGACCATCAAATGATGTTAAATCATTATTTCGACCATTTCATATGCATAGTATGGAAAATGTTAGTATATTATTTGCTGATATTGTTGGATTTACAAAAATGTCATCAACAAAAACAGCTGAACAATTGGTAGAAATTTTAAATGATTTATTTGAACGATTTGATGATTTATGTCGGATAAATGGTTGCGAGAAAATTTCAACATTAGGTGATTGTTATTATTGTGTTTCGGGTTGTCCAGAACCACGACCAGATCATGCAATTTGTTGTGTTGAAATGGGATTAGGTATGATAGCTGCAATGCGTGGATTTGATGCACAACGGCATGAAGGTGTTAAAATGAGAGTTGGTGTTCATACTGGGACAATATTGTGTGGAATTGTTGGGACAAGGCGAGTGAAATTTGATGTATGGAGTAATGATGTCACATTAGCCAATAAGTAAGAATCTTATTTTTCATGAATTTGAAATAAATATTAATTAGTATTTCTTCATTTTATAGAATGGAATCTTCAGGTAAACCAGAACAAGTTCATATATCCGAAGAGACTTCAAGTTTTTTGGGTGACGCATATTTTCTAGAAGAAGGCGAAGAAGTATTTGGTAAATTTATTAAACTATTTAGATTTTTAGAATATTTCTGTCTTTTAGAATCATAAAAAAAAAATTAGATCTAATATACAAAATCGACTTTCTAGGCCATCGTACATATTTTGTTGTCGGTAGACGGAAAGAAGTATCAATATCGCATACTGGTAGTGTTAGTCCAATGTCAAAGTCTGATGGTAATCATCTCACTCCTGATGGTTATGTTAATGGTGTTCTATTATCACAGAGTGCTACAAATATATCAGCCATACATCCGACAGTACCACCAGCATCACCAGTTGGTATTGTATCATCAAATTCATTAAATCCATCGCCAGTTTTATCAATTCGACCAAGACTAACATCTTTTAGTATGAAAATACGTAAGAAATCACCAATTTATTTACACGATAATGAAAAAGGAATTTCAAACCAAAAACAAATTTTAACACATCGAGATCATCCAAAAATTGTAATTACAGCAAAATCGCTACCGGGTAGTTTAGATTCGGATCATGAGGAAGAAAATGGTGGCAAAATTACAAACAAATCTAATCAACAACAAATTGAGGAAGAAAGTACCGCAGCTAAATATGCAGCAAAAATAAAAAATTGGAGAGTTCCGAGATTTCTTAAAAAAATTGATGATTTAAGAAAGTCTGATGGTTTTGGAGAGGCAAAGACTAATAATAAAACAGATGAAGTGATAAATATTGACCAGAATGGTTATCAACAGTTACCAGTACTTATAGAAACACCAAAACAAAGTTTTCATACATTAGAATTACCACAAAAATCTGGTCCTTGTAGTGGTATAACTAGCCCACATAGCGGACATAGTTCATTAAATACAAAATCACCAGATGGTAGTTGTTGTTCACCAGGTGCTGGCCCTCAACATTCTATGTTTGATGATATTATCGATGTTCGATCATATATATCACAATCACGTAGTGATATATCACCATTCGGTCGATCTGGTAGTTATCGTTCACAATGTGGTCGAAATTCTAATACAAATTCAGATATTTCACCTGCAATTCGACCACGCAGCTCAACAATGGCAACGCGAAATGATAATAATACACATCGAAATAGTGGTGGGGGCGGTTGTATTGGTGTGAGTAATAATTGGCCAGATGGTCTTAGTATATGTCCATCGGCAACTAGTCGTAAAGATTCTGGTATTAAAAGTAATAGTCGCCGTTCTAGTATTCAACAACAAATTTATGCATTAAATCAATCAACAATATCACAACATCGTGTTTCAGGATATTTTACAAGTTCAACATCAAGTTTATCAAATGCTGGACAACAAGATGGTCAACAGCACCAATCATCAAAAAATTTACAAGAGAATCAATCGTTATCGGATCCGCTTGCCGCTTGCTTACAACAATTGCGTAAGCAGTCTGATTTACAATTGATTCGTTGTGTTCGTGATAATGCAAAATCACAACGTAGCTATTTGGTTAAACCACCATTAAATCCATTTAGTTTATTTTTTAAATCATATCAAATGGAAAAAGATTTTCGATCAAAGGCACATCGTTTCGGTAGTGAAAATGAAACAGAAGGACCACCAACATTAGCGACACCACGTTACAATACATATATAGATATATTTGTTGGTATTGTTGTATATTTATGTATAGCCGGGTCATTATTTTTAATGTCACCATCTGTTGTATCATTATCATTTCGTATATGGGTATCATTATTTATATGCTTTTCAGCAATACAATTTTTTGCATTATTTCTATTTACACGACAAATGTGCCGACGACATTCAACTAAACATAAATCACAAATTGCCAATACAGCATCATGTACAGATAAATTATTTGAATTAATATCTAGCTGGTATCCATGGCATATATGTTTAGCATTATTAATGGCATTACCAGTAATATTAATAATTGTAAATTTTGCATTATTGGATTTAAGTCAATTACATGCATTTGAATATCATTATGGTTTTTTAATATTTGTTTGTATATTTCATTTTTGTAATTTTACGCAATTAAATTGTTGGATGCGTAATATATTAGCATTATTAGCAGCATGTTGTTTTATAAGTATTGCTGTTGGTCAATTAATGGCATATTCAACACGTTTAGAAGAATTAAAAATATCAAATGTAACAAATCAAATATTAGATGAAAATCAAAAAATTTTTAATAATAATTTATATGAAGATATTAAATGGTTTCAAATATATCATGTTGAAATATATTTAGATTTATTTTTATTATTAATTTTAGTATGGTTTTTAAATCGTGAATTTGAAATTGGTTATCGTTTAACATTTTATGGTAACGCTGTTGCTAATCAAGATAAAATTCGTGTACAAAATATGAAAAATCAAGCTGATATGTTATTACATAATATTATACCAAAACATGTTGCTGAACAATTAAAAAATACAGCAAAATATTCAGAAAATCATCATAATGTTGGTATAATATTTGCTAGTATTATTAATTTTAATGAAATGTATGATGAAAGTTATTTAGGTGGTAAAGAATATTTACGTGTATTAAATGAATTAATTGGTGATTTTGATGAATTATTATCACGTAAAGAATTTAAATGTGTTGAAAAAATTAAAACAATTGGTAGTACATTTATGGCAGCTAGCGGTTTAGATCCATCAAATCGTGGTGAACAAAATGAACATATTACAGCATTAATGGAATTTTCAATAGCAATGCAATCTGTTGTTGATGCATTTAATAAAGATTTATTAGAATTTAATTTAATATTACGTATTGGTTATAATATTGGTGATGTTACAGCTGGTGTTATTGGTACTAGTAAATTATATTATGATATATGGGGTGATGCTGTAAATGTTGCTAGTCGTATGGATTCAACTGGTGTTGCTGGTCGTATACAAATTGGTAAAGATTGTTTACAATATTTATCTACAAAATATGAATTTGAACCAAGAGGTAAAGTTTATGTTAAAGGTAAAGATCATATGGAAGTATATTTATATAAAACTACAAAACCGGATTTAATTGATTCAGAGGATTTATAAACATAGAAAAAAACAAATTTTTTTTGTACCGTATACATATTTGTTGAAGGAGAAATTTTTTTTTACTTTTTCTGTATGACCAAAATTGTAGAATTTTTTTTGAAGAAAATAATATAATTACATTATTATAAGAATTTAGCTTTAAGAACTAACTCAAAAGCTTTAAATGGTTTTAAAGCTCTTTTGAACAAGAATAACTATTACCATTTATAACTATGTATATTAAAGTTCAGAAGTTCTTGCCATCAAGATATTTCAAATTTTAAATTAAAACAAAACTTTTAACACACCATAAAAATATGATTTAAATATATATTTCAATCTTTTCCAATAAAATTAGGAAAAAAGATTTTTATGAAAAAAGGATATTTTTTTAAATAATAAATACAAAAAAAAAAATCCTTTAAAAATTAAAAAAAAATTAAGAGAAAATTATTTGTTAAAAATTCCTTTATTTATTGTGATATTTCATTATTTAATTAATATATTTTTTTTGTTAATTTATTTTTAATAAGACTCATTTTAATTTTTTTTAATTAACAAAATTTTTTTTTATAATTTTACATAAACAAAAAAAAACTAAACAAAAACTTTGTATGATAATCATTTTATTGATAGATTTTTTTTGTATAAATTACAAGATATTAATTATTAAAAAATATTAACTAAAGGTAAAATCTTAATTGCTCAACATTCATTGTAAGTTAAAATTTATATAGAAAATATATTTTTTTTTAATTAATTATGATATTTTTTTTTAGATAAAATAATTGGAAAATTAAAAGAAAATTTGAATTTTTTTCAAAAAAAAATAAAAAATATTTTACATTATTAATTTAAGATTTTTTATATTTAAAATTTCCTAAAGAAAAAATCAAAAAAAAAAAAAAAGCACATAGAGAAACAAATTTAAGTATTATAACATTTAATAACTAAAAAAATTACAATTTAATTTAATATTTTTTTATTAATTTAAATAATTTTAAATTCATACATATTAAAAGTTTATATTAATAGTTATTAATTTTATGAAAAGCTTTAAACATTAAAAAAAATTATATATTTATATTTGTTGCATAATTTATATAATGATAATTTTTTTATAATATTTTTATGAATGAAAAATATTAAGCCCAGGGGCAGGTATCTAAATCATATAAAACTCGATCAGGAAATAGAAATTACATCGATCAGGAAATAGAAATTTACTAAATTTTAACTATGAGAGTTGGGAGCAATTGTTCCCATTCAATTTACCGTCGAGAGTCGAGACATTTTTCATTTATTATTTAGCACAATTCAATATTTCGTATTAATTAAAAGGTTACGAAAGAAACTCCATATTATTGACTTTGTAGATTAAACAAAAATAAGGTCTTAGTGCTTACTGCGTGAAATTGTTCTCCACTACAATTCAACTCATTTTGTACATATTAAAACCAAGGCATTTTTATTAATTATATAAATTCAATTTGTCATTTAATCATTATTTACTTCTTCTTCTTGCAAATCAATGCCACGACTATAATTCATATAACAACTATCACTTCTTTATTCATCTCTGATCATAATTTTCTTTATAATTATTGTTTACACACAGCATAATTTTTGGTAAGTTATGAAAGTAATGAATTATTATGGATTTTAATTATGCAAATTAATTTTAATTAATTGTGCATGTACAATCGTCCCGAAATAGTATATAAAATTTTTTTTTAAATATGCATATTATATTTAAAATTAAGAACTCAAAATTGCCAATAAAAAAAAGCGTTATCAAATGAAAATATTAAAAAAATTTGTATATAAATAAAATATTTACTTACAAATTTAATAAAACAAAAAATATAAATAAACTTAATTACATTTTGAAAATGAAATTATTAAATTTTAAATTATGGCCGTTTTCATTAACGCAGTATGATCGTGGTACTGCAATGTTTTTATTCATTTTTATGGTAGTTTAATCAACGTGACAGCAACCAGTCGACAGAAGGTGCATTGCTTAACCTAAATTCTAAATTTGTCGACTTTTCACTGTCTCGATAGTCAAAATCCCAGTAAAATGAATTAATACATTGCAGTACTGCGATCATACTGCGTTTACGAAAACGGCCTAAATGTTATAGCTAAATTATTTTCTCACACTAAAAAAATCATTTTTTTTTTTTTTAAATAAACTAAAATATAATACTAAAAATATTTACATTATTTATATACATACCGTATATAAAAAATTATAAATTCAAGTGCCTTTTTCTCTAAAATTAAATTACAAAAATATATTTTATATTTATTATATTTAATATTCAAAGAAAAACTCAATATAAAATCAATAAATACTTTTTTTCTCCCAAAAATTATTATTAAATTTTCTTATTAAAACAAAAATAAAATATTATGACCCACAGATAAAAATTATATACTGATTTTAAATTTATATTAGAAATTAATTTTCCATATAAAAAAAATAATAATATTTATTTTATTATTAAATAAAAAATTAAATAAATTAAAAATATTTTGAAAATGAAAGAAAAATAAAAAAATAAAAGAAAAATTAAAAGAAAATTTGAATTTTTTAAAAAAAAAAAAATAAAAAATATTTTACATTATTATTAAAATAAAAATTTCTTAAATAAAATGTAAAATAAAAAAAATTAAAAACAGTCAGAACAAAACGCTTTTAAATTTAATAGAAAATTAAATATTAAATTTTTAAATTTTGTGCGATGTTTCGAGATTAAAGCTATAAAATGGTTTTTAGGGTAGCGGCGATGAAATTAACTGAAATCAAATTATGAATATTTCAGTTCGAAAAATATTTAATTTTTATTTGATTCCAGTTTCGAAATTTAAATGAATCAAAAATCAAATGCCATCTGAAAGGTTTCAAAAATTTCAGTGAGGCGCGAATCAACGTCATCTGTTGGTGGAATAATGTGTGATATGAATTTAATAATGTAATATTTCTATATATGTAGTATGTAGTTTTCTTTTTTGTTATTTTGAGTAATTTATCCAGAAAACCATTTTATAATATCTCACAGGACATTAATATCGCCAATAAATTACTAAAAAAAAAATATAAAAATTTGTATTAAAAAATTAATTAACCAATTAATTTAATTTATATAAATAAATACTAAATAAATATAAATATTTTAAAAAAAAATTGTAGGTTTTATCAAAAGTTAAATTGTATAAATTCTAAAATTTATTTTATTTAATATTAACAAAGAAAATTTTATATATATAAATAAATTATTACAAAAAAATTAAGAAAATGAAGAAAATTTATTGAGTCTAAAAGAAAAAAATATTTAAAATTAAATAAAAGAAAAAAATGTTAAAAAAATTTTTTTGTGTATAAAAATATATTTATTAAAATTAAATTAAGAAAATTATATAAAATTAAAACTGTGAAAAGAATTAATATATAAAATTTAATGAAAATTATTATTGGTTGATTGTTTTTTATTTATTACTTTCAGAAATATTTATATAAGAATTTCTATTTAAATACAAATTATTAATATTATGTATAGGTAAAATAGTCTCTAAATAATATAATATTTAAAACCATAGAAATCCATAAATATTCTATAGGAATCCTTTCAATCTGTCAGACACATTTTTATTATTATTTTATTTTATTATTTTACCAATAAAACATGTTGACTATACAAACAAGGTTGACAAAGGGGCATAACATGACCACTAATACATCTTAAATTGATAGCATAAATATTTATATTATAAAAGGTCAGCAAAAAGAACTATTATTAAGTAAGTATTTCTTTTTGTATAATTAATTAGAATTTTTCGATCAAAATTGTCCTTTAAGCATTCAAATAGATCGGTAAAGAAATTAAATCAGTCTTTTTTTTTCCGAAATGAAGCCAAACGATTAGAATGGGACGAATTTTAGTTGATTTTGATTTGAAAATTTCAGTTAGATAACTTATATCTGCTAACATTTTGCTAGCAGATATTTTACATTTGATTTAGAATTATTGAATTTTACCAGACTATTAATATTGTTAAGATATTTGTTTGAAATGAATAACTCAATTAATAAATGGACATATTTAGCTGAAATAATGAACAGATTTTGATGAAATAATGAATAGACTTTTGATTTTAGTAAAAATTTCAGTATTTTGGTATATTTCGTTCCAGTAAGCGTAAAACATTACCTGTAGCAAAAGAAAACCAAACTATAGACTGGATTAACAAAGCAACAAGTTTTCCTTATTTTATCCTAGAGTAAATTAGATCCAGAGAAATAGAAAATAATTCAAAATTTTCGTTAATGTTACTATACTTATAATAGTTTGTTTATTTTTGCTTATACTCTTTCGTACGTAATACTTTTCTTTACCAAGTACGTCTTATCATTTTTTGTCAATATACGTAGTACACATCTGATAGTTTAAAAATAATTTCCAAAAATGTACTAAAATTACCAAAAATAATTAATAAACCAAAATATTCACAAAACTCTCGCCAAAAAGGTGCGGTTAGAAACACTAAAAAAAATAATATGTATAATCATAAAAAATTATTAGCGAATTGCTTTACCCCTTAGATTAAATTTTATTTTTATCCTTTAATATTATTTCTTTTCATTTCTTTTCATTTTTTTTTTGTATATATTTGTTAAACATTGCATTATAAATATATAAATTATAAGGATAATAATTTTTATTGTTTACATACTCTAAGTCCTTTAGAAAATCGTGTTTATTTTCGTATCGATGTTACAAAAAAGAAAATTTTATTTTTCTGTTTACATAACCTTGAATTAGAAATTCTTATGTAAATTTTGTATACAAAAATAAGGATAAAAAATTAAACTATATATAAAAGAAAATTGAAATAAATTTGTTATTTTAAATGTTACTCGTAATTACATTGCGTAAAATAAAATGCAAATAAATTTTATTTTATAGAAATTTTAGTATTTTTTTTTTAACATTTCATTTCAAAAATTTGATTTTTCATTTTTTTGAAAGTTAAAGATTTAAATTTTATTTTTTCAAGGTTAAAAAAATGATTTTCTTCAATCTTTTATATAAAATCACGTAAATTGCCGGCATAAGTTAATGATAAATAATTTTGTACCTGGCAAAAACATGAACCAGAAAAAAAAACCAAAAAAGTTCAATTTTCTCTATTTAAGTATAAAAGTCACGTAAAAGCAATTTTCAATGCTATTCATTAATGGCAATCTTTGTTGTTTTTTTTTTTAATAATATTGAACAAGGTCATCATCACTTTAGGCTTTAGGGTTTATGAGGCTTAATACAAATGATGATGTTCTACATGAAAAATGGAAAAAAAATCTTTTTTTATACACTTCCATAGGACAAATTAGTTTTTTTATATTTAAATCTTTTCTAAATTTAATAATTAGTCTTATATGTTAACCTTCCTCGGTAATTGGAGCAAGACTGTAAATTTTATATATTTATACAAACGAATTGGTTTACAACGTGTAAGTTAATATTTAAATAACAGACTCAATTTTGTAGGTTAACATTTATACAAATCGAAAATAACAGGTTAACATTTTTTAATATAAATTATATAACAGATAATTAACAGATTACTAGAAGATATTATACACTTAGGTAAATTTTAGCCAACAAATACTAATATAATTTGAATATTGATAAAACTTGAATTGTAGACTAATTTGAAACGTAAAAAAACTAAATTCTTGTAAAATCTGCCAAGGCAAGAGGCATTGAAGAATAATAGTCGAAAATTTAGTATTTAGAGTGATATTTGTTATTTTTTAAGGACTCAAAACAAAATGTTTGTAAATATATTTTCAAGGATTTTACTTGTCACTCTTTAACGATAAATTTTCTATACAAAATTTTCACCAGCTTCGAAAATGGAAAATTCTAGTATACTTTCTTCTACCATTCAATAAATGGGGAAAAATTTCTATAGAAACATTTACATTATATTATTATGAACTAAAAATAAAATATTTACTTTGGGTTTATAATTAATCCAGGATTTCCTTATTTTATTATTCATCCTAATATTAGACAGGTATAATTTTTCTTCTCACCTTGTCCAAAAAAAATTTCGAAACATAAAAAATAATTTAATTAAATATAAGAGAAAAGAAAAATTAACATCTTAACAAATATAATTTAATTCTTCCGAAAAAAGGTATAGGAAATTTACCAAATCTGACATTTTAATCTACAAATTTATCTTAAGGACATAATTAAGTCATAAAAAATATAATATCTTTAAGATGTCTGAATTTGTGTTTAGTTAAATTTATTTGTTATCTTAAAAAAATGATACGGACATTTTAGATAATTAATAATATATAAAATACTTATTTAAATTATATGTACCTTGTATAAAATCATTGTAATATTATATAGCTACAATACAAAATAGTATACAAGTTGGTAGTGGTCAGAATGGCCATACTCAAGCTGGAATAGTTAAGCTGAGTATATAGTTGGTATGTCCTACAGACATGTACCTTGTATAAAATCATTGTAATATTATATAGCTACAATACAAAATAGTATACAAGTTGGTAGTGGTCAGAATGGCCCTACTCAAGCTGGAATAGTTAAGCTGAGTATATAGCTGGTATGTCCTACAGACATGTACCTTGTATAAAATCATTGTAATATTATATAGCTACAATACAAAATAGTATACAAGTTGGTAGTGGTCAGAATGGCCATACTCAAGCTGGAATAGTTAAGCTGAGTATATAGTTGGTATGTCCTACAGACATGTACCTTGTATAAAATCATTGTAATATTATATAGCTACAACACAAAATAGTATACAAGTTGGTAGTGATCAGAATGGCCATACTCAAGCTGGAATAGTTAAGCTGAGTATATAGTTGGTATGTCCTACAGACATGTACCTTGTATAAAATCATTGTAATATTATATAGCTACAATACAAAATAGTATACAAGTTGGTAGTGATCAGAATGGCCATACTCAAGCTGGAATAGTTAAGCTGAGTATATAGTTGGTATGTCCTACAGACATGTACCTTGTATAAAATCATTGTAATATTATATAGCTACAATACAAAATAGTATACAAGTTGGTAGTGGTCAGAATGGCCATACTCAAGCTGGAATAGTTAAGCTGAGTATACAGTTGGTATGTCCTGCAGACATGTACCTTGTATAAAATCATTGTAATATTATATAGCTCTAATACAAAATAGTATACAAGTTGGTAGTGGTCAGAATGGCCATACTCAAGCTGGAATAGTTAAGCTGAGTATATAGTTGGTATGCCCTACAGACATGTACCTTGTATAAAATCATTGTAATATTATATAGCTACAATACAAAATAGTATACAAGTTGGTAGTGGTCAGAATGGCCATACTCAAGCTGGAATAGTTAAGCTGAGTATATAGTTGGTATGTCCTACAGACATGTACCTTGTATAAAATCATTGTAATATTATATAGCTACAATACAAAATAGTATACAAGTTGGTAGTGGTCAGAATGGCCATACTCAAGCTGGAATAGTTAAGCTGAGTATACAGTTGGTATGTCCTACAGACATGTACATTGTATAAAATCATTGTAATATTATATAGCTCTAATACAAAATAGTATACAAGTTGGTAGTGGTCAGAATGGCCATACTCAAGCTGGAATAGTTAAGCTGAGTATATAGTTGGTATGCCCTACAGACATGCACCTTGTATAAAATCATTGTAATATTATATAGCTACAATACAAAATAGTATACAAGTTGGTAGTGGTCAGAATGGCCATACTCAAGCTGGAATAGTTAAGCTGAGTATATAGTTGGTATGTCCTACAGACATGTACCTTGTATAAAATCATTGTAATATTATATAGCTACAATACAAAATAGTATACAAGTTGGTAGTGGTCAGAATGGCCATACTCAAGCTGGAATAGTTAAGCTGAGTATATAGTTGGTATGTCCTACAGACATGTACCTTGTATAAAATCATTGTAATATTATATAGCTACAATACAAAATAGTATAGAAGTTGGTAGTGGTCAGAATGGCCATACTCAAGCTGGAATAGTTAAGCTGAGTATATAGTTGGTATGCCCTACAGACACGTACCTTGTATAAAATCATTGTAATATTATATAGCTACAATACAAAATAGTATACAAGTTGGTAGTGGTCAGAATGGCCATACTCAAGCTGGAATAGTTAAGCTGAGTATATAGTTGGTATGTCCTACAGACATGTACCTTGTATAAAATCATTGTTATATTATATAGCCACAATACAAAATAGTATACAAGTTGGTAGTGGTCAGAATGGCCATACTCAAGCTGGAATAGTTAAGCTGAGTATATAGTTGGTATGTCCTACAGACATGTACCTTGTATAAAATCATTGTAATATTATATAGCTACAATACAAAATAGTATACAAGTTGGTAGTGGTCAGAATGGGCATACTCAAGCTGGAATAGTTAAGCTGAGCATATAGTTGGTATGTCGTACAGACATGTACCTTGTATAAAATCATTGTAATATTATATAGCTACAATACAAAATAGTATACAAGTTGGTAGTGGTCAGAATGGCCATACTCAAGCTGGAATAGTTAAGCTGAGTATATAGTTGGTATGTCCTACAGACATGTACCTTGTATAAAATCATTGTAATATTATATAGCTACAATACAAAATAGTATACAAGTTGGTAGTGGTCAGAATGGCCATACTCAAGCTGGAATAGTTAAGCTGAGTATATAGTTGGTATGTCCTACAGACATGTATCTTGTATAAAATCATTGTAATATTATATAGCCACAATACAAAATAGTATACAAGTTGGTAGTGGTCAGAATGGCCATACTCAAGCTGGAATAGTTAAGCTGAGTATATAATTGGTATGTCCTACAGACATGTACCTTGTATAAAATCATTGTAATATTATATAGCTACAATACAAAATAGTATACAAGTTGGTAGTGGTCAGAATGGCCAAACTCAAGCTGGAATAGTTAAGCTGAGTATATAGTTGGTATGTCGTACAGATATGTACCTTGTATAAAATCATTGTAATATTATATAGCTACAATACAAAATAGTATACAAGTTGGTAGTGGTCAGAATGGCCATACTCAAGCTGGAATAGTTAAGCTGAGTATATAGTTGGTATGTCCTACAGACATGTACCTTGTATAAAATCATTGTAATATTATATAGCTACAATACAAAATAGTATACAAGTTGGTAGTGGTCAGAATGGCCATACTCAAGCTGGAATAGTTAAGCTGAGTATACAGTTGGTATGTCCTACAGACATGTACCTTGTATAAAATAATTGTAATATTATATAGCTACAATACAAAATAGTATACAAGTTGGTAGTGGTCAGAATGGCCATACTCAAGCTGGAATAGTTAAGCTGAGTTTATAGTTGGTATGTCCTACAGACATGTACCTTGTATAAAATCATCGTAATATTATATAATACAAAATAGTATACAAGGTGGTAGTGGTCAGAATGGCCATACTCAAGCTGGAATAGTTAAGCTGAGTATATAGTTGGTATGCCCTACAGACATGTACCTTGTATAAAATCGTTGTAATATTATATAGCTACAATACAAAATAGTATACAAGTTGGTAGTGGTCAGAATGGCCATACTCAAGCTGGAATAGTTAAGCTGAGTATATAGTTGGTATGTCCTACAGACATGTACCTTGTATAAAATCATTGTAATATTATATAGCCACAATAAAAAATAGTATACAAGTTGGTAGTGGTCAGAATGGCCATACTCAAGCTGGAATAGTTAAGCTGAGTATATAGTTGGTATGTCCTACAGACATGTACCTTGTATAAAATCATTGTAATATTATATAGCTACAATACAAAATAGTATACAAGTTGGTAGTGGTCAGAATGGCCATACTCAAGCTGGAATAGTTAAGCTGAGTATATAGTTGGTATGTCCTACAGACATGTACCTTGTATAAAATCATTGTAATATTATATAGCTACAATACAAAATAGTATACAAGTTGGTTGTGGTCAGAATGGCCATACTCAAGCTGGAATAGTTAAGCTGAGTATATAGTTGGTATGTCCTACAGACATGTACCTTGTATAAAATCATTGTAATATTATATAGCCACAATACAAAATAGTATACAAGTTGGTAGTGGTCAGAATGGCCATACTCAAGCTGGAATAGTTAAGCTGAGTATATAGTTGGTATGTCCTACAGACATGTACCTTGTATAAAATCATTGTAATATTATATAGCTACAATACAAAATAGTATACAAGTTGGTAGTGGTCAGAATGGGCATACTCAAGCTGGAATAGTTAAGCTGAGCATATAGTTGGTATGTCGTACAGACATGTACCTTGTATAAAATCATTGTAATATTATATAGCTACAATACAAAATAGTATACAAGTTGGTAGTGGTCAGAATGGCCATACTCAAGCTGGAATAGTTAAGCTGAGTATATAGTTGGTATGTCCTACAGACATGTACCTTGTATAAAATCATTGTAATATTATATAGCTACAATACAAAATAGTATACAAGTTGGTAGTGGTCAGAATGGCCATACTCAAGCTGGAATAGTTAAGCTGAGTATATAGTTGGTATGTCCTACAGACATGTATCTTGTATAAAATCATTGTAATATTATATAGCCACAATACAAAATAGTATACAAGTTGGTAGTGGTCAGAATGGCCATACTCAAGCTGGAATAGTTAAGCTGAGTATATAATTGGTATGTCCTACAGACATGTACCTTGTATAAAATCATTGTAATATTATATAGCTACAATACAAAATAGTATACAAGTTGGTAGTGGTCAGAATGGCCAAACTCAAGCTGGAATAGTTAAGCTGAGTATATAGTTGGTATGTCGTACAGATATGTACCTTGTATAAAATCATTGTAATATTATATAGCTACAATACAAAATAGTATACAAGTTGGTAGTGGTCAGAATGGCCATACTCAAGCTGGAATAGTTAAGCTGAGTATATAGTTGGTATGTCCTACAGACATGTACCTTGTATAAAATCATTGTAATATTATATAGCTACAATACAAAATAGTATACAAGTTGGTAGTGGTCAGAATGGCCATACTCAAGCTGGAATAGTTAAGCTGAGTATACAGTTGGTATGTCCTACAGACATGTACCTTGTATAAAATAATTGTAATATTATATAGCTACAATACAAAATAGTATACAAGTTGGTAGTGGTCAGAATGGCCATACTCAAGCTGGAATAGTTAAGCTGAGTTTATAGTTGGTATGTCCTACAGACATGTACCTTGTATAAAATCATCGTAATATTATATAATACAAAATAGTATACAAGGTGGTAGTGGTCAGAATGGCCATACTCAAGCTGGAATAGTTAAGCTGAGTATATAGTTGGTATGCCCTACAGACATGTACCTTGTATAAAATCGTTGTAATATTATATAGCTACAATACAAAATAGTATACAAGTTGGTAGTGGTCAGAATGGCCATACTCAAGCTGGAATAGTTAAGCTGAGTATATAGTTGGTATGTCCTACAGACATGTACCTTGTATAAAATCATTGTAATATTATATAGCCACAATACAAAATAGTATACAAGTTGGTAGTGGTCAGAATGGCCATACTCAAGCTGGAATAGTTAAGCTGAGTATATAGTTGGTATGTCCTACAGACATGTACCTTGTATAAAATCATTGTAATATTATATAGCTACAATACAAAATAGTATACAAGTTGGTAGTGGTCAGAATGGCCATACTCAAGCTGGAATAGTTAAGCTGAGTATATAGTTGGTATGTCCTACAGACATGTACCTTGTATAAAATCATTGTAATATTATATAGCTACAATACAAAATAGTATACAAGTTGGTTGTGGTCAGAATGGCCATACTCAAGCTGGAATAGTTAAGCTGAGTATATAGTTGGTATGTCCTACAGACATGTACCTTGTATAAAATCATTGTAATATTATATAGCCACAATACAAAATAGTATACAAGTTGGTAGTGGTCAGAATGGCCATACTCAAGCTGGAATAGTTAAGCTGAGTATATAGTTGGTATGTCCTACAGACATGTACCTTGTATAAAATCATTGTAATATTATATAGCTACAATACAAAATAGTATACAAGTTGGTAGTGGTCAGAATGGCCATACTCAAGCTGGAATAGTTAAGCTGATTATATAGTTGGTATGTCCTACAGACATGTACCTTGTATAAAATCATTGTAATATTATATAGCTACAATACAAAATAGTATACAAGTTGGTAGTGGTCAGAATGGCCATACTCAAGCTGGAATAGTTAAGCTGAGTATATAGTTGGTATGTCCTACAGACATGTACCTTGTATAAAATCATTGTATTATTATAAAGCTACAATACAAAATAGTATACAAGTTGGTAGTGGTCAGAATGGCCATACTCAAGCTGGAATAGTTAAGCTGAGTATATAGTTGGTATGTCCTACAGACATGTACCTTGTATAAAATCATTGTAATATTATATAGCTACAATACAAAATAGTATACAAGTTGGTAGTGGTCAGAATGGCCATACTCAAGCTGGAATAGTTAAGCTGAGTATATAGTTGGTATGTCCTACAGACATGTACCTTGTATAAAATCATTGTAATATTATATAGCTACAATACAAAATAGTATACAAGTTGGTAGTGGTCAGAATGGCCATACTCAAGCTGGAATAGTTAAGCTGAGTATATAGTTGGTATGTCCTACAGACATGTACCTTGTATGAAATCATTGTAATATTATATAGCTACAATACAAAATAGTATACAAATTGGTAGTGGTCAGAATGGCCATACTCAAGCTGGAATAGTTAAGCTGAGTATATAGTTGGTATGCTCTACAGACATGTACCTTGTATAAAATCATTGTAATATTATATAGCTACAATACAAAATAGTATACAAGTTGGTAGTGGTCAGAATGGCCATACTCAAGCTGGAATAGTTAAGCTGAGTATATAGCTGGTATGTCCTACAGACATGTACCTTGTATAAAATCATTGTAATATTATATAGCTACAATACAAAATAGTATACAAGTTGGTAGTGGTCAGAATGGCCATACTCAAGCTGGAATAGTTAAGCTGAGTATATAGTTGGTATGTCCTACAGACATGTACCTTGTATAAAATCATTGTAATATTATATAGCTACAATACAAAATAGTATACAAGTTGGTAGTGGTCAGAATGGCCATACTCAAGCTGGAATAGTTAAGCTGAGTATATAGCTGGTATGTCCTACAGACATGTACCTTGTATAAAATCATTGTAATATTATATAGCTACAATACAAAATAGTATACAAGTTGGTAGTGGTCAGAATGGCCATACTCAAGCTGGAATAGTTAAGCTGAGTATATAGTTGGTATGTCGTACAGACATGTACCTTGTATAAAATCATTGTAATATTATATAGCTACAATACAAAATAGTATACAAGTTGGTAGTGATCAGAATGGCCATACTCAAGCTGGAATAGTTAAGCTGAGTATATAGTTGGTATGTCCTACAGACATGTACCTTGTATAAAATCATTGTAATATTATATAGCTACAATACAAAATAGTATACAAGTTGGTAGTGATCAGAATGGCCATACTCAAGCTGGAATAGTTAAGCTGAGTATATAGTTGGTATGTCCTACAGACATGTACCTTGTATAAAATCATTGTAATATTATCTAGCTACAATACAAAATAGTATACAAGTTGGTAGTGGTCAGAATGGCCATACTCAAGCTGGAATAGTTAAGCTGAGTATACAGTTGGTATGTCCTACAGACATGTACCTTGTATAAAATCATTGTAATATTATATAGCTCTAATACAAAATAGTATACAAGTTGGTAGTGGTCAGAATGGCCATACTCAAGCTGGAATAGTTAAGCTGAGTATATAGTTGCTATGCCCTACAGACATGTACCTTGTATAAAATCATTGTAATATTATATAGCTACAATAAAAAATAGTATACAAGTTGGCAGTGGTCAGAATGGCCATACTCAAGCTGGAATAGTTAAGCTGAGTATATAGTTGGTATGTCCTACAGACATGTACCTTGTATAAAATCATTGTAATATTATATAGCTACAATACAAAGTAGTATACAAGTTGGTAGTGGTCACAATGGCCATACTCAAGCTGGAATAGTTAAGCTGAGTATACAGTTGGTATGTCCTACAGACATGTACATTGTATAAAATCATTGTAATATTATATAGCTCTAATACAAAATAGTATACAAGTTGGTAGTGGTCAGAATGGCCATACTCAAGCTGGAATAGTTAAGCTGAGTATATAGTTGGTATGCCCTACAGACATGCACCTTGTATAAAATCATTGTAATATTATATAGCTACAATACAAAATAGTATACAAGTTGGTAGTGGTCAGAATGGCCATACTCAAGCTGGAATAGTTAAGCTGAGTATATAGTTGGTATGTCCTACAGACATGTACCTTGTATAAAATCATTGTAATATTATATAGCTACAATACAAAATAGTATACAAGTTGGTAGTGGTCAGAATGGCCATACTCAAGCTGGAATAGTTAAGCTGAGTATATAGTTGGTATGTCCTACAGACATGTACCTTGTATAAAATCATTGTAATATTATATAGCTACAATACAAAATAGTATAGAAGTTGGTAGTGGTCAGAATGGCCTTACTCAAGCTGGAATAGTTAAGCTGAGTATATAGTTGGTATGCCCTACAGACACGTACCTTGTATAAAATCATTGTAATATTATATAGCTACAATACAAAATAGTATACAAGTTGGTAGTGTTCAGAATGGCCATACTCAAGCTGGAATAGTTAAGCTGAGTATATAGTTGGTATGTCCTACAGACATGTACCTTGTATAAAATCATTGTAATATTATATAGCCACAATACAAAATAGTATACAAGTTGGTAGTGGTCAGAATGGCCATACTCAAGCTGGAATAGTTAAGCTGAGTATATAGTTGGTATGTCCTACAGACATGTACCTTGTATAAAATCATTGTAATATTATATAGCTACAATACAAAATAGTATACAAGTTGGTAGTGGTCAGAATGGCCATACTCAAGCTGGAATAGTTAAGCTGAGTATATAGTTGGTATGTCCTACAGACATGTACCTTGTATAAAATCATTGAATTATTATATAGCTACAATACAAAATAGTATACAAGTTGGTAGTGGTCAGAATGGCCATACTCAAGCTGGAATAGTTAAGCTGAGTATATAGTTGGTATGTCCTACAGACATGTATCTTGTATAAAATCATTGTAATATTATATAGCCACAATACAAAATAGTATACAAGTTGGTAGTGGTCAGAATGGCCATACTCAAGCTGGAATAGTTAAGCTGAGTATATAATTGGTATGTCCTACAGACATGTACCTTGTATAAAATCATTGTAATATTATATAGCTACAATACAAAATAGTATACAAGTTGGTAGTGGTCAGAATGGCCATACTCAAGCTGGAATAGTTAAGCTGAGTATATAGTTGGTATGTCGTACAGACATGTACCTTGTATAAAATCATTGTAATATTATATAGCTACAATACAAAATAGTATACAAGTTGGTAGTGGTCAGAATGGTCATACTCAAGCTGGAATAGTTAAGCTGAGTATATAGTTGGTATGTCCTACAGACATGTACCTTGTATAAAATAATTGTAATATTATATAGCTACAATACAAAATAGTATACAAGTTGGTAGTGGTCAGAATGGCCATACTCAAGCTGGAATAGTTAAGCTGAGTTTATAGTTGGTATGTCCTACAGACATGTACCTTGTATAAAATCATCGTAATATTATATAATACAAAATAGTATACAAGGTGGTAGTGGTCAGAATGGCCATACTCAAGCTGGAATAGTTAAGCTGAGTATATAGTTGATATGCCCTACAGACATGTACCTTGTATAAAATCATTGTAATATTATATAGCTACAATACAAAATAGTATACAAGTTGGTAGTGGTCAGAATGGCCATACTCAAGCTGGAATAGTTAAGCTGAGTATATAGTTGGTATGTCCTACAGACATGTACCTTGTATAAAATCATTGTAATATTATATAGCCACAATACAAAATAGTATACAAGTTGGTAGTGGTCAGAATGGCCATACTCAAGCTGGAATAGTTAAGCTGAGTATATAGTTGGTATGTCCTACAGACATGTACCTTGTATAAAATCATTTTAATATTATATAGCTACAATACAAAATAGTATACAAGTTGGTAGTGGTCAGAATGGCCATACTCAAGCTGGAATAGTTAAGCTGAGTATATAGTTGGTATGTCCTACAGACATGTACCTTGTATAAAATCATTGTAATATTATATAGCTACAATACAAAATAGTATACAAGTTGGTAGTGGTCAGAATGGTCATACTCAAGCTGGAATAGTTAAGCTGAGTATATAGTTGGTATGTCGTACAGACATGTACCTTGTATAAAATCATTGTAATATTATATAGCCACAATACAAAATAGTATACAAGTTGGTAGTGGTCAGAATGGCCATACTCAAGCTGGAATAGTTAAGCTGAGTATATAGTTGGTATGTCCTACAGACATGTACCTTGTATAAAATCATTGTAATATTATATAGCTACAATACAAAATAGTATACAAGTTGGTAGTGGTCAGAATGGCCATACTCAAGCTGGAATAGTTAAGCTGAGTATATAGTTGGTATGTCCTACAGACATGTACCTTGTATAAAATCATTGTAATATTATATAGCTACAATACAAAATAGTATACAAGTTGGTAGTGGTCAGAATGGCCATACTCAAGCTGGAATAGTTAAGCTGAGTATATAGTTGGTATGTCCTACAGACATGTACCTTGTATAAAATCATTGTAATATTATATAGCCACAATACAAAATAGTATACAAGTTGGTAGTGGTCAGAATGGCCATACTCAAGCTGGATAGTTAAGCTGAGTATATAGTTGGTATGTCCTACAGACATGTACCTTGTATAAAATCATTGTATTATTATAAAGCTACAATACAAAATAGTATACAAGTTGGTAGTGGTCAGAATGGCCATACTCAAGCTGGAATAGTTAAGCTGAGTATATAGTTGGTATGTCCTACAGACATGTACCTTGTATAAAATCATTGTAATATTATATAGCTACAATACAAAATAGTATACAAGTTGGTAGTGGTCAGAATGGCCATACTCAAGCTGGAATAGTTAAGCTGAGTATATAGTTGGTATGTCCTACAGACATGTACCTTGTATGAAATCATTGTAATATTATATAGCTACAATACAAAATAGTATACAAGTTGGTAGTGGTCAGAATGGCCATACTCAAGCTGGAATAGTTAAGCTGAGTATATAGTTGGTATGCCCTACAGACATGTACCTTGTATAAAATCATTGTAATATTATATAGCTACAATACAAAATAGTATACAAGTTGGTAGTGGTCAGAATGGCCATACTCAAGCTGGAATAGTTAAGCTGAGTATATAGCTGGTATGTCCTACAGACATGTACCTTGTATAAAATCATTGTAATATTATATAGCTACAATACAAAATAGTATACAAGTTGGTAGTGGTCAGAATGGCCATACTCAAGCTGGAATAGTTAAGCTGAGTATATAGTTGGTATGTCCTACAGACATGTACCTTGTATAAAATCATTGTAATATTATATAGCTACAATACAAAATAGTATACAAGTTGGTAGTGGTCTGAATGGCCATACTCAAGCTGAAATAGTTAAGCTGAGTATATAGTTGGTATGTCCTACAGACATGTACCTTGTATAAAATCATTGTAATATTATATAGCTACAATACAAAATAGTATACAAGTTGGTAGTGGTCAGAATGGCCATACTCAAGCTGGAATAGTTAAGCTGAGTATATAGTTGGTATGCCCTACAGACATGTACCTTGTATAAAATCATTGTAATATTATATAGCTACAATACAAAATAGTATACAAGTTGGTAGTGGTCAGAATGGCCATACTCAAGCTGGAATAGTTAAGCTGAGTATATAGTTGGTATGTCCTACAGACATGTACCTTGTATAAAATCATTGTAATATTATATAGCTACAATACAAAATAGTATACAAGTTGGTAGTGGTCAGAATGGCCATACTCAAGCTGGAATAGTTAAGCTGAGTATATAGTTGGTATGTCCTACAGACATGTACCTTGTATAAAATCATTGTAATATTATATAGCCACAATACAAAATAGTATACAAGTTGGTAGTGGTCAGAATGGCCATACTCAAGCTGGAATAGTTAAGCTGAGTATATAGTTGGTATGTCCTACAGACATGTACCTTGTATAAAATCATTGTAATATTATATAGCTACAATACAAAATAGTATACAAGTTGGTAGTGGTCAGAATGGCCATACTCAAGCTGGAATAGTTAAGCTGAGTATATAGTTGGTATGTCCTACAGACATGTACCTTGTATAAAATCATTGTAATATTATATAGCCACAATACAAAATAGTATACAAGTTGGTAGTGGTCAGAATGGCCATACTCAAGCTGGAATAGTTAAGCTGAGTATATAGTTGGTATGTCCTACAGACATGTACCTTGTATAAAATCATTGTAATATTATATAGCCACAATACAAAATAGTATACAAGTTGGTAGTGGTCAGAATGGCCATACTCAAGCTGGAATAGTTAAGCTGAGTATATAGTTGGTATGTCCTACAGACATGTACCTTGTATAAAATCATTTTAATATTATATAGCTACAATACAAAATAGTATACAAGTTGGTAGTGGTCAGAATGGCCATACTCAAGCTGGAATAGTTAAGCTGAGTATATAGTTGGTATGTCCTACAGACATGTACCTTGTATAAAATCATTGTAATATTATATAGCTACAATACAAAATAGTATACAAGTTGGTAGTGGTCAGAATGGTCATACTCAAGCTGGAATAGTTAAGCTGAGTATATAGTTGGTATGTCGTACAGACATGTACCTTGTATAAAATCATTGTAATATTATATAGCCACAATACAAAATAGTATACAAGTTGGTAGTGGTCAGAATGGCCATACTCAAGCTGGAATAGTTAAGCTGAGTATATAGTTGGTATGTCCTACAGACATGTACCTTGTATAAAATCATTGTAATATTATATAGCTACAATACAAAATAGTATACAAGTTGGTAGTGGTCAGAATGGCCATACTCAAGCTGGAATAGTTAAGCTGAGTATATAGTTGGTATGTCCTACAGACATGTACCTTGTATAAAATCATTGTAATATTATATAGCTACAATACAAAATAGTATACAAGTTGGTAGTGGTCAGAATGGCCATACTCAAGCTGGAATAGTTAAGCTGAGTATATAGTTGGTATGTCCTACAGACATGTACCTTGTATAAAATCATTGTAATATTATATAGCCACAATACAAAATAGTATACAAGTTGGTAGTGGTCAGAATGGCCATACTCAAGCTGGAATAGTTAAGCTGAGTATATAGTTGGTATGTCCTACAGACATGTACCTTGTATAAAATCATTGTAATATTATATAGCTACAATACAAAATAGT